>BSBN01000077.1:867500-1525000 GCA_027924645.1 Cunninghamia lanceolata
CCAATGGTATGCTATTTTTTAGTCCTATTCTATGAGTTTGAGTTATTGGAGCTTGAGATTGATAGTGAGGATAGCGGTGTCATGGACAAGGTTAGTGAAGGCCAGATTTTTGTAGGGGTCATGAATAATTATTGTCTAAGTGTTTTGGCATAAAAGGGGACATCCCCAATGGTTTCAAATGATTCACTAGGATCAACGAATTGCTCACCCTATGATATATCCTAGTCCCCAATGTACATTGATTTGGATGGGTTCAAGGACCCCATGTTCATGTAGCCCAAGGCCCTTACCTTGATATCTCATATCTTTGCATATTTTAAGGGCTATGGGATATTCATTATTCTAAAAACATGATGCAAACTCATCTTCAGGATAGGAAGCATTATAACTCTCAATTCATTCATCTTCTAAGAAATTAATGCAGGAGCATCTGAGTCCACGAACAATCATGTATCAACCAAAAAAATATTTTAGGTTTTGTTTTCAGTTCTAGTTTTGTTTTGTTGTCTTTATGTTGGTTTCAATAGTTTGCTTCAAGAGGAATTTTTAGATTCAATTTGGTCTAGTTAAGGACATAACCTTGAAGAAGAGATAAATGGGTATTTGTAGTTTCAATTTGGTAAAGTTTGGGAAATTTTGGTGAAGTCTGGAGCATTGTGACAAAAAACTCTAGTTCGTGAACTCCCTGGTTCATTGAAAGAAGTATTTTAGAAAAAACCCAAGTTTGCATTTACTCTCTTGTTCACTGAAAGAACTTAAAGAACATTCATAAAGGTGTATCGGGATGACTCCAAGGATTTGGTTAAGTGTTTCAGCAAACTTATAAGTTTGGGAACTTGGTTATATGTTGAAAGGAGCTTCCATAAAAGTATTTTAGTGGATTCTTAAGTTCTTGAACTAAAAGAATTGTCGACAAAGAGTTCATTGGTGCACAAAAGGGCCGAATCACCGATACAATTCAAAAGTTCTTCAAACTTCTGATTCGTTGACAAGGAGTTTGCGAGCTCACTTGGACGTTGATTCACCAAAATGCAAAATAGGAGAAGTTCAAAGGTTCATAGATTTGTCGATTCACCAAAATGTTATGTAAAAGAATACTTCGTAAGTACTCGCAAGTGCTGATTTGTCAGAGAAGAAGCAAAAGGCCTTATAAAGGAAAGTACAAAAGTTTAATAAATGGCCAAAATGTTGAAAGTCTTAGTTTTTGTGGTTGTTATAGTTCTCGAACCATTCAAAGTCCTGAAACATGTTATTTTGGGGTCGATTCAGTTTTGTAACCGCTCAAAACTTGGAAACAGTTCAACTTCTTTGAACTGATGTATAAAATGAAGTATGAATATTCTGTGGGGGGATTTTGGGGGTTGGTTTCTAGTCAAAGAAGAAGAGAAGGTTGTCATTGAAAACATATCACCTGATTGAGATTATGTAGATGGTGTACTCTTGTAATGAATGTAAACTTTTAAATTGAATAAAGTATGATTGAATTTTTATTGTTGTGTGAAAATTGTTGTCATTGGCTATCTAATAAAGACCCCCAATCTAGAATACATCAAATGGTATGAGAGAAAGGTTTTCTTGCTGGGATATGTATTGAAATGGTTGAGGAAAACTGAGAATGAATTTCATGAAATCATGTTGGTTGTCCTCCAATAGAGATTAAGGTTGGGTAGAAGGCGTACAAACGTCCTCCACTGTTTGAAGGTGGGTAGAGGAGGTTTTGAAGTGCATCTTCCAGGATCTTTGTTGTGTAGAGGATAATTATGGTTGTGGTTGCGTGTGTGAGTTTTGTTGCAGGTAGAGGAAACATGTAACTACAGAGAGCATAGGCTCTAAAATAAAATTGTTGTAAGTTGATTTTTGTGCTTATATGTGTGTGTGGGTTGTAGATTGTGAGTGAGTTACATGTGTGTGAAGATGTCAAGAAAGAAGAAGAGTATGAGGTTGGCCTTGGGAAGGGTCGATGTAGGAATTTCTTTACTTTCAAGAAGAGAGAAGATTAAGAGCTGAGCTTCATAATATGTGGAAGATGCTGAAGGTTTAAGGGAGAGTACAATAGAGATAGAAAAGATGATAGAAGAGAAGAATATGGGTAAGGGTAAGTCTCATTATATTTTTGATGATAATTTATCTATAGGTGAACTTTTCTGTGTAGGAAAAGAGGATGAAGAAGAAAAGAACAAGATTTCAAAAGAAGCATGTCTTTTGGAAGTAATGCAAGAATTGGTGAAAGAGTTGCAGTTGAGGGTGGAGATGAGATCAAGTTGCAATAGTTATGAGTCCTTTTGAGGACATCAAGGTGTTGGAAGAAGAAAGTGCAACAATAATGTGTCTTGGGGGTTGACATGAAGATATTGATAGTAGGGGATAAGAGTAGAGAGGATGCATAGAATGATGAGAGAAATGTTGCAGCCGCAAAGGAACAAGAGAAAACATAAGTAATAATTAATATTTTTCATTTTTATGATGATGAAGATGATGGTGAGTTGTATGTAGATGAGGTGGTGAGAGTCGAAGAAGAGGTGAATGCAGAGGAGAAGATGATTTTTTTTATTTCCAAGATATTGTCAATGTAGATTTGTATGTAGGTGTTGTGGGGGATGGTGAAGATGAGATGGATTGGGGAGAAAGATTTTGGTGGAGGAGGTTGGATTATGGTGGGATGAATCCCATGAGAGAAGGGAAGAAAGGAATGTGCAATTGGAGGAGGAGGTCGGTTTATGGTGGATCAAATTCCATGAGGGGAAAGAGTGAAGAGTAGACTTGGTGGAGAAGGATGGAGATTGTCCTAGCCAAGTGCTAGAAGAGGAGAAGGAAGAAGTATTCTGATGAACCTACTATAGTGATGGAGTTTGTTGTAGACTGTTCACAATATGGAAGGATGGTTTTACCATTCAACTCTATTTTGTGAGACCATGCTCACAAAATTCTTACCCAACATGTCTGATGTACAAGCATTCGAGTCCACAAGCAATCCTATATCAACCAAAAAAAATTTCAGGTTTTCTTTTCAGTTCCAATTTAGTTTTGTTGTATTTCTATTGGTTTCGATAGTTTTCTTTAGGAGCAATTTTTAAATTCAATTTGGTCTAGTTAAGGACATAACCTTTGTTACATCCCTATTTTCTAACTTGCTTTACTTTTACTTTTTACTTGGGCATAAGTAAATTTGTTGTGATGTTATAGACTTACGACAGGATTTGATATGGAATTATATTGGATATCATTTAGGAAATCATGGAACTGATTATGTTATTGTCGATTTTATATCTATATGATGAGATTTGATTTATTTCGATTAATGATACACTGATCTCTTATTGTGTGATGACAAGTGAAAATAGGATTACAGGTTATCAACTCTCAGAGAAGAGAGAGAGAGTATCTTTCGAGAAGAGAAAGATAGACCATGGATTACGAGTTGTCTATTTGCCAAGATGAGTATGATGTGTAACAAAAGTGTGAACCAACGTGTTGTGAGAGGTAAGCCTTAACTCGTCAGTTTACTTGAACCCAATCATTAGGTATTCGATACCTTTTGAATATTCGAAAGTCGTAGTAAGCCATCATAGTCGTTAGAAGCATTAACGACGTCATTTGGACATGAACTATGGCTATTTACGTTTTACGTAGATATTACGTTGTAATCGTTGTAAAATGGTTCTTTTATTTTATTAGAGTCTCTTGATGTGATATAAACGATTCTTTACGTCAAGACGATTTCGTCAAGTAAAGAATACGTGAGTTTTGTCCACAATAAGCGACTTACGATGATTTTGTCAAGTCAAGTAGTCGTGATTTATTGGGGGCCTGTGAAGGGGAGACAAGCTCGACCCTATCACATCGCTCGTAAGCTTTTTGACTATTTATTATTATTAATAGATTTTGATCAAAGATTAAATATAGACAAGGACTATTATTGTTCATATCATGACTATTTATTCTAATTTAGGGATATAGTGAAGAGGGAATCTGCTAACATATTGTGGCTATTACTACCTCAATGTCCTCTAAAATGTTCCTATCTATTCATAGGAGAAATCCATGATGAGGACATAATTGTTTAACCATTAAACCGTAAGCTTAAGTGTAGGAGAGCTTTCATTACTTTGAGTGGTGGGGGCGAACCACTTTAAGTGTTTATTAAAAGGAGCAAATGATTGGTTAATGCGGGTGTCGACCTCTTTCAAAGAGGGAACGAGGTATTAAATTCTTCACTAAGTAACTTTCCCACATTTTGGTGCCTTTCAAAAAAAATAGGTGTCAGACATTGCTAGTAATTGGGGGATTCGGTTGAAAACTGAATGAGAATGGACCACATCATTTCCTATTTTCATTGCTGCTAGCGGTGAGAGTGGGAAGGAGTAAAAAAAGGAACATTTTGTGAGCCTCGGGAGGGAGTTATGTCAGTTGTTAATGGGGAAATCTCCTTACGGTGGACGGTAGGAGGTTAAACGGGAGGATAAAGTGGAACGGCAGAGTAAATGCTCGAGTGCTTCTTCATCGTGGGCGTGGGAGGCATCGGTTCTGCTATTGTTAGAAACTAGTAAACCACTGAAAAAGACCATTTTATGTTTCTTCGCCATGGGAATCTTAGAGGTTGCCATTCTGTTTGAAGAGAGACGGAAGACAGTGAGGTTGTTTTAACAAAAACTCCACAGAGGATGCCGCAACGGGAGGAAACTCACTCTAACTGTGTGAGTGGATATTAAGTGTTGGGTCATGGAGAAATGACGCGGTAGAAGGGGGAAGATGAGGATGATCTTTTCCTTCGCTGTGGGGAAGCGAGTTAAAGGTGGGATATTCCATCGACATGGGGAGCGGAGGAAGGCATCTGTTCGGTGGTTGTTGACAAAAACGGGAAGGAAACCGCAGCTAGAGGGGAGAGTTTTTCCTTCACTGTTGAGGAGTTGTGCGGTGTGGAGAAGAGAGTGGATCGGGGAGATTAACGTCTCTTTTACTTCTTGATCGTGGGAAAGAGAGGGGAGTTAGAAATGGAAAGCAGGAGTTAAATGTGGCAGATTCTCCATCGACGCAAAGGAAGGATACTTAGTTGGAGATGGACGCTGTTAAGAGAGGGGGGCCTTTGAGATATATTTCGGAGGGTGCTGTGGTTTGCAACATGGAGCAGCATGTAGGTGATCGCGACTCTTTTGGTAGGGCTTCTGGAGTTTATGCCATCGTCATCTGCGAGTAACATGAGAGAAGAATCCACAGGTAGAGGAGGACGCGGGTGGAAGTAGATACCTGCATGGAAGTTTAACACAGACTTCTGCAACTTTAGTAAAAACGTCTACCCTCTCAGGTAAGAGTAAACCTATATTCTACCTCTAGATTCAAGGGTAAATAAAGAAGGTAGTTGATAAGTTAGGTTGAGTCGAAACATACGGAAGTATAAGCGATAGTCACAATATCATAGATGTACTTATCTTTTCAAACACAAATATGTGAAGATAACCAAAAATTATAATACAGAGAAGAGGATAACAATTTATCACTCATCGAACATCATGTTTATTGTTGTTTTCAGTTAACAACTTAAGTGTATTAACCAATGAGCGTCGAATATAAAAACTGAGGTTGAACTTCATGGAAAACATAGAAGCAATCTAGAAGTCGAGTTCAGACAGAGTTAGAAACACAATGTGTTTAGGTATTAGTTTATTGTTCACAAACAAGTTACAGTAAAAGATATTCACTTATTTCATATATATTGTGGGATATTGCAAACACTTAAGTATGGTGATTTAATATCACATGTAGAATATACTAACGTTGAAGATTATTTGCATAGTATACAAAGGATATTTAAAAGATGTGTAATACTTGTCTTACAACAAAAATCGATGGATTTTAGAACAATCAAAACATAGAAAATATTATCATATTATTTCAGACACAATTTCATATAGGTTGAAAGTTTGAACTTAGTCAGAAAGAATAACTTATGATAGAGGATATACCTCGAAGATTATGTTTACATAATAAATGAAAAGAGATTGAAAACATGTTCAAGCAGTCGAGAGTAGACTAATGGATTTATTGTCATTCAATATTGTTATCTATTTTTGGGAGTCGATATTATATCTTAATGGGATAGAGAAATTTATTTCTCTAGTATCAACCAAGAAGGGTTAGAAATATATCATAACTTGTTATAAGACTTTTATATTTTTGTATATCGACTGTGAAGGGTTAAGAGTCATATTTATACCTAGATAGGTATAATTTGTTTTGAGACTTAGAATTATTGTCATCAATGTTTTACTGGTTTCTTTTAGAGTCAAGACTTGTGAAAGACTAGGAAATAAAGGTTCTTACAATATTCATACCTTTCAGAATAAGTATGTTTAATATTCTTGAAAATAAGGATTGGTCTTGTTTAGAAAGTTTGAGACGACCTTTAAGTCGAAAATGGATTCAAGGAAAATCATTTACTGAAACACTATTATTTCTAGAATCGATTGCTTGATATTCCATTTTCATGGAAAAGGAAAAGCAAACCCTAGATTGACTGAGAAGGGATTAAGTTGTTAAAGGTACCTTGTTAAGTTACATCTTGTTCTATCTATATATATATATATCGGTCGATGACGAAGGTCGAGAATCCCTAATCTGGTAATGTTCATGTCTACCGTATTGAAAAGAGATTTGTTACTAGTCGGCAATGTTTTACCTTAGGTAGGGAAAACTATCCTTCGGGCTACAATTTGACTTGTAACATAAGTCGCAAGCTTCGAGTTTAGTAGGCATGCAAGAGATACTATTAATGGATAAACAAACATAAATTATTATATCTGTTGGTCACAATTTTCTCCTAGTTATTACTTAGTGAAAGTAAGGAATCTCAAATGATTGCAAGGATGCAAGGGATATCTAATAATGGGTAATCATTTCATAAGGAATATAGAATGACGACAGCGTTGGGTGAGTCCACTAAAATCATAAAGACTAGGTTTGAGTTGGCCAAAACTCATTAGTTAATCCTTAACTTAACCTAGATGTGATTATTATTGTATTAAGACAATGAGGTCATTATTTAGATCGTGATTGAAGGGTCATGTATCCTGACTATGTGTAATTATTCTTACTTGTAAGAAGGGAATTGGTTTCTTGGACTATATTGCTTAATCTGGGAAAGGTTATCATCGTAGTCATAATTAATCTATCTTTATATATTATGAGACAATAAGTCATCAACCTTGAGAATTGCGATGAAGCAATGAGAGTCCTCATAAAGAAAGAAAGTTGATCAGGTCTATGGATTATAGACGGCGTAAGAAAACATGTATGGGTCGGGAAGGCTCAATTGTTCAAACATCATACTTCTTAAGTTAAACAAAGATGACCAAGTCAAACTGTAGGAATATGATAGTATCCAAGTCGAGTTGGAGTGGGTGAACAATACGACATCGTTCTTTGTGAACGTCAATTTATATTGAAACTATGGCCATAGTAATGCATATGTCTCTGCATGCATTGTCGGTTCACTGTATCTGGATTGCATGACCTATCGGGAATCATACTTAGCTAGAGGGTATCTAGGGTTGTATGATAGATAGAGTAGTGTAAGATACAACACTATGTACTCGGAAAGGCAAATTACCACTGGTCTCCTTGGTCTATACTTCTCGTGAAGGGAAGGGCCACTTCCGGTTAGGAAGGAGTGCGGGAGACCGACGGTCTGTGGTTGGAGGTAAATCACTGGAAAGATACTCTCTTTCTCTCTCTGTAGCAGAAGACATGCCGAGGCTTGCGATAAAGATGTCAGATTTCCGGATGCTGTTTATCTCTGAGACTTGTGTTTATTGAGACTAAGTAAAATATTATCTGTTTTCAGGTATTTATAATTGATTTATTTTTGTAAACATTGTACTTGAGAAAATCAATATGTTTTATTGAATTTTTAATGAGATATCTTGTAATTGTAGTTACTCGACTTTATGTTGAATAAAAGAAAAATTTTCTCTGTCTCATTTTTACCTTGTAAAGTTACTTTATGGTGAAATTTTTGGTTTATACTATGTTTTAGAACGTGGATGTTACAACCTTGAAGAAGAGCTAAATGGGTATCTATAGTTTCAATTTGGTGAAGTTTGGGAAAATTTGGTGAAGTCTGGAGCATTTTAGCAAAAACTCCAGTTTGTGAACTCCTTGGTTCGCCGAAAGAAGCATTTTAACAAAAACCCAAGTTTGTGAACTCTCTTGTTTGTCAAAAAGCCTATCTTTCGATAAAATTTTCAATTTGTGAAATCTCCTATTCGCTGAAATAACTTAAAGAACATTCATAAAGGTGTTTCGAGAGGACTCCAAGGATTTACTTAAGTGTTTCGACAATCTTATAATTTTGGGAACTTGGTTATATGTCGAAAGGAGATTCCATAAAAGTATTTCAATGGATTCTTAAGTTCTTGAACTAAAATAATCATCGATGAAGAGTTCATTGGTGCACAAAAGGGCTGAATCACTGATACAGTTCAAAGATTCTTCAAACTTTCGATTCATCGACGAGGAGTTCGTGAGTTCACTTGGACGTCAATTCACCAAAACACAATATAGATAAGTTCAAAGGTTCATAGATTTTCCTATTTGCCAAAATATTATGTAAAGAAAGAGTTTGTAAGTTCTCGCAAGTGTCGATTTTCCAACAACGCAGTTCAAAGGTTCGTGATGGCATTGATTTACCAAAGAAGAACCAAAAGGCCTTATAAAGGAAAGTACGAAAGTTCAATAAATGGCCAAAATACTGAAAGTCTTAGTTTTGATGGTTGTTATAGATCCCAAACCATTCAAAGTCCTAAAACATGTTATTTTGGGGTCAATTCAGTTTTGTAACCACCCAAAACTTAGAAATAGTTCAACTTCTTTGAACTGATGTATAAAATGAAGTATGAGTATTCTGTGGGGGGCTTTTTGGGGTTGGTTTCTAGTCATAGAAGAAGAGAAGTCTGTCATTGAAGATAGATTGCATGATTGAGATTGTGTAGATGGTGTACTCCTGTAATGAATGTAAACTTTTAAATTGAATATATTTTGATTGCATTTTTGTTGTTGTGGGAAATTGTTGTCATTGGTTGCTAGAATTGGTTGTCTAATAAAGACCCCTAATCTAGACTCATTAGAAACCATGCTACACAAAAATCATGGAACCATATTAGATCTTGGTGTGCTCTATGGTTTGTTTGGTATCAGGTCCACCATAAGATCATGGGGATAAGGGGAGCATGCCCACACGAAAGGCCTATTAGAACTCTTAGTCCCCACAACCTCTGTTGTTGATCTTGACTTTAGATTTGGGAGGTAGATGAGTGTATGATGATGGAAGATCACTTGGATCAATGTGAGATAAAGATTGATTATCCTTTCTAGGAGTGACAAGTTTGGTGCTAGGACAAAGGTGAGACTTTTGGTATCAACATCTTAGAATATTGGAAGGGGTGGGTAACAATGGGGGATGGTAACTTTAATGCCTTCATGAAAGAATTTGAGGCATTGGTGGGAGGTGGAGGGGATTTCCTTCATAGCATGGATCCAAGGGCATTAGGAGGATGTTGTAAGGGAGGTCAAGATCAATGACAACATAAAGTTGGTTGTATGACTGACCCAACCTCTATTGGAAATCTTATAGTTCCATCAGACTTAATTGTGATTGTTTGTGGGCTTAAGGCTTCTTCCACGTACCTTAGAAGGTGTACAAATTTCAAGGTGTAAAGATTTAACCTGACACCACTATCTATAAGCACTCTTTTGATTTTATGTTTTGAAATGATGGCTTCTATGTGCAAGGGGTGATTATGAGATGGATCCAAGGATGTCACATCATTCTTGTTGGATGTGAGATGATGGGCTGATGATAGGTGGATGACAAGTGCCCAGAAGTGGGAAGGATCAATGTTACATGGGACCCTTGACTCTTGTAAGACAATGTCTAATACTTCCCTATGAACACTGGATGTTTTAAGAAGGTCCAGGATTGACATGTGTGCCAAAGTCTTCTCAAGTTGTTCGATGTCATGCCCCCCTTCTCAAGCGTAAGCCTTTCAGAGACCCTTAGCATATCTCTTTAATTTCCTATAGGTTATAGGGGTGGAATTAGGGAAATATTTTAATAATTAAACTTAAGTTGATTGAAAAGTAATTTTAAGTTATATTTAAAAAGAACAACTTTTGATTATTATTAAAAAAGGTTGTTTTTAAAAAGTGAGTTTATAAAGTGTTGTTAGGAGTGGGGTACAAAAGGTAATGACACTTTAAGTCACTTAAGTTGAGGGAAAAAGGATAAGTAATTAAAAATTCATTATTTCGTCTCAGATGGCTATGTAGAGGGTTTTTGTGGACATAAGAACTTCTTCTTGGCTAATCCATTTTCTTATTTGCTCTATGAATGAACACGAGTTCTTCCATTTGCCTAAGGATGAAAACCATTCAGTCAATGAAGTTTTGGGGATGAAAACCCTCCTAGCTGGTTTGTGTGATTTCACCCAAAAATCACCTTGTGCTAAATAGTTGAGATTTTTCTAGTTTTTGGTTACAATGGAGATTTTTGATGTGTTTTGAGTTTGGGAAGAGTTTGAATATTATTTTTGAGCTTATAACATTTTAATTGTTGTTTGTGGTGTTGTTGAGGTTGCATCACCTAGGTACCAGGCCATACTATTTAAAAGGGGGTGTGTTGATTGCTAGACATAAACCCTTCATTAATGCTAGTTGTACACTTCTTTCTGGGTCGTACCATCTCCTAGTAGTAGTTCATAATAGTTTAAGTAGTCATACTATGTCTTGTGACAAATATGAGATCTTAGTGCTAGTCGTACATTGTGTTTGATGAGGTGTGAGCTCCCTGAAGGAAATTGCAGTAGTTCTTACATCCTTTTTCACTCATTAAGTAGGCTATATAGGGTTAAATACACGTTGTACTAGTTTGACAGTGGTTGCAGTAGTTCCTAAGTCACTTTGGGAGGCCATACCAATAGTAGAAAGGGTTGTACAACCCTTAGAATGACTTTAGCAAGGTCTACAGTCACCCAATAGGTTGTACAATTCTGATTTGTCAGTTTGTGGGTAGATTTCAGAGTGTTTTTAGAGGGTAATCAATAGTTCTAGATCTTGTTCTAGCAGTCTTGTTCAAGGTGTTTTGGCATGATGCAATTTGGCCCAGCTCATATGGGGCTGGTGTATATCTATTTCTGATTTTAATGAACTAATCCCTTGTGCTAGAATATTGTTTTCTTGAGTTGGTTTTATGTTTTCAGTAGTGTATTGCAGTTGCTTTCAAAAAATAATATACTAGTAGTGCATATTGCATTTCTATTGTAACTTTGGATGGTAGTACCATTAGAGAGTTACATTTGCATTTCTATATATTGTAAAAATATCAAAAAAATTAGTTAGGGTCTTACATTCAATAATGTTATATCAATCATTAAGAGTAGGTAGGGGAGTCCCTTGAATGGTGACCCTACCACGTCATGTGGTTACGACATAATTAGGGGTTTTGATCTTGATATTGTTAATTTGGGTATTAGCTTGCTTGATATTACCAACATAAGAATCATAATTATGTGAGGTTTTATGATAATAGATATTGTGAGTGTGATTGTCTTGAATTTGATTGGGCTTAGATGAGGGTTGTGGTTGATCATGCTTTGGGAAGAGGTCGTGATAAATTCCCATTTGAGCATTTGGTGAGGATGAAGTTTTCCCTTCTACTTCAACATTTTCCTTATTAATCAAATCTTGTATATAGTTCTTGAGCTTCATACATTTATTGGTGGTGTGGCCCTTGATTTTGTGGTATTCACAATACTTATTTTCCTTATACCAAGAAGGTTTGGGTTTTCTTTCATTGAATGGATTGATTAGATGGAAGGTGATCATGTTTTATTTAAGTAATTTATGAAACACAACCTCCATGGGTTCTCCCAAAGTGGTTTACTAGCATTTCTTAATTTTTTGCTTTGGTTGCCCCCTAAGGATAGTAACACTAGGATGGTTTTGCATGATCTGAATATTCTTTACATTCATAATTCCATCACCAACCATATTCTTTTTTAAGTTGAAAAATTTAGGTTTATCATTGGAGTTTTGATCTTTAGTGAACACTTTTACAAGTCCTTTGTTAATTAAGGCTCTTTCAATTTACACCCCATTTTGAAAGATTTCGTCAAAGAAGGCAACACCATGGACTTATAAATAGAAGGCTAATTCAAGATTAAGGTTGGTGACAAAAATATGGACTAATTAATTTTTAGGTATGGGCCATGGGAACCTACTTGCGACACTCCTCCATTGTTGCAAAAAGGAAGAGAATCTCTCCCCATTTCTCTAATTTGTGTTATATAAATCCTTCACAATAAGTTCGTGTTCTAAACATTATAAGAAAAAAAAATTGTACATTTTTCTACCAAATCAAAAAATGAGAAAATGGAACCTTTAGGTAAGTGAAGGAACCATTCAAGGGCTTGTCCACCTAGGAATCTTGGAAAAAGTCAAATTAGGAAATCATCATTGTGGGAAAATTCTTGGCATGCCATATAAAATTCTTTGACATGATCACGAAGGTCTCCCCTTCCCTTATATTTATCAGATTTTGGAATTGTTATCACTGGGAATTGCACCCGTATGCGAGGCTCAAAAGCTTTGCAATTCCGTGTAACATGGGACTAATTTCAGGTTGTGGGTGCCCTATAATGAAATTAGACCTCTAGATTATGGGCTGGTTCCCTTCAAAATATTCTATTGGAATGCATGTTTTTCTATTTTGGAAAAGGGAAGAAAGAAACTATATGAAATGCAAAATGTAAAATTTGGTGATGCACCTAATTTGGATAAATATATGCAATCTGGTTCACAATATTACTCAGAAATCTAACTTTCACACAATCCAATCTTGGCATAAATATATCACAAATGTGATTCTAAGGGAGGCTTGAAAACATGCTTTCTATGAAGGAAAATGGTTTTTCACAACACAAAAAGATTATTTCTGGTTAACACAACCTAAGACCTGTGATGATTATATGCTTAATGCTGCAAGAAAGAAAGTGAGACAATAATTTCAAAGGTTTAATGGTTTAAACATAGCAAAATTTCATCAAATCACTTCAAATAATTCACACTAAATGGAAAGGTAACTAATTGATCTCAAAGGAACAAAAGAAATACTGCAAAGACAAAAATAGAACCTGTAACCTGTCGATCTCTCAATAAAAATTGTAAAAGTGAGCTACAAAATTCTCCAATCTGTCTGAATTAGAATGAGAATCAAGAACTAACTCCATAATGAATGAAGTTTTACAATATATAGAAAAGATATGTCAAAAGATTGGCCTATAGATAACTGGAATTGAACCTCAGTTATCTCAAAATAGCACATGCATAAAATGATAACCGATTCCTGTGCAAGCCCTGAAATCATGCAAAAAAACACCTCCAAACTGATGGAAAAATAGATACAAGGTGTCAAAACTGTCTCTGATCCATGCACTAATGAAATGAAGTGCTCAACTCAAGATGAATTGCTTATATAACTTCTCAATCTGCTCCTCAAACTGCTTCTAACTGAAAGCTCAAACTGATGACTTAATTCCTCTTATCACTCCATGCACAAGTCAAAAATAACTTATATCTTCACTAATCCATGCAATGCAATGACAAGTAAATAATATTCAATAAATGAATATTCCATCCAATCCTCTTGTGTGCTATAAATGACTTATATTTAAAATAATTTATTTAAGCTATTATTAGTAACAATTAATGTAATTGTCCTAAGAATATCTTGAATAAATTATAATTTATTTACTATTTAAATCATAAGTCAAAAAACCTTATATCTCCCTTTGACTTTACATCCTTACCATGCAATAAGGCAAAAATACCCTTATTACTCCATTCACCATGCAAAAAAAAGTCTTTTTACCACACATATGCATCATGCAAAAATACCATACTCCATTTGCCACTCGACTGCCATACATATCCTATTCACTTCACATGTAAATATACCCCTTTCTTCATATAATTTCCATCATTTATAAAAATGGCCATATCTGTCTTACCTTGCATTCATATATCTCTTGCTTTGACTTTTTGGTAATGATCTTATAAGGCATGAGACATGATACATGTGTTATGAAGGGCATCTTTGACTGTGCAAGGCTTGGGTATCTTCGACTATGTCTAGTCGACTACAAGGTAGTATAGATTTGTTTGAATTTATTTTAAGGCATAAGCCTTACCCTCCAATGATATTGATAACTTTTGACTTTTGAATACAAAGGGAAGAGGCATATCTGTCGGCCACTCTTGGCAATGATGCTAGGTGAAAGTTTTGACCCCGATCAACATTTTAGATAAGGCAATAATTTGTATTTCGATGAAGTCAAAAAACAAGGATGAGAAAAGAAGCTTCGAACAAAAGATGCATGAACCCTAAATTTAATATTCATTTTCACTTTTCCTCAGCTGCCGCTCCGCTCTCCAACTCCTTTATGGCCGCTTAGGGTTTGATGACTCTATATTTTCTCCATCTCCTTGGCTCTCTGTGTTCAAACTCCTTGCGTTTTCTAAGTGACAAAAACTGGTGAGTATGGTATTTTGAGTTTTAACTAGTTTTTCCATCATTTCAATAGCATTTTCTTCATAAATGGCCGCGGCCATCACTGGTTTCTCCTTCTACATTCTTTTCTTGACAATATTCTTGCTTTCGGTGTCGAAGTCTTCTTCTAAAATGTGAGAAAATCTAAGAAAGAGAAAGGAAAGACCTACAGGAGGTCACCTACATTACATTTCTCTCCTCTGCTTTTGAAGGTAACTCTTGCTCTCTAAGTTGTAGATACTTAATTTATCACTGTATATCTCAAAAAGAGACAAGAGTCTTAATCTTTTTCATCTAGGTATCTTGAATATTATTTTCTTTTTGTATGGTCGTGGCCATTGTCACTTTCTGTAGCGTAATCAATAGTTTTTATATGAAACTTTGAAGGGTTTCTAGTTTTGTCATTAGGGTTTCTTTGGAAATGCACATAATTGCATTGTATGCAGACGACCATACTGGAAACACATGTCTTTCTTCTTCTTTCACTTCTTTGTAAAAGATGATGAAGGGCTTCATACCTGTAGCAAGGGTTTTGACTGTAATGATGATTTCTGCTTTTTTCAAGCACGACCATGATAAAAGATATACTGTATCTTCATTTTTTCTTTTCACTGTGCAAAAAAAAGAGACTAGGGTTTCATTTAGAAATGAGGGTTTCAAAATTTGAACAGCTGGGTGTTCATTCAGGCACAAAACCCTTTCTTCTTGTCACGGCCATGCTATGAAAACCTTTCTGTAACTCTATTTTTACTGTATGCATGAAAATGGTCTAGGGTTTCAAACCCTCTTCAAGTATTTGCATTTTTAAAAGGCTCCATTGCAACATTCATGATACTCACTGTCTTTTCTGAGCATTCTCCTTCATTTCTCTGCAATTCTGAGCACCAATAACATTCTTTTTTTGTGAAGAGATATCATGAATCTTCTTCTGAGCAAGGAAATTTTGACTTGACATTCACTTGGCATTAGCTGGCTAACTGTTAAATTTTCTTCACTATGTTGCTCCTTCATTATGGTATATGCCTGTTAGAGGTATTGATGCCTTGCTGTTTGATCTCTCTTGGGTATTAGATATTTGTAGGTATTTTCTCCATTTTGCCAGAGGCCATGATACCTGTAAGATGCTTATCATGTGTCAAGTATGACTGATACACCTGTAATTGATAAAATCTTGAACCTGTAGCACACGTTTGATTTTCAACATGATGTAACTTGTTTCTTGCAAAACTAGGCGTCTTGGAAGCATTATTCTGTTTCTTTTATCTTCATCAGGCACAGTAATGTGAATACCTGTAAAATGCCTTTTTGCTATGAATGCACTCTGTCAGCTATTTATGTCATTTGATTATATGAGATGAAATAAATACATGCCTTCAAAAAGATTTATTTATTTCAGATGGCTCCTATAGCCTGTATATTTTGTTTGATATGCACATGAGACTTGATTGACATATGTCCTTTTAAAGGCAAGACTTAGATCACTTGTTAAAACTGTAACATGATATTTATTTGCTATTCCAAGGCATATGATCAGATGAGCTTCTTAGTGTATATTGTAACTCATGTACATGAGTATGTTTTCTGAAAGCAATGATTGCACTTATCTCTATTCACTCTTCTGTCATTTCTTAAGTCTGATTTTGAAAATATGACATCAAAAATGACAGGAAAATGGTATTTTGATAATGGTATGAAAGAGATAAAATACCTTGTATGACTGCAATCTGATTTCTGCACTTTGTCAACTTGACTCAGTCATGTTAATATGATTTGCTCCAATCAACTGTAATAATGTCATGATGACATAACTTTTCTGCAAGTTGATTAGATGATGCATAATGTAGCTTGAAATGATGCATGCTGTCTTTTTTGATACTCTTTTCAAAATAAAACAAAAACATGCTGGGCTCAAACCCTTGTGGGAGCCACATTTAATCCACATGTTTATTTGTCTTCAAATCAACAACAATACTTGTCCTATACCTGCACAGTGAACAAACAAGTTAGCATGAAAAATATACCTGATGGTATTGATTGATCTCCTTCTTGATTTCTTCTAATTTGTAGCACTTATCTGATCTGATCTCTCATAATGCAAGATGTGATAAGTAGATGTATCTGTTTGATAAAAGCATGTGATAACTTAAAACATCTGGAGCTCTAACAGGGCTATCCCCAAATTTTTTTGCAGGTTCAATTGATGATGGAGCTGAAAGTAAAGACTGAAGACATAAAGACCTGAAGACCGGCATCGAAAAACAACCTTCTTGCTTAGGCAATGATGGATGTTTCATTTTATCACGTGTTCATTTCTTTTCTTTTATCAAACATATATATAGCTTGCATGTTTGCAATTGCTCAATCTAGTTACTCCCACAGCTTGTGTGGGACACATTTGAACAATTCCTTTAAACATGATCAGTTAATTTCTCTTATGCATATGATGTATATGTATTTCCTTTTCAATCAATGCATGAGATAAAGTAACAAATACTTGAATGTATGTTCAAAACATGACATAAAATAACAGTTCAATACAAATATCTTTCTTTCTTTTATTCAAAACTAATTAACTGAATAATCAATCTAACTTATAACTCCTGAAAGATAACATGATGCAAAACAATTGTATTCCTTGAATGATTGGTACCTTGGCAATCCCATTCTCTTGTCATGATAACTCATCAGTCTTGATTAGACTGATGGGCTATCCTGTCAACTGAATCTCCTTCTCTGCTCTTGTCAAGATATCAACCTATTCAATTGATGCATAACTTTGAAGTTTTCTTTTATTCCTTTTGAACAATTACACTTAGGTCAAGCTAATTTTAAGTGTGAACAAAAAATTAGTAACATTTCTAGTGACCTCTTAGGGGTGTTTGCCTGCTAAACAGCTTAGAACCAGTAGCCTTTGCAATTCTATTGGGCATAGAGTCTTTTCTGCCCTGAACTTAGAGAATTTTTGCAACTCACACTAACTGAACACAACAGCAGCAACACACTAAAAAAAATTGAAACTAACATTGACTTGCTTAAAACAAAATCAACAACATGTGCAAAAGCACTTCTTGAAAACAAAACAACAATAACTGAAACTAAATGTGCAAAAGCACTTATTTGCAGCATAAGGCTGCCTTACTAGTAGCATAACTTGAGGTGAATCCCATTAACTGGGATTGGCAACACCTCACCATCTAACTTAGCAAGCTGGAATGCATTGTGTTGCTTGCATTTTGTTATTACATATGGTCCATCCCACATTGCATCAAACTTTGTATGCTGTCCTGGTATGCTCTTCAACTCATTCCATTTGAAATCTAGATCTCCTTTATAAATTCTTGGTACTGCCCTCTTATCAAATGTCCTTTTCATTTGGGCCTAGTGTACTTGCAATGTTTTCAAGGCCTCTTTCCTAATTTCTGCAAGTTCAATCAGCTGTGCAAGCCTGATTTCCATTGGCTGTTCTTCAAGTAACTCTAGCTCTTTTATGTGACTAAGTGTTGGCAGCTCCATTGTTATTGGTAACTTGGCTTCCTTTCCATACGTAAGCACATAGGGTGAATTACCTGTTGATATTTTAGGTGTAATCCTATCAGCCCATAATGCTAACTTTAGCTTATCATGCCAAGACCTCTGATTCTCATCAATTGTTTTCTTTATGATTTTAATTAGATTTTTATTAGTTGATTCAGCCTGTCCATTACCTTGAGGGTAATAATTTGATGAAGTATTCAGAAATATATTATTTTTGACAGACCAATTAGATATCCTTAATCCAATGAATGCTAATGCATTATCTAAAATAATTGAGTCATGAGTTCCAAACCTGGACACTAGATCTTGATAAAAATTCAGGACTGATGTTTCGTTAGCATTTCAAAGCAACTGCTTTAGTCCATTTGGTGAAATAATCAGTAGCAGTCAAAATTCACTTGTGTCCTTAGCTTTAAGGTGGATTAATAGGACCAATGAAGTCCAATCCCCACTTGCCAAATGACTGTTCCACTTGAATTGGATGCAAAGGCATTGCTGCTAGTCTTTGTTTACCTACAAAAACTGAACACTTTATACATTTCTTTGCCCATTCATGAGCATCCTTGAACATGTTAGGCCAATAGTAGCTGACTCTCATAATTTTTAGAGCTATTGTTCTAGCTGCATAATGACCTCCAGAAGGTCCATCATGAAATTCTTCTAGAATATTTTGAGTCTGGTCTGACTGTACACATCTCAGCAAAACATTGTTAAAGTCTCTTTTGTATAGAATTCAATCAATTATAACATAGGGAATTGCCTGTAATCTGTAGTATCTTCTTTTAGATCTGTCCAGGGCTTGTGGACAATCACCAGTGTGTAGATAATGGATCATATCATGCACCCAACTTGTAGGGGGGTCTGGGACAGCAGTTGTTTCATCATTTTGAAGCATTGTCTCAGCTTCTCCTTCAAGTTCCTTGCTATATTTTTTATTTTCTGCAAGCTGTTCACACAACTGTTTGCTTCAGACCAGCTTGGTGACCTTAATTTGTATGTCATATTCCATGACCTTGGTTATCCACCCTACTCTCTTATCACTTAAATCCTTACTGAGCAAAAATTCTTTTACTGTGGGGTGAGCAACCATTAACTGAATTTTATTATTTGAAAGCATATGTTTGAACTTCTTTAGGTTCTTGATAACAACTAATATATGCTTTTCAACAAAAGAATATCTTACCTCATAGTCATGCAGAACTTGGCTGAAAAATGCCACAAGCTGTTCCATTCCTTCATTGTTCTATTGACAAAGCATAGCTGATATAGTATCCACACTGCTAAATGTATATAAAATGAAGTCTTTATCAAAATTTGGATTTATTAGAGTGGGAGCAGGAACAAGTGCCTCCTTTATTTCTTCAAAACTCTGCTTTCCTTCTTTGGTCCAGCTGAAAGGAATATTCTTATGATATTTTATTTTAGGATATTCTTCTTCAGCATTATTGTAAGAGGTTGTAAAAGTGCTGCTATGTTAGGAATAAACCTTCTTACAAAATTAATTCTTCCCAGAAAGCTCTGTAAGCCTTTCTTATGTGCAGGAAGAGGCAATGCCAATATTGCAGTGATTCTTTCAGGATCAATTGAAATTCCATCTTTAGACACTATGTGTCCCAACAATTTGCCTTCATGAATAGAGAAAATACTCTTCTTTGGGTTTAGTGATACCCCAAATTCTCTACATCTCTCAAAGATTAGTCTTAAATAATGAAAATGATCCTCAACTTTTTTAGAAAAAACAGTCACATCATCCAAGTATACAAGCACAAATTTATTAATCAGACCTTGAAAAGCCATGTCCATTGCTCTCTAAAATGTTGCACCTGCATTTGATAAGCCAAATGGCATCTTTCTGTATGCTAGTGTGCCCCATTTTGTAGTAAAAGCTGTCTTGTACTGATCTTCTTTTACAAGAATTTGGTTATAACCTGAATAACATCCAATAAAGAGAATCTTTCTGATCTAGAAACAACCTGCAATATCTGCTCCATAGATGGTAAAGGATAATGATCCTTTAAAGATGCTTTGTTTAAACCACAGAAATCAACACATAATCTGATTTCTCCATTCTTTTTTCTGACAAGAACCAAGTTATAAACCCATGAAGTATGTTTGATAGGAAAAATGATATTACCTTCAATGAGTTTATTGAGTTCTGTCTTCATAAGCATTTGCAGCTTAGGGTTTAGTGGCCTTTATTTCTGTCTGACAGGTTTTGCCTTGGGTTCAAGCTTTATTGTGTGCTGAGCCAACTCTAGGTTGAAACCTTTTAGATCTCCATATTCCCATGCAAATATGTCACTAAACTCTTGACAAAGCTGGATGAATGCTTGTTGCTCCTCTTCTGTACATATCTTTCCCAGCTTGAGTAACTTCCCTTTAAAAATCTCAATCGGTTCATAGTGTTCTTGCTTCATCGATAAGATGGCCTTGTCTTTTCTTACATGATCATCAGTATTAAAGATAGATTCCAAGGTCACTAAGCCCTTGGGTATCTTGTTTGATCTTAACTGAAGTATTTAATCGTCATATTGCTGTACAAATTTCTGTTGATTACCTGCAGAAAATTCAGCCTCCTCCATTAAGAAATTTACAATCTGTTCATCACTATCAAACACTTGCCAGCTGATATTATTATCTGGGACTGATGGTCTAACAACAACTTTGACATATAAAGGAGAGTGAATATTCTTCATTTCAGCAGGAATATCATATTCAGCTCCTATGGTAGCTAATTTGTTAGCTTGCTTGTTATCAATTCTAGGTATATATATCAGATTAAATGCATCAAATTCTTCTATCATGTCCCAAACTCTATGCTTATACAATTTCAGCAAGTCATTTTTTGTAGATGCAAGGTTTCTGACTTGTTTAACCACTAACTCACTGTCTCAAAAAACTTTTAAACATTTAATTTTTCTTTTTTTTGCCCATTCTAGTCCATGAACTAACGCCTCATATTGAATTGAGTTGTTAGAACAACAGAAAACAAATCTGAAAGATGGATAATATTTCTCACTTGTGGGAGAAACTAAAATAGCCCCTCCTCCAACTCCTACCTTGCTTCTAGAACCATCAAAATAAAGCTCCCAAACATTATTTTCAGATTCAATATTTTGTTGTTTCTTTTCTTTAATCAGATTTGGAATAATTGTATTATTCTCTTGAATCATATACACACCAAGGCCTATCTCATCCATCTGTTCAAATGGATTTGTTTCAATGTTCTCTACTTCCCATTGATCTAAAACCATATTTGGAATTCCCTCTAAAGGTGTACTTGGGTCTTGAGCACGAATCAGATCTTCTTGATAAAAAATGGAAAGGTTGGCATTTATGGAATTGGGTGTGTAAGGTTCCAGGTGATCTTTGGCTAATGGCTCAGATTTGATTGTAACCTTAGTTCCATATCTAGTTCTGAAGAATAAATGTGTCCAATTAGATGATAAATATCCTCCTAGCCTTGCTGTAAAATCTCTAGATAAGCAAATAGCAAAGGTAGGTGGCAAATCAATAACATAAATGTCCTGATGTATAACAAAGTTTGGATAGGCATGCAAAGTAAGGCCTAAATTTTTGAATATTCAAACTGTACTCACCTCAGTTCCATCCATTTGTACAACACCTCTAACAACAAGTTCATATTTCAGACCTAACTTATCAGCTAGTTGTTTTGGCATAACCTAGTTGCTAGCTCCTGAATCTATCATGCAATTATGTACTAGATGGTCACCTACAATCAAGGTGACATAGAATGGTGGAGGTTTGCCTACTGGTTTAGGCTGTTCTACTCTTTTTTCTGCCTCATTTGCAAACATAACTTGAGGTTGATGTGTTTTTTGTACTTCATTTGACAAAGGTAACTGAGATAATGCATTCTGTAACAAATCTTTTTGTCTTGGAATGTGTAAAGCATCTAAAATAGACATGCTTACTGTTGTCTTTTTCATATGATCCAAAATATTAAATACAGGACCACTAACCTTTTGCTGTACTTTTGGGACATCAACCTCTGGTTGGTCTTTAGCTGGCTGTTTATTTTCTACAGTTGACTGTTTTGACAAAATATGCAAATCCTTTGATGTAGAAGCTTGATTCTGTTCATTCTGAGTTGTATAAACTGTACTTTTACCTTTATTAGCTTGCTGATTTGTAGTTCCAGCCTGTTGTTGCAAGTCAACAACTCTTTTTTTTAATCTTGTGTTTGTTGCAATATTAGTAAAAGATTGCTTTTGACCTGGCAATTGATTTACACCACAAAATTTATTAGCCTTCCAATTCATCAAAGCTACATCAGGATTAACATATTGAGTCTGAATATCCAGCTGATTGTTTACATCACCTGCTGAATTTTTAGTAGTAGCATAGTTATTCTATACCATCAAAGATTGACTTACTATCCCATTTGGGGAAGTGGCCTGGTTATGAGGCTGATTACAGGGGTAACAACATGCATAATCCTGAACCATGTTATTCTATATAGGCACTATTTCCTTTGATGTACTAACAACATTTGGATTATATTGCTAATTTGGCCTATTGTTGTAATTTCTCCTTTGACCCTGATAATCTGCATGATAACCATGTCTATTTGCTTGGTAAGGGGCTGCATGGTAAGATCTATTAGTCTAGTTTGTTTGAATTTTTAGACTTACTAGGTCATTGCTCACAGTCTGCAATATTTTTGCTATACTTTGTTAGTTTTCTTTCAACTCTTGAAACTCAAAATGAATGGGATATGTACTATTTTTTGCATTTGCTTGGTAACCAAAAGATGGTATTGATGAAATGTGTGGGCTGAAATTGGAATTAAAGGCTGTATATCTAGAAAAATTGGCATTGGAGGCCTAGGAGCTATTTTACTAGCTTGTATTAAACTATTTTTCGCTCTTATTGCAATATCAAAAGCAACTGGTAAAGTTACCTCCCCATAGATTGTATCATAACAACAATATCAGAATTTAATGCCCTCATATAATACAAAAAAACATGCTCTGGTGATGTTTTCACTGTTTCTGGGATTCTATTCCATGTTTTCTGAAATCTGAAATTAAAATCTGTCATTTGCTCTTGTGGAGCCCTCTTAATAGTAGTCATTTGTTCAACTAATGATAAATGATCAGATTTATCCTGAAATTGCCTATTCAAAGCAGCACCTAACTCATCCCAAGATCTAACTGAATTAACTCTTAAGCCTCTAAACCATTG
The DNA here is from genome assembly GCA_027924645.1 of Cunninghamia lanceolata. Classification (NCBI taxonomy): domain Eukaryota; kingdom Viridiplantae; phylum Streptophyta; class Pinopsida; order Cupressales; family Cupressaceae; genus Cunninghamia; species Cunninghamia lanceolata. The sequence continues at coordinate 890,839 of BSBN01000077.1, forward strand.
AAGAGCTTTACCTTTTAGTGATGCTGCCAATAGCCTGATTGCAATGTTCTCCTCGGTAATGTGGTGAACATAACACAAAGAAGCCACATCTCTGATATGTTTAATGGGTGTAGTCCCATCTTCTGTTGTGAAACTTGGTAAAATCTTCAATGTAGCCATTGGTATGTCATCGTGCTAATTCAGATTCAAAGGGCTGCCTCCATTAAATGAAACAAAAGGCTGATTTCAAGGTGGTGGTGGATTTCTTCCACCTCCTCCACCTTCAGCTCCTCCGAGAGGTGGTAATGCTCCTCCAGCTCCTCCACCAGGTGGAATAGGTCCTCCTCCTCCTAGTAAAGACATTGGAGTAGGTAGAATTTGAGCTGGTGTTTGGACTAAAACTACTTGAAATATTTCTTGTAACATAGGTTCTTCTTCTGTAAACTCAAGAAGAAGAGGTTCCTCTTAGAAAACATGAATCTGCTCTCTTGGGCTTGCTGGTGAAGAACTATGAAATTCTGATGATGAACTTGCAAATAACAGATTTTGGTGTGAAGCAAACTTTGGATGTGTACTTGGCAGATCTGAAACAATTGATAAATCTGCTGTGTTGAATTCTTTATCTGCCTTTATTCTCCTCTTTGGTGGGGATAACTACTTATGCCTCTTCTCAGAATCTTACTTGACCTTGTTTGATATTTTTTCATAGGCTGAAAGATCTGATATATGTAAAACCAAAGTATTAGAGTCGTCAGGTACTTGATAATGAACCTCTAAAAGGCTAGAATTCTGCTGTTCATACCAAAAAATAGCAAAAGAAAATAAGTTCTTTTGAACTGAGAATCAGTTCAATGTCCCATTGGGCGTGCCAAAAACTGTTATCACTAGGAATTGCACCTGTATGCAAGGCTGAAAAGCTCTGCAATTCCGTGTAACATGGGACTAATTTAAGGTTGTGGGTGCCCTATAATGAAATTAGACCTCGTGATTGTGGGCTGGTTCCCTTCAAAATATTCTAGTGGAATGTATTTTTTTTTGTTTTGGAAAAGGGAAGAAAGAAACTATATGAAATGCAAAATGTAAAATTTGGTGATGCACCTAATTTGGATAAAGATATGCAATCAGGTTCATAATATTACTCAAAAATCTAACTTTCACACAATCCAATCTTGACATAAATATCACAAAAGTGATTCTAAGGGAGGCTTGAAAATAGACTTTCTATGAAGGAAAATGGTTTTTCACAACACAAAAAGATTATTTCCGGTTAACACAACCTAAGACCTATGATGATTATATGCTTAATGTTGCAAGCAAGAAAGTGAGACAATAATTTCAAAGGTTTAATGGTTTAAACACAACAAAATTTCATCAAATCACTTTAAATAATTCGCACTAAATGGAAAGGTAACTAATTGATCTCAAAGAAACAAAGGAAATACTGTAAAGAAGACAAAAATAGAACCTGTAACCCATCGATCTCTCAATAAAAACTATAAAAGTGAGCTACAAAATTCTCCAATCTGTCTGAATCAAAATGAGAATCAAGAACTAACTCCATAATGAATGAAGTTTTACAATATATAGAAAAGATAGGTCAAAATATTGACCTATAGATAACTGGAATTGAACCTAAGTTATCTCAAAATAACACATGCATAAAATGATAACTGATTCCTGTGCAAGCCCTGAAATCATGCAAAAAACACCTCCAAACTGATGGAAAAATAGATACAAGGTGTCAAAACTGTCTCTGATCCATGCACTAATGAAATGAAGTGCTCAACTCAAGATGAACTGCTCATATAACTCATCAGTCTGCTCCTCAAACTGCTTCTAACTGAAAGCTCAAACTAATGACTTAATTCCTCTTATCACTCCATACACAAGTCAAAAATAACTTAAATCTTCACTAATCCATGCAATGCAATGGCAAGTAAATAATATTCAATAAATGAATATTCCATCCAATCCTCTTGTGTGCTATAAATGACTTATATTTAAAATAATTTATTTAAGCTATTATTAGTAACAATTAATGTAATTGTCCTAATAATATCTTGAATAAATTATAATTTATTTACTATTTAAATCAGAAGTCAAAAAACCTTATATCTCCCTTTGACTTTACATCCTTACCATGCAATAAGGCAAAAATACCCTTATTACTCCGTTCACCATGCAAAAAAAATAGTCTTTTTGCCACACATATGCATAATGCAAAAATACCATACTCCCTTTGCCACTCGACTGCCATACATATCCTATTCACTTCACATGTAAATATACCCCTTTCTTCATATAATTTCCATCATTTATAAAAATGGCCTTATCTGTCTTACCTTGCATTCATATATCTCTTGCTTTGACTTTTTGGTAATGATCTTATAAGGCATGAGACATGATACATGTGTTATGAAGGGCATCTTTGACTGTGCAAGGCTTGGGTATCTTTGACTATGTCTAGTCGACTACAAGGTAGTATAGATTTGTTTGGATTTGTTTTAAGGCATAAGCCTTACCCTCCAATGATATTGATACCTTTTGACTTTTGAATACAAAGGGAAGAGGCATATCTGTTGGCCACTCTTGGCAACGATGCTAGGTGAAAGTTTTGACCCCGATCAACATTTTAGATAAGGCAATAATTTGTATTTCGATGAAGTCAAAAAACAAGGATGAGAAAAGAAGCTTCGAACAAAAGATGCATGAACCCTAAACTTAATATTCATTTTCACTTTTCCTCGGCCGTCGCTCTGCTCTGCAAGTCCTTTATGGCCGCTTAGGGTTTGATGACTCTCTATATTTTCTCCATCTCCTTGGCTCTCTGTGTTCGAACTCCTTGTGTTTTCTAAGTGACAGAAACTGGTGAGTATGGTATTTTGAGTTTTAACTGGTTTTTTCCACCATTTTAGTAGCATTTTTTTCATAAATGGCCACGGCCATCACTTGTTTCTCCTTCTACATTCTTTTCTTGACAATATTCTTGCTTTCTGTGTCGAAATCTTCTTGTAAAATGTGAGAAAATCTGAGAAAGAGAAAGGAAAGACCTACAGGAGGTCATCGCCATTACATTTCTCTTCTTTGCTTTTGAAGGTAACTCTTGCTCTCTAAGCTGTAGATTCACTGTATATCTCAAAAAGAGACAAGAGTCTTAATCTTTTTCATCTGGGTATCTTGAATATTATTTTCTTTTTGTATGGCTGTGGCCATTGTCACTTTCTGTAGCATAATCTCTGGTTTTTATATGAAACTTTGAAGGGTTTCCAATTTTGTTGTTAGGGTTTCTTTGGAAATGCACATAATTGCATTGTATGCAAATGACCATACTGGAAACACATGTCTTTCTCCTTCTTCGACTGCTCTGTTAAAGATGATGAAGGGATTCATACCTGTAGCAAGGGTTTTGACTGTAATGATGATTTCTGCCTTTTTCAAGCACGACCATGATAAAAGATATACTGTATCTTCATTTTTTTCTTTTCACTGTGTAAAAAAAAGAGACTAGGGTTTCATTTAGAAAATGAGGGTTTCAAAATTTGAACAGCCGGGTGTTCATTCAGGCACAAAACCCTGTCTTCTTATCACGACCATGCTATGAAAACCTTTTTGTAACTCTATTTTTACGGTATGCATGAAAATGGTCTAGGGTTTCAAACCCTCTTCAAGTATTTGCATTTTTAAAAGGCTCCATTGCAACATTCATGATACTCACTGTCTTTTCCGAGCATTCCCCTTCATTTCTCTACAATTCTGAGCACCAATAACATTCTTTTTCTATGAAGAGATATCATGAATCTTCTTTTGAGCAAGGAAATTTTGACTTGACATTCACTTGGCATTAGCTGGTTAACTGTTAAATTTTCTTCACTATGTTGCTCCTTCATTATGGCATATGCCTGTTAGAGGTATTGATGTCTTGTTGTTTGATCTCTCTTAGGTATCAGATATTTGTAGATATTTTCTCCATTTTGCCAAAGGCCATGATACCTGTAAGATGCTTATCATGTGTCATGTATGACTGATACACCTATAATTGATAAAATCTTGAACCTGTAGCACTCGTTTGATTTTCAACATGATGTAACTTGTATCTTGCAAAACTAGCTGTCTTGGAAGCATTATTCTGTTTCTTTTATCTTCATCAGGCACAGTAATGTGAATACCTGTAAAATGCCTTTTTGCTATGAATGCACTCTGTCAGCTGTTTATTTCATTTGATCATATGAGATGAAATAAATACATGCATTCAAAAAGATTTATGTATTTCAGATGGCTCATGTAGCCTGTATATTTTGTCTGATATGCACATGAGACTTGATTAGAATATGTCCTTTTAAAGGCAAGACTTACATCACTTGTCAAAACTGTAACATGATATTTATTTGCTGTCCAAGGCATATGATCAGATGAGCTTCTTAGTGTATACTGTAACTCATGTGCATGAGTATGTTTTCTGAAAGCAATGACTGCACTTATCTCTATTCACTCTTCTATCATTTCTTAAGTTTGATTTTGAAAATATGACATCAAAAACAAGAAAATGGTATTTTGATAATGGTATGAAAAATATAAAATACCTTCTATGACTGTAATTTGATTTCTGCACTTTATCAATTTGACTCAGTCATGTTAATTTGATTTGCTCCAATCAGCTGTAATAATGTCATGATGACATAAGTTTTCTGCAAGTTGATTAGATGATGCATAATGTAGCTTGAAATGATGCATCCTATCTTTTTTGATACTCTTTTCAAAATGAAAAGAAAACATGCTGGGCTCAAACCCTTGTGGGAGCCACATTTAATCCACATGTTTATTTGTCTTCAAATCAACAACAATACTTGTGCTATACCTGCACAGTGAACAAACAAGTTAGCATGAAAAATATACCTGATGGTATTGATTGATCTCCTTCTTGATTTCTTCTAATTTGTAGCACTTATCTGATCTGATCTCTCATAATGCAAGATGTGATAAGTAGATGTATTTGTTTGATAAAAGCATGTGATAACTTAAATCATCCGGATTGCTAACAGGGTTGTCCCCAAAATTTTTTGTAGGTTCAACTGATGATGGAGCTGAAAGTAAAGACTGAAGACTGAAGACCTGAAGACCGGCATTGACAAACAACCTTCTTTCTCGGGCACTGATGGATGTTTCATTTTATCATGTGTTCATTTCTTTTCTTTTATCAAATAGATATATAGCTTGCATGTTTGCAATTGCTCAGTCTAGTTACTACCACGACTTGTTTGGGACACATTTGAACACTTCCTTTAAACATGATCAGTTAATTTCTCTTATGCATATGATGTATATGTATTTCCTTTTCAATCAATGCATGAGATAATGTAACAGATACTTGAATGTATGTTCAAAACATAACATGAAATAACAGTTCAATACACATATCTTTCTTTCTTTTATTCAAAATTGATTAATTGAATAATCAATCTAACTTATAACTCCTGAAAGATAACATGATGTAAAACAACTGTATTTCTCGAATGATTGGTACCTTGGCAATCCCATTCTCTTGTCATGATAACTCATCAGTATTGATTAGACTGATGGGTTATCTTGTCAACTAAATCTCCTTCTCTACTCTTGTCAAGATATCAACTTGTTCAATTGATGCATAACTTTGAAGTTTTCTTTTATTCCTTTTGAACAATTACACTTAGGTCAAACTAATTTTAAGTGTGAACAAAAAATTAGTAATAGGAATTTCAAAACATGAAGGGAAGGGTGTTTGAGAGAGACGAGTCAATAGGGTAGGAGAACAAATCCTTAAACTTATACTCTTTGTGTTGATTAGAAGACCTGGCTTGCAGGCCTTTAATAGCATCTTTCATTTCCCTCCATTCTTGATCAAATGGTGTGCCAAGGTTTTGGAAGGATGGGATATTATGGTTGGGCAGAATTTGATAATTTTGATGAGAATGAACTCTACTACGAGTGTTACATTGTATGACATCTACATTGTTTGTGGCATCATTGGTCTCTCGACCACCAAGGTTTATGTTGTTTAAAGGGTCATTATGGGAGTTGACGTGGTCGTTAGCATGGACATTGGCTTTATTATGGTCATGGCGAGAAGAATGAGTATTATAAGGAGAATCTTGGCCTATGATGTTGGCAAAGTCAGTTTTTGGGAAGCCTAGTCCCTGATTCTACTAGATGTCTAAGGCGATTATCTTAGTTTTGGAGGAGAAATCAACTTAACATGGCATATCGTTTCTCAATATGAAGAAAATCATCTTGGTCCTATGTGTACACTATGATTGTGTAGGCTATCATCATCACTATCATGGGTAGCTTGTTCTTAATTGATTACAAGAGGTGTTTCCTACATGGATTATTGAATTTAAAAAGTGGTTTTCTTGCTCAAAGACCATGTTAGAGTCTATTCTATATTTGCTTCTAGCCACTATAGGTGACATGTGAAGATTTGAATTGGTTTGAATCAAAAGTACTTGAACTCAAAAGATGATTTTTTTGGTTCTTTGGGATATTAGAAGGTTTCAACATGGTTTTACACAAGGGAGAAGACAAAGAAAACACAATAATAATCCTATTTTATTTAGGTGGGAGTGTCTACACTTGTGAGCCCATGAATATACCTTGATCTAGACATAAAGAGTAGGGCCCATGGAGAGGAACTGACCACTTTTGATCCTCAAGATTGCTCTAAGGTGTGAGAGGAGAGCATATGTAACTTGTAACTTCTTAGAGCTAATTGCTTACTAGTACATCACAAATACGAATGATCGAAAGTCTTCTATTCTAGGCTAAACAAAGATCTCTAGGGGGTGTCCTTGTTATGCCTGAAGGTACATGACGTCCAAATCCATGAAATCAAGGCATATGCCTAATAGCTTGGCTTGAGAGGTTAACCACTCTTGTCCTTCACTTAGCAAGCTATGAAGCTTCTTGTTAGCTTAGCCAAATGAAAAATGCACCCTGAGGGGAGAGTCTTTCAATTCTCTTCCCAATTTATATACCCTATTGGAACATGTGGGTTTGGGTTGACACTTGGTGATGAAATCCAAGCCATGACTACCTATAAAAATTAAGAAAGGGAAGAGATGAGTGTTTTTAATTTTCAAGATTGCAAGATCACACAAGGGAAGAGCATACACACTCAATCTTTAGGCTATGCAAGTGAAATAAATCACTTTTGATCTTCAAGGTCACCCAAAGGTGTGAGAAGAGAGCATACATGTTTAAATCATGAAAACACAACACACAAAAATGAAACAAGATGCATGCAAAGATTTATTCCATTAGAAAATGAAGTGTGAAGTTTGAATTATTTTCAAGCTTTGACAATCAAACCTGCATGCAAAGTGCTAGTAGTTTGAGGAGTTTTTGGTCTTCAACATGCAATGCATGCAAGTTAGAAATTTTTGACAAATATCAACAAAACAAAACTCAAATCCAAAATTTAAAAAAAAAAAAAATGGAAGTTTAAACCGTATGTCAATGAAAATATCTTACTTCCTTCATACAAAACCAATTCAAATGTTCTCTTTTGATTTTGGAAACACCGACATTCTCTTTATCTCACATTTCCCCCAAATCCAATTTTTTTTTAGTTTTTTCAAAAAACTAGGGAGGTTTGTCAATAGATCTTATCCAAATATCATATTTTGATATAGTCTTTTGGCATTTTTGACTTCGATGCCATCATACCTAGAAAATTTCTAACACCTCCTCTAATGACACATTATCTAAAATGATTTTCAGAACCTAATAATACAATTCACTCAACTTTGTTGGTTATTAGGATACACATTATATCTGTAGCATCCCTTTTACAAATGATCTAAAGGAAGCCTTCAAATAGAGAGCTTCAATGCAGATGATGAGATAGAAATAGCATCCATGCATTTCAATAACACAAATCTTCTCGCTAGTGAATGAAAATCTTTAACATGGAATTAATGCTCCGAATGAAGAAATTGATGAAGGGGACTATTCACTTACTCCACAGGTGTAAACATTGATTTATATTTTACAAAAGTTGTTTTGGACCCTATAATTTGAGAAAGTACCCAGGCAATGGAGAGGGAATATATGGGAATGATAATAGGAATTTTAGTTAATTCTAGATATTAAAACCATTCAATTCTAGGAACTTAAAGTTAAAAAATTCCTCTGCTTCTGAAACTTTGGTTTCTTAAAAGACTGCATGCATAGAATCAAAATAAACCACTAGTCTAGTTTTTTAAATGATTGAGAACATACTTGTCGGCCAAACAAAAAACTATAACCAAGCCTTATTATGTTAACAGTAAAGCAACCATATTATGTTTATGAATGTGAATATAAGGAAAGCAATCCATTTCAGCACATCTTTCACTCTATGCTAATTTCAGCACATACATATTCTTCCCTCCCAATCATTTTTCTTTCCAAAGTATTATCTGCCTATTAAAAAGACAAGCAAAAAGCATCTTCAAACCTTAATTTTTGAAATGACAGTAGCAGCCTTATCAAAATAAAATGCTGATGCGTAAAATAAAAAGTTGAGGCATGGTTGCAGGGAGCAACATTGCTCTAGACAAAGTGAGAGCACTAATAATATCCAGAGGGTTGTGAGGTAAATTTTTTCTCATAGAGGCATGATAACCAGTTCGAGACATGAACTATCAAATTCTCCCACCAATGGCATCAGTGATAAATTTAAGAAAACCCTTTAAAAAAATATATAAAATCTTAGTGAATCCTAGAATAGAATCCTAGCTGGAGGCATTCATTTTTGTGGCCAATGTATGCTATTTTAGGGAAAGAAAATTTCGTGGTGAATTTTTTCAAATTTATCCACATTGTTGGTTTTTACTAGTAAATTATAGATATATTTAAAAAATAATAATTTAGTGGGGAATTAGAGATATATTAAAAAAAATAAAATAAGTTAGGTGGTGAATTATAAATATATTAAAAAAATTAAATTAATTATTTGTAAATTTGTTGATGATTTAAAAAAATCATAATGTAGTTGGCAATACTATTATACACTAAATGAAAATGATTAAGTTATTTGGCAAATTTTTTTGTTTTTTTAATAAGTACTGCCATGGGGGTAGCTCCCATTGTATTGATTTCAAAATTCTAAAATAGGGTTACAAAGGTAGAGAGACTTGTTTAAGATGTTACAATGTATTTAATGCCTTTTTTGAGTTCCTCCAGGCAACTCAATCGCTGGGGAGAAAGGAGGCCAGTCATGGTTTACAACAATATCACATGACTCCACAAATTTACTCGATAATAGTTCCATACTAAAGACCTCATGTAACTATCCCACAATACTGTGTCCCACTTATGGGACATCCTGATTTTTGCCTGAAATCACATATTTTATTAGAAAAATTAATGATTTAAGCATTGAGGGGTTCCATCTAAAGGGGTTTAATTAAAAGGAGTTAGATAAAACCCCATTGGATAGAACTCTCCCCCTCAATGGAGTCTTCTCTGTACTTATCAAAATGTTGATAAAAACCAATTTTGCTTCACCCTTTGGAGGGGTCAAATGAAGTCATTTATAAATTATATTTTTAAATTATGCAGCCCTTTGTATACACTTTCCAAAAAGTATAATTTTGAATAATTTAATTTGATTATTATATTTATTTTCTATTTTCTAGTGAACATAAGTTTTTCACCAAACAAGAAGGTCTCTATTCCACACAAGCGGAAAAATAAAAAAATAGAGAAAAAAATTCTAAAAAATATTTGTGCCCTAGGTGTTGATGTCCTTGTTTCAACAAAAAAAAAAGAAAATTAAATAAAAATTAAATAAAAAAATATGCAACAAAAAATTATGAAAAAAATCCTTCCTTAGATATTGGTGTTGCAAATCTATATTTTAAAAATTAGAATTTTATCCTTTATATAAAAAAAGTTATGCATTACGACATAAATGTCACTTTTTATAAATGTTGTTTACTAAAAAAAATAAGTTATTAAAAATTACGTAAAAAAATTCACAATTTATTTCTAAATTTTTAATATATATATATATTATTGGTAAATAGTGGGATGAGGACCCACACCCTTAATAAAACAAAATAAAAGATGAGAAAGCTTCAGACCGGTCAAACGGGGAGTAAAGAGAGACAGAGAAACATCTTTAGACCAACCAAGATAGACGCAACGAGCATAACTGATTAAGAAGAAGGAAGACAAGGGGGATCTCAAAGGAAGTAGAAATTGAGAAAACCCAAAAAAGGCAAACCACAAAAGGGCAAAGGACTAAAAGCTGCTAAAAGGCAGCCACCATCACTTTCGATTTGCTAAGCCCTTCTTCTTGCTTCGAGTGAGAAGAGCGCCCATGGTCCACTGAGATCCCTCATCAACCACATCTCTACCTTCAATATGAAGTTTCTCTACTTTAGTTTTCCTACCTTTCTTCTTCTTTGGATCACCACAATTTGGTTTCAAAATACGACTCACCGTTTGGGCAAGGGAGCACTCCCTCAAAGGGATTGCCACCTCATCATGGTCAAAGGGGACTATCATCCCCTCATAGTCTAAAAAGTCCATCAATTCATCATCAAGATCCTCCAAAAAGGGATAAGTGACCTCAGCATCAGAGGGAGGAGCCTCCCCCACAGGAACCGGATTTGAAGCTTCTTTTGGAGGGTTGCAGGAGGGGGGAGGTGCTGGAGGGTTTGAGGGAGAGTCATCAGTCACTCTATTTGTCTTTGGCGTCAAATGGGAAACCAAAAACTTGCCCTGATTACACCAAATGAAATTTGCATCCGCGGTGCCAGTTTTCTTAATCCATCTTTTGAGATTGAATTTCCTAGAACTAGGCACCGATTTAGCGTGGCACCCAACAATCTTATGACCCATCATGTTGCATCTGAAGCATTGTTGATGGCTTTTATACAGTATTCTTTGCAATCTCTACTCTTGATTTAAGCATTTTTAAAATTTGGCCATTGAGGTGCCCGTCGATGCCTTCTCGTGTAAGGTTGAACCTGTTGGGTACGTGGCTTTGTGAAGCCCAACGTAATGGCTTATTCCCTCTGGGATAAGACTGCAGTCTTCATGATTGAAACGGTTATTCTTGTATCTGTCGACTCCTTGCATGTACTCAGTTTTCTCTGAGTCATTTTATTCCTCTTTTTTGGTGAAGACAGTCGGTGCTGGATATGAGTTTTGGATATTGTTTTCTGGAGAATGTTTTTAGAGCTGCTACTGCTCTGTATGTAAGATGGATGAAGTGATTAATAAAAGTGTCCCCTACTGTTGATAGTGGATGTAGCCATTTTTATGGTGTTCACCACTTTAAAATCTTGTGTCTAATTGTTCTTTTTTGTGTGTGTTATTTTTATTTTCTACACATTCTTTGTCTACAATTTTTAACAACAATTGGTATCAGAGCTGTGGTTAAGTAACTCAGCCAAGAAGCTCATTTGTGAAGCTTGTTCAAAAACCGGTGGAGTTTTGTCAAATCATGGACGATGCGGACAAATGGAAGATAGAGAAGTTCGTGGGGTAGAACTTCGGCTTGTGGAAAGTGCAAATGGAGTCATTGCTGATCAAGCAGGACCTGTATGCTCAAAATTGTGACTCCGGTTGCCTGGGGCTGTCGGGTCAGATTTCGGCATTCACACAGACCATTTCCCTCCTTGCCACGGGGCGTTCCGCCACATCACTCTCACTCACGTGGAAGTAGCCAGTCGAGAGGAGGTGAGACATGGCGGAGGTCTGGCTCGTTGGAGAGCTGGACTTTGCGGAAGGAGGTCGGCAAGTTTCGTGGCCTTTGTTGTTGTGTATTTTGTTGTATGTTTCATTCAATAGTTGTTGTATTTGAGATAACCCTATGACCCGAAGGGTCACTAATTTCTCTTCTTCTGTTTGGATTCCTTAGATTCCACCTTTGTGTGGGTAAACAATTTCCTTAGATTCCACCTTTATGTGGGTAAACAATTGTTTTTGTTGATGGCTTTTGCTATTTCAATGGTTTAGCTGGACTTTGCGGAAGGAGGTCGGCAAGTTTCGTGGCCTTTGTTGTTGTGTATTTTGTTGTATGTTTCATTCAATAGTTGTTGTATTTGAGATAACCCTATGACCCGAAGGGTCACTAATTTCTCTTCTTCTGTTTGGATTCCTTAGATTCCACCTTTGTGTGGGTAAACAATTTCCTTAGATTCCACCTTTATGTGGGTAAACAATTGTTTTTGTTGATGGCTTTTGCTATTTCAATGGTAAACAAAATCTCACAAATCACTAATTTGCATCATCTTTAAATTCTTAATGGTTTAGCTGTTAAAGTTGTCACAAAGTGAAGATTTGATTAAAAATGCTGATTTCAATGTCCCACTTTAGCCAAAAAGTGGGACAGTATTTTGGGCTAATAATATGAAACATCAACATCAACATTGATGTGACTACTCTACTTAAATATCATCCACTTCAATGGTCAAACACTCAATAGCAATTTTACACCTCATTCACAACAAAAAGTGGTAAATATTTGTCCTATTTTTATTGGTCCAAATTAACCTTTGATTGTTGAAGTGGATGATATTTAAGAATAGCCTGATGTAACACCTTCTCAGAGTTTCATTGTTCTTGATATCTGATCTTTGCCATGCATCCCCCCAACATGATGATTTGTAAGGCTTCGATCATAGAGTGAAATGGTTGTTTTTGCCAACTGAATCAAATCGTCATTGAGATATTGAATGGCCACGAGCTTGGCATACATTTTCCTCCCTGTCATGTCCACCAAGGTTGTGAGAAAGTCCCTGATCAGATTTGAGTCATGAACATGGCCAGCAGACAACTCCAATCGCTTCCACGATCACCATCTTCGTTGCAAGATTTGGAACTTTGAATAAATGATGCAGCTGGCTATCAACAACCACCAAAGCACAATCATAATGAAGGTCAACCAGAATCACCCCATTGTGTATTACCTCATTGCTGCGACATCCTTTAATAGACACTCGAGCCATTCATTGTCATTTATTCAAGATCCAGAAGAATCTTCCAAAGCAGTTCTCGAGATCATCTCAACATGTATGATTTGTTGCAGACTAGCCCAAGTCCTAGTTTGATTGGAAATGCAGGCAATAGGACACTCATTGCACCTGTGATTCACTAGGAGATTCGTCGCCATATCCACCTCTCTATAAATTTAGCTAAGCCTTCAAAAACTGTAGATGGCACCAATAATGATGCAGATGCTCAAGTGCTTCTGATGGGACTTAAACTTGTCAAGCAGATTGGAATTAAGAAAATACTAATTGAAGATGACTCTTTGGTAATTATAAATGCAATTTAGTATAAAGACAATTGCAATTAGAGGATTAAAAATATTCTAAGTGAAGCTTGGGACATAATAGAAGGTTTTGAATAATATTATTTCAACACACCTATAGGGAGGGTAACCAAGCTGCAGATTTTATGGCTAATTTAGCCTGCCAAATGTCTCAACAAACTATTGACATAGACCATCAATCTCTTCATCATTTTCCAAAGATCTTGGAGCTACTGAAGGCAGACATAAAATGATAAGGTTTCTCTCTAAGGAAAAGAATATGCTTTTTTGGACTAACTTGTGTTCCATTTCTGACAAGATTTTTTCACAAGCATGCATTTAATTAATAAGATGTCATGTTTTAGCCGTCACCACGTGTGAATGGTTGGCTGAGTTCAAAATTTATAGGATGTGAAATAAGCATGAGCACTTGTGAAGGATTTTCAAGGATTTTGCTTGTGCAAGGGAGGACAAAGAACATTATTTCAAGTCATCTAAATTTATTTATAAGCATGCCTTGGGATGAATAACATCGCCCCTATTGCTTTCTTCAAAGTGTTGTCTTCAAGGAGTTGTTTGTTTGCAGGTATGGAGAAATATCCAAGAAATAAGAGGTTGTTTTTCAATGTGCAGAAATGGAAGGCACCCATACATGGTCAACTAGACTCCAATCTCCTTGCAAGGGTTTTTAAGATCCAAGACGACATGGTAGAAGATGCAATTATGGAGGTGTGCAGTAGGGAACTTTTGCATGAGGCGGGAATGATATACTAGTCTCAACTGATCTCACATTTTTTGTCAAACGCCATGGATTTGATACTGAATGTGGACATGGTAATAGCTCTGGCAGTTAATTTTGTGCAAGAAAATCTTTTTTCAAAAGAAAAATTTGATGTTGCCCTATCCAATTATGATATGCATATTAGGAAAACCCTTATTGCATGCAAAGAAATCCTGTTGTGCATTATATTTACAAATATACAAGGGCTATAGAATAATTGCAGTATCACCTTAGAAAGTTCTCTTCGGTCGTACATCAGCCAAATAGGTGCTGAGGTAGGAGATAAAGTGGAAGAAAAGTTTCATGCTTGGTCCTTGTTGCTTCACTATCAACCTCCGCATCCCAATGCTGATCTAGGTGCTCAAGATGATGGTGAGAATGCTGATCAACATGGCTTCCTTGTCGTATATCTTAATGAAGAAGACCCACATGCATAGTTGTTTACTTTAGGGTCTTATATTTTTGATACTGTATGGTTCCCCCTCTGTATTTAGTGGTTGATTTTCTGATTACTGATTATGCATATCTCTACTTGAGGAAGATTTATTGTAACCCTGTTCTGATTCTCCATGGAACTGACTATAATACTATTATCTCTACCGGACTACTTCCTTAATGGGAAATTTTGTATCTATTATAATTATTAATATAATGTTTAGGTGTTATGCACCCTTTATGGACCGAAAAAAAACAAACAAACTTTTATTTACATAGTCACAACATGATGCTCTTTTGCCACAGTAGAACTCCTCTCGATGTAATGTTCATTTGCCAAGTACTATTACACTGCTAGAATGCTATCCGATTGAAGGGAGAAATTGATTTATTGATGTAACACATTTTCATTGTGATTAATACACAATTGCACTTTCTTTAATGGTGTTTTTTGTTAGGAATGGTGTCTCAATGTTGCATCCTAGTCTTAGAAATAAAAAAAAAATATAATTTTTGGGTACAAACCACAAAAATGCAATTTTTAGGGCCCAAGATGTTAATTTTGGCCCCAAAAAAATGCCAAAATGGGATTTATTTGGAGAAAGCAAATTACGATGACATAGATCTCTTCAAAATATTTGACTTGGAAAAAGGGATCAATCAACTTCCCAAATCAACATTTATGGCCTTTGGAAGTTGGGCCTCCCACATCAAAAATGTAAGAGCATCTATGACGCATAAAAGAGTTGTAAGAGGGAGATACACTTGTTGACCAACTTATGACTCATATTATAACATGTCATAATGCATCTTTAAATGGAGATAATTGAGTCAAAATGGAGCACCCAAGTTGGTGAGTGTATTATGACGAGCTTATGACAAGTGTAAAGAATATGCTATTTTTAGCTTGTGGACTCATCTTAGGATTTGGGTGTGACATTTTGGGTGGTTTTAGCCCAAGGTTTCCTAATTACAATTGGATGGTTTCATGCATTTATTCTCCTATTTATTGGGTGCTTGATATGGAGGTTTCATAGTGAGTTTTGTAGGTACTGTTATGCTATCAGAATTGCTCAAGATCTCTTGTTGGTGATACGCCTATAAAGGCTTAGACTCTACAAGTATATTGTAACCATTGATTACTAAACATTGATTTGATTGGAGTGTGAGGTTTTTCCCCTAAAAGGATTTTCCCCACATGAATTACTATGTTGATAAAGGCAAGAAAAAGAAAAGAATAAAGTAAAGTCTAGATCCAAATCTCCTAGGAAGTCCAAGGCTAAATATTGGAACTACGACAAGACCATGCAATTTTATAGAGATTACAAAGAGGAGAAAAAATAAAAAAAGAATGATTCAAATGATGAGTCTAAAATTTTTCTCAAGATGATGTAGATGTCTTTGTTGTGGCCTTGGCAACTCATGCATCAAAAGGTACATGGTTGATAGGTTTAGGAACTTCCTTCCATATGACCTATCAGGGGGTTTTATTTAGTATGAAGAATATGATGGTGGAAAGGTGTACCTCAGTGATGATCCTCATTTAAGCATAATTATCCATGGTAGAGTTTGGATTCAATTCCCTAATGGATGAGTGAAGGAGATCAATGGTGTGATGCACATCCAGGTAGTTTTGCAAAGAACTTGTTATCAATTAGAAAACTCAATGATGTGAGTGTGTAGGTTATTGGAGGGTGTAAGATGGTGCAAGAATCTATGGTGCTCACTAAAAATGTTTGTGTGGGCACTCGACTTCAGCTAGATGCATGCACTATCTAGTGCAATAGTTTATTTGTTCCTATAGTGGAAAGATCTATAGAATCTACACCTTCACCATCGAACTAACAACAAAGAGGAGTGTTGTGTTTACTTTTGGTAGTCGTGACTATTGGGTACCTAAGTGAGCTCTTGATTTAGAGAGAAAGTTACTTGTAGAGAAAATAATGCCATGACATCAGAGAACAGCCCATATAGGTGAGAAGGGTTTGAGGACCCTAAAAAATAAAAATCTCATTGAGGGGATGAATGATTGTACTCTTGGATGTGATCTTGAACATTGTGTATAAAGAAAATAAAATTGCATTTAGTTCTAATTCTCACAAATCTTTCAGGGTATAATATTTGATTCATTTAGATATATTTTGTTCTATTAATGTTCCTTCAATTTCTAAGTCTTTGTACCATGTATCTTTTACAGATGATTATTTTAGAAGGAAATGCTAACAATGGCAGTGAGTTTTGTTCCATAAATTTTGGAAGATTCTATAAAGAGCACAAGATTGAGAGACATAAGACAACTCCATATACCCCGTCAACATAATGGAGTTATAGAAAGAATAAATAAGACATTGATGGAGAGAGCTAGGAGTATGTTTAATAGTGTTGGCTTGGAGAAAAAATTATAGAAAAAAGTGGTTGCTATAACTTGTTACCTAATTAATAAACCTCCTACATCAATTCTTGTCGACAAGATCCCCATGGAGGCATGGTTACGTAAAAATGCCTCATTACATTGTCTTTGTGTTTTTAGAACTTGCAAGGCATATGCACACATGCCTAGAGAGAAGTGGTCAAATTTTAAGAAAATGATAATGAAATGTATCTTCATTAGCTATGGTGTCAATTTGAAAGGGTACAAGATTTGGGACCTTGTGGATAAGAGAGTTATGTACAATAGAAGTGTTGTTTTTAAAGAGATTAAGCCTTCTTCCACATCGTTGTAGCTAGAAGAGGATGAAAAGATAGATGTTGTTCAACTAACCCCATAGACTAAGATGGTTGGACTAGAAGCTCACGAAGGACCTAAAGTAGACGAAAGATTAGATAGTTTTGATAGTTTAAAAGAGGAGATAGAACCTCCACCTTAGCTCTTGAGGAGGTCCACTTTATAGAGACAATAACTAGATAGGTATACTCCTAATTGAAGATATATTTTTTCTTTGATTACTAATACTTATGATCCTAGAACCATGGAGGAGGTGATGTATATTGGCGATTATGAGTTCTATTGAGTGGTTATGGATGAGGAGATGGTTGCATTGAAGAAGAATGACACATGGGAATTGGTACTATTTCCAGAAGAAAGAAATCATACTGGATGTAAATTGGTGTTAAAAAAGAAGACAACTTTAGATGGTAGTGTTGAAAAATACAAGGCAAGATTGGTTGCAAAATGATATTGCCAAGTTGAGGGGATATACTTTGGTGAGGTTTTTCCCCTAGTTGCTAAGCTGACATCTGTCAAGGTCTTGTTATTTGTAGAAATAGATTTTGATTTAAAGATATAACATATGGATGTAAAGACAACATTTATTCATGATGACATCAAGGTAGAGATCTACATGACAACACTAGATAGCTATGTTGTTAAAAGCAAGGAGTCAAGGTAGAGATCTACATGACACAACTAGAGAGCTATTGTTAAAGGAAAGGAGTCTTTGGTTTGTTGATTGAAAAAATCTATGCATGGTCTCAAATAGTTTCCTAAAATATGGTACTAGAAATTTTTTCATTTGTGTTGAGCTTGGGATTTTTGAGAGCTAGATTAGATCATTGTGTTTATTAAAAAATGGATGAAGATTAATTCCTTGTTATCACATTGTATGTAGATGATATGCTATTTTTTGGTAAAAATAAGGATGCGATTTGTGATTTGAAGTATTAGTTTTTAACATAATTTGAATGAAGGACTTGGGTGCTACCAAGTATATCTTAGGTATGGAGATTAGAAAAGATAGAGAAAATAGAAAGGTTTGCTTGGCTTAGAGTAAGTATGTGAACTATGTGTGGGGTTTTTCTCCCAAAAGAGTTTTCCCCATGTAAATCATTGTGTTATTGTATATTGCTTTTGTGTTTATTTTCTTGTAATTGTATGATCAATTTAATTTTTGTACATACATCTTCTCATAGGTTAGTCTAGGAAGTTTATTCCACCCTTTTGCTTCCTTTCATTTAGTATCAGAGCTTGAACACATTGGGTCCTAGGTGTTAGGGACAAGGTTTTTGTTCTAATTTTAGTTTGAGTGGGAGCTTGTGCAGAAGGAGATTGTGTTGCAGAAAAATGGAAATCACATCAAGGATAGAGATGGAGAGGTTTACTGGCACTAAATTTGATTTGTGGAAGCTCAAGATAGAGGATATGATTATAGACAAAGATCTATGGGTTGTCATATCCAAATCCAAACCCACAACAACGTCACAAGCCAACTGGGATCTATTGGATAGAAATGTGAAGGGCCTCATTAAGCTTTACTCGGTGGATTCAATTTTGTTGAATGTATATTAAGAAGCCATTGGACAAGCTATTTGGAAGAAGTTGGGAGATTTGTAACAAATTAAATACCTAGTTAACAAACTTTTCTTGAGAAAGAATTTAAACACCACAAGAATGGATGATGGAGGTTTTGTGTCTGCACATTGAAATGCATCCAATATGATGTGACCTAGTTTAACTTTATTGGAGTCAAAATAGAGTAGGAAGATCACAACACTTCTATGATTTTTGACAAACTCATGGGATCACTTGGTGATGGAAATCAAGTGACCTATCTTGAAACTCAAAATGGATGAGGTAGTCGCTTCTTTACACTTAGAAGAGATGTGACAAAAAGATTCCAAATCTACTAGGAGGCCCTAGTTGTTCCTAAAAGACAAAGATAAAGATAAGAAGGACAAGAAATAAATTCTAGATCCAAATCTCCTAGAAAGTCCAAGGCTTAGTGTTAGAGTTGCATCAAGATAAAGCACTTTTGTAGAGACTAAAAAGAGGAGAAAAAGAAAAAAGAATAATAAATGATGAGTTTCAAAAGTGACAAGGAGTCATTGTAACTCATCATTTAATCATATTTTAGATGTCAAAATCCAGGGCTATGTCCTCGGCTGTCTGCAAATAGGGATTCTACAGTTACCAGTTTTCTCTAGCTAATTCTAATGGCTTTTACTAATTTAAAGAGATTGATCTATCTGCTTACGAAATGAATTCAAAGAATGCTGAAAATAGAATTGAATAGTAAATTACTCAAAACAAATCTACAACTGCAACATGCATCTGTCTATCAAAATCAGTAAGTATTCTATAAAGCAAAATTTGAAACAACAAAATAGTGGTACTAGCTTTCTGCCTTGGTGGTGAGAGTGGGCCCTTGCTCCACACCCTTAGGGCCGAAGGCTACAGTAAATAATCAATACTAAAGAATAAGATCACAACTAGATTTGGTCCAATTCCATTCGCTTTGCATTCATAGAAATATTGATATCTGAATTGAAATTACAAAAGAAAAATAATCTATCCCTATTCTGCTGCTTCTGTCAATATATATCAAATGAGTAATGACATATCACTTATCTTATCTACCAGTTCTTCTATGAGATGACATCCATCTCTTTATTATACTAGCTGTCTAACTACGAAAAATAACCATGCAATAAAAATAGAATGAGTGGAACAGAAGTCCACTCTAAATTCTAAGTTTGAGTTTTAATACAGTTGGGCAGAAAGGCCCTGAAAATATGGATATTAAATCAGTTTCATCAATAACTCATGCAAAAACTTAAAAAGAGATAAAAAATCTTAGCAGTTAACTAAAGATGGCCCTTAATCACTCAGGTGATGATTTGAGTAATATGAAGGGGGGTATCACGATGGCCGCTGAGAGTGCTTGACCGACAGCTGTGCTGGAAATCTACCCTGTTTTGAAGAGGCACCAGAAATGTATGTCTCTGTCTGCAGCTCCGAAGATATGTTTGTTTCTCCAGAGATATAATTGTGGCCTTCTTGCTCAGCTCTGAAGATGCTCTTCCTCTTACTTCAAAACTTCTGCTGTCGTGAGATTCTGGTATAGTCTCTGGAGATATTTAGGACTACCTCCGGAGATGTACAAAATTGCCATCCTGAGCATCTACACCTGTTGATTCAAAAAGAGAATTTTTTCTGCATATTTCCATCAATTCCATGCACATTAGTCCTTTAATCAGAAATCATGATCTTAAGTAATTTATCTTCAATTAATCATTATTTAGAACAATCTTGCTAGCCTATTTGGGTGTAGACATCAAGAAGTTGGGATCAAAAAGGAGAAAAGAGAGATAAAAAGAAGTATTTTATGGGTGCTAATTGGCACTGATCATCCCCCCCATACCTAAGGTTTAGCAGGTCCTCTTGCTTCTCACAATCTGGATTTATTCTGGCGGAGTAGCCTGTCAGTCAAGCTATAGTCTTGTGCATAGGTAGACCAAGTGGTGTGGTTGGTATTACCATTTCCCCTATACTGATCAACCTGCTTTAACCAGTCCTGCAATTTCTCATCTTCCATTTGCTCAGCCTAGACAGGGAGTGGTTCAATTATGAGTGGTGGCTTGAAACGCCCACCTATCCACTCCTGTTTATGCTTATCCATCATTTTGGATATTAATCTTTCCTTCCTCATAAATAACCTTAAGTTTGCAGGGGTGACCACCTCTCTCATTTTCTGCTCTGAGGTCAGAATATTCCACCTTTTCTTTGCTATTGCAAGCACTGGATTAGCTGAACTGTTTATAAAAAGACCAAAATCAATGGAACACTCTTGCAAAATTTTCAGGTATAATGGCAAAATTTTGTTTTGACTTTCAGGGTGATAGACATATGCCTTGAATTGGATCTCAAAAGCTTGAGGGTTGGGACACTCTTTTCTGATGAAAAGATTTGTGTCTGTATCCTTCTTGAAGTGAGCCTCCATCCACTCATTCCAAATCTGATGATTCCTCATCATTGACATGAATGCTTTGAGCTGGAAATCTCCTACAACATAATTAAGAAGGAAGGTCATATCATCAACACAGAATCCATGTAGATATAATTCACACAAAATTTTTTTGTCTTCATCAGAGCTCCTTGTATAGGCTTCCATGAACCCCTCTGCTATTTCTGTGTTCTCAGGCAGATCAGACAGAACTGAAGACAACCTTCTTTGTAGGACCCTTTCTTGTAAAAACATGGCATAACTGGCACTTGGAGGTCTGTAAGATAAAATCTCAAAAGAAATGGAGGCCATCTGAATGACTATTTCCTCTAGGGTTTCCACTCTTTTTGTCATGGCAGTAACTGCCCTCTGTAGTTGTAGCATAGGCTTAGAAGCCTCATATTCTCTACATCTCCTTTCCCAATAAAATAGGGCCTTAGGAATATCAATGGGGATTGGACCCACATATGGATCTATTTGTACTTCCTATTCACTAGTTGCCCTTGGACCAGCCAACTCTTTAATATACTCTTCTTGATCATCTATTTTGTTGTTGGCCCGAGTCAATTGTTTATCTTGGCTCTGTACTCTTTCAATTAATGCTACAATTACTATGAGACCATTGTCTCTAGCTTTGGTAAGTTCAGAGATACTTTGTATTGCCTCTATCTCCTTTTCCTTCATGATTTTAGCTGTCTCTGTCTTCTGGGCTTCCAGTTCTGCTTCCCTCTCTTGAATTATTTGGTCTATACTTTGGAGCTCTGTTTGCAGTTTTTCAAATATTTGTTTTTTCTCAATCTCTATTTCCATTATGTCCTTCTTGAGGTCAGTGATAATCTAATTTTTCCCCCAAATTAATCTTTTTAGATTATCAATTTCTTCCAACAGTTGCTGCTCTTTTGAAATCTCAATATCCTCTTGATCAGAGGGATGAGAGAAAGTTCCTATTTCTTCTTTTGTTTGCTGCATATCAGGATCTTTCATAGCCATTTGTCCTGCACTGTCAGCTGCACCCAGCTCTGTTTAATCTTTTCCTATAGTTTCCCTATCTTGAGGTTCTTCTAGGGTTTCCTCTGTTTGTGCTAGAACTGATGAAGGCCCAACTTTCTCCTAAGAAGTTCTGAAACCCAGAAGCACTTCAGCTAGGAGAGCAATATCTTTCTCAATTTGGGAGAGCTACCTTTTTCTTTTGCTTCTTCATAGCATAGGTGGGGCAGGTGCCTCTAGAGTAGGTGTCTCATCCTCAAAATCTGAGGAAATAGTAAAGGTTTGCCTATGTTCTATCTCCAGAGTAGGGGATTGTTCTGAAGTTGGTCTTGAACCCAGATGAATAGATGATTTTGGGGAAACTTCTCCCAGTCTTTTCTTTCTCACTAGAGGGATCTCATCAGAATCATGGGATGCTTCTTCAACCCAATAGTGTTCTCTAGAGTCAGCTTTCTTTGGGGTTTTATTTGCTTTGTGCCCTGACCTCTTCCCTGTTATTTCCTCAGGGAAAGATTCCTCAGCCAGGGTCATTTCCCTCTGGGCTGAGCAAGTCATATATGGAGTTTGCTCAAGAGCAAGTTTTTTAATTTCTTTGCCTTTCTTCTTTTTATCAGAAACATGGGCTGTAGATGAAGTTGCCTCTAGTGAGAACTTCTTTCCTTCTTGAACGACTGTAGAGGAAGTCGAAGGTTCTATCTTTTCTTCATGCTGGGTTGAGGAACCCTCACCCTTTGATTGTGCCTTCTCTAGCTCTCTACCCTGGGGATTTTGTTCAAGAAATGTTTGCCATAATTCTTCCCCATTAGATTGAGATAGAAAGGGGTGTTTCGCTATTAGAAAAATGAGGCCATGATGTTTCATAGGACCCTTGTTTCGTTGATATCTTTCGGCAATTGCCCTAATGGCAGAGTACAGGAAGTTGGGAATGTTTATGGTGAATTCAAGGTGTCCATTCCCATGCCTTAGAAAAATCAACATTTTCATTATTGGTCCTAAAACTAAGGAAAATTGACCATCACATGTGAAATATTTCAACAGCCATATAGCTACAGATTGCCAAGGGTTTGGTAGTGAGGACCTAAGAATTCCTTTAACCTCATTTTTATTTAAATGCAATTGTATTGCAGTTTCACCTTCAACAGAGAAATTCCTAATCAAATCAGCATATAAGGTTTTCAGATGATAGAACCTCTCACCTTGTTCAGGCAACCCAGAAATATGACTGATAGTGGTAGCTGAGACATTGATTTGGACTCCCCTTACAGTTGTCTAATTGTCCCTCAGGTTTCTTAGGAATTCATCAACAATATTTTCTTGAAATCCCTCAAATTTTTCCAAAAACTCTAACCATCCTGCGTTCCTCAGAATGTCTGTTGCAGCTTCATCCTGTAAAAGGCCTGTAGCATTTTCTGGTTTTGATTTCTTCTTAACCCCCATACCTAAATTCCTTGTCTATTCTCTGTGCTTACAATCCTTTCTCACTCCGTAGGCTCCGGAGAACTGTTTCAGCTGACTCTATTCTTCAGGGTATGTTACAGTTTAAATGAGGATTATTTTGTTAATTCGCTTAATGGCTTAGGTTGATGGAGAAAGAACTGGAATCAGTTAGAGTGTTTATGTGATCATAAATGAAGCAGAGTGATGGGACACTCCGTAGGCATGGTGATAATACAACAAAGATGGTGGCATGCATGAATTTGGAAAGAAAAATGATGACAGGAGAACGTGTCATAATGACGGCACCCAAAAATAGAAAGACAAGACAGTTGCTATTTAATGCTTAATGAAGATAAAATAACCTGAACCATTTTTAATGATGAGGCTCGATGTACTTGGCTGAGATGCTGCGGCGTTGATGAGACTGGACGCAACGTGGCACCTAAGCAGCTTTGTGTGGCTTGAGATGATGTTAATCACCTTCATTGTCATGCAACCTGTAATCATTCCTGCTCTCGCTGAGTGGTTTGAGAATCCACGTATCCTGGGTGACGTCAGCGCAGTGTTTGCAAGTATCTGTGCAAACGAGAGTAATGGTGGGACACTCCGTAGGCAAGGTGACAGTACAACAAAGATGGCGGCATGCATGAATTTGGAAAGAAAAATGATGACAGGAGAACGTGTCATAATGACGGCACCCAAAAATAGAAAGACAAGACAGTTGTTATTTAATGCTTAATGAAGATAAAATTACCTGAACCATTTTTAATGATGAGGCACGATGTACTTGGCTGAGATGTTGCGGCGTTGATGAGACTGGACGCGACGTGGCACCTGAGCACCTTTGTGTGGCTTGAGATGACGTCAATCACCTTCATTGTCACGCAACCTGTAATCATTCCCGCTCCCGCTGAGTGGTTCAAGAATCCATGTATCCTGGGTGACGTCAGCTCAGTCTTTGCAAGTATCTGTGCAAACGAGAGTAATGATTTCTCGCGAGATGCGTGTTGATTTTATTTTATTTATGTCATAAAGTAGAGGATGAGTCTTGATGACCTCATCAATTGACGTTTCTACTTTATTGCCTGGAGAGGTGGGTCCCCTCCCACTGATTATGGTTATAAATAACCCTTTATTGGTGGAGCACTGGAGATGCACCTAGTTTACGAAGCACCGGAAGTGCTCCTAACTGTGAAGTGTCGGAGGTGTGTTTGAGTAACTCCTGGCACCTGATCACCTCCACAACTTGATTATTCTCAATTGGCATGAAGAAGGGAATCGTTATTTGCTAGTTTTCAATTCCCTTGGTCGAGAAAGATAGCCATTTACTAGTTTTCCATCTTCCACCCACCCCCCCCCCCTTTTTTGCAGAAGGCCGCCATTTGCTGGTTTTCAACCTTCTTTGTTTTTTTTTTTTTTTTTACTAATCCAAAACTGTGACAGAGGAAGTATCCCCTATATCAAAGCATAAATCGTTGAGGAACTCTTCTTTAGTGGATGGCCTTTTATAGAGTCTGATTCAGTGGCCATTCACTAAGAATGTGTTTGTGCTTTCATCAATAGGTTCCAACAGTACGGTTCCATTTTCAAAAACTTCATTTATTTGATAAGGACCCATCCAATGAGTTTGTAATTTCCTTTTGAACTCCTTGAATTTAGAATCATAAAGAAGAACCCAATCACCTTGTTGAAATGTCCTCCTCTTGATGTGTTGGTCATGCCACTGCTTCCTTTGATACTTAACCAGTTCTGTTTGTTGAATGGCCTCTATCTGGATTTCATCCAACTCATTGAGCTAAAGAATTCTGTTCTGTTGGGCTATGGACAATGGTAGACCAATATCTAATATAGTTTTATGTGTCTGGAGTTCAAATTCTATAGGCATAATAGGCTTTTTCCCATAAACTAATTCATATGGTGAGAATTTTGTTGTGGATTTCCAAGTGGTATTGTAAGCCCAAACTACTTCAGGTAATTTGTTAGCCCAATCTTTTATGTTCATTGCTACTGTCCTTGTCAGAATATTTTCAAGTCCCCTATTAGTTACCTCTACCTGCCCATTGGCTTGAGGATGGTAAGGTGAAAATTTTTTGTGCTTGACCTGATATAAATCTGTGAATGCTTTGATTACCTGTGAAGTAAACTGAGGTCCTCTGTCTGAAACTATGGATCTTGGGGCTCCAAACCTCAAGAAAATCTTATTATAAAGGAAATCAACATCTTTTTCTTTTCGTGCAAATTATAATGCTTGAACCTCAGCCCATTTAGTAACATAGTCTGTGCATACTAGAATATACTCCTTGCTTGCTGATGGTGGGGAAATTGGTCCCACAGTCTAAACCCCACTGCTCAAATGGTTCCATCATGACTTGAGGATGCAGTAACATCTCTTGGGTGAAGGTTGGCTATCCCATTCTTTGGCACTGGTCACACTGCTGCACATACTTCTTAGTATCCTTATGAAGAGAGGGCCGATAGTAACTAACTCCTAGGATCTTGTGGATAGTTATGTGGGAAGAGTAATGCCCACCAGATGATTCATCATGACATGCTCTTAATACATAAAAAATTTCATCAGTTTTCAAACATCTGCCCAAAATGAAATCAGGACCACATTTAAACAACAATCCATTTAACCATTTGTAAGATAAGATTTCCTTAACTAAACATTCTTTCTGTTTTGAAGTAAAATGGGATAGATACAAGCCTATAGCTAAAAGATTAGCTATGTCAGCGAACCAAGGTACAGTAGAGGAGATAGAAAAAATATGTTCATCTGGGAACCTATCCTCCACTGGTTGGTTTTCTCCTCCTGTATGCAATCTTGCCAGAAAATCAGCAACTAAATTAAACTTGCCTGGATTATCAACGATGGTAATATCAAATTCCTGCAATAGCAATAACCACCTAATGATCCTTACACCCACCACCGAATTATTCATTAGGTACTTGATGGCTGCGTGATCAGTGTGCACAAATATTTTATATCTAGTGATATAATGCCTAAATTTGTTTATAGCATAAATGACTGCCAAGAATTCTTTTTCAGTTGTGGTGTAATTTCTTTCTACAGATGTAAGGTTTTTGCTGATGTAATAAATGGCATGCATACTCTCTCTTTCCTCCTTTTGTCCTAAAACTGCCCCAATGGACTCATTTGAAGCATCAATTTGTATGTGAAATGGTAAAGTCCAATTAGGTCCTCTCAAAACTAGTGTTACAGTATGCTTCTCTTTCAAGATTTCAAATGCTAATTGACAATCTTCTGTCCATAGAAATTCTGTGTCTTTGTTAACCAGGGTAAACAGGGGGCAGCTATTCTGCTGAAATTTTCTATGAATTTCCTATAGTAGCCTGCATGACCCAGAAAACTTCTGACATCTGTCTAATTTTTGGGTGAAGGCAACTGTGTGATCACTTCTATCTTGTTTTGATCCACTTTGATCCCATTTGCTGAAATGTGGTGTCTGAATACAATTCCTTCTTCTACCATCATGAAGCACTTTTCATGGCTAAGAGATAATTGATTTTTCTCACAACATTTTAGTACTTTCTCAAGGTTTGCCCCATACACAGTAAAGTCATCCATATAGACCTCCATGCATTCATTAGCTAGTTCATCGAAAATAGCTAAAACAAGTCTCTTAAATGTAGCCAGGGCATTACATAGTCCAAATGGAAGAACTTTGTAAGCAAAAGTTCCCCAAGAGCAAGTGAAGGTGGTTTTGTCCTGGTCTTCAAGTGCTACTTGAATTCGGTTATACCCACTGAACCCATCTAAAAAAGAAAAATACTTTCTCCCAACAAGGTTGTGCAGTAATTGATCAATGAATGGTAAGGGAAAGTAGTCCTTTTTTGTAGCTTTGTTTAGCTCTCTATAGTCAATACACACCCTCCATTTACCATTCTTTTTAGGCACTATGACAAGGGGTGAGACCCATTGATTGTTTGAGATTGGATATATAAACCCTGCTTGCAGTAATTTTTCTATTTCAGTTTTGACAATGTCCTTTAAAGCAGGATTCAATCTTCTCTGGGGTTGTCTGATAGGTTTAATATCCTCAGTGTAAATATGATGGGTACAGATCTCAGGAGGTATGCCCTTCATATCTTGGTATTCCCAAGCAAAAGCTACTGAATGAGAAATCAGAAGTTGGATAAGTTTTTCTTCCTGATTTGCTGTTAACTGAGTATTGATATTAAGTGTTTTCCTTGGTAAAATCATGACCTGTTTTGTGATTTGATCCATAGATGTAGTTAATCTGTACACTGGAGTCATGGTATTGAGGAGACAAGAATGTGGAAGCAACATGTGGAACGTGGCTAAGTCTCTGTAAAGGTTTCCCACAAGGAATGATATTTGCAAGGGTACAATGAGAAGAAGTAAGAAGTTCTCTCTTAGAATCTTGGGCAAGCTCCATCACATCCTCATTGATTAGGATGTGGGTAATGTCTTCTATTGTATCATAGTAGATTTCTTCTTCCAATTCTCCCAGATGTTTCCTGATGGTTACCATGGCTACTGAGGCACTGTTGTCATTGTTCTCTAGTTCATCCACCCATACTCTTCCTATATAATGTATTGATGGTTTAGTTGGAGGATACAGAGATATTTTCTTCAAATCTATCCCATTAGAAATGACCATATCCCCGGTTCGACAATCAATAGATGCTGCTGCTGTAGCTAGCCATGGTCTTCCTAAAATCAGTGGATAAGCATTTCTCTAGTTTCTCGGTTCTAATATCAGGAAGTCCACTGGAAATTCCCATGATTCTATCACAACTGGTACATCAATGATTACTCCTTTCAGAACAACTACTGACTGGTCAGCAAGTTGAAGGATTGTAGTTATGGATTGGATACCTGATAGAGCTAATTTGTCCATTGTATGAACCGTCATCACATTAATTACTGCTCCCAAATCAACCAAAATATTTGAAATTTCTACCCCTGAGATGAAAACAGTTATGACAGGATTTCTAGGGTTCCATATTTTGGGAGAAGCATTTCTCCCATCAATAAATCTACTACTTTCCCTTCCACCTGTATTGTAGAAGGAAAATTTTTCTTCCTGCCCTGTGTTTTGACACAATGCTGTTTAATGAATTGATTTAGTTCTGGTACATCTTTGATTGCTTGGAGGAGAGGAATTTCAATGTTCAGTTGCCTGATTTCTTGTAAAAGTTCTAATTCTAGGTTGGGTTGGACTTGTTTTTGTAAGATCTTTTTCTGGGGGACATGCTGTTTGAGTTGTTCTGGGTACGGTGCTAGTTTTTCCATCTTTGGAGCTTTTAGCAGAATTGTGTCTAGGAATGTTCTTTGGAGTTGGTCTTTTAGGAGCAACTCCGGAGTTATCTAGGGATGATTCTTTTAGCACTTTTTTGGTAGTAATCTCCTCTGGGAGTTGAGTGGATGAATTTTCAGGTTCCTCATCATTGGTTACTTCAACTATAGTTGGAGGAGATGGTCTTGGGAATGCTTTCCCAAAACGTAGTTGGAGATTATTTGAATATATAGCATTAATACCAGCCATATTTTCTTGCTCTGTCATGTAAACAACTGCTCCTTGTTTATTTCATGGGTTTGGTATAGGCTGAGCTGGTAAGGGTGGTTGGCTAACCGGCTCATTTTGTGATTGACCTTGTGTGTTGGAGGGTCTGGTTAGTAAAGCTTATTGTTGAGGTTGGAAACATCTAGGTTATCCCTGGGATTGTTGATTATATCCTCGTTGAGGACCCCATTGAGGTTGCATTGAGATCCAAATTGTGGTGGCCATTGTTGATTTCCCCTGTGCTAATTTTGCCAATGTTGATTTGGCCAATCCTGCTGTCCCCAAGGAGAATTATTCTGAGGCCCATGCCAAGTTGGATTCCATTGATTAATTCCCTAGTTAAAAGGACCCCTGTAAGAAGGCTAGTTTGGATACTAATTATAAGGGAAATTCCCATTTTGTTTTTGTCCCACATAGTTCAATTCTTCTTCTATTATGACATTCTTCTTACTCAATCTTTTCAAGGCTAGAAGTTGACTACATTGACTAGTAGGATGTTCCCTATCACAGATCTGACAAATCTTTGATTTGTCTAAAGGGCATTCTCTCAACAGATGCTTGTTTCTACACCTAGGATAATAAATGGAGAGTGGCTTAGTTGTTCTATTTTGATCAACTGTTCTAGTTTTTGCCTGAATCCCATCCAATGTGGTATTTAATTGGACTAAAATATCTATTTTTATATTTGCAATCTCTTCCATTAACTGTCCTATTTGATTCTTCCCTTTGAAAGTTTTGGATGATCTCACTCCATCTTGGGTTTTAGAATAATTCCTGCAGAGTTCTTCTATTGCAGGTATATCCATTTTGTTGATATTCCCTTTTCCCATTAGATCCAGTGCCTGTTTTGATTCCTTCTCCAATCCTTTTACCAAAAAGGTTCTGGCCAAAGAGTGATTTACTGGGTTGCCATATCTTCTCAAGGTGAAGTTAAACCTGTCCACATACTCCTCTAAGGTCTCTTCCTCTCCTTGCCTAATTTTAAACAATTCCTCATTATTATTACTAACTCTACAATAATCTTGGTACTTTCCTAAAAACTCTGTTTCCATCTGATCCCAAGAATGAATAGAGTTATGGGGTAAACCCATAAACCATCTCATCGCAGAATCTTTCAGGGTTGAAGGGAATAGTTTGAGTTTTTGGTTATTTGATCCATAATCATAAGTTTGGCATACTACTTTGAATTCAAACAGAAACTAATCTGGATCCTCAGAAGAAAGACCTCTAAAATTTGGCAAGTGTGCTGGTGAGATATTTTTCATAGGATCATTGTCTCCAGCAACTAGAACAATGGGATATGAGAAGGTTCTTGGAGCCTAATTTTCCTCTTCTTCATGATTATCATTATTATCATCCATGTTTAGTACTGGTTCTTCTCCCTGAGGTTCTAGGAAATCAGGTTCTATCAAAGGATCTACTTGAAACTTTTGTTGTAATTCTTGGATATAATCAACGAGTGGAAGATTTTGTAGGATCTAAGGGATTATTGATTTGAGGTGCCACTTCCAAGGTAGGTTCCAAGTTTCTTTCTTCAACAAGATCTTGTGCCACCCCATTGCTTTCTCCTATAGCTTGTTGATGGGGTGTCTATTTTGTGTATCTTCTTTTTGAGTCTCTAGCTATAACCATACAGACCTAACCTAAAAATTGTTTAGCTAAGTTTCCCTAATTAACACAATTATCCTTGGCAATGGTGCCAAAAATGACAAGGAGTCGTTGTACCTCATCATTTAATCATATTTTAGATGTCAAAATCCAGGGCTGTGTCCTCGACTGTCTACAAATAGGAATTCTTCAGTTACCAGTTTTCTCTAGCTAATTCTAATGACTTTTACTAATTTAAAGAGACTGATCTATCTACTTATGAAATGAATTCAAAGAATGCTGAAAATAGAATTGAACAATAAATTACTCAAAGCAAATCTACAACTGCAACATGCATATGTCTATCAAAATCAGTAAGTATTCTATAAAGCAAAATTTGAAACAACAAAATAGTGGTACTAGCCTTCTGCCTTGGTGGTGAGAGTGGGCCCTTGCTCCACACCCTTAGGGCCGAAGGCTACAGTAAAGGATCAATACTAAAGAATAAGATCACAACTAGATTTGGTCCAATTCCATTCGCTTTGCATTCATAGAAATATTGATATCTGAATTAAAATTACAGAAGAAAAATAATCCATCCCTATTCTGCTGCTTCTGTCAATTTATATCAAATGAGTGATGACATATCACTTATCTTATCTACCAGTTCTTCTATGAGATGACATCCATCTCTTTATTATACTAGCTGTCTAACTACAAAAAATAACCATGCAATAAAAATAGAATGAGTGGAACAAAAGTCCACTCTAAATTCTAAGTTTGAGTTTTAATACATTTGGGCAGCAAGGCCCTGAAAATATGGATATTAAGTTAGTTCCATCAGTAACTCATGCAAAAACTTAAAAAGAGATAAAAACTCTCAGCAGTTAACTAAAGATGGCCCTTAATCACTCAGGTGATGATTTGAGTAATATGAAGGGGGGTATCACGATGGCCGCTGAGAGTGCTTGACAGACAACTATGCTGGAAATCTGCCCTGTTCTGAAGAGGCACTCATTCATACCCTCAACAAGATTTTTATTTTTCATGGTCTTTAGACTCTTCTCACCTATATGGCTCATTCTCTAGTGTCATATCATTATTTTCTTTGTAGATAACTTGCTTTTCAATCAAAAGCTTACTTAGATACCTAATAAGCATGGCCCCCATAATACACAACACTAATCTTTGTTTTCAGTTCTGATGGTGAAAGTATAGATTACGTAGATCTCTTCACTATATGAATAGAAATATTGCACTAGACAATGCATGCATCTAATTGAAACAAAGTTCCCACATGAACACCCTTAGTGAGAACCATAGCTCTTCACACCATATTACACCCTCCACTAGAGAAAATAACTTGCACACCCACATCATTGAGTTTGCTAACTGATAACAAGTTTTGTGCCAAACTAGGGATGTGCAACACACCATTGATAACCTTTAGTCATCTATTAGGGAATTGAATCTGAACTCTACCACAACCAACTATGCTCAAATGACAATCATCATTAAGGTACACCTTTCCACCATCGTATTCTTCATACTTTGAAAACCACCCCCAATGGGAGGTCATATGGAAGGAAGCTCTATAGTTTATCAACCATACACCTTCTGATGCATGACTTGCCAAGGTCATGACGAAGGCATCTGCATTATCTTGAGAAGACTTTTTGATGAGTGTCAATTAGCACCCATAAAATACATCTTTTTACCTCTCTTTTTCTCCTTTTTGATCCCAACTTCTTGATGTCTGCACCCGAATAGGCTAGCAAGATTGTTCTAAATAATGATTAATTGAAGATAAATTACTTAAGATCATGTTTTTTTATTAAAGGAATAATGTGCATGGAATTGATGGAAATATGCAGAAAAACTTCTCTTTTTGAATCAATAGGTGTAGATGCTCAAGATGGCAATTT
This sequence comes from Cunninghamia lanceolata, assembly GCA_027924645.1. NCBI lineage: Eukaryota > Viridiplantae > Streptophyta > Pinopsida > Cupressales > Cupressaceae > Cunninghamia > Cunninghamia lanceolata. The sequence continues at coordinate 923,523 of BSBN01000077.1, forward strand.
TGTACATCTTCGGAGGTAGTCCTAAATATCTCCAGAGACTGTACTAGAATCTCACGACAGCAGAAGTTTTGAAGTAAGAGGAAGAGCATCTCGGGAGTTAAGCAAGAAGGTTGCAATTATATCTCTGAAGCAACAGACATATCTCTGGAGCTGAGCAAGAAGGCCACAATTATATCTCTGGAGCAATAGACATATCTCCGGAGCTACAGACAGAGACATACATCAAAATTTGATCCATAGAGGGCAGAGGGTAGTGATCTTTCAAAGAAGCATGATCCAGGTCCCTAAAGTCTACACAAAGCGTAATCTCTTTGTTTTTCTTTCTCACAAGCAGTAGATTAGCCACCCAAGTGGAATATTTGACAGGGAAGATGATCCTCACCTGTATGAGCTTAGCAAGCTTTTTTCTCATGAGTGGTTCAATCTTTGGATTTATGGGCCACCACTTTTGGCGAACTGGCTTGCAATTAGGATCTAGATCGATGGCAAGCTAAGCCACATCCGGATTGAATCCTTTCAGATCCTCATATGTCCATGCCAGAACATCACCGTACTTCTGGGTAAGCTTTATGAACTCTTGCTCCTCTACATCACCATATACTTTTCCTAGTAGTAATTCTTTGTCCTGGGCGATGGTTACCTTCTAGTAATCTTCTTTCTTGAAGGTCATGTTATTCCTTTCACCTGTGAACTCATCATCATGGATGAATATGGCCTCAAGGGTGACTAGACCCTTGGGCAACTTGTTTGATTTGAACTGGACGATCTGATCACCATAGCATTCATGCAATCTGGGCTGCACTATGGAAGAAAACTTTGCTTCATTCTAGATGAAGCTCACAATTTATTCGTTGCTATCAAAGACCTGCCAATAGATATTATTATCAGGAATGAATGGTTTGACAACAAACCTCACATGTTTATCAAGACCTTGAAACAAGTCTATAGGTGGAGAAAATTGAGCCCCCACCATTTCAATTGATCAGCATCAGCATTTAGTTTTCTTGGGAACACCTATAGATTGAGGGCATCGAAACTCTCAAACAGGTCCCAAACTCTATGTTTTTATGCTCTTAAAAGCTAGTTTTTTGTTGCACATATCTCCCTGACTTGGTTGACCACCAATTCAGTATCACCAAAGATCTCCAAATGCTTGATTTTATTCTTTTCTTCTAATAGCAGGCCATGGACCAATGCCTCATACTCTGCTACATTATTGGTGCAAGAAAAATGCAGCCTATGAGAAAAATGCAACTTCTTACTAGTCAGAGAGACAAGAAAAACACCCGCACCAACCCCATTGCTACTCTTTGCACCATCAAAAAACATCTTCCATGGGCCATTGGAGTCATCATTTGGCTTAAGTATAGAAGGCACTGAAGAATCTCCTTCATGGATCATGTAGGTGCCCAAGTCAGTCATGTCAGTGGTATCATAAGGGTCAAAATTTTCATGGTCCCTTGCCCACTCATCAAGAAATAGATCAAGGATAGGAAGAGGTGGAGGTTCTTCCTCAATAGGTTCTGAGTCATGCACTTCCTCACCCTGAATCATAACATGTGGGTTCACCATGTTGTGGTCATAATTCTCCACATGATACTTCAAAATTGGTTCAGCCATGATGGTGAACCATGTGCCATATATGGTCCTCAGCAACATGTGAGACTAGCTAGAAGAAAGGTAGCCACCTACATTAGCTGTGAAGTCCCTTGACAGGCAGATGGAAAAGAAAGGAGGAAGATCAATGACTGAAATGTCTTGTTTGAAAGTCAGGTTTGGACATGCATGTAGAGTCAAGTCTAGTTTGTTGATCACTCCTATAGTGTTTACAGAGGTGTCATCTAATTATAGTACTCCTGATGAAACAGGGGTATATTTGATGCCTAATATATCTACTATTTTCTTGGGCATGACTGATACACTAGCCCCCAAATCAATCATGCATTTGTGCACTAAAAACTTGCCAATGATCAAAGACAAGTAGAAAGGAGATGGTTTCTTGACTATCTTTACTTGTCTTTCACTTGGTTGCACAACATTGACATGAGTCTTCTCTTTTTGTTTTGATGATGAGTCTATTGCTCCTAATTCAATTGATGGGATGTGCCTTAAGGCTTCTTGTAATAGATCCCTTTGAGCAGGGATGGACATTACTTCCCACATAGAGACATTTATATTTGTCTTCTTCATTTGTTCCACAATATTTAATGGAACAGTGGCTGGCTTGTGCATTGAGGGAATCCATGTTCCCTTCTTTGATTGTTCTGCAACCTACTCAGGCACTTTTGAGCCTAATGGGATGTCTTTTGTAGCATCAAGCCTGCTATTCTAAACTGGAATTGTGGCACTGGTCACTTTTGCCTTTGGAACAAGCTCCTTTTGTAATACAATAGGCATGGGGCTAGCCTCCAACTGCCTCTTTTTTGACCTGATGTTGTCTGCAATGGGCATAACAACATTGTCCATGGGTTGGCTGATAGCGCAAAAATCTTCTACAGTCCATAGCATCATGCTAGCATCAGAAGTAACCTCATTTGATACTTCAGGGTTGTTATTAGCTACCTCTGATAATGATTCCTATTGAGTGTGAAATTTCTGCACCATTAAAGCTCTCTCTTGTGCTCCAAAAGCGCAAGAGGACTGATTATGGGGTTGGTTGTAGGGGTAGGACCAATTTGCCTCTTGGGCCAGATTATTTTGAGTAGGGACTAAACCCCTAACTAGATTCACAGTTGGTATTTGTTGGATAGGCTGAACTGTTTGCAAAGGCTATGCAGGGTTAGGATTTTGGTATCTTTTCTACTAGTAACCCTGGTTCCAGTTCTAATTTCGGTTAGGATAATACCCTTGGATCCTATTTGAATTAGATGAGTACCCCTGACTATAATTTTGATGAGGCTTGGGAGCATTTTGAATAGCTATACTATTCACTTTGTTGGTCAAATTAGCCATTAGGGTCCTAAGATCACTCTCTTCTTTGGAGATAGAGGACATTGAAGCTTTAGGCTCTAGGATAGGAGAAATGATGGGTTGCTGGCATGAGGATGGAAACTCTAGAAAAAGGGGGACATGAGGTCTGGGAGAAATTTTCTCAGCCTGTATAAAACAATTTTCTGCTTTAAGAGTTGTCTCATAGCCAGTTGGTAGAGTCTTAGCACCCATGGATTGTATCATCACTGCAATGTCAGAATTCAAAGCTCTTAAAAAGTATAGAAAAGCACCTTGTGGGGATGGCATGAGGATGGATGGAATTCTCTCCCATGACCTCTGGAATCTGAAGTTAAAGTTTGCCAACATCTCACTTGGAGCTCTTTTTATAGTCGTCAGTTGCTCAAGAAATGAAACATTATCTGCCCTCTATCCAAACTGTTTGTAGAGGGCTTCTCCTATCTCGTACTAGGTATGTATAGATGCAGGGGTCAGGCTCCTAAACCATTGGAGAGATCTCCCTTTGAAAGATCAAACCATGAACCGAACTGCAACATCTTCATGTTGTATATGATGGACTGAGCATACAATGGACATGTCTTTGATATGCTCAGCAGGGGTAATAGAACCATCACCCGTGAAGGGTGAAACACTTTTAAGGGTTGTAGCAGGTATATCATTGTATGCAACCAAGTCTAAAGGACTACCTTCATTAAAAGTCACAAAAGGAAAATTCCTTGCCATCCTAGGGATATTCAAATTCAGTCCAGGGATATGCAAGATTCTTCTATTATATTGAAACCTAACAGGAGGGGGTGTGGATTGAGCCCTTGAATGAGGTAAAGTAAGGTTGTTGTTCCTTCTCACAGGAGACCTAGACAACCTAGACCTTCTCTTTGAAGTAGCAGTAGACAATTTAGTAAATTGGAAATTACCTCTTGAAGATGCCCTGATTTACACAGGCATAAAAGATGGTGATGATCAGAACCAAAAGCCAGTAGAGTTGCTAGGTGCATGAAATGTTTACAAAGATGCAAAGTACTGAGAAGAACACCAAATTCTCAACCTGATTCTTTGATTTCTTATGCTTTATGTCCCACCAGGCATGCCAGAAACTGTTGTCACATAGATGTGCACCCAGTGTTGAAGGATTTTAGAGCTCCAACAATCTAGTGAAACATTGAGATGACCTCCAGGTGTGGGACCCTACAGGGAGGCCAAATCTCCAGAGACAGGTTGGTTCCTTTGCTGAATATGAGATTCAGCGATCCTAAGACTAAACCTAATCTATCCACCTGTTTATGAAAAGAGGAAGAGGGAATAAAACTGAAAGTAAAAGGAGGTGATACACCAAGTTTGAATATGGGAAGTCCTCAAACAATCATGTATGCACATAATAACAATATCCAACAGACCAACATACACAAATCATGAACCACTTATAGAGGTAAGAGAAACTAAATGAAATCCAAGAGGAAAGATGCATTCACAGATGGAGATCAAACAGAAAGATACATAGAGCAAAGAACAATTCATGAGAAGGTAAAAATCTAATGTCTATTCTCAAAGAGGCACGATTACAATTGCAAGAGATATGGTTTGTTTAGACTAAATGCCAACCATAATACATAACATTTCATGCTTTATATAGCATTTACAATGGAGCGCCATTACCTACTATAATGAATGCGCCCATGGACCTGTCAGAGATATTTCCTTGCCAGAAGGGATGTTTACCTACAAGAATTCATTGTAGAAAATATCTAAATCCATCGAGCAGCTGGAAGATATTTGTGTCATTAATATAAACTACTAAATCATGCACTTGCAACAATCAATGCAAAATATCCACATTTTGAAAGCTTTTACAACACTTTAAGTTGTCCTCTAATATTTCTTAGCGGTCGAGTCTACATATTTTTCTTTAGTCGGCAACTTATCCTGATAACTTGATATGCATATCCATATCTGGATCATAATTTTGAAGGTGTGGATATCCCCTAGAAAGCCTGCCAAATGAAAGAGGGTGAAATTTTAAGCAATTTTTTTTTTTGGATCATGTGGAAATTCCTTAGGATGAAAAAGATATTTGCAATCAAAGATACAGTCAATGGGCATATGCATATCCATGAATATCCCCAAGGTCTTCATATTCTCCAATTTCCAGATGATACATCCTGACAAAACATAATAGTCTCCATATCTCGATATTCGAGTGCACCCATCAAATTTATCTTAGCACCATGGAGAGGCCATCATCTGATGAATACCTGATGTCTGGATGTTAACTTGATATATGGATATTAGATTAATATCTGGATGCTTCTTTGTGTCCATACCATTAATCCAAGACATTTATATCCTAATGATGTCACTGCATATTGGGAGGGTCAAGATATTAAGACCTGTCAAATATCCATGCTGAAATGTCCTGATGATGTCATCGTCATAAGGCACTTCTTTGGAAAGGATCCGGATGACATCATTGGGACATTCACCTTAAGGATCTAGACATTAGGAGATATTTGGATGTTGAGAAAGGTCCAGATATCGAGTAAGGTTTGAATATTCAGGAAATATCAGGATCTTAGTTAAGTCTGGATATTAAGATAATATCTAGATGTTAACTAAGATCGAGATGTTAACTAAGATCCAGATATCAGCTAAGGTCCGGATCTTAGCTAAGGTCCAGATATTAAAATAATATCTGGATATTATCTAAGGTCTAGATACTTGGAAAATATCTAGATATTCAAACATCAAATATCTATACCTAGAAACAACTAAGTATGAAGATGGAGAAAACTCTGCAAAGGCAAACATTGAAGGCCAAAGATTTCTAGGTTTTTTTGGGTTTTTTGTAAGGATTCTCCAGATGGATTTTTAGGGATTTTTGCAAAGCAGAGTACTGGGACTTGAAGGATTTAGGGCCTATAGGGCTATATTCCAAAGCATTTCCAAGAGATTTTCAAGATGAACTATTGGACTCTGGGCAGAGGAAAATAGGTCAACATTAACCTATCAAGCCCAAAAAGGTTCAAGAACTAGGGTATACTTGTGTGGTGCTCAAAAACTTATAGAAATTTAATATGACATTAAAAGATCATAGTAGAACATGTATATTCCTAGTTGTAAGATGATATATACAACAACAGTGGAATGCAATAGGAGCTACAATGACTAACTAACAATTGAAAATTTGCAAAACAAATAAGCCAAGTAAAAGAAAATATTTTTGGTTGATGCAAGATTGCTCTTACACCCCGGCATGCTCTTGCATCAAATAGTTTATTTGAAAAGTGTTCAAGTTAAAAGATAATGGTAATTCATGTTCACATTCGTTAGTTTTTTATTCTTAATCGTAACCATGTCTATGGTTCGTAAGTCTATGAAGTTGGAACTTCTAAATTAGATAGAAGATGCTTGGCTAGTTAAGTTAGTATTGGATGTGTAAAAAAAATTGGTAGTAACTAGGGTGGTTATTACAAAAACATTATACATATTTGCTAATGAAAAACCATTAGTTGGGGTATAGTGGAGGTTGCAGATGTGTCATTGTGGTTGTCAAACTGCCATAGCATTTTTCTTGTAGGTAGCAATCTTGCCTTATTATGTGGTGTTGTGTTTTTGTCAAGTAGAAAAGAACAAGTAGTGTAATAGTTGCAAATAATATCTTTCAATTCCTAGGCTTTGGTCTTCTTATTTCAAGCCTAAACTTCTTGTAATTGCATAATACACACTAAGGAGTCAATGTCAAGCAATTATTTGAGTTGATCTTCTTACTTAGTGCATAAGGAGTTAAGTATAGTAAAGAAGTGTACATCTAAGTAAATTGTATAGTAAAGCAAGTGTTAGGATACTATTACATTGGTGATTGGTGTCCTTAATAGCCTCAAGAAGATAGTAAAATTATAATTTACAACAAAGATCGTGGCAAGAGAAGGAAAAGCCTTACCCAAGTCTAGAGTTTCTTCCCAAAATTTAGTTTTCCTAGGCAACCTTTTGTTTGGAGCTCTTTTTTTGTGTTATTTTAGTTTTTGTTGTATTTCAATTTATGCATGCTCACACAACACATTTCTAGAGCACATTGATTATATTCTTAAGAAAACATGGATATGTTAATGGGAAAGATAAAGATTCATGTTAGTGAATTAGTTGTGGAATATCTATACTAATTATAGAAGACAACAGAGAGTTGATTCCCAAAAAAATGGTACATCATGGATATTTGATAAGGACCACTCTTTTCCAATGGAAATAAGAGCACTTAGGCATGGCCCCAAGTTCACTATCAATTCTATGAGAAATCTACAAGCTTTGGTAATAAACATGTTAATCTGAGTAAATTCATTTACCTTGGGATACCAAACAACTTCTCAAGAAATTTCAAAGGTCTTTTAGAAATATGGGCATCAGTATCACATCAAGACATGCATGCACAAAAGCATAGATCTCTTCTCAATGGTCAAATAATATTAATCGAGTTTTGATATATTTCTTGAGTGGATATTGTCCCAAAAAAGAGAGTTATTCTCCTAATATACTGATATTTCAATCTTCCAAATCATTCACCTAGATGAATAACTCCGATGCAACTCTAAAATCTAACTATCTTGGGACTAGATGTAACATCCCAGTTTGGGATTACCATAAATCTTGCCCCAGAATCACAAGTTAGGGTTATAACTTACCAATCAAATGTTGTAAGCAAGATAAATCCTAGTTTATGTAATGTCCTTAATAAGAATTACACTAATTTTATCCTAAACTATCAACTTTCCAAGCAAACAATGGATTTAGAGAGTACCTGGGCTTGACTTAATCCCTACATTAGTAAGTCCATAGCAAATTAGTTAACTCAATTAAATCTTACCTTGGGATGATCAACCATGGGGGAGCATGGACTAGAGTGACTCGATGGGTATATTAGTCTACTTAGGTCTCAGGGCAGATATACCATCCCTCCCTAGTCCTCATGTGGTGCATGTCATTCAAATGAGGTGTCCTTGTCCTTATGTGGTGCATGCCATTCATATAAGATGCCCTCAATCTAATGTGGTGCATACCATTCATAATAGATCAACTCAGCCTCATGTGGTGCATGCCATTTATATGAGGTCCCCCAGACTCATGTGGCACATGCCATTCATATGAAGTCTGTTATCCTCATCTTGCCATATTTTCCATTTCCCCATGATTGCTCTCCTTATATTGTCATACCATGATAGGAGAGTGAGGTTACTAAGGTGTCCTGGTAGCCACTCTCTAAGCCCAGAGGTGGTATCCTTACTGTTGAAGGTAGTACCCCTCTGGCCCATGTGGGCTCATCTTGTCCCCTCCCGAGTGGCATACTTAGAAGAGAGCCCTCGCATCGTTCCCCTTTGCAATTCTCCTTCTCCATCATGGTGAAGGTGTGTGTAGAATGAAATAATCAAAACATCAAGAATAACTTATGAATATGCTACAATATGATAATGACAATCATAAATCATTAACCATATTTAAGTTATACATTATTCTCTCGTATGAGTATCCTACCACAAGTAGGTTAATGGACTCTTCCTCCATTGGATGCCTTTTTGATATCTTGATTGCAGATTTGTATATATTCTCCTCTCTTTTATGCTTGATCATATACATCTAGAAATGTCTTTGATTTCAGAATATAAATATATTCTAACTTAGAAATATATGTATTATTCCCTAGATATAAATATATATCTCTTCCTTTCTGATGTATGCCTTAGACTTAATATGATTCAATGTGTATTTGTTGTTGGATGGATTGATATTTGAATGGCTTGATGATTGATGGATTGATGAATGCCTTATGTTGTTCACCCATCCCCTATTTATATTCTTGAAGGGATGTTCATAGTCCATTGGTCACCACCTTCCAATGGAACGTCACTTCTCTTATTTAATATCTGATCTTAATATGAATCGTTGTCTTTTAACCCTTACTAATCACTGCCAAAGATAATCATTGCATTTAATTGGTCTTTGTCTTTTATTTATGGATTGCTTTAGGAATCGCTGCTTCTTATTCTTTATATATCGCGCCTCTTTTAATTACTAATTGTTGCAAACACATGATAATCTAAGTTTACCCACTAACTTGGTCATATATTAATTTCTCCTTATAATCATTTATTCACCACCTTTAGTCATACAGTGATTATATGAATTGGTCCACATCCATTGCCTAGAAATCATATGCTTTTTATCAAAGTCGACCAATTCATACTTGGCCTCTTCCTTAGATCGCTTTCCTTGAGGATGTTGATCCTCTTAATGCATACTAATTTATAATATTTAATTAATTAATAATGATTACTCTATAATATTGAATTTATAATATTTAAATTATTAATATTAATATTTATATTTATATATTTGTTATTTATATTTAATAATATATATTATATATTATATTTTAATTATATTAATTTATAATATTAGTTTAGAATGAATATATATATATATATATATATATATATATATATATATGATTTATATAATACTTAATCTATATTATTTGATTACAATATTTTCATATCATTCATATCTTTACTTTGAATGAATAATACATAATTGATTCAATTATAAATCATTAGTATAGGGACATGACATCCGTCCCCACTCAAGATTGTTTGTCCTCAAGCAATCACAATGAGTCTTTCATTACCTTGCACCTTTTAACGTCTACCTTTTGATGTGTTGAGACGAAGTCATAGTTTTGATTCAGAATGAACATGCTTTAGTGAGGAGAAAATGATTGTGATTCCATGAAAGAGAATTTTTGACCAAAGAATACTTGAAAAGTATAATGAAAGATAAATGTATAGGTAAGCATTTGTTTGATGTTTTGAATAAAAATGACGTGATGCAAGTATCATAGATGAAGATGTGGTTTTAGACAACAAAAATATTTTTAATGTTAAAGAAGATTTTGAGAGTATTGAGATTCCAAGATTTCAATGAATGGTGAAGACATCTTGATCTTTGATTACGAGATTCGGTCTTGTACTTGTCATCTTGTAGTTTACCTTTTGATATGTTATTGACCTCAAAATTGAGAAGAGTCATGTTCTTGAGGAGAAAATTTATGATCAAAGAAGATTTGGTAAGCTTTTATTTGATTTTGAATAGTAATGTGATTGAGGTAATAGAAGTGCTTATAGATGAATATGTAGTTAATCAAGTGAATGCAGGAAGGAAAAATCTTTTCAATGTTGAAGAAATTTGGGAGTATTGAGAATCCAAGATTGGAGATTTGAAATGAAACATTATTGATGAAAAATCTAAAAGATGAAGCTAATGGTGTTGTAGAGAAGATAAATTCAAGTAGGATTTTGATTGCTAAGCAAGTTGTAGAATAATCAATGAACGATGATAAGATAACGTGGAGAATGATCCTAGGATTGTGGGTTATGGGCCCACAATATAACTTAGCATAAGATTATGTAACAACTATCATTCTTAAGATGGCAGGAAGACTGCTCTGATACCACTTGTAATGTCCCCTTTTGGGATTACCGTAAATCTTTCCCTAGAATCACAAGTTAGGGTTATAACTTACCAATCAAATGTTGTAAGCAAGATAAATCCTAGTTTATGTAATGTCCTTAATAAGAATTACACTAATTTTATGCTAAACTATTAACTTTCCAAGCAAACAATGGATTTAGAGAGTACCTGGGCCTACCTTAATCCCTGCATCAGTAAGTCCATAGAAAATTAGTTAACTCAATTAAATCTTACCTTGGGATGATCAACCATGGGGGAGCATGGACTAGAGTGACTCGATGGGTGTATTAGTCTCCCTAGGTCTCAGGGCGGATATACCATCCCTCCCTAGTCCTCATGTGGTGCATGCCATTCATATGAGGTGTCCTTGTCCTTGTGTGGTGCGTGCCATTTATATAAGGTGCCCTCAATCTCATGTGGCACATGCCATTCATAATAGATCTCCTCGGCCTCATGTGGTGCATGCCATTCATATGAGGTCAACCCATACTCATGTGGCACATGCCATTCATATGAAGTCTGTTATCCTCATCTTGCCATCTTTTCCATTTCCCCATGATTGCTCTCCTTATATTGTCATACCATGATAGGAGAGTGAGGTTACGAAGGTGTTCTAGTAGCCACTCTCTAAGCCCAAAGGCGGTATCCTTACTGTTGAAGGTAGTACCCCTCTGGCCCATGTGGGCTCATCTTGTCCTCTCCCAAGTGGTGTACTTAGAAAAGAGCCCTCACGTCGTTCCCCTTTGCAATTCTCCTTCTCCATCATGGTGAAGGTGCATGCACAATGAAATAATCAAAACTAAATCAATAATAACTTATGAATATGCCACCATATGATAATGACAATCATAAATCATTAACCATATTTAAGTTATACATTATACTCCCATATGAGTATCCTACCACAAGTAGGTTAATGGACTATTTCTCCATTGAATGCCTTTTTCATATCTTGATTGCAGATTTGTATATATTTTCCTCTCTTTTATGCTTAATCATATACATCCAAAAATGTCTTTGATTTCAGAATATAAATATTTTCTAACTCTGAAATATATGTATTATTCCCTAGATATAAATATATATCTATTCCTTTCTAATTTCTGCCTTAGACTTAATATGATTCAATGTGTATTTGTTGCTGGTGTTGTCTCTCAGATTTGCACCCTTGTTGAGTTATAGAAACTTCGCAATTTAGAGAAACATGGGATCTTTCTAGGTCTGTGGGTCACCTGTGATGGAAAGAACCTCCGGAGAAGGTCAGCTTCCTATTGATACTCCACCTATATTGCTTGTACTAAAGTCTTTGCAGAGAAAAGGGTAAGAAGGATTGCATTAAAATGAAACCTATTGTCTAAGGTGATGCACCAAAAGATCATCGGAGATTACACAAAACTGACACACTACAGAACCAATAATAATAAGGCTCTCCTACACAACCCAACAAATCATAATCCTTGCATCATTAATTTGTAAGGAGGCTAAATAACAACAATTCTGTAAAGGAGAAAGAATGTTTTCTCACTACTCAAAATGATTGTTATTCCTTGCACATCTCACAACCTGTAACAACATATGTATCCCTACATAAAGGCACCAACATGAAATATAGCTCTGAGGACAAAGAACATCACAAAGATCTATACTAACACTAAGGACACACAATATCAGAAGAAAATGGGAAGGTATAAACTACTTATTACTGCTAAAATGGGTGTTATAGTGTTGTATATATCTAAAAATGGGTTACAAGACTATTCACTTATGCAAAAGAACTCAGAAAATTACAATATACAGAGTAGTGAATAGCAAGAACTTCTGAATAATGAACAAGGAAGAAGACTATATACTTCCCAAACAGCTGCCATGAGATAAGGATGAGCCATCTCCATTTTCATGTATCTCATAAATGTGCCCAAAATATGTGCCCAAAGTCTTCCAAAATGGGTTTCCAATGCAGAAAAAGTCAAGGCATGTCATCAGTAATCATAAAAGCACCTAAAAATGTCTTTGAATGCTCTTTAAGGCCACTGAAAACAAGTCAAACCTCTCAATAACTCCTCAACCTGTTTGTCAACTTTACCCCTGCAACATCATAAATGTCTGATATTTTTACAATAAATGACATAAATACACATTTTTCTGCATTCATTTAACATTGACTAAGTGATTTATACTTGCACCACCTTAGTTAATGTTTTACAATTCAAATTTATACAAACCTATGCAGAAAAATGGCATTTAGGACACAACATTTAATTTCTTGATTTTGCATAGTTTGGGGACCAATTAAATATCGTGAAAGGATGACAAAGTAATCAACGAGACTTACTTTGCCATTTGTGATAATCTGCCTAATATTGCCTCTTTGCATTTTATTACAAATGATAAAGTAATTCATAATTCATTACTTTATCATTTGTTTACAATGTTTAATCTATCCTAGATTATGCAAAATCGACAAAACAGTACCTTCATAGCTCCTAGGCAAAAATAACATGACTCCACACACCTACATCATTACTCGCATTATATGACTATGTCAAAACACCTTATAACCCCGTAGCCACTCACACGCTTCCCAACACGCACCATTATGCCTTAGCCATCATTCATAATGTACACAAAAAACCTTATACTTCCCATCAAACACCACCATGCCTTATGGCTTCTACTTCATCCACCTTGTAACTCCCTCACCAACATGCCTTAGCAAAATATAAGTCTATCGACCCATATGCTATTGCAATGTTTCATAATGATTTGACTTGCCTATGAAAAATAAACAAAAGGCAGAAAAAATACATGCCACAGCCCCATGCACAATGACTAGGTTTTAAGACTTCCATAAGTCTTGAACACGGGCACAATAGATATCAATGATTTTTTTTTTGTAAAACAAAAGTCAAAAAGACTCAAATGCAAACTAGGTTCATTCGACCCCAAAAGGAAGAAAACCTAAAAGATATTTCATTTGCATTTTATCTCTTTTTGCTGTTGTGCTCGACCACCACCATGATTGGGGTTTGTGGGCCAAAAATGCACGATTTCTATCGATTCTCAGAGGATTCTGGCTGATTTTCTGAGGAAAAATGCAAGGTAAGAGGTCTTCTCAAATTTCAAACTTTTGTTGTTGATACTGGGCAGATTTTGGGCCTTTCTGGCTACAAACTTGACTAGTTTTTGATGCATTTTCTGTGGTTTTGATGGCTGACTTCCTTCGAACTTGCTTTCACTGTGCTAAGGCCACCATTTTGAGAGTCATTTGAGGAAAGAAAACTGTGATTGGCACAACAAATGGTAGAAAAAGAGAGGTAATTTGTTATTTGTTGAACATCTCTGTGCATTTTCTGAATTTTTCCTGCATACTTCACCTTTGGTGAAGCACGATTTCATGAAAATCTGCATTTTCTTTTGCTGTTCTCCGTGGCCAACAACCATGACTGCATTTTTTGGCCTATTATAGTTCTCACCAAAGTACTCTAAAAGGGTTTGTCTTCGACATTAACCTTTTCTTCACAGTAAGCTTGCATCATCTTGGCTTGTCTCATTGCAAGCTTAAACCGTTCATTCCTGCATCTTTGTCCAACCCGTAGCATGCAAACTATCCTACTAAAATCCTTCTTTTGATATAAGGTGATGCATGTTGCTGCAAGGTTGTCTCTACCTGCCCTTCCAGACTCTTGATAATAACTTTCAATTGATTTGGATAGTGTGTTGTGGATCACAAACCTAACATCAGCTTTGTCTATGCCCATTCCAAAAGCAATAGTGGCGCACACCACTTGCACCTCACCCTTGTGCCACCTTTTTTGTACTTCCATTCTCCCACGGGGTGAAACCCCTGCATGGTAGTATACAGTCTTGATCTGGAACTTATCATTTAAGTATTTGCAAACATCCATGCACTTATTTTTGGATAGGCAGTAGACAATTCCACACTATTGATGGAAACACTCCCTAATTGTTTTCCCAAGCTATTGTAAAGAGTCCTTATTTTTCACAACTACTCGATATGTGAGATTTGGACAATCAAAACTTGTTTCAAGCACCAGAGCACAGGGTATTCTCAAAACCTTCAATATGTCCTCTCGCACTGCTCGAGTCATAGTGGCTATGAGTGCCATCAATGGCACATTTGGCTATCTCTGCTTCAACCGTCCTAACTCCCCGTAATCAGGTCAAAAATCATGACCCCATTGGCTCACACAATGTACCTCATCAATAACAAATCGAGCAAGTTGTCCCTTTTGCTGCAAGGAAGTTAAAATATCTTGAAAAGACGTACTTCTAGCAATCTTCTCAGGAGTGACATATAATAGTTTGCATGATGGTTGAAATTTCCAAAGGCATGATTTGAGCATTTCTGGGCATTTTATACTTGAAAAGCTGCAAAAAAAAAACTTTACTTCTGCACTTTTCTAGGAAATCTGCATTTTTCTATGGCTTTTTGTTCTTTAAAAATCAACATTTGTTCTTTGTCGGCTATAGATTTGGCTCGAAAAACTTCATCTTCTGTCATGCTTAGAGGGTTCTGTAAGCAGTTGGAACTTGGAAAATCTGCATTTTCTATTGTTAGCTGTGAGATTTGAGCATTTCTGTATTTGGCTTTCCAAAATCTATTTCTATCCTGGATGTACTTTTAGAGCCATTGTTATCATGGTCTACCTCAGATGTGAAAGTATGAAAATGCATTGTTCAGAATAGCCCCCGATGTATTGAAGCTTGGTTTATAACCAATGAGTCTTCCTGGTTGTACCCATAATGAACATTGACTGCAACAACAGGACTTTGACCATTATAGAGCTCTGGCTTCTTGAGACAATTAGAAGACATAGTCTTAAACAAAGTTTTCTAAGGATAAAACAATTGGTGTGAAGAGGTATCACATCTTGTACGGGAATTTGTTGTATAGTATCCTATTGCTTGCCTTGAGTGCTTCTCTGATTGAAGAAGTGTTCTTGTTGCAAGATTACGGTTTGCAAATGGGATCAAACTCGCATTGAGGCTCAATAAAAAAGATGGGTCCAACTCACAGTGAGTAAATTGTACAAAGTTCGAGTTCTTTTTAGCTATCCTTAAATTATCAATCCCATAAGCTATTTGAGCATCTTCTTCAATGTTGTCCCATGCCTGGCATAAATTTTTTTGTTCTTCTAGATTATGCTTGACTGTTTGCTGATAGATTGATCTACCTTTAAACTGGATTGCCTTAGCTTGACATGCTATTCTTTATTGGCATGACTGATGTGTCATCCTCTTCATCTTTGTAAAGTGACAATAGTTGGCAGCTAGCAAGGGTTGATAGAGCATTTTAAGGGTCTAAACCTTCTTCACCATTTATACTCTACCTCTCACTGTCCCTTTCATTCATTTCTTGTCATGCATGTTCCTTGATGTTACTTGACTGTAGATTCATGTACATGAATGATGTCTTCTTATGAAGTCTTCTTGTAATGATGACTGTTTTGTAGCATATGAGTCACTTTTATATGATTGTCTATCTACATCTATTCTTTATGCACAACAAAAATGATAGCTCCTGTCCTATTTTGTGATATTCAATCCTTCTTTTGATGAGACCTTGATCTTGTGAAGTGGCATGACATGTATTAGGCTCCCACTATGCTTTTATTTATGACTGAAAATAGTCTTGTATCTCCTTGACACATGGCATTTGACCTTTGATGACTGTGATGCTTTTATGTAGCCTTACTATTATATTAGAATGATTGATTGTCCTGGAATGTACGGAATGTACTTTGTATGTTGTTTCTTTATGGATGTTGCTCCTTTATACTACATGATCGATGTTCTAATCTGTTTGTCAATCTCCCTTGCACTTATTGGTGCTCCATACGACTATATATGTGTTAGACCAAAACTACCATGTTGGCACAAGATAATGCACTTTTCATCAGTACAAAGGTGTTGTCATGTACTCATAAACATTTTCAATTGATGAATTTGCAAAATGATCTTTAATTGGATATATTTCATCATCTGAAAGGCTATCATAAGATCTCTCTTTTCCTTCACGACTGTCTTTATCATGGCTGCCCCTGTGATTGCCTTCCTACTAACTGTTATTGCTCTTGACAGTGGTGGTCTGCCTTCTGAATATGCTCCTTGGACTGTGCTTTTGCATTTGTATATTGCATTCTCTTTTGCTGGTTGTGACTTGAGCTAGGCTCAACCCTTGTGGGAGCCACATTTCCTCCACTCATAATGTAACCTGATGAATCAAACAGAAACATAGTTACATTACACCTGTATCTGCACATGAAGCAAACATGTTAAGAAAAACAAGGACTTGCAATCAATATTCTTGATTTGTCTTCTCAAAGGTCCCTGTGACACTAACTGGTTTACTGCATCTGAAAAATAAATTGTATATTTATAGATGTATATCATATGATGTATGATGCCTTGTCATTGCTCTAACATCAGTTTTCCAAAATTTTATGTAGATAACTAGGAGTAGTAAGGAGATAGTAGCTGGGTGCGGGACACGCAAACAATACAAGATGACACAAGACACGGCAACAGGATCAAGGCTTGTCATTCAGGCAATGACGAGTCACCCTATCTCATATGCATATTTGTCTTTTAGTTCTTCTATAAATGTATAGTTTGTCTTTTCACTTGCAATGAAACAATTAGTCTCGCGGCTTGTGTGAGACCTTATACACTTATTTTTTCAATACAAATTGTTGATCCTTTAACAGATTTGTACAATCTCTTAAATTTGAAATGCATCTGAATGTAACAATACAATGTAATCTTAATTTGTACCATATATGTACATGGATATAATGCAGCAGAAATAAAAATGTACCTTTCTCTCTTTCAAAAACTGAAAAGCTCTACCTAATTGAGCTAGTAGTGAAATCTAGGTAACAGCTAGATGGATTGATATTCGAATGGCTTGATGATTGATGGATTGATGAATGCCTTATGTTGTTCACCCATCCCCTATTTATATTCTTGAAGGGATACTCATAGTCCATTCCAATGGAATGTCACTTCTCTTATTTAATATCTGATCTTAATATGAATTGTTGTCTTTTAACCCTTACTAATCACTGCCAAAGATAATCATTGCATTTGATTGGTATTTGTCTTTTATTTATGGATTGCTTTAGGAATCACTACTTCTTATTCTTTATATATCGCATCCCCCTTAATTACTAATTGTTGCAAACACATGATAATCTGAGTTTACCCGCTAACTTGGTCATATATTAATTTCTCCTCATAATCATTTATTCGCTGCCTTCAGTCATATGGTGATTATATGAATTGCTCCACATTCGCTACCTAGAAATCATATGCTTTTTATCATCTTTAATTAATATACTTTGTCTTACTCTTATAAAAGAGAGTTGGCCAATTCATACTTGGCCTCTTCCTTAGATCGCTTTCCTTGAGGATGTCGATCCTCTTAATGCATACTAATTTATAATATTTAATTAATTAATAATGATTACTCTATAATATTTAATTTATAATAATTATTATAATATTTAATTTAATCTTATATAATATAATAATATATATTATAATAATATTTAAATTATTAATATTTATATTTATATTTATATATTTGTTATTTATATTTAATAATATATATTAGATATTATATTTTAATTATATTAATTTATAATATTAGTTTAGGATATATATATATATATATATATATATATATATATATATATATATATATATATATGATTTATATAATACTTAATCTATATTATTTAATTATAATATTTTCATATCATTCATATCTTTAATTTGAATGAATCATACATAATTGATTCAAATATAAATCATTAGTATAGGGACATGACACTAGAAAAGGATCTTCTCTATTTGTCTTATGTTCTAGGATTAGAATAGTCTATCAACTTTGTTGTGGGTTTATCCCCATGGATTTGGGTCATTTTCACAAGCACAGATCTAACCTGTAGCCCACAGATTTGATCTAGAACACTTCATGCTTTTTTCTTCTGTGTTACCAAACTATTTTCCTTTCTCTACTTGTCATATATTGGTGGTAGTTAAAAATACCTTGGGGAGGCTAGTGGATTGCTAGAGTCAAGTTCTCCTAGGTCGACCCCTCGAAAAGATTGACTTTATAGTTTAAGCAATGATTATGGTCAACAATCTTCAGACATGCAAGGTCGGATTTCTTTTAGTGCTCGAATTGAAGTATTCCTTGAATGACATGTGAATGGTTAGAGTGATTAATGCTTGACTCTCTCTTGATGATAAATGAATGCATATTAAGTGCATTTAGATACAAGTGCATAGCAATAAATTACACCAAACATGTCGAGTTGTGGTGGGAAAGAAATGGGTGGGAGTGCCCAAATTTGAATTTGAGTATTAAAATTTTAGCAATTAGATTTGCAGATGCGAGATCAATCCCACACCTACTTGGGGTAATGAAGTAGTAGGATCAAGGTAGTGAATAAATGTTTAAAACATAGGGTGTAATAGTAGGCATAATAAATTCTAGAAATATGCAAATATAGATAAGATGGAGTAAGGGTAGGAGAACATGTAAATAGAGATGACTAACAACATGGAAGAAAGTGCTCAACTTTGCACAAGAATATGCCATTTGTCGATATGTAATTGCATAAGCCATTCTCTCAAAATAAACCTAAAACTAACTAGAAATTGGCACAGGTATGCAAATTTCACCATTACTTTGTACAAGAATATGCCATTTGTCAATATGTAATTGCATAAACCATTCTCTCAAAATAAACCTAAAACTAAATCGAAATTGGCATAGGTAGATAAGTTGTTGAGTCTATACTAATCCCTTCATATATATTTTTTTATATTTTAAAATCTTTAAAATAAAAAAGTTTGATATAATATTGTTTGGGGATGATTTTGAATTTTGAATTTTGAATTTTTTTTTTTTTAATTCAACATGGATAAACGTTTTTGACAAGGTACAATATCAGGTGGGTAGGGAGGAGAATGGACCTCGTGACCTAGTGCCTACCACAGAAGCTGGTCAATCGAGCCAACTCCCTACTCAAATTTTGAATATTGTTAATATTAATTGATATGGATAATTTCATAATAATAGAAAATGATCTAGAAATTACTATAACACTGCATATTGTAAATTTTGAGATTAAATTATATGAATGACTCAATTTTAAGAATTGAAAGGAATGTGTGATGTATGATTTGCAGTGAGTCGGACTAGCCCTGAACATTCATAGGAAATTAAGGTTAAATTCGTTTCACAGAGTAAGAGAATTCTTAGCCATCTCTGATGCTAGACGGGAAATTCAGATTTCCCCGTTATTTGACGTGAATTTATTAATATAAACTCCAACATATCCCGCCTCATTTACTGGTTTATTTTGAAATCTGCTTACGTGCTCTCGGTTTCTTGCAGCTACTATCACACCCTTCTGACATTTCTCCATACGGATTTCTTCTTTTTTCCCTCAATTTGTCCTCGAATTTTCATAATCGTTGGTAAGCCAAGTTTTCAGTCTGAATTTTTGAGCACGCAATTCACAGGCGGAGGTGACAAATTTGTCTTACAAGGAAGGTTTCATGCAGGGGAAGCTTGGCGTAAGAAAAAAGACAACCCCATCGATATCAGGAAAAACCAAAGGGAAGATACTCTCTAAAAGAAAAGAGAGGAAATGCATTTCACTCAGGAGGTGCAATTTGATCTCGACAAGAAGGTGTGTGGACATTTCCTTTATGCCTTTTCATGTCCAGAAAGTCCAGTGATACAGTCAAATTTCATAATTAAAATTAACAGTCTCCAATCAAGTGTTAACCTCAATAGTATCTTTTCAATGATAGGCGTACTACTACTTCAGAGGAAGAATGCTCCTCAGTCAAGAATACCAATTCTTACTGTTTCTGTAATCATTACTACTCAATTCTTATTTCTTCTGTAATTAGAGGTATCTGATTCTTCCTTCTTAACCAGCAATGCCCAATCTTTACTTCCAAATTCTTACTCTTTTTGTAATTATTAACATCCAATTCTTACTTCTTATGTAATAACAGTATGCGAGCAATTCCCGTTTCTTACTTCTTTAATCGGAAATACCAATTTCTTACTTCTTTTGAAATCAGCGATGCCTGATTCTTACTTTTTCTGTTATCATTGATACCCAATTCTGAATTCCTGTGTGATAAGCAATACCTGATTATTGCTTCTTCCTGAAGCATCAATAGCCAATTTCAACCTCTGTAATCATCTATACTCAATTCTTACTTCTTTTGTGATCAGCGATACCCAGTGCTTACTTCTTTTGTAATCATCAATACCCAATTTTCATCTCTCATGTAATCATCAGTACCCAAACGTCACTTCCATAATCATGGAAATCCAATTCTTACTTATTCTGTAATCATCAGTATGCTATTCTAATTTCTAACTTCTTCTATAACCGTCGGTAGCCAATTCTTACTTCTTCTGTACTCGTCAGTACAGAATTCTTACTTCTACATTCAGCAATACCCAATTCTGCAATCAAGAAGGCCCAAATTCTTACACCTTCTTTAGCAAAGATCCCCAAGAAGATAAGACAAGAAATGCAATCTACACAGCAACTGCTACTATGGCATCTCAATACCACGACACATTAAATTCCTCTCTTTCCTAATCTGAGCTAAATTCTACTTTCTATAAGAATCAGTGTGACTTGCATACCGAGGATTGGAATCTCTTTATCCATCAAAACCATAATCCCTTAACCCCTGAACCTATAATTTCTAAACTTATTCTCTTTTTAATTAGATTATAACCCAGGGAGCTCAAGGGACAACATCAAATTTCATCCTTAAAATGTAGGCTGTCTTCAATCAAATGGTAGCCCGAGTGCATTCTTTTCAATCAGGTGTTCACCCAGGGGAAAGGTGCCCCCCAAACCCAAAACCCCAAATTTGATGCCCTAAACACTAAGTACTAAACTGAAACCCTAAACCTTTTCTTTCTTTATTACAGCCCAAGAAATCAAGGACCAAGTTGATTTTCATCGTCAAAATGGACTTTGTTCAATCAAGTGGTAAACTAAATAGAATATTTTCAATTAGGGGTGTACTCCAGGGAAAGTGTGTTCTTCAATCAAGTACATACACAAATTCTTACACCTTTAGCAAAGCTAATTTTTTCCAGGCACAAGAATAGATGACGAAGATTGCAGTCCAAGCAGCAAGTGCTACAGTCTCATCTCAATAAACATTACGCCTTAAATTCCCCACTCTTTCTTAATTCTATAACTTGACTGCTACTTTTCATCAAAATCAGTATGGCTTAAGTTTTGCCAATTGGGATTTCGTGTCTCTTAATCCATCAAAACTCTACATATCAAATACCTAAACCTTAACCTGTTAACCCTAAACCCTATTTTCTTTTTCAAAATTATAAAATAAGGAAATCAAGCGACAAAGTAAACTTTCATAACAGAATCTACAGTTCTCGATTTATTTTCAGTCCGAATGGAATCTTATTAATCACGTGAAGGGTGTTCTTTAATCCAGAATTTCAAATTATTACTCCTTTAGGGAAGTTAATTTTCACAAAAAGAGAAGACATGGAATGTAGTCTGCATAGAAAGTGCTACTGTCTCATCTCAATAACAAGGTGCTTAAAATTCGTTGCTTGTGCATAATTCTGACTTAAATTTTACATTCTATTAAACCACTATGGCTTTCATATTGAGGGCTGCAATTTCACATTTCTGAATCCATAAAAATCCTAAACCAACCCTAAATCACAAACTCAATCCATAAACCCTAAACTCTTTTATTTTTGGACTATGGCCCAGGGAACTCAAAGAGAAAAAAACAAATTTCATCCTTACACTAGCTTCGATGAACATGTAGTTTAAATATCAGTTCAAGTAGAATCATTTAAATCAGGGATTACCTAGGGGAAGGGTGTCCCTCAATGAAGAATAATAAAATATCTAATATTATGAACTCTAAACCCTAAACCTTATCTTTTTTTAGTATTATAGCTTAGGAAACTCAAGGGAAAGTAACAAATTTCATCCTTCAAATTGATTGTATTTAATCAACTGGTAGCCTAAATGGATTCTTTTCAAATCGAAGGGGTGTGCCCATGGGATGGGTGTTCCTCAATCAAGAATACCCAACTTCCTACACCTTCAAAGAAGATAATTTAATTAATAATAAAGACATAGAATGCAGTTTGTGCAGTGAGGGCTGTTTTCTCTTCTCAATAACAAGATGCCTTAAATTTCTAGCTCTTGCTCATTGAATTTTACTTTCCATTGAAATCTGTTAGGCTTGCAAATTGAGGATTGGTGTTTTGTGCCTCTTAATCTCTCAAAACCCTAAACTCCCATTGCTTTACCCATAAGCCCTTAACATTTTTTGATAAAAAAATTTAATGCTCAGAACTCGATGGATAATATCAAATTGAATTCTCTAAATGGTTTTTCTTCAATCTACCTGCAGATTGATCAGAATCTTTAGAAACAGAGGTTCGCCTAGGGAAGGTTGCTCCTCGATCAAGAATAATCAAAACCCCAATATTTAAATGATATGACCTAAGTAAGACAATTGCAATGCCAGGAGAGAGAGAGACAAGAGAGTGCAGCAAATATATGTTGTGCAATTTTTTGTATTATTATAATAGTCACAAGACTTGACTGAGTGTAAACTTGGCATGCTGATTTTGGAGTTGGGCTCAAACACAGTGAAAAACTTGACAATTCAAAATATGTAATATATACAAATGGTTTTTTTACAGGAGGGCAGGATCATTAATTTGTAGAATCTCAACATGTAGACTTGGACGAGCCTGCAAGTTGAGTTTTCAGACTTGCATGAGGTGATTTGGTGAGTACACATTGGAATTTGGGACTTATCGAGTGCCATAACTATGTTATCTGTATGATAGATTACACTAATATACAAGGAAGCTTCTAAGAGAAGAGAGATGCATATAGAGATCTGTACAACATTTGAGAATATACAATAATTCCAGGTGATGTGTAAAACATATAATAAAGTACACTGGCCCATGTGGCTATATTTAATAAAATACATTTAGCCAATGTCATTGACTCTAGATAATTTTGTGCCTTCTTGAGGAAATTGTCCTCAATTCTGGTGGATGATGAGAACCACCTTGTAGTTTTCAAGATGAGGCAAGAGAAATTTGAATTTGGCAGAGTATGAAGTGCAAGAAGAACACAAAATAGTGAGAGTGAATCTGTATGCAAAGCAAACTACATGTCTTACTTTACATATGTGACTTCTCAAGGTTGATTTGAGGACAACCAAAAGCTCAAAGAAAGATAGGCTGAAGGATTTGGTGTATAGTTTGGTTTGGTTGATACAGTTGGTTGGCTTGGGCTTCTTGTTGCAAGAGTTGTCTTATGTCACGTGTTTGTTTTCCCAAAATTGCTCAATTTTCTCCAAGTGAATATTGAGATTGTGAAATTGGAGAACTAAGATGTGAGGATAAGGTGTAGACCAAAGAACTAATTGGCAGAATTTTTGGTCAACACTATTTAGGTTTAAGGCTGCAAGACTATATTGCATAAAATGGAACATTCACCCAGCTTTGAGGGGTTGATCTCAGCCGGATATGGTCATTAGAAACAAGAAAAAAATGAAATGAAATGAAATTTTTTAATGACATCCACGAGACCAAAACAGTCTATGGGACCTGTTGTGACCTAATCACACATCGCCCCATTGCAAATGGGGACCCCCTTTTCTTTTGAGCTCTCGTGCTTTTCATTAAGTTTTTTTATGATGTCTTTAGTCTATTGCATGATGAAGTCAGTGGTGTTTGAGTCCTATAGTCCCCTGATGACCTGATCCTGATGTTTGAGATGCTGAAAATGACTAAGTCTGGTATCCTGATCCTGAAAATCCTGAAAATTGACTAAGTCTGAAGTCTGGTGGATCCTCCAAATTCTATAATCTACATGTTAAATCCGGTGGATTCAAGACCTATCTCAAACATCCTGAAAACTTAAATATATTTTTCAATATACCTGACCTTGGGGACTTCTAGTTTTGGGCGCGAATTTGCTCTAGGATCTTAGGCACATTTTCCCACTTGCAGAGACCCAAAAGTGCGCCTTAGGTGGAGACTTATATGTGCGCCTAGAGGAAAATCAACTTTCAACCACTCCAAAAGATGGTGCCTTGATTGGAATTGATATAAAAGGCCTTAAACATCAAAAAATTTGACAAAGGAATGATTCAAGAGTCTAGGCGCCTTTCCATGTTCAAATGATCATAAGAACTGCGCCTTAGGTTGAAGTGAATGAGTTTAGGCGCCATTTCTTGTCGCTTTTGCCATTTAGGCGCCTTGGTAATAGTGTGGATGAACAACCTCAAAATGGGCGCCTAAGGATGATCCAGTCTCACAAGGGTGTAAACAACTTCAAATGTCAAGAATGAACAAATTCAACTTAAGCGCCATTTCATGTTTTAGACAACCTCATGCATGCGCCTAAGTAGGATTTGCAATGATTGGAGCTTGAGGAAAGTGAAGGAAGGCCTAGGCGCTCTTTCAACTCAAAACCACCACAGAGTGTGCCTAGTATCAGAAACATGTATCAAGCCATTTGAAGGAGTAGGATATAAGTATTTGAGCCTTAACAAGTAGCTCTTCAAGTATAGGCGCATGTTTGCACTTAAACAAACTCATTTCAATACCTTGAAGTCAAATGCATAAAGATCATGAAAATAAGCACCTAGGGTTTCTAAAACATTCAAGTTTGAAGAAGTAGCTTATAAGAGTTAGGCGCATTTTCCATTTTCCTTCACCTTAAGTTGGTGCCTCACATGAAGTCATTTTAACTAAGCAAATCTAGGCGCACTTCATGTCACAATCACCCCATCAAGGCGCATTGATCATGGAGTGAATGAATAACATCTAAATTTGCACCTAATGAAGTGGTTTGACTTAAAGTTTTCGAAGAACACTAATAAGAGTCTAGGCACCTTCTCCTGCTCCTAGATCATCAATTTGCACCTAAGGGTCATCAAAAGAAGATAGGCGCCTATTTCAGCTCATTTCACCTTACATGAGCGCCTTGAGTTGAAGATTGCTTTCATTGTGTTTAGGCGCCCTTCATGTAATTTCCTATCAACTTTGAGCACCTAGGCAGTAGGAAGATTAAAACCATGCAATTTGATGTTATATTGATCCAAAATTGAAGAAATCAACTAAGTGAGGCGCTCTTTCACCTCCATGCAGACATGAATGAGCGCCGTGGGAAGAATCACATCAATTCACATTTTGAAGTGGGTGCCTTGAGAGGAGGGATCATTTTAAGCTATTACAACTGTTTTAAATCATTTGAAAAGGCAAATATGGAACTAAATTGTGTTAGGCGCACTTTGCTCCTCTTTTTTCCTATATGTGCGCCTAGATTGAAGTGAGGTTATTCATATGTTTAAAGTTATTTCTTTCTTGTTGTGAAGTGATTGATATATTATTTCTCTTGTCTTGTAGGAACATCAATAAAGCTAAGGAGTTGTTCAAGGAGTCACCTTCAAGCGAGAAGCTTGGAGTCACCTTCAAGGAAGAGTCATCATGTAGCTGCTCCAAAGGAGCCTTTCACATTCATTCATGCCAGAGAGTTAGGATGGGAAGTAATCACTGCCAGAGAGACACCACATCAAGAGGTAGCTGCTCCAAGAGGTCACAACAAGATACATCTCAAGTCTAACATGTCGACACTCTTCATCAATGACATCATGTTGGATCACATTAAGTTCAAGTGTACTACTTCAAGGCATCTATCCATTCAAGTTTTAAGTTCTCCAAGGAATATCTTGCAAGTACACTTCATCTTCATCATATCATCATGTTCAAAGACATTCATCCATCATACTTCAAGTTCCATTCAACTTCAAGTATCAAAAGAGTCCCCTACTCAATCAATCATTATCTACTCTACTTCATGTCATCATTATCATCTACTCTACATGAAGAAGCATCAAGGAAGATCATCAACCTACCTACAAGAAGAAGAAGCGTTACAGAGTTAGTCAAATGAGCTACAAGTATCATACTCATCCAGTTTACAAGAAGAATGAACAAGGCAAGATCATTGAAGATACATTCCCAAGCATACAAGTTCAAGCAATCATATCGAAGACATCACAAAGATGATACAATTTGGGAATATGCCCGCGGAACAAATTGAATTAATAGTTGAAATCCACAAGTATGCTGAGGTGGCACCTACGTGGCAAGTACACATCATCATTTAATTACAATTCGCCACATCATTTAGCCGCATTCAATATATCTACAACAAGAAAGAAGCCAAAGGGACGCCTATGTGGAAGATGATCTAAAAGATTCTATCTTATCTTCTTGGAAAGCATGCCTTCATTGCCTCTCATATGTACTAAAAATAGCAAGTTGTTGTTACTACCTACTGAGGTGACATGATCTAAGCCCTTGGCTACGTGAATTGATCCTAGCCTTTCGTTGTACTCTGGACCTCTATATAAAGGCCTTGTTGCCTCATTTGTAAATCAGTAGCTAGCAGTTATTAGTTTGTAGGAGTAGAGTAGAAGAGACTCTCAAAATTCTCTGAGAGTGCTTGAAGTTGTTGTAAATATTTCTCAAGATTAATGCAAAGACATTGGAGCATTATTTGGTGTTAAGTGTTGTCTTGTGGAATAACATGGTTTCTGGTATCTTGATGAAATGGAGAGATGTTTCAAAGTAGATTAGAGGCTCTTTGATGTAATGTATGTTTGTACTGAATATTTGATCAACTCCTAGCTCATGCTTTTAACATTCATCGCCGGTGAAGTGTTGTGTAAAGCTAGTCTGAGCCTTATCATTTGCTTAAGTTTGATTGTGGATGCTTGTTTGAGCTGCGCTATCCGATGGGTGCTTATATAAGCCTTCATGATTTGAAAACCACTCGTTTACCTTAGGAGATTCCACCAACTTCATGTAGTTGTAGGCATCCTTGGCGAAATGGAGTTAGGTTTATCAAGGAGTTTGTCTATTCACACATCATCATTCCTTCATTGACCTTAGATTAGCCTTTCTGAACCCTTATCTTTTGCTTTTCTTTATTATTGATACATCATCCACACTGAAGGAGGAATAAGCTAAGGAAGTATGAAGAAGTCTAATGTAAGTCCCTTTGTGATTATCAGCAAGATCACATGTAATCACTGAGTTAACCCATCATGAATCATAAATAAGGAACCTTGGAGTTACTTCATTGGATCACACAGTTCAGCCTTTGAAGAGCTTTATTCAAGAGAGAGTGAGATACTCTAGTGTTTTACTCTATTGTTGACCTGTCTAAAAACAATCATCAATAGGACCCACAAAAACAGCAGACCACGCAAAAATGGAAGAACCAACAAGTGGCCTCCAGCTAATCCTGGCTGCTGCTCTCAATCTCCTTGCTGATCGTCATTCTTCTTCTATGGATTCTGCCCAAATAATCTACCACTCTCACAATCATCATTTCAACAAACAAGGCCATTAAAGATACAACATTCAGGATATCCTTGAATTTGAAACGAATGTCCTCGTAAGCCTTGCACTCCATGATGTAATGCCATTCCATTTCCACTAACCCCGATGGACAAAGACACCCTGACCATATCCTCCCACTATGGAACTGGTTAGGAAGGACAGATTACAAAGCAAGATAGATAGGAAGAGTAATCCGTACACAGAGTATTGTGTGTAGACTTATGCTAATCTAATTACAAATAGATGATACACTAATTTCAAGTAAACAATAAACAAATCACTCAAAACTCAAGCAATCTCATAAGAAAGTAAAGCAACCAGGGAACAAAATGGCCAGATGCTAGAGCAAACAATGAAATGAAAAGCAAGAAATTGTGTGTTTTTGTTAATCCTAAATTCTCTCAAACAACACCCAAATCATAAGACTACCTCAAGAAAGTGACAAGAGAAGGGCAAGAAATGTAACTAATATTCTTATTCTATATCTCGGTAGGAACCCATAGCAATGCTTGAAACTGCAAGTTGGCCCAAGATATTCCTAAATACACTAACTTCTCTGTTAGTAAGGGGATGATGCTTTCAAGAAAACTAAGAGATAATATGACTAATATGAAGAGCAACTAAGTCTAAGGAAAGCTGGCCAAGATCATTGATGCAAGCTAAGACTATGGTGTAAATGAAGATAAAGTGTTAAGAATAATGAAGCTTGTCACATAATGAAGTAAAGAAGACTGCAAATTAGTGTTGTAATAGTTAGCAGCAAGCATAGTTACAAAAAATTACCAATGAATTGCTCAAAGGTGTGAAGATGCAGGCTAGATGCAATAAGTGTATGGAGGCTTAATAGAAACAAGTGAAAACCAACAAGACCAAGTAAGAAATTACTTAGAACAAAGCTAGATGCAAGTGTGCAAAGAAAAACTATGGCCCCAATTGCCATATGGATACTGAAATGAGATGCAAACAGGACTAAGCATGAAATTGAGATGTACAGATGAAACTAAGCACAAGCCAGCAAATGAGAAAGTGCAAAGGTTATTGAAGTAGTGCTATAATGAATATTGAACGATCAAGAGTTATAGATGCACAACAAACGGACATAAACAAACAAGGAATGAACCAATAGAATTGGAATGTACAGCTGCAAAAGTTGCAAAAGTTGCACAAAGCTGTTAAAGTTGCAAAAAATGCAGGAACTTTAAAAACTACAAATGTTGTCCAAACTGTCACAAATGTTGTCAAAATTTCAAGCATCAAAACAACAACTGTATGGTTCAAAGGAGATGAAAAATGAATGAAGAACAACAATTGAATGAAATGGCTCAGATAGTGTGAACCAAGAAAGGTAAATGGTAGAAAAGAGCCAATGAACTTGAGAATAGTACAAAGTAGGAGGCACAATCAGCAAAATGTGAGTAAAAACTATGCAAAGCAAGTGTGAAACAATGAATCAGTGCACAAGAACTTGAAAGATGAAGGGTGTAGATTGAGAAACAAGGGAGGAATGTGTGTGTAAAGTTGTGTAAACAAAGAAGAGTGCTAAAGTGGCAAGGAATACATAGAAAACAATGATATATGACATAGGACAGTGAAACCAAGTACAAGAAAAAGGACACAATCAGAAATCAAACTTAATAAATTCACAAGAACAAGAAAGAAGTCCTGAATGTGAGAGAAGATGGTTGAGTCAAACTTGAAAGTAGTGAAACCAAGCAGGAAAAAAAGAGACTTTTGTTGAGCACTTGGAATGAAACCAACAAAAGCACAAAGGATGCCGAAATAATATGAAATCAGATCTGCAAACTAAAACAAGACTAGATTTAAGGATGGTGAGGAGTGTGAGACAATTGCTATATGCCAGCAAAGTCTGAGCCTTCCAAATCCTATTAGGCTATAGGTACAGGTTGCAGAAGGAAGCAAATGCAAGCAAAATCTGTGAACAAGAAGGTCGGGTTGACCTGTAAAATTGTAAATTAATCCAATTAAAAAAAATGAGGATATGTACTGAGACAATTGTTATGTATTGCAAAGCCTAAACCTTGCAAATCCTTAGTCAACCAGTCAAGCTAATGCAAAGCAGTTGGCTATGAAGCTGGACTGAGTGCAAATAAATTGAAACTAACTCTAAACTAATCTAAACTTACTCTAGAAACTGAAAAATGAAATTCCTTAACCTGTCAAGCACTATATGACAAACCATGATGAAGACTGAAGAGCTTGAAGTGTGGTATTCTAAAAATGGTGACCTTTGGGAGGGTTCTATTGCATATCCATCGCCAGGAATCATAATTCCAATGATCTATGCTGAAGCCAAATCCTAATCCAAGCAAATGACCAAAACTAACATGCTAATGGCGTAGAAACAACAGAGCTGGGCTGTAGATTGCAAGAAATTTAGAGAATAGATTGCTATTCATGATTTCTGATTCCTCATGACCACTAAGACTTGTGTATTTATAGTCTGGGGGTTAATTAAACTTTCTAGGTGGGTTTCGAAGGTGTAACATACTTCTAGAAGTGTCTAGACCCCTTTGTTTTCCATTCACAACCCTTCATTTTTCATTTGAATGGATAATGGTAAGACTGATGATTTGTAGGGATTAAGTGTTGGCATCACAAGCAATTAATACATCATCGGATTACATAATCAGATTACATAGTCAGATAACATAGTCGGATTACATAGTCGGGTAACCCATATTATAAATATAAGAATTGACATTATACACTGACTACATCATCCCCCCCAAAAGAAAAAGTTGTCTTCTAGATGACAAAAAAGTATGAAACATCAAGTAACATCTAGAAGAACACACGGAGTAGAAGTAGAACCAACATCTCCAAAACATATGCCAATAAATGAAAAATACTGAAGACCAACCAACCAAGGGACCCCATTTGATTGCACACTGGAGGCTAAGAATGTTGTATCCAATCGATCACTAAATAGAGATAGTACTACAAGCACCTTAGAAGCATTCTAATCATGAGAAGATTGTTTAGTGTCCCCATATGCTAGGAATGGACATTCATTTAATTCACCGACCACCAAGAATGATTTTTGTTGCTGCATGGAAGAGCTGAATCATTTGAATCCCAAACCTCAACAATGAGTTTCGTGGGGATCTAGAGGAAACGCCCCCAGCAGGGTTTAGGGGTAGTGCCCTCGTAGGGTTTGGGGAAAATGCCCTTGGCGCGCTCCCTGTCAAGATACAACGTGGGGTTGAAGGGCGGAGCCCCCGCCACCAAGCCCAAATTAAGACCTTCAAAACCATGCAGACCTTCTTGGCGCACACTATTTTTTCTCTCCAATACCATCCAATCGACTGTAGAAAAAATATACCTGAAAGTTGTATAACTGGTAGTAGAGGCTTTTCTATCACTCGAGAATTAAAGTTGTTAGAGAGCGTAGCAAGTTGTACGACTAAGTAAAGGAATGCAACATGTCGTACGACAGTGCTGAGAGGTGATCATAAGGCAAAAGAGCATCGTTACGGCTGGAAGGATTTTTAGCCATACGATAGGTGTAATGACAAGTCATACGACCGATGAAATGAGAAGTCGTGTGGCAGATGAAGTGGATTCCCCTCATACGGCCGATGAAGTGAGAAGTTGTACGGTGTCAGAGACAAGTCATATAACAGCTAAGGCTAATTCAACTCATATAACGACAATGACAGTCTGAGGTTGTACAATGACAATAACCTTTCCTTCAGATGGTCGTACAATGGTAATGGCAGGTCCTAATCGTACGACAAGCAAAAATTTTGGTTATATGACAAGGAGGCAGGCATACAACAGACTCACTATGAGTCGTACGATGGCAATAATCCATTGGAGTCGTATGATGGTAGAAGGAAGAACAAGTCATACGACAGGAAAGGCGTACGATGGAGGGAGGCGTACGGCGGATGAGTGTGGACATCATATGATCAAGTGATGGATACATCGTACAACGATTCTGAGGAGTCGTATGACGAGTCTGGAAACTGGATGAAGTCGTACATCTACAGGAGAAATGTGAAATCATACGACTGCTAATGCAAACTATGAAGTCGTACGGCAGATAAGGTTAAGAGTCGTACAACGGCAAATACAAAGGACTTCAATTGCACAGTAGAGAAGGGTACAAGTCAGATGACAACAACATGAAGAGATGGTCATACGACTGAGGAGGATGCAAGTCGTACAGTCGGTGGAAGTACTTGAAGTCGTATGACTGTGATTAACTTTGTCTTTTTAATTTCTTTTTCCTCATCCTTTGTTTTTTCCAATAATTTCTTTTTTTAAATTTTTCTCTGGCGAGGTCCACCTGTTATTTGCTGCTCCGATGACAATTTTTATATCCCGCACTATTTTTCTCTCTTTTGGAATTTTGTTGTAAAATTGATTTGACTGTACAACAAGTATCAGTACTCTCCAAATCCAATATTTTAATATTATTCCTCCAAGGCATACCTTTATTAATTTTGCAATCGTTTGTAAAGTTAGGTGCCTTTGTTGGAGCCATAATTGCTTTCTTTTGCAAACCAAGTAAACTGTCCAACTTTTCAAAATTGTGTTTCATTTGTTGTTCTTTATTGATCACCGTAACTTCGATAAAATTACAAGTTGACAGAAATACCTCATAATCCTCCATTTTCAAGTGAAATAGGCCACGAAGAGAATTTGTTTCATTCTCCAAGCATGACTGTAATTCCAGAATCCCTTCGTCGTTCGGCTCCATCAGACCCAGATCATGCTTCTCTGTCCATTCTTTTTCAGTCTGAATCTGATGAATTGGAAGAAGTTGCTTTCTCGCTGAATGCTTGGCTTTTCAAATCGATTATATACTTTCGACCCTTGTTTTCAATGGAGATTGTATTCTTTTTCCAGTTGTGGTCGGCTCTGGTTGCTACCAGCCAACCCTGACCCAACAATGCATCGTACACTTTCTTTTGTAATGAAATGACCACAAAATTCAACAGAAATACTTGGGTTCCAATAATTACCTTTTGGTCCATTAAAACACCAAGTACCTTAATACCATGTTGATTTGCGCCCACCAGTTGAAAAGTCAGGGGCCAGAGAGGCGGCTTACCCAGATGTCTCCAAATATCTTCCAGAAGTATGTTCACAATAGACCCGCCATCAAGAATTGTATCGGTGAGATTTTTTCCAAGGATCTCCATATTTACCACCGTCGGTTTCTTTGTTGTGCTAACTATTAATAACATGGGATCAATTACTTGGTCACCTAACAACGGAGATTTGGTTACTGGGTCTTCATTCTCGCCAAACTCCAAATTAGCTGTAGCATGCACCATCTCATTCTTCCCCAATACAATAGCATTTTGGAGTTTTGGAATACATTGTAATAAATCCACTACTTTAATTGGTATGGTAGTTTGAAGTACTTGCCTTGCAATATTTTTCTCGGAGTGTAATTGATTTGTTACTATACTTGTGTTTGCATGTGAGTGGCATCATTCATTATCCATAGTTAGCTCCACTTTGGCTCTTGCTTCACGAAATCTTGCTTGTTTTGTACGTGGGTCCGGGTACACGGCCTTCTTTGCTTGGGCTTGAGTAACGGCCAATACTTCATTTTGCCTTTCAACATCAATCAAGTTGATGCTGTCCTTTTGCTTCGGGCATCCAGTGTCTTCATAGTCTCCAGGTCCACACCATTTGCACAATAATTGTACTTTGTCTTGCTTGTTCTACAGTCTCTCACAAAGTGTCTCCATTCGTTACATTGTCAGCACTATATGATCGGACGTCCTTTAGGGTCATACTGTATTTGACTTCGACCTACTCCTTGATTTCGGTAGCCACTTGGAGATGCGTTCCGTGGCTTTGATGGAGTGGACTGCTCTCCCTGTTTGAAGAGTACTTGTGTACTCCTGGTCTTCAAGTTATATATGAGCACTCTTTTATCGAATGACCCATAACCTACAAATCTCACAAAACAATTTTCTGGGACAATTACCTTTGGTGTGACCTTCACTTTTACACTCACAACACTAAAGTTCAGTGGATTCTTTTTTGGTTTCTTTCTCCGTCTTCAATTCTTTCATCATCCAAAGCATGTCCCTCCAAAGTGCTTGCACTGTTCCTGACTCACTGTCGCTGCTATCATTTGAACTAACATCTTCCTCTGTTTTTCTTTTACTATGGGAGTTCATTTTGTCTTCACTTTCTCTTACCATGTGAGAATCCTCCACTCTTCTAGCAATGTTAGCGTTCCACGCACTTGTTTCGCCTTCAAAGTTTCTTTTATACACCCTTGGCTTGGCTTCTTCTCCTTCGATTGACAACCCTTTGATGCCTCGAAGGTTGCTCTCGTACGCTTTTATGAAGGAATCTGATTCCGACTTCTAACTTCCCTCGTCCAAAGAAGGTTGTTTTGACTTTTCAACTTGATCAAAAAGATCAATCCATATGTCGTCTAGCAGTGGAAGGTGCCTAGTGATTTCCTCCCACTTTGCGCTCGTGTAATTATTTGTAGTGGAAATGTGTTCCCTCTCTCAACTACGACTCCTACTCACGCTTGAACTTCGACTTCTACTTCGGGATGGACTTCGGCTTCGGACTTCAGCGATCTCTCTTAGTCTTCTTTTGTGTTCTCTTTGTTCTACCAGCCTAAGAGATCATCTGATCTCTTGATCCTGACCACATGGTCTCTTCCCACCTTTATTAGGGTCTAAGGGCATAAATCTCTTCTATCGGACCCAATTTCTTTTAAGGCAACGACGCCAATGTTTATTTGCTTATTTAATAAATGAATACTTGCAATAATGAGCAGAATTAACAATGCATACCAGATAGAGGAGTAAAAGTATATCTTTATTCGCTCATGAAATTATTACAGAAGTAGACCAGCGATGGTCGGCCAAGGATCAAAGTCAATCTAACTACATCATACTCATTTCCTTGACTATACAAAGACTATTTAAAAGACCCGACAATTGCCAAGAGGAACACAACTGTCAACTAAGCAACTCTAACTAACTCTCAACTACCCAAGAGCCGACAAACAATTAATACATCGTCGAATTACATAGTCGGAATACATAGTCGGGTTACATAGTCAGGTAACCCATATTATCAAATATAAGAATCGACATTATACACTGACTACAAAGTCCAATATTCTTTACTAGTGTTCGAGATGAACCTACTTAGAACTCTCACTGTTTGAGCAATATCAGGTCTTGTATAGACCATGGCATACATAAGGCTTCCACAACACTGGCATATGGAATCTTCTGCATCTCTTTGAGATCATCATCTATTTTAGGACATTGTTCAAGAGATAGCCTAGTGCCAACCAAAAAGGGAATACCAACTGGTTTGCAATCATGCGTGGAAAAACATTGCAAAACAGTGTCAACATACTTCTCTTGATTTAACCATAATTTTTTGTTAACCTAATCCCTACAAATTTCTATACTCAATATATTTTGTAGCCCCTCAAATTTTCATATCAAATGTACCAAATAATTGACCATTAAGTTCCCTAATCATCCCCTTATCATTTTCAATAAATAACATATCATCAGCATATAAGACAATGATTAGTAACCGATCATCAATTAATTTAAAATAAACACAACAATCTTCCTCACATCTAATTAAGTCATGATTCAATGCGAAAGCATCAAATTTTTTATACCACATTCTCAGTGACTGCTTCAAACCATACAAAGATCGCTTTAACTTTGCAAACCAAATGCTCTTGTCCTTTTATCACAAAATTGTTAGGTTGTTTCATAAATATTTCCTCATCAAGATCCCCAGTAGAAAAGTTATCTTTACATCCATTTGCTCTAGCTTTAAATCAAATGCAGAAACAATAGATAAAAGTATATCTCCATACTTGATTGCCTCCATACACTCCAAAGACTATTGATGACTATAGCACTCAATGCATCTCGCACCTTCACAAGGCGTCTTAAGACGATTGTGTGTGATGCAAATCGAGTTTCAGCAATCTAACATGGTGTAAAAAATACAGATTAAAATATTAAAAGGTCTATGACATGTCACATATCAACAATTAAAAATATACTAAAAAATAAAATTTAAATTACCTTCAACATCTTCAAGTTGGAGGTCTTGAAGATGCCTTGTGAAATATTATGATTAGTCACAAACATTTGAAGCTCCTTAGCCTACGTGTAGATTTATTTGACCCACTCAATCTCTGTGCCAATCTTTTGCAATATCAAATTGAGTGAATGGACAGCGCATGGTGTCCAAAAAAATATGCCCATACGTACCCTCCACTATAGAACCAACTACCCTACAATTTTTAGCGTTGTTCGTTATGACTTGGACAACATTTTTGAGACCCACCATTTCAATAGATTCTATGAGGTGTTGGCAATGAAAGTTACATCATTCATGAGTGCTTTAGGATTAAACTGTGTGTAAGTTTTTCTCTCAATGTTTCGGATCACACTCCATGATCCATCATCAGGAGAAAAGAGAGCAAGAGATGAGAACTGGAAATGATAATTTACAGATCAAGCATGTTAAAAAGAAAGGGAGGGAAGGGTAAAGGTGGCACAGGGATCAATAGACCTCAAGGAAAGAGCTGCAACAAATAAGAATAAAACAGTAACAAAATAACCTACACGCAAGTGTGAAAGTTGCATCCTTCACTTGCCCCTCACAATCCACTGCCTTCAAAAACATTGCCCCTTTAGGAGACACTGCAATGACATTGATCAGTGGTCTATTGTTGCAATCTTTCCATCCATCAAAAATGATGGACACACCTATTTCGAGCCATGTATCTTTGATTTCTCTCAATTATGCCTCTATTGAAGCTTTCTCCTTCACCAATAAGGTGGTTCGCACCTTTTCATATCCACGACTAACATAATTAGTAGGTGATCCCATCAATATGGTGATCTAACGAGGTCTAAAGGAAGTTCGTTGCCATAAATGCAACAAGCAATGCTCTCATCTACAACCTCCCTCGCTTCATTCTTGAAGGCCTTTTCCAATGGACCTCTTTTACGCGAAACATTTTCTTCTCGGGAAGATGGTGGCAATGGTATGAAAGGACATGAGGCAATTGGTTGTGATAAGCCACTAGGAGGCTTCTACAAGATTTTCTTGGCAAGAGGATGTGCTTTTTCCTTTCATCTACTACTAACCATGTCGTCATCCTCTTGTTCTTTAATGTACCCTATTATTTGTTGCTTTGGCAACCTTTCCCATGACAAGCTATTATTCCCAAGTAGGGAATAGCGCAAAAGTGAGATTTCACTTGACTGTATGAGCTCTTATACTCAATTCCACATTGGCTACAATGCCAACAATAACCCCCACCATTAGGAAGTTGTTCAATCTTTGTCGTATATCACCAAAGAGGTGACACTGCATCAAATTTAAATGAACTCTCTGCATTGGGTGCAATAGAACTGGAACTATCAACGATTCTGTATGAACCTAAAACAAAAAGAAATATTACAAATTTACAACCCTACAACTTAAAAAATAAAAAAAATGGCATTATAACCCATTATTATGCATAAAAAGTTTTTAAAAATATTCAAAACTTGAAAAATATTGAAAAATCTTCAAAAAAATTATTCAAAAGTTGAAAAAAATGAAAGATTCACTCACCTCTGATGGTTAAATCTTCTTTGTGCAGCTATTTCTCCCTTGTTGGCGTAGGTTTAACTCTTTTGTAGCCCTCACTTTCAAAGAAAAATAAAGCAACCTTCAAAACCCAACAAAGGTAGCTTGGAGGAAAAAAGTGTTGTTTTGGTCTTTTGTGTTTGTGAAATGAGTGAAAAGAATTGATATGCCCTCACTTTAGGGCAAATTAGCACTTTTGGGATTTTCTTTTGTTTAAAAAAATGTGAAAAAAGTGTGTTTTTTTTAAATTTATGGGCCAAGCACCGCGGGTCCCCCTAGGTTTGCTCAGGTTTGGCCAAGGTACCGCTTGAGCACCCCGAGTTCTCTGTGGGTCCTTTACAGGGACCCACAGGGAACTTGGGGTGCCTGTGCAGTACCCTGGGTGAACCCTAAGGAGAATTAGCCTAGGACCCATACCTGAACTAGACCCATATCAATACAAGGGGGTTCTTGAGAGACCTGGTAACATAGTTGTTTCTCATTGAAACTGGAATCTGAACCTTCTCTTTTCTCATTCTATCCATCGTGTTGTTGTTTTGTACATGCATCTTTTTGTTTTTCATTCTTAATATCAAAATGCAGTGTTTTGTTAGGATTCACATGAGGTTGTTCATCATTTTTAAATTCCCTAAGCTCCCTGAAAATAATATCCTTAGAATATAACATTTTCATTGCTATAGGATCCCAAAGCTTATAACCCTTAATGTTGTCGCCGTAACCCACGAAAACACACTTGTTAGCCTTGAAATGAAGCTTAGAACATTTTTCTTTTGGAACATGAACATATGCCTCATTGCCAAAGCTATATTAGTGGTTGTAACTTACACTTGTGTAAGTTACATTATTAGACAACTAATGTGTGTTATTACAACATTATCATGAGCAATCAATGCCCATTTGTACAAAGCAATCTAACTGTTAACATTATATTATATCTAATAATCGGAAGGGAACAGTTAGATAATTGACTTTCTTATTGAACATATAAGATTCTTGTTGATGAATTAGCAACAGGGGCAGAAATGTCAATTACAGGTCAGTTATAATTTTATGTTGCCTCATGTTTCAACCCCTTGACAGGGGTTGGAAGTAAAATGGGACTTGCTAATGTGCCTATGCCCCTGTAAGTTGTCATTTTATTTTTTAAGATGTTCTTCAAGCTAGTTAAAGTAAGCCATATGGCTGCATTATAGATACCTCTATGCTTGGCTTAAATAGTCTCTCCTATGACTTAGAAGCTAGTAAGAGTCACATATCATTGTTCATTGCTTACAATATCTAATACATGTTTCTCCGTTAATCTTGTTTTCTGTCTCTGGGAGTGCATGATCTGTTGGTTTTATGTCAATTAGGAATGTATTATTTTTGTTGAGTGGGAGAGTATTCTTTGTGTGATAGACTACATACTGCTAGTTCACATGGATTGAGAAAAAACTAATTCAGGTGTAACTTTAAAAATTCCACTTGTCTTAACTTTATTCTGAATTTACACTGGTGCTTCTATTTTTTATTTTTTTTTGTAAATATTGTATTGATATTGGAAAATTTACATTGAGAGGGCACAATGAAGGCAAATCATGTTCCTACAAGATTACGGAAGATTTCAGGAACAATATTAGACATATTGGAGAAGCTCATCACCAAGAACCAACAGCAAAGATAACTAGAACATAGAGAACAACCCAGCTATCTGTTACAATTATGGCGCTGGTAAGCATTATATCCAGGTTATATCAAAGTTTCAAAACAGACTTTTTAAGCCTAAGTATTTACCAGCAATCTGTAGACATTGGAGCTTCTTAGAGCATTGATAATATGTGGTCAGTTTCAGTGGTTGGAAGTTTGGTTAACTTTTTTTCTTTGTTTGAGATTTTGCAGTTGGAGGCTCCAATGGTGACAAGAATCTATTCAGATGATCCTAATTTGCAATTGGAAGCAACTACTCAATTCAGGAATCTTCTTTCAAGTGGTATGTATGTTTCACTCACTGTTTTACCATGATTCTATCTTTCATGATTTAGAAAAATGACCCTCTTCAAATCACATGTAGCAGAATCCTATTCCCTCATCGAGGAAGTTGTTAATGCAAATATTGTCCCTCAGTTTGTGGAGTTCCTTACAAGGCATGACTTCCCTCAACTTCAGGTTAGACCTCTAATAGTGTGGTTAATTTTTTTGATAATATTAAATGGATTAACATATCAAAGTAACTCTATTTGGGTTTTATTTGGTCATTGAATAGTTTGAGGCAGCATGGACTTTGACAATTATTATATCAAGAACCCCAGACCACACAAGAATTGTAGTTGATCATGGAGTTGTGCCACACCTTGTGGAGCTTCTTAGCTCCCCAATTGATGATATCCGAGAAATGGTTATGGCTTGCTTATTTACATGCTGCTGAATTTATTAACTCACATAATTGGCATTTGGCACCTTTCTATCATTTCTATTTATTATTAATTTTTATATATTGTTGCAGACTGTTTGTGGTTTGGGGAACATAGCTCTCAATAATCCCACATGTAGAGATCTAGTTCTTCGTCAAGGGGCCCTTAGGCTACTTGTGGCCCAACTGAATGAAAACAACAGGTATCTGATGCTGAGAATTGCTGCTTTTGCACTGTCTGCTTTCTTGTCTGGTGAGCCTCAAGCACCATTGGAGCAGGTACAAATTATGGGAAATATTGTCTAGTATTTGAGAATATTAAGAATTAACTAACTTGATGATTTTAATAGAATTGACAAACTTGATGATTGTAATCTCTGGTATAGCTAATAGATTTTGTCTATACCACTTAAATTTGTCTTATTTGTTGTAGATAATGCCAGCACTTCCATTACTTCAAAGCCT
Source organism: Cunninghamia lanceolata (assembly GCA_027924645.1). Lineage (NCBI taxonomy): Eukaryota > Viridiplantae > Streptophyta > Pinopsida > Cupressales > Cupressaceae > Cunninghamia > Cunninghamia lanceolata. Next base: position 963,983 of record BSBN01000077.1, read on the forward strand.
TATTCATTCAGATGATGAAGAAATCTTGACAGGAGTATGCTGGGCCCTGTATTTCCTATCAAATGAAATAAATGAGGGTATTCAAGCTGTGATAGAGGCTGGTGTTTGTCGTAGACTTATTGAGCTTCTAATGTATGTATTTGGTTCCCTCAATCTTGATAGTAGCTACATGGAGGATATGTTCACTTCAATAATTGGTGATCTTGTCACTTTTTAATTAAAAAGTGTTAATTTATCAAAAATATTGGACATAATCTCATATATGCATCTAATTGGTGCTTTGTCTTTCTTAAAATTAAAAAAGCTAAGTTACATAAAAAAATATTCATCTCACACATACATCAAATTGGTGGTCTTGTCTTTTTTATGATAATGTAAAATTGAGTTTTGCCTCTATTTACATCTTGGTTTTCAACTTCTTTTTTATCAAGCTACTATGAAGTGGTTTCTATCTTCTTGTTTTTTCCTGCAATTTTCTATTCAAAAGTTAAAGACCTGTAAGTTTTATCTTCATTTTTATGTTGAAAACAACTACTACATCCTGTTAGATCTCTCAGCGGTGTTGGATTTCCCTGGAACTATCTACTTTGAACAAGACATGTTAATGTTAGCAATTTTCTCTGGTGTTGTTTCTGTCAGATCACTAAAGCATTTGTTTTATAATGTCTAAATAGGTTTATCTCAATAAGTTAAATACCTGTTAGGTTTATCTTCAAATCATTGTTGAAAATAATTGCCCCGCTCTGTTAAATCCCTTGCGGATACTGGACTCACCTGCAACTTGTTACTTTGAATAAGGCAGTCTAATGTAATCAATATCTTCATGTGTCATTTATGTCAGATCTTAAGCTTTTGTTTAATAATTTCTAAATTGATTTAGCTCAATAAATTAAAAATCTGTTAGGTTTATTGTCAAAATTTTGTTGAAAATAATATAATTTGCTATGTTCTGTTAAATCTCTCATATGTGCAGGATTTTCCTGTAACCTGTTACTTTGAACAAGGCACGTTATTGTAATCAACTTTCTCATGATTTGTAAATGTCAGATCACTAAAGCTTTTGTTTAATTATTTCTGAACAAGGCCTTCCGATGCATAATAGATGAAGAACAATAATAGTCTGTTTAATATAACATGTTTATCATTTGGGTTTTTGTGCTAGATCTATGTTACATGCTTGAGCTTTTCTGTGTCTTCTTATTTCCTCAGTTTAGGCTATTAAAGATTTTTCTTAAATTTAGCACTAAAAAATGCATAAGCTACAAAAATATAAAGCATTTTTCTCTAATTCTTGTTGCTCTGTTTTAATTTTATTTGTTCCACTTTTTGACTTAAGAGATCCCCTGGTTTGTTGCTAGACATCATTCTTCTGCTGTTCTTATTCCTGCTCTTGGCACAATTGGCAATATTGTTTCAGGAGATATTCTACAGAAAGAGGTATGCATCAAATTATATCTGTATGATTTTCAAATTTACAAATATAAGTTGCAATTAAACATTATTTGTTCATGAGGAAGTTTTGTAAATTCCTGAGACTAACCATTAAAGAAAAGTACTGTGTTCTTGAGTCATGTACTTGGATGGAAGAAATTCATGAATGCACCAGCAAAATTAAGTTACATTGATCTTTTTTTTTTGGTGTAGCAATTCGTAAGCATTGAAATTTAAGCATTCATCCTAACTTTATTGTTCTTGGGTGTGTCCTATTATGATCCTCTAGAATGGTTTCTAGCTTTATTGTCTAGTATGAAGATCCTCCTACTTGTTTTGGGCATCTCCAGCTGATGCAGTAACCAAATTCGGGAAGTTACAGCATAGAGTAACATTAGAGCCCTACCAAAGTGAATAAGATGCTTATGAAACATAATTGGGTTTTAACCAACGTTACAAGACTCAAACTCGGCACTCAAGCTCAGAAAATTGAAAAAACCATGAAATATAGAGATTATTTAAGGATTTAAAGCTTTTACTGTGCACCCTTCACTAAATCAACTTTAAAGACATAATAAACCATAGTTCCACAGAGTTTCGGGGACGGGGATGGGGGGACGCGTTTTGGGGACGGGGGGGCGGGGGGCCTAAATTTGGGGACGGGGGGGGGGACGGTAGGGGGACGACGGCGGGGGAGCGGTGTGCTGAAATACATATAATACTTGAAAAATTAGTTATAAAAAGATGTATAACTGTAGAAGCCTAAGGAATAAGTAAAGTTTAGTGTTTAAACACATTGCCATGAATTCATTGAACTAGTGAACATTGAAACAATGTGAATGTACTTAAATTTAATAGACATTGGAACGAGAACTAGATGTTTCATAATTTGAATTTCATAATCATTGTTCATAATTACAATCAAGTTTCAACAATACTGAAATAGTAAATACTAAATACTAAATACTAAATGCCAAAATGGTTAATGGCCTGGTGCCTCCAATGATCTAATCATCCCCAAGCTCCATGTCGATGTCGTCATCACTGGAACTGCTAGACCCCAAATGCTTAAGCTCATCTAAACCAATACCAACCAGCCTTGTCTGTGTAGCATCCTCATCTATCTGTACTGGCTCTTCTGGCTGTACATCCCATCTGGCTGCTGGACTCTCCTTGTATGTAGTTGTGGTGCGTTCAATGAGACGCAAGGCACTATGTACAGCCACAAGCTTCTCTGCCCTCCTAGAAGTAAGCTTGTTCCTCTTAATAGAGTGGATGAAGCTATAAGTAGACCAGTTCCTCTCAGCAATAGAAGAACTAGAAACCTGGGACAGCAAACGAATGGCTAAAGTAGTAATCAAAGATCTAGGCCCACGCATAGTCCAACACAACTTGGGGTCCTCCTATGACATAGTCTCCAAATCTATCTTGGCCACCTCTGAATATCCCCAAAGAGTGGAAAATTTTGTCCACTCAGTACGAAGCGAGCTGGCCTCTGTAGAATCATACATTTTGTCAATGGCCCTCACGAACCCTTCCTTCACCTCAACATCCTCTATAGGCATGATTCTACCAGGCCTATGTATATACCACTTTGGGTTCAATGCATAGGGAGCCATGTGTAAGGGAGTGTTGAGCTTCTCCCATCTACGGTGAATGATTGGATGAATATGCTCGGTGTAGAATTGCATTGTGGGGTCCTTCTCTCGCACAATAGACTTCATTTGATCAAGCATGGAATCAATGCACTCATATACCTCTCCAAGGGAAGGTGCATTAGAATCCCCAAATCTAATAACTGTGAAGACTGGCTAAATGATGGAGACAATATATTTTGCATCAGCCCAAAAGACATCATTCATCACCACCTCCTTAACCCTCAATCGCTTTTGTGTCTTCGACTCAGGCCATCGGTTCCATTATGTTGTCATTACCATTAGTTGCAATGGCTCTTGCAACTCAAGCATCCTCTCCAAGAGAATAAAGTATGATGCATACCGAGTCTCTATAGGCTTCAGGAATTCCTTCTTGGAGAAGGACCTGAAAAGTGCATGTGAAGTATGGTGGTTGCAAATGAACATCTGCACATCTCTAGCTTCACTGACAATTGATTTGATCCAACTGATTTTACCCATGTCCTTAAGTGCATTATTCATAGCATGCACACAACAAGGAGTCCACCAAATATGTCTATAGGCTGCCTCAATCAACTTCCCTGCAGCTCTGCACACATGGGCCGCATCTGTCACTACTTGCACCACATTTTGTGGCCCAACCTCCTCTATAGCATCCTTGAGGATCTGGAACTGATAATGGGCATCCTTGCTATGCCCTAAACAATCAATAGCCCTGAGGAAATAAGGGCCCGCTGTAGATGTAATGATGATATTGATGAGTGGACGGTGCCTAATGTCCGTCCACCGATCCATGACTATGCTGCATCCACTTGTGATCCAGGTTCTCTTCATCTTCTCCATCAAAATATTAATCTTGGAATAGTTTTGATCCAAGATTGTTGTCCTCAATTTAGTCTCCCCTGGTGGCACATATGATTGTCATGCCCTTATTATCTTTGACACAGCTTCCTTATAATAAGGAGAGTGAGCCACATGGAATGGAATGCCATTGGCAAAGAAGAATTTGCCAATGGCATCATTTGCCTCATCCTTTGCTTGCACATTGAATAAACCTACCAATGGTTGTGAAGAAGTCATCTTACGTTTCCCCTTAGGCGCTGCTGCACTTGAACTAGATGGATTTGGTGGCCTTAGACTCTGCAAGGTAGTACTAGAAATCTGATCACCCCTACTTTGTGGCAATAAAACAGAAGTAGGTACTTCATCCTCATTACAACCCCATAATTTTAACATTTCAGCCCTGATCTTCAAGTTACCTTCCACAACTCCACATACTTCTACACCTTTGCCTCGAACAAGAAGAAAGTGAACATTAATTCTTGTACTGCTTCCAAACCATGTAAGCTCACATATGTTGCACTTCCATTTTCTAGTGCCCCCCTTTGCCCCAGTGTTTGCTGCTATCTTAGTTGCAAATTGCTTTAATGGTGATTTTGGATCAAAGTGGCCCTTGGCCCAACGTTCCAACGTTCAAGGAGTCGTGAAGGGCAGCTATTATTTTTACTCCCAATGGAACTTGTGTCAGTTTGAGACTAAGTATTTGAGGCATGTTCAGTTTCACCCTTCTCTCCTATTTGAAAATCAGGGTCATGATCATGATGATCAGATTGAGATAATTCATTGTCACTTCTGCTGTGTGAACTCATTATGATGATGATGCTACAAAAGAAAATAAAAAAAGTTAAAAACAGAAAAAGTTAAAACAATGTTAACTTGTTAAGAAAAATTAAAAATATTAAATAATAAATTAAAAAATGAAAATGTCTAACATGTCTGATCAGTGATACTGATTACTGTTAGACATGTTGATGTATGCAAAATGTGGAAGCATAGACAACTACAAGGCACATGAACTATTTGACAGAATGCCTCAAAGAAATGTGGTCTCATGGACTGCAATGATTGCAGGATACGCAGTTGCAAAACCACCAATCTGGGTGAGAAAAACAGTCTATATTTCTGAGTCCTGACAGATCTGAAAGATTCCCATAAAAAATTATCCACATTACAGTTAGAATGGCTACAAAGATTTTACAATCAGGCTGAGAGCAGATTTGAAGAACATGCTTTAGTTGAATGATGAATGCATACCCATTGCATCGTTCAAGAATCAAAACATAAAGGATTCTGATTGAGGCATTTTGTCAAACATTTTGCATACATGTCTATGCTTCCACATTTTGCATACATTTGATTATGATATTAAACTATTAATGGTTCTGGGTTGTAACATTTTGCATACATGTCTTAGTCTCATAATCAATTAATCATTGTCTAGTCTCATCGAGTCCCAGGATATGCACAAGCCACAAAACGGATTTGTGGCAACTCACTGAATGCCTCAGTCATTCAGTCGCCACAAATCCGTTTTGTGGCTTGTGAATATCTATTATCGAATATCCTTTACGGCTTTACCAAATTAAAAAAAAAATTAAACGCCTCAGAAAAATTTAAAAAACACAAAAATGAAAAACAAACTGCTCACCTTATTATTTGGGACTCACGCACAGCACAAACTCCGGGGGACTCGCGCACAGCACGCACAAACTCCGCACAAGACAGACTCACAGCAAAGACTCACGAGTCACGCTGGATGCTCACCAAAAAACTCATGCCGCACAGAAAACTCACGCCCTTCGCCATTAAAAAATGAACTTAGAAAACATGAAATGAAATGTTAAAAATCCATATATTCAAGTTAGGTTTTCAACTTTTCTGAAATGATTAAAAAAATTTCATTTTCCATGAAATTTTTTTTTTTTTAAATGATTAAATTTTTTTTTCGGGGGACGTCAAGAAGTCTCCCCAACGGGAGACGTTTCAGAGACGGCGGGGGGGGCGGCTTCTCCCCGTCCCGGGGGACGTCCCCCTCTGGGAGACGGCTAATTTCGGGGGGGGGGGGGGACGCGTCCCCGTGGAACTGTGTAATAAACCAATCAATTAGAAGCTACTTTGATCACATACACAAGTATATATGGATCAAATGAGTACAAAAGCAAATTTGAGTTGAATGAAACAATTATTTTAGATACATAAAAGCTTATGGATTATGAAATTCATGGAATCAAAACAAAAAAATCAAAAGTACAACTATGGCTAAGAGGAGCCTACATCACTTGACCCAACATCTATAGTTCTATGTTCAACATTTGAGATAGGTCCTCGATGATGATGCAACCATGCTATTTGCTTATCTATCAATGACATCAACATCTAAGGGATCTGCTCATGCTCTCTCCTCCTTCGCTACCACGGCTACTACCGTTGCCTCAAGATCAACTTGATCAACCCATGCAAGGTCATCCTTAGTGAAAACAAGATTCTCAACCTCGGTGATCCACTCTAATTCTGGATCAACCCCCTCTAATGTGATGGGGGATAAGTTTGAGCTCGAGATTTGCTTGTGACAGAGGTGAAGGTTGTAATGAACATAAACAAGATCATTCAACTTCTCCTCCAATAATCTATTGTACCTCTTGGAGTGTATGTGCTTAAACAAACTCTAATTGCACTTGCATCTTGAAGCACTACATGGTTGGATCAAGACATGTACGAAAATCCTCTAAAGGTTTGGCACCTTAGCACCAAACCTCTCCCCCCATGCATTTGAAATGAGAAAAAAATAAAAAGGAACTCGATCTCATTATTCAACTTCAACATCAACGTAAAAAATGTAAATTTATAAACTTAAAGTGTTCCATTAATAAAATTTTGCTTGGCTGCAATGTCATTTGAGTTGCTTTAATATATCTAGCACAAAGAGGTCCCTTGCACAATTTTGAAAATCTCAAGCTTAGAGATGATTCTCATTCCAAGATAAGGATGGGGTACCATCTACTCTATGACTATGTAGAGCCCACTCAAAACCTCCTCATCAGCCTTGAAATCCAAGTGGAATTGGAATGTTGGATTCAAGAAATAAGCAATTGCATATAAGAGTCTATGAAGCTAATGGTACTATAATTGATCAATGATATCCTATATGGGACAATATTTCTTCTCAAGCCCACCATAGACAGATCTAATGCCTCCTTGGTCCTGTCCATGCCCTAGGTTTCTCCCCATCAACAACACGGAGGACAACTAAAAGCTTTGTGAACTACTTAAATAATAACATAAATAAGCAGTTGGATAATGGATTAAAGAAATGAACATAAAATAAACAAATAAAAGTACTATAAATGAAAAACTAGTACAATGAGCAAAATAGAAACAAAATATGAACTTGAACCTACAATCTCCTTTGTTGAAAGCTAGAAGTTCTACTCATTGAAAACCCACTCAACCAAATCAACTCCTACAATGATGATAGAATATGAAAATTGAGACCACTCCTCATCAACATACATGTACCTCAAGGCAGCCTTTAATTGAAGCAAAGATTGCAATGTGATAAAGTTATTTGCAAAGCAAGTTATTCCAAGATGAGCCAACTCCTTGTCTATGTATTGCCTCATTAAGTTGAGGACGCAAGGATGGTTGTATATGATTTGCAAATATTTTTAGTGTGCTCCACAACTACTTTGATCTTTGGGAGTTTGCCAAGATTCTCCAATATAAGGTCAAGGTAATGAGCAAAACAAGGAATCCGGAATATAGATGGGTGCTTCTCAATGAGAAGTCAACCTACAAAAACACAATTTACTACATTAACTGTAATTACCTACATGACATTTTCCTTGCCCAGCTCGACCACAACTTCCTCTAAAATATGACAAAGAAAATTAACTTTTTTTTACCTTTCCTAAAGCATCAATGGATTTTAGGAAAATTGCCCCACCTAAGGAAGAAACAAGGAAATTCAACAATGCCATGTTTCCCCTATCTATCTATCCATTAGACATAATGGTGCAACCCTTCCTTGTCCATATCTCATGTTACTTATTAATAGTGGCCTTCACATCTACCATCTTTTCACTCAAAATCGAGCCCTTATCTCATCATTAGGGGCTTTGAACTTTGCCCTAGCAACAACAATGGCATCTACTAGATTTTGTCAATAAAGAGACCTAAAACAAAGAAAATAAAAAAATAAGTATTCTAAAATTTAGAATTTAAATTCTAAAAACCCCTAAATTTAAAAAATTAAAGAGACATAAAGAAATCACAAAATATTTTAAAACAAGAATAAGGATTTACCTTGCCGCATGAAAGGGAATGGATCAATAGAACCAAAAGTCTCTGACTGCACTCCTCATTGCTTGTCCTTATTCCAACCCATACTCTTAAGTGATGGTTGAGAACCTAAAGTAGTGCTTGGTACAATATATGAATCCAATATGGATCTACAAACTCTAGGCCCAATACTACCATTAGTGCTTGAAGTCGAAGGGAATGGAGGAATTGGAGAAGAATGGTCTTCTTGAATGGCTACCATCTCTCTTTTTCTCTTTCGTAGGTCCTTTTTTTTCTCAAAGGTCTTTGAGTTTTTACCTCAAGAAAAATGTCAATAGACACTTGTGGGCATTGTTGTCATATTTTTTACCCAAGCCAAAATCGCCCAAAACCCATCTTCTTCCATCAAATATATCCGATCCGAGAAAGCCTAAATGGAAGAAGTCTCCCTTCAAAAAATCCCAAAAAATTCTAAGTCCTTTGCCTTGTTTTCTCTTCAGTCGGCAAAGTTTGAAGTTCGCGAACCTTTAGGTTCGCTGATGGGCAGGGTCGCCGATCGGCGAAATCGCAGACTAAAGGGGAGGCTAAAGGAAGACTTAAGGAAAGTGCCAAGGCAAGACAAAGCAAAAGAAAGTCGGCCGCAAAGAAATGAAGAGAAGTCGGGGAATCGGCAGGGTGGCGAACTCGCCAACTAGTTCATAATTTTCAGGATTTGCCGATAAGGCGACATCAAAGTCAAGTTCGCCAAATGAATGGTTTGCCGATAAAACAAAATGAAAGACAAAGGAAGCAAGAGATGGTTCGTGAGATGAAGATTTTGTCGACAAAGAGAAACAAGCCGAGTTCGCAGAGGAGATTTTGCCGATAAGGCAAAATAAAGGCCAGAAAAGTGAAAATCAATGTAAAATTAAAGTATGTAATATAATGTATTGCTTTAAAATATTTTAAAGTGTTGTAAAAGCTTTTTAAAAAAGATGTGACTTTTCTAAGTGCCCTAAAAATGCGCTTCCATAGTGACGCCATTGTTGTAGGTTGAGGTCACGAAAGTAGCTGAAACAGTGCAAGCCTTCAATGCACAAGTACTTGAATATTAATGAGGATGAGGTGTTTCAATGGCCCATACTTCTGCAGGTCCTTTTAAAGTCAAAATCGGTGTGCAATGCATGGGTATCCTCAAAATCCGCATATCTTCTGACAGGGCCTTTGGGCCAAGTTTATGCATCATGGGCGACTGTGCATAACTTGTTGACTAATTTTCAACGCCCAGGGCTGCTACAGCGATTTGTAAAAGCTATATATGCATATGTAAAAGATGTATTTGGGGTTGGTTGGCTACACTGGGTCACTTTCAGAGGCAGAAGGTTCCTTGTAGGTTCGGACCTTGTGGTTTTCTCCAGAATTGGGTGGATTTGATGGACTGTGCTCTTTTGTTGAGCCTCTCATGTCTCTGTACCAGTTCACCAATAAAGGAGAGTCTATCATTTTGTGTCTATTTCATACCTATAATGAATTCTTTTTCTTTTGTAATGGCTATTTAGCCTCTATGATTAATATAAACTGAAATTTGCCTCACTCATTATTCTTGCATTGTGTTTATTTGATAGATGTAAGTTGTGTATTGTGGATAAGACGATCCCTTTCATATTCTCATCTATCTGTCTTAACCTTTGTTTGAACCTACATGAGTCTATGTGAATCCCCTTTAGCGTTTGAGATCATTACTATGTTACGTCAGTTGCATTCAAACACCCTAAATCTTGGTGTATCACCTTTTCCTTTCTATATTCCTTCTCCCCCTTTTCCCTGGTGATCATTAGCATAGATTTAGTTGAATTCTCTGAGCCTTAAGCTCAAAAGGAGGAACTAGCCTTCTTTGGAGGTTTGGTCTCAACTGCAAGGCCCCACACCTTGAGACCAATCCCATGTTACTCTGAAATTGTTGGAACTGTCAAAGCTTCAACAAAAGGGTGCAATTTTAGGTGATAATAGGCACAAAGTAACATTTTGGTTTGGCATTTGTATGAGGTGAAATTTCAATCAATCAATGCCTCCCCCACTAATTTTCAAGTTGCAAATTGCGAACCAACTCCCCTTTTTTAGTAGTCCTTGGGGTGGCATGTTTCCAAAAAGGATCATTTCTAACTAAGGCCAACATTAGAACAATTTATAATTTTCAAGTGCACCACAATAACAAATAAATAAAAAATTAATCAACATTTAGAGTTTCTACAAGTTAGAAAGTGATAAAAGATAAAAAAAAGCAGTTAGGATTTGTAGATAAAAGAGATAAAAACAAAAAAATCCATTATGGAATAAGAAAAAAAAGAGGGAAAAAATGAAGAGAATTAGTTCTCTTTAGTTTTCCTACATTTTTCCTCCTTTTGTTTCTTGTTCGATGAATATAAAATGGTAAAAAAAATTGTACAAGACATGCCAAATGGAAAAAAAAAAGAGAAAAAATTCAAAATAGGAAAATACATTTTCAGATTAGCTCCAAATTGATGTTGGGTTGTTCCAAATTAACTGTGGGCTCTTCCAAATGCATCATAGCCTCCTTTAGGTGAACTAGGGGCTGCTACAAATCTGCTAAAGTTCAATTCAATCAACATTTGCTGCCAAAATGTTTGTTGGTTTTTGCTTCAATGGATTGTATTTTAGCTTCAAATGCTCTTTTTTCTCCTTAGTTGTGCTTCCAAATGAAATGAATAGCATTTAGAAGTGATGTAGGTCCTTTTTAAGGTTTTAGGTTTTAGTTTTTAATTTTTATTTTTTCCAACTTTTCCTCCTTTTTTTTGATGGCCAGATCTGCCACTCAAGACTTGGCAAGTCTAGAGAGTCTAGCAGGCTTGTTGAGTCTAACCAAACTTGCTCAGGCTCATTTCAGGTGCATTGCCTCGAGACGCAAGTTTGCCGAGCACTCAATGAATCATGCAACCCTGGTTTTAACCTTCAATTATAATAATTTTTAGAGGTGATGTAATATTATTGAGATTAGTAAAAAGAATGACAAAGTAGGCAAATATTGATAATCCTAGCATGTCATTGCATTAGCTTGTTATCCATTTGTAGTCATAGGCATTTTAGAGTATTCCAAATTGGAGTGTACATGGTTGCTATGATTCATATGAGTCAATATTCTAAAAATTCAAAAGTAAACGGTCAATAATATTAAATCCAAAAGAACACAATTGCACAGTGCTGATGTTTGAAAATATTGATTACATAAAGATTACATGCAATTTGGTTAATGGAGTTGTGGACACAGCCAGTATGATTATAACTTATAAGATTGTTGTAATGTCCCCTTCTAGGCTCATGGTTAGTCCATCATAGAGTTCCCGTGGACTAGCAGCTTGGTTAGGGAATTGGGGTTAGTTGGCATTGGAGGTTGTGTCAGTGCAGGAAAGATGGTTCGAGTTCAGAGGATCCAGTTGGCACCTTTAGAGTTGGCCTAGTTTGATCTTGAGCGTTACTATTTTTAGTAAGTCTGGGTTCAATGTCTGTTTGGGGTTTTCAGAGTGGGGTCAGAAGTGTTTCGTCGAGACCTTTCCGACAAGCTAAAGAACATGGCAATCCGACACCGTTTTTATATTTATTTTAAAGTCCGAAGTTTAATATAATTATTTATCTGTGTTACCGGTTTTGCCCCCCCACAGCCTGGGTCCTGGTTCGGTCCGCCCTGGGTTCGGATCCTGGTTCGGTCCTCCTGGGGGTTCGGCCAGGGTTCGGTCCTGGGCCTGTGGGTTCTTCCGAGAAGAACCCAGGAGAACCCAGGGAGAACCCGGGCAGAACCCAGGGCAAACCTGCCCAGAAAAGTGCCATGTTTTGGTTTTTTTTTATATGTTTTGTCTGAATGTGATTTTTGAGTCACATCATCCTCCATCATAAGTCCGAAAATGATTTTGAAGATAGTTGTCTTTATGTGCAAGCTATTGAGGACACAAAGGTGGGCTAGAGAGAAATCCTCCAACAAAAAGGGAATAACCACAACGCTGTGAAACAGTAGAATTTCAGTAATTTTCACATATGCCTACTTGGCAGTAAAGTTTACACCACCCAACTGGACATTGGCTCAGAATAATAATTTAAAAAAATGGTCTTTTGAGGAGGCTATATTGTCTTATTTAACCAAGAGTGGATGCCCCCTTTTTTCACTAATCTCTTCACCTTTTTTTTAATCCTGGGAAAATATCAAAACATAGAGTCTTGACATAAAGCTTGCAAAAACAGACTTATTTTTGTATGGCTTCTTTCCTTAATCTTACTGAGACACAGATGTGCATGTCGTTTGCATTGGTACAAAGCACACATCAAACATTGTTACAAAAAATATATATTATTTAGCTTGCCATCAACATTCAAAAATTACACTCTAAGAACAATCTTGCAAATATTTAACAAAATACTGTAGCTAACATTTATAATCAGGGAATAATCCATCTTCACTCTCATACTCCTAACTGTAGCAGCAGCCATAGCAACAAATATTGCTCTTATGAAGCAAACATAGGACACTAGAGCTTATTTTTACAGTCCTAGTGCTAGTGCTAGTGTCACTTTTTGTGGTTCTTCTAACATACCAATACCCGCATCATCTAATATGGATTGTGGTGATGATATTTTTGAAGACCCATATGACGATGATGCCTAATTAGTGTGGCGGATTGTTGACATTTGGCATTATAATTTTGATTTTTGAATTGTAATAACTATATATATCATGACATTCAACGTTCGTGTTTGACTAATTAACATTGTAGTGTTTTTAATTTCTAATACTAGTGTGGTTTTGTTTATTATATGATCATATTCATGATGCTATGGTATTCTGAACTTAATTACTGCTGCAAATATGAATATATTTTTGATTTTTATATGTTTTTGTATGGACGAACCCAAAACAAACCCACACCCAAAATTTTTTTGACCAAACCCACGAACCCAAACCCGAACCAGTACCAGAACCGGTAACTTAGTTATTTATTGGGACTTTACAAATAAATATTATATGGTCACTTTATAAAAATAAGTTATAACTTAAAAGTGGCCCTCTAGGAGGTGGGAGCCCATGGGAGTCATAAGGGGATGAAAATTAAATAATAAAACAAATGCAAATTCCCTCCAAAAAGAGGCGTTGGGTTTGGAGAGTTTATAAAAAGGTGCTGAGGGGCTCATTTGTGTTATGCTTGCTTTATAATATTTTCTCTTTGGAGTTCTGCTAGGGTTTGAGGGTTTGAGCAATTCGAACTAAACTTTTGGAGATGAAAACCTCCATTAGTGACAGCATTCTACAGGTGTGCAATACCACCCAAAGGTGCCTTTGATGGTGAATGCATCCAGTGTTCACAGTTGTGCTGAAATGGAGACCGACGGATAAGTTATTTAGAGATTGTTGAGCATATCTTTGTAGTTTATTGGAGGATTGTGTTTACAGATTGAAATGAGGGTGTATTGACTGATTAGAGAAGATTTTATTGTGGTTTTGGGACTGCTGCAACTTTCCTTTGTTGGTCGTACACTTTAGAGCAGGCCGTACATCTTGAAGTAGCCCATTTTGAGTGGATTCCAGCATTCAATCACTCCTAGTTTGGTAGTTCAGCCTTGGAGGACATTTCAGATTGTATACAAAGCAGATTCAAGGTGATTTCAGTATTATATGTTGCAGATTTCTCACACAGCCATGGCTGTACCTCCCAAGGAGTGACGTGGGGGTCTTGGAATGTCATTTTGCCTTGTGGGTATCTCATATTATGCATTGGCATTTGGAGCCTATTTGTATTGCTGATACCATTTGTATGCTCTTCTTCGTATTTTTGGTGATATTGGAGTGATTTCCAGCCATACCCATTGCTGGTCCGGCTACAACTGTTGTATGAAGTTGCAAATCTCAACATGGGTATGCGATAGTAATTCATTATTGGCCATTTTACTATCTGGGTAGTCAATAGTTTCTTCATATTCTTTGCATATTTTCTAGGTTTTGGTTATTTGCTCTATATTGTATGCTCCGGCAACACATCTGCAGGAAAACTGAAAACCCCTTCTGCATTCACCTATCTAGTTCTGAAAGACCACAATAAAAATTAAAAAATAACACATAAAAAGATTCTAAAAAATACAAACAGGTACAGCACATCACAATTGCATCTAAAGTAGCTTAGGAAACCACAAGAAATGAGATGGTTTAGGAATGAAATGGATGAGAATAGGGCAATTTGAAGATGTTATGGGAACACAAATTCAGAAATTCATTCTCATATGCATCGTAGGATTTTGTGTTGTTATACCCTAATGTGGACTATCTTGTAGCACTGGTGCAACTAAATTATTATTTTCTTTTTGGTATTTCATTCATGCATTTGTTTTGGTATTTCATTCATGTGTTTCTTTTTAGGGGAAGCCTCTCTTTGTAGTTAGAAATCTACTTTTTATAATAATTCAGATTACTTGCATGCTTCAGGATCACATGTCTGATTCATGAATTTGCATCAAATGGAGGCAAGCTTTAAGGAGTTTCCAGTTATTGAAAGTGAATTTGGTTTCCTTTTAGGGGGTTGTGCCCATGACTATCGTAAATAATGTAATGTAGACTTATATGTATATACTATATTGTCATATGTATGTTTTGTGATAACTCAGTTTTGGTATGTTTTGTGCGAACTCAGATTTGGTATGGTTAAAGTAGAAGTTTTCCTGAAATAAGGGTTATGTAATAGCTTAGGAGTGATTAAAAGGATAAAAGCTGACCCCAAGAGATATATCCCTAGGAGATAACACTCTAATTTGTTAGAACATAGATGTGTCAATCACAGAAGCAATTTTATACAATAATTCATAAATGAGTAATGACAAATAACATTCAAAGAGTGACCCGTGGGAAAGGTAATAGAACTGGAACAAATAATGTTATTAATATGTTGTCATGTCCCCATTTCTGGAGTGATCACATGTGGAGATGTTGATTAGCCTATTCACCATTCCCATAGGCTAATGCTAGTGGTAGTGGAATGATTTTGGTTTGAGCTTAGTTTTAGAGGATGGAAAACTATAATGTTGGCTCAACAGGTGATTTTATTTGGATTTTGGCTAAGTGTTACTTGGTGATTATTTTCATATAGCCAAAATATTATGATTTTCAAGCCAAGGATGGGAAAAATAAATGTTGGAGATAGAAAAGGTGAAAGGATGGAAAATGCTATCTTTAATTGAATTTTCAATTATATATTATTTTATATTTTTCCCAACGCCCAAAATGAAGGAGAAAAATAAAAATAATAAAATATTATTATTTTTATGAGGTGGGACCCAAATCGATGCCCAAGAGGAGATAATAAAAAATAATAAAATATATTTTTTATTATGAGGAAAATCCGGCACTCAACAAGGAGAAAAGAAAATAATAAAAAAATGGTT
Organism: Cunninghamia lanceolata; assembly: GCA_027924645.1. Lineage (NCBI taxonomy): Eukaryota > Viridiplantae > Streptophyta > Pinopsida > Cupressales > Cupressaceae > Cunninghamia > Cunninghamia lanceolata. Next base: position 979,579 of record BSBN01000077.1, read on the forward strand.
GTTTAAATGAAGGCGACTTGGGTAGGAGCTAAGAAAAATAATAAAAAATGTTTTATTTACCCAAGGCAAGTTGGTGCTTGAGGAGAAGGAGAAATCATTTAATAAAATATTGTATTTTTTCAATATTGGCATCTAGAGGAGATATTTGGAAAAATAATAAAATAATATTTTATTATTTTAAATGTTGGTGGTTTCACAAGTGCAATTCATTTAAAATTGTGAAGTTGAAAGTTGCAAGTGATTGGTGGAATTGAAATTTTATATTCTTTTGCCAATTTGGACGCCTAGGGTGAGAGGAGCATAAATAGAGGTATTTGGCTTCATTTTGCAACTATTGATCTTTTGGTAAACTTTGCATTTGAGTTGTTCTCTTGGCTGGAATTGCATTTTCAGTGGTATCAAGGAGATGATCCCTTGCTTTTAGTGGTTTGGAGATGATCCCATTCTACATTGTGAGGTGAATTCATGTGGATTTCATCATGGAGTTTAAATTGCAGGTTTTCATGGAGGTTTTGATGTATAGTCGGCTTGTGTGTAGAGCTATGTTCATCTACTATTGATATTATAGGCATTTTCATTGGATCGCTTGGCAAAAAGAGGGATTGTTGGTCATTTTCAGTCATCTTCACATTCAGATTTTTGTAACAGCAGTGGACTGCAGGGTATAATTGGCAGGTCTGAGTGTTAATTGGCATTGTTTGAAGGGTTTCATCATCAAGGAAGCATCTAAACCCTAATCACCCTCTTCCTAGAGCCTAGCGCTAGCATTTGGAGCTTGATTTTGGCATTGTTTGACACTTTTTTGCAAATCTGGGTTATGATCAGACATATCAGCAGGGCTATCAGTGATATCAGTCCATTATTGTGCTACTACAGGAGCTGTAACAGCCTTTCATCATCAGCTATATCATTGTACTTTGCCTTGGCATCATTGGTTATCATTTGGCTAGGGTTTTGAGCTACATTTGATCACTTATTGCATTTGTTTGAAGTCTGGTGTAAAGAACAGCCAAAGACATTTGTAATCAGCTCTTGAATGGAATAAAGAAGTGAAGTGTTGTTTCCGGGTATGTCATTCTTGTGTTTTGATTGATAAGATTTGATTTTAACTTGATCATTTGATGTTTGTTTCATTTGATATTTGAACCTTTCCATATTCATGATGTTCTAAGTTCATTAGAGAAAATGGGTATTGAAAACATTGAATAGATTGCAGGACAGCGAAAGGAAAAATCAGAAAAAAAAAATTAAGTAGATAAGACAGGGATCTTACATATGTGCATTTTGTACATGGCATGCTCTCAAGCAAGATGTATGACTGTTCATTTTCCACTATTTACATCTATGCTCTAATATTTGATGACACAATCTAGATATGTATGAATCATTTTCTATAACTACAAAGGCTCGACACCAGTTATTGATCCATAAGGATCAAGAAATCAAAACTTTAACAGTAAGATGGATTTGGGAATCAGGCAAAGATCAGAACAGGTGACAGAAAAATCAGAATTGCAGGATGTACAGGATTATTTCTGCAGGTTTGGTTTAGTTCTGTGTTCATGTAGTTCAAATATGCTCATGTTTAAATCTATGTCTGTGGGATCGATCCTGCACTCACAGAAGTGAACCCTGACTGTGCAAATTCAGAATCCAAACTGAAACAGCATCCTTTGCACTTCCAGCCTGCAGAGGTTTCTCTTTCGGCCTGGCAGAAAGCTCCAGCATCACCAACAACTATAAATAGAAGTGTTTGGGATGTGCTTTGGCATGAGAGAATTGAGTTGAATATTGTACAAAAGCATTGAAACGAGAATTATGTTGCTCTTTAGTTGTAGCAGATAGACAAGAGGGTATAGGGCAGCCATTGTTATACGGTGTACCTATCTTGCCCAATTAATTCCATTGGGTAGTAGGGCAATTACCATTACCAAAAGCCAGTTTTTCCTTCACAGGCATTTCCAAGGTAAATCTCTTGCGTTATATGAGTGTTTAAATCTGTTTTGCAAGCATATTTTTTCGGTTTTGCTCACAACATTCATACCTCTTTTTACAACCTTGTTTGTTTAAGCAAGTAGAAGGTAGAAATGTATAATGATTGTTGAACTGTACTAGGTTTAGAGAATTTATGGATCAGTTATGGAAGATGAAACAATTCCTCTTCCATGTGTGACTCTTCACCTTTTGATGGTTAAGCTGAGCCATATTGAAATGTAGTAGTCAAATCTGAGCCTTAATTCATATGGTGGGCTCCCCTCTAAAGACAGACATCACTGTTGGGACTTTGCAGTACCACATTTTGTGGTGGAACTTAGATATTTGGTTTGTGGGTGCCTGGAATCCTGATCAAGACAATGATGAAGTTGGCATAGGGTCTGGAACATGCTTGGATGGTGCCATCTCTGATCTGTGCAGGATTCCCTGCATCACCACAAATGTGTGTGCAACATCCGGTGGAGATGGATTTATGATCTTGTAAGTATGTGAAAATCTCTGGAGGTAGTATTGTAGTATTACAGAGCATAAAATACGAGTCTGCACTACTGCAGGCCTAAGAATGTGCTTGGCAATATTGCTGGAATTGTACTCAGAGAATCTACCTGGATCAAACAATCAAAAGGGGAAAAGAAAGAGACAAATTATTTTTGTAATCGACAAGGAAGGTAAGGGATTTCATTGCAGAGACATTGAATTAGTCCTGGAATCACTGGGTCATTTACTAGTGAGTACGAACATATCAGATTTCATGATTAATCAATGTTTCCTAAAAAGTGCAATAAAGATGATACCCTGTTCTGTTCAGGCTGGTTATGCATTCCTTTTCTTTTATCAATACCTGTTCAGTTATGCAGTTGAATATAGGTTATTTCCTTTGCATTATTGGTCTTAATTTCTAGATGGATGAATGAATACAAATCATGTATTTCCCCTCCGAATGTATCTGCAAATAACCATGATTAGATTACAATGCATTATCCAGCTTATGATGCTTAAATAATGGTCTACTGAAAATTTCATGTGACAAATTAGCTTTGTTCATGGTATTGCTAGATCATCTTAACTTAGACTTGTTTAATGTGATTATGTTTCAGTTTATGATTGACAGTCATTTGCTTCGATATCTTTCAAGACTCATTACAAGCAATCACAATTTCGAATATTCTGTCTTGAAAAGTATCATGAAAGAAATAAGTTTTACAATTTCAAGCATCGCAGAAGGCAACAGAAGCCAAATCCAGGTCAGCTGTTTATGTTGTTCAATATGAGTTGATTATAATGTTGGGTTGTTTGAAACTATAGCATGATGGTTGTGATATATCTTCTTTAATTTATATTTACATTGATAGCTTTACCTTCTGCTATACAGGCTGTTCTTGAAGCAAACATTATTCCTACTCTCGTGCAATTGCTCCAAAATGCTGAATTAGACATCATGAAAGAGCTGGCACCGATAATCTACTATGTCACTTTATTTGCTTCAGAGGAACAAATCAAGTATGCACTATACTCTATATAAATAATTAAAAGATACAGTTACTGTGATTTTTTTAGTACAAGAAGTGGAAGCTAAATATTAAGAGCTGTAACAGGTAATTGGGAGCCATTTAATTTTCATTTAGATTTGCAAGTTATCTAGAGTGCTGAATGTCTTATTCAACATGACTTGCATTTTCGTAATCCTGCATGTCATTTATCCAAATAACCTAATCTTTGAATGAAGAAGGTATCATGTTCTTTAAACAACAAAATTTACCTCATAAGTGTTATTATGTGTAAATTATCTTTCTATGTGATTACTACATAAAGCATGTCACAATTACAGAAATATTTGGTAAAGATACAAGATTCAGATTTTTGCTAAATATAGTAAAATCATGAGTGTTGAGCATGGAAATTGCAATTGACTATGCTATAGAAAAGAAACTGAGAAAAGGGTTAGAAGAACATATTTTCTGTGAAATCTGAGACTGGAAATGGACTCCAAAAGACAGAAAAATAGATCCTGGAAAGTATGAGCCAAGACATGAGAGTTGATGATGGATGCTAGTGTCTTGCACAAGTCTCTGACATTGGGGTGCTACAGTCTGACATTGGGATGCTAGGGTCTCAGTAGGATGCTCATGTCCTGCAAAAGTGTCCAACAAGGCAAATGAGCACTCCTGTATTTTGATCTTGAGGTTCTAATTTCAAGGATTGCTCACCTTAATTTCTTGAGTCCTGCTATGACTGCATGGTCCTGAAAAGTGTCTTTGTACCCTCTTATTTCAATCTAAATATCCAATAGGGGAAGAATTGAATGTTTGGCTATATAGGAGACTGCCTCAATCAGTCTCCTTGAATGGCATTTTTAGCCTCAACATAGCCTTGGAAAGATCTGAGTGTGTGCTTCTTATGTGAGGTGTTTGCAGTGTGTACAAGGTGTTTCAGCTACCAGTAACCCTTAGAAAATATCCAATGCTAAAGTGGTGTGTGCTTGTGCAATGGATGATAAGATGGGTGATGGAAATGTCATTAATATGCTAAGGAGCTGATCAAGAGAGGTTGGATCTGCAACTAAGGTTTTGGAAGGAGATCTTTACAACAATGGAGCGTTTTGTGTGGGAGAATTGGAATGAGAATCCCTAGTGAGTGTATGAGATTGCAAGGAAGGTGGTGGAGGATTCTATGGACTCTAACGAGAGAGAGGGAGATGGAGATCAGGGAGAGCTTCAATCATGCAGGGTTTTCTGACTTATAGCCATGAAGGAATAAGGAGCCCCCGTGAAAACTTAGTACGAACTTGGAGTGTTGAGTGTGAGATAGGGCTAGAAGGGCTTAGAGGAACTTCAAAATGAGGAAGAAAACACTTTTATGTGATGCTCTAGGGAAAATATCCATTAGTTAAATTTGCAAGGCATCATTAAGTTTAGGATTCATCAAATCAAAAAATTTAAATTTTGAGTTGTACACTAGCTTTCGGATGCAAAAGTGTCCTTTGACAATCAGGACTTCAAATTTCTTGGATAGCTTGGTGATGTCTGGTATAGGCTAGGAGTGCTCACAAATCATGCTAGTGATGGGTTTAGGCCAGGAAATATGAGCAAATAATTCCTATGCATAGTTACAAGGATGGACAATAAAACGAGTGTAGAAATGTAAAGATTGCAAAGTTGGCAAATTTTGACCTTAAAGTTCCTTAGACTAATAGTTATGGGATAATTTCGATAACTAAGGTTAGAGTCCAGAAATTTTCTTAGACACTTTTCCTCAGAATAAAATAATTCTCATTGAGAACAATTTTGGAATGCCTCAAATTTACTGCACGTAGCTTCTACAACATTTAAAACATTCTGAAAAAATAATTGTAGACCTGACTCAACTACACCTAAAAAATACTGTTTACACAGCTTGATATATACATGTAAAAGTAAAATAATATAGTAAGATGCTTGCGACTTAATGTTCTAATCCTTAACAACTAACAGATTTGGACAAGAAGCGCTTTTAGCTGGGTAATGTGGCCTCATTTTAAATAAACCATCGCAAATGATATTTTTTATAAGGCCCTTTGCTTTGGGAGAAAATTCTGCAATCGATAGTTTACTAAACTCAAATGTCAGAATTGTATGGCTTGAGTTCTTGGGCAGCATGGTCATATCCTAGTCACTGGGTAGTAAAAAAGAACTCAAAAAATTAGTGGTCGATGTTATCTAGTGGACTTATGCAAGTGTAAAGTGTCCTTGTTTAGATGGAAATTGACCCCGGGTTGAACAAGTAAAGAGAATCATGATAATCAGGCAGTGTTAAAGATCCGTAAGGCAGAAAAAGAAGAAAAAAATAATATTAATGTCCACAAATGACACTCAAAGTACATTCAGAAACAAAATAATATTAATATCGACACATGGCACTCAAAGTACATTCAGCAAAATTAGGTTATATGTGTCTGTTGGTGTTCTGAGTTAAGCATAGTTATCCTTGTGATGTACATAACATGTGCTATGACTTGAATTATCAATTTTAATTTTTGGCTTTATAGTTCGACGATTCTTCTTTTGAATTGCAACATCAGATGTAACAGTTCCACGTGTTTCTTCATTTCATCCTTTCACTTGCACGCTCTTTTGTTCTGGTTTAAGCATGCATAGTTACTCTGATGCTCTCATTTTTTGACATCATTGATGAATTCAAATGATAAAGTGTCATTACATTATGTATGCTGTGATTCAAAGTAGAAAAGTAGCACAGTTCAAGTTTTAACTGCATATGTTTTTATGGCTCAAATTTTTGTTCCCTTGAACAGCAAATTCAGATGTATTTCATGTCTACAGGGAAGCAATGGGGCAAACCAAGACATGAGTTGTATCATTTTATCTGCATCATCTTTTGAGAAATCATGGAACTTGTTTAAATTCGTTTTCTACGTTAGATTCACTACAAAATGTGGAGTTAATCTTTTTGTGGTGCTTTATCCCACAAATATTGATATGTGCTTAATCTTGCAGGTGTTTGGTTGAGCAAGGATGCATTAAGCCACTTTGTGATCTGTTAGACTGTATAGACCCAACAATTGTGATACTTTGCCTTGAAGGGCTTGAGATTATTTTGGAAGTCGGAGAAATAGAAAAGCAACTAGGAAACACTGCAGGCATGAAGCTTCATTGTCAGTACATTCATGATGCTGGAGGACTTGAAAAGATTGAGAACTTGCTGAGTCACAATAACGATCAGATCAGTGCAAAGGCTGAAGAGGTTCTGATAATCTATTGGCAAAGTGATGAGAATGATGAAAACATAGCTTCTGATGATACTTTGCCTTAAAAGGGCTTGAGATTATTTTGGAAGTCGGGGAAATAGAAAAGCAACTAGGAAACACTGCAGGCATGAATCTTCATTGTCAGTACATTCATGATGCTGGAGGACTTGAAAAGATTGAGAACTTGCTGAGTCACAATAACGATCACATCAGTGCAAAGGCTGAAGAGGTTCTGATAATCTATTGGCAAAAAACATAGCTTCTGATGATACCACTGGTGAACCAGATTACGATTTTGGTGCAAAATAAGCACAATTTCCTGGTGATTTCACTTTTAGCTGAGGTGGTATCTTTTTGCTGATACCATATTGTTATGAAGTGTAATTTTTACTTCTTGTTGTATGTAACTTATGCCAAATTTTGTGGGACGTGACATAGTTCCTCCTGAAGTGTACTGAAGGTGTTTGAGAAACCTTTTAAAGATGAGTCTAGCATATCAAAGAGCTCAATATGGATGTTCATTTTTGCTAGGATTTGTGTAATTTTTTTCATTGGTTCGAGGTGAGTGTCAGATACTTCTACGATACAAAGTAAACTATCAGGAAATTAGGATAGGATTTAAATGGTGCGTGTCACATTTAATTTGGAAGTACAGTTTCCAAGCAGTGTTGCTACCTTTGTCCATGTTCATGTAGATGTGATGAGATTTTTAAGTTGCCCGAGTTTGTAGTCATGGTGTTGAATTTTGTTCCCATGGCTTTTGCATTCACTTTAAATGTTTGAATGTCTTAAGATTGTTGTTTGGTTAACTCTGTAATCTGTTTTTGGAAGTACAGTTTTGCTTCACTCACTGCCTGAATTTAAATCTTAAGTTCGTCGTTTGGTTAAAATCTTAAATCTACATTGTCTTGTTTTGATGGGCTTTTTAAGTTGCCTGATTGTTTAGACCTGACGTTGAATTTTGATCCCATGGCTATTGCATTCACGTCAAATGGTTGAATTTTGATCCCATGGCTATTGTTGTTTGGTTAAATAAGTATTGTCCACGTTTCATGTCAAGTTGGCAGTAGATGCGATGAGCTTTGTAAGTTGCCTGAGTTTTTAGTCATGATGTTTGAATGTCTTAAGATTGTTGTTTGGTTACTTCTGCATTATCTTACTAATTATCTACGTGTGATCTTTTCACAGAATCCAATTCATAGTTTTATGGTTTAAGTCAACATTAACCATAAAATGAAAGATCCCATGTATTCTGGGGTATTTTAACTTAAGATGTATCGGAGGTTATTTGGTTGCTCATTTTGTCCATTCTAGCAGAGTCACAGAAATGTCTCTATCTCTTTCCAGCAGTGTCAACCTCTTTAATGTCTTCTTTCTTGGAATTCTTTACCTGGGTGACTAACGATTTGTGTTGCACACATCGATGTGTAGGATTTAAATTTAGCCTACACAAAATTAGCCTGAAGGGGATGGGGGTGTCGGGAATAATAATAATTGATATCTATAAATGTATGTTGTAATCAAGTCAAACGTGAATATGTTTGCACTCTCTATGAAATATTGAGTTTATTATTTATTAGTAAAAGCACCAAAGGTGCTATCAAATGGTCGATAGGCATAAATATTTATAGGCATATCACTAAATAGCATACATTTATATTTTTATTTTGAATTGTTAGTGTGAAATTTAATGTTTGCATTCACTTTGTCTGGTGTGTGTATTTACACTTTACCATGTTTTATAAATTTGGCACTCACTTTATGAGTGTGTTTATAGTTTGGAATGTTTGAATTTAAGTTGTGTGGTATGTGTGTTTGAACCAACTTTGACATTTGTTTTGTGTGTGTGTGAGCTTGAAAGAACTTTGACATTTAGTTTTTTTTTTAGTTTATAAATGAACTTAAGCTATCACGTTTTGTGGAGTGAATAAACTTCAACTATCAGATTTTGTGGAGTGTATGAACAAACGTTGATGTTCATTTTGTGCATAATGCAATTGAAAGATTTGATATTCATTTTTTTGTGTGTGTAAAAATGAACCTTGGCTATCATTTTGTGTAAAGTGTATGAATGAACCTTCATGTTCACTTTATGTGGAATGTGCTTGAAAGAACTAACATTCTTTTCTTTGTGTGTGTTTCCAAATGAACTTTGGCTATCATTTTGTCTGATGTATGAATAGACTTTGATTTTCACTTTGTGTGGAATGTGTCTACAAACAAACTTCAATGATGTTCATTGTGAATCTTTGTGTGTTTGAATGAATTTTAGTTTTCATTGTGTGTGTGAATAAAATTCAACGTTCATTGTGTGCATGTTTGAAAGCTAACTTTGGCATTCACTTCATGTGATGTGTGTGTGTGTGTGTAAGTTAATTTTCTCATTCCGTTTGTGTGAAGTATGTAACTATGTATTTGAATGGAATTTGACATTCACTCTTTGTCTGCATGTGTGTGTGTGTGTGTGTGTCTGAATGAGCTTTGGCACTCACTCTATATGTGTACAATAATATCGATGTTCACTTTGTGTCAAGTGTGTGTGTGTGTGTGAATGAACTTTGGCTTTCATTGTGTGTGGGTGGGTAGGTTGAAAGTCATCTTTAGTATCCAGTGTGTGTGCACATGTTTATGTGAATGAACTTTGGTATTCACTTTATGTGTGTAGAATGTATATGAACTAACATTCACATTCACTTTGTGTGTGGGAGTGAACTAACATTGACATTCACTTGGACTTGAGCCATTTATTGTTTGTGTATTGGCATCCAATTTGCTTATGTGAAGCATATGTTTGAACTTTGGCATCACCTTAATTTGTTTGAGTTAATTAAGGATTCATCTTTTTTGTGTGTGAAACGTGAGTAAACTACCTTTGTCATTCATTTAGTTGAGCTATTTTTTGTTTGTGTATTTAGGTAAGTTTGAACTTTTACATTTACTTAGTGTGAATTACAAATTAGCATGTTGAATTATGTTTACTTTTATGTGTGTGTGAAGTGTGTGTTTAAACTTTAGCATTCACTTTTTTGTGTGTGAGTGTTTCAACTATCTTCGGAATTTACTTGACACTCATCATGGGTGTGAGGATGAGGAGTAAGAAATTTTGAAACCTACTTAGGGTAAGATCAATATTGGTCTATATGAAGGTGAGGAGGATGATGGCTTGGATGAAGGAGATATGGATGAGTGTGATCTCTCATATGATGGGGATGAAAATGATTTAGTTTCAAACCACCCTAAGAATTTGACTTTGTTGTTGTTGTGTAGTTTTTGAGATGCCAACTCTTAAGCTGCTACTCTTTGTTGCAATGTTTATATTATTTTGTTGTGGGTTAACTTCATGTTCGCTAACATTTTTCGTGTATGCAATAGGGTTCCAGAATCCATCCAAAACCTTTTACTCTTTTTAATTAAAACTTTGTCATTCACTTTGTATAAAGTGTGTTTCAATTTTACCTTTCACTTAGATTTGATTCTTTTATTGTATGTGTGTGTGTGTGTGAACTTTCACATTCACTATGTAAAAAATGTATTAACTATGGAATTCACTACATGTTTGAACTTTGGTATGTTTCATAACTTTAGTGTTTACCTTATATATCTATGAAGTGTGTGATTTTGGAAAAACCATGTGTGAAATTATTGAACTAACTTTGTGTGTAGAGTGTGTTTTTAACTTTGGCATTCAATTTGTATGTGTGAACATTCACATTCACTTTGTGTGAAGAGTGTATTAACATTGGCATTCATGTTATGTGCTTATTTGAACTTTATCGTTTACTTTGTATATGTATGAAGTGTGTATTCAACAAACTATGTGTGAAGTGAATGAACTTTGTGTGAAGACTGTGTTTTAACTTTGGCATTCACTTTGTGTGTGTTTGTACTTTGGCATATTTGAACTTGAATGTTTACTCTGTGTGTGATAGAACTAACTTTGTGCATGAAGCATGTTTGAAGTTTGGCACATGTTCACTTTCTATTTGTGAAGTGTGTTTAAAGTGTTGTGTGGTTGAATTTCTTTTGTAGTACAAAAACAGAGCAAGGGCAACAAGTAGGGAGGATCCAGTAGTACACACTCCAATTATTATATATTATATATATTTTCAAATAAGAGAACTTAATAGAATTTTAGAACTAATAAAGTTTGATCAAGTGAAAAACAAAGCAAAAGTTCTAATAATTTTATTTATTTAATTATGAATGCACTGTGTAAAAATGAGTTATGATTCAACAACTTAGTCGTACGAGTCATGGAATTTCTAGCTTAGTGATTAAAAATGTTTCTAAATATAACTCTATCACTGCTTAATCTATCCTCTTTCTTGGAGGTTTTCTCACCCCAAATAAGTTTAACAGTGGAGGCCTCTACATATTCTAAAACTCCCTCTTTAACTACCTGATTAGTGATGCCATCTACGATTCAAAATGAGAAAAGACATTATATTTTTCTACATTTGGCTTCTTCAACTCGCACTTCCTAGAATACTCTTAAGTGATCATATTGAAACAATATCAATTGCAACGACTCAAATACTCTTTTGGCAGTTTCTCCTTGTATGCAAATCTCAGTAGGCCTCCAAAATGGCTTTACATATTAAAACAATATCATTTGTGGCAACCCATGCATCAAGTAGAACTGCCTCTTAGTAGCGCTTTGAATGAAAATTATAAGGCATTAGCATTCAATTGAGAGGGATCCGATAGATTTGATATTGCAAACAACGTGGCACATCGTACTGCAAAATTGATTCTTTTGTGTTGCAAACTATGTTTATATAATGACTGGGATGGATACCATTCAATTGCCTACATGAATGGGTAATACGAAGGGATGGGTATGTGTAGGATCATCGTGGGCCAAACAGTGGCAATAAGAAAAAAATCACGTTTTTACTTAGCCAAATTCGTGACTTGGCAAAGTTTGACTTTGAAACGGATATCCGTTTTCTAAAAAAATTTTGGAAAAAGGCTTTTTACTCTTTTTGAAAATATACCTCTTAAATCTTGGATCTCCCATCAATATATGAACCTCCTTAAAGACTGTTTCTAGTGAAGGAGGAGGGCAAATTAACATTGGTAGCTTCTTTACACATTGATCCATAAGGATTTGTTAAACACTAAGAATCATCACTAATGAATTACTGAAATAATCAATAATAAAATATTCAGTTTTATTCATCATGTGAAATAATCACTTTTAGACTATGTTCCAATATTTCGGGGATAGGAATGGTGGGGCAGCAGGGGATGTGTTTCGGGGTGTTTTGGATTTCATGCCCTAAATTGCTTTACCCAATCCTTCATATGATTTGATTCATGATACATGGTTTGAGAAGGATACACATGATATACCCTTACCCTCTAGTGATAAAATTATGAATGATACTTTATGTGGTGAAGCTACACCTTCGTTAATCCTTCATGACATTGCCATTCCTTGTGATGATGATGTCCTTCATGTGATATGTTAGGACATAATGCAAAGTTAACATGGCATGAACTCTCTTGGAAGGGTAAGCATGGACTATAAGAACATTGAACTAGTTGGATTTGTTAAGCTCGCCATTTATGAAAGAACCTTAAAGGTTAACCTTAATTAGGTAAGGTTATGTTTCAGTGTGGTTGTTTGTGTAACAATGTGTAAATTAATGTTACCGAAGGATAAATCTAACTATACTAACATTTTAATAACCATGAGAGCTGGGACTAATAATTAGACTAAAAACTTGACAAACAATACAACTTGGACACATGTAGGACTTGGGAAATGGAAAAGAATATAATTAAATGTGGAAAACAATGAAAAAGTGGTATTAGTTGCACCTACATAAAGAAGTGGTTTAGAGGTTGGTTAGGGGAATTTTTTAGGGTTTAGAGGTTTAGGGTTGCTCGGGTTTAGGGGTTTAGGGTTTACAGTTTAAAGAGAGATAGAGAGAGGGGACTGATAGAGTTTGGGAGAGATAGAGGAGACAGAGGGGAGAGATAGGGAGATAGAGAGTGAGAGACATGTCCAGAGACATACCCATATTGGAAATCACTTGCCCCTCTCTACTGAGGTCATTTGATCAGTTACATTCAAAAGATTTTATTCAGATTTGCCCCCACCAAGCGGGGTTCCATGGGATCAATCCGATAGGCCAGTTACAATCGAAAAGATTTCATTCAGATTTGCCCCTCTCTAGTGATTCAGATTTGATAAGATTTTGACAGTACATAGGCAGCAGGGAAAAATGCCCCATTAAAAATGCCCTCCCACAAAATGCCCTCCAACAATCCAAAATGCCCTCCAACCAACCCTCCAACCTTTAAGGTCCTCCCAACATCCAACAACTGGAAGGAAGGTAAAAATGCCCTCCAACAATCCAAAATGCCCTCCAACCAACCCTCCAACCTTTAAGGTCCTCCCAACATCCAACAACTAGAAGGAAGGTCCGGATCCATTACAATCACTACCACCCACCACCCACAAAATGCCCTCCACCCACCAACACCCACAACCAACAGACAACATCCCCGCCCCACAACCAACAGAAACCATCCCCCAACCAACCTTACACCAGGGGGAACCCCACACCACCTTTATCCATTAGACCCCCAACGCACCAACCCACCTACTTTTAGTTGGACCCCAAACGCACCAAACCACCTACTTGATATTTTCCCTACTGCCTATGTACCGATAAGATTTGATAAGATTTTGACAGTCCCTCGTTCTTCGTTTCCTTCGTTCCCTGCTTCCCTCCATCCTTCGATCATCCTTGTTGGATTCCTTGCTTCGGTGCTTCCCTGCATGGATCAATGCTTGGTGTGCATCCTTCCCTACTTGCTTCCTTCATCCTTCGTTCCATCCTTCGTTTCCACGTTCGGTTGTTATTGTCCTAACTGGGTGGCTTGCATGCATATGATTATATTTGAAATCTTTTGACTTGCCCCTCTCTCTGTTGCATTTGGAAGTGGAGAATTTTGAGAGAGGGCATTTTAGAGAGAGGGCATTTGGAAGTGGAGAATTTTGAGAGAGGGCATTTTAGAGAGAGGGCATTTTGATTTATTTGGATCCTCTCCTTCCTCCACCCACGGCCAATCTGACTTATCTGGACAGGCTGCTGTTACCTTACTGGGGTGGGTGGGTGGGAGATAGTGGCCGTGGAGGTAGGGCATTTTGAGAGGGGCATTTTTAATGGGGTGGGTAGGTGGGAGGCAATAGTTGGGGGCAATAGTAGGGGCACTAGAGAGAGTGGCACTAGAGAGAGGGGCATTTTAACGAAAGGGCATTTTGATCATGCAATTGACCCAGTAGATTCTGTTGAGTAAGCACCAGTTCCATATCCAACGATAGAGACAGAGGTAGCTTAAGAACCAATTGGATAACTAGAACCAGTTGACTCAGTAGATCCAGCTTTTGATGTAGATGAAACATCCCTACTATTCTATGGGAGCCTGTAGACTCTGTTGCTTAAGCAGTAGAACCACCATCAGTAGATTATCTTGTTGATCCAGTCAATTATTTTAGAGAGAGAGAGAGAGATTGAGAGGTAGAGGGATGATAGAGATAGGGAGATAGAGGTTTAGGGTTGCTTGGGTTTAGGGGCATTATTTAGGGTTTAGGGTTTTGGGGTTAGGGTTAAGGTTTACAGGTTTAGGGTTTAGGGTTTAGAGAGAAATAAAGGACCAATAGGGAGATATAGAGGAGTCTGAGGGGAGAGATAGGGAGATAAAGAGTGAAGGACATGGCAAGAGACATAGCGAGAGAGATTGAGAGGTAGAAGGACAAAGGTGATAGGGAGATAGGGGAGAGATAGGGAGATAGTGGTTTATGGTTACTTGGGTTTAGGGTTTAGGGGTTTGGGGTTTAGGGTTTCTCAGGTTTAGGGGTTAGGGGTTAGGGTTTAGGGGCATTATAATTCAGGGTTTAAGATTTATTGTTTAGGGGTTAGGGGTTAGGTTTAGAGGTTTAGGGTTTTGGATTTAGGGTTTATAGAGAGAGAGGAATGATAGGGAGATATAGAGGAGTCTGAGGGGAGAGATAGGGAGATAAAGAGTGAGGGACATGGCCAGAGACATAGGGAGAGAGATTGAGAGGTAGACGGACAAAGGTGGTATGGAAATAGGGGAGAGATAGGGAGATAGTGGTTTAGGGTTCCTTGGGTTTAGGGTTTAGGGGTTAGGGGTTAGGGTTTAGGGGCATTATTTAGGGTTTAGGATTTAAATTGTTTAGGGGTTAGGGGTTAGGTTTAGAGGTTTAGGGTTTTGGATTTAGGGTTTATAGAGAGAGAGGAATGATAGGGAGATAGAGAGAGGAGACCGAGGAGAGATAAGGAGATAGAGAGTGAGGCGCATGGCCAGGGACATAGGGAGAGAGATCAAGAGAGGTAGAGGGATGATAGAGATAGGGAGATAGGGGAGATATAGGGAGATATAGGTTTAGAGTTGATTGGATTTAGGGTGTACCTGGGTTTAAGGTTTCTCAGTTTTGGAGATAGCTAGATAGAAAGAGAGAGGAGATAGATAGGGAGAGATAGAGGTGACAAAGGGGAGAGATAGGGAGATAGAGAGTGAGTGAGATGTCCAGAGAAATAGGGAGAAGGATTGAGAGGTAGAGGGATGATAAAGATAGGGAGATAAGGGAGAGATAGGAGATAGGGTTTAGGGTTTCTCGCATTTAGGGTTTAGGGTTTAGGGGTTAAGGTTTAGGGGCATTATTTAGGGTTTAGGGTTTAGGGTTTAGGGGTTAAGGTTTAGGGGATATATGTCACAGCGAAAGGTTCAAAGGCTCGTCAAAAGTGGAGTGATCAGAGCATCGGTATAAGAATCTTTGAGTCAGCCGATAGTGTTTATCTTGTCGATGGGAAGAATGTATATGATTTGATGTTATTTGGGACTTTGAGAAGGTTTCTTAAAGCTGATTAAGCTTTAATCTATTTGAACTATGGGTTTTGATGGGTATTTCATCGTGTTTTGAGAGCTTCCACTGTGTGCTCTGCATCAGACCAATAGGGAGATATAGAGGAGTCCGAGGGGAGAGGTAGGGAGATAAAGAGTGAGGGACATGGCAAGAGACATAGCGAGAGAGATTGAGAGGTAGAGGGACAAAGGTGATAGGGAAGAGATAGGGAGATAGTGGTTTATGGTTACTTGGGTTTAGGGTTTAGGGGTTTGGGGTTTAGGGGTTAGGGGTTAGGGTTTAGAGGCATTATAATTTATGGTTTAGGATTTATTGTTTAGGGGTTAGGGGTTAGGTTTAGAGGTTTAGGGTTTTGGATTTAGGGTTTATAGAGAGAGAGGAATGATAGGGAGATATAGAGGAGTCTGAGGGGAGAGATAGGGAGATGAAGAGTGAGGGACATGGCCAGAGACATAGGGAGAGAGATTGAGAGGTAGAGGGACAAAGGTGGTAGGGAAATAGGGGAGAGATAGGGAGATAGTGGTTTAGGGTTACTTGGGTTTAGGGTTTAGGGGTTTGGGGTTTAGGGTTTAGGGTTTCTCAGGTTTAGGGGTTAGGGGTTAGGGTTTAGGGGCATTATTTAGGGTTTAGGATTTAAATTGTTTAGGGGTTAGGGGTTAGGTTTAGAGGTTTAGGGTTTTGGATTTAGGGTTTATAGAGAGAGAGGAATGATAGGGAGATAGAGAGAGGAGACCGAGGAGAGAGATAAGGAGATAGAGAGTGAGGCGCATGGCCAGGGACATAGGGAGAGAGATCAAGAGAGGTAGAGGGATGATAGAGATAGGGAGATAGGGGAGAGATAGGGAGATATAGGTTTAGAGTTGATTGGATTTAGGGTGTACTTGGGTTTAGGGTTTCTATGTTTTGGAGATAGCTAGATAGAAAGAGAGAGGAGACAGATAGGGAGAGATAGAGGTGACAAAGGGGAGAGATAGGGAGATAGAGAGTGAGCGAGATGTCCAGAGAAATAGGGAGAAGGATTGAGAGGTAGAGCCCGATGATAGAGATAGGGAGATAAGGGAGAGATAGGAGATAGGGTTTAGGGTTGCTCACATTTAGGGTTTAGGGTTTAGGGGTTAAGGTTTAGGGGCATTATTTAGGGTTTAGGGTTTATGGTTTAGGGGTTAAGGTTTAGAGGTTTAGGGTTTAGTGTTTACAATTTTTTTATGACAATTATCTATTCAAAAGTGCCTTTGAAATATTATGAGATACCTTAGTATAAGTAAATCATATAAAAATCAAATATATATATCATCATAATCCTATATAATTTTGATAGTTTGTCCAAAATCTCTCCTTTCATATGATACAGCCTTTCTAAAATTTGGATTGTATTTTATAGCTAAAATGCCTAAATACTAAAATACTAAAATAAAAAGCAATGAAAATAATTGAGAAAAAGAAAACAGATATCTGTTTTGATAAACATAAAAAGTGAAAAAGACACTGCGTTTTTGCAAACCCGCAGCTTGCAAAACACAGTGGCATCTTTGAAGAACGGATATCAGAGGTGAACGGATATCCGATCCTAAAAGGTAAGATCTTTAGCATTTTTTTTGTTTGTTTTGTATATTCAAGCAATTTTTTTGGTTTTTTATGCTAAGTGGGTATGTTTTCCTTTTTAATTAGGTAAAATGGATGCACAAAATGAAAACCCAAACCCTCCACCACCAAACCCTCCCCCTCCAACAATAGAAGAGAATATTCAAAGAAATATTGATCATATAAGTAGGATCACAGAAATGTATCGCCGCCACCCTTGATTGTCTACAATGACATCGAATTTAGAGGGAATCACTAATCATGTTCAAACCTTGTCAACCCAACACGAATCATATAGGCAATGGCGAGAAGCCAAGAAGGCTGAATATGCTAACGGTTTGTCATATGATGAAGTCAAAGAATTAGAGATTACAAAAACTATGTTAGCCCAACACTTTGTCAATCCTAAAACTGGATTGCATGTTGATGTCCGTAAGCCCAAGTTTTCAATCAAATGGTGTATTCATGAGGGCATTAGTCAGAACTTTTGGGATCGTTGGTGGATGGTTTTTAATAAACCACCCAACAACAATTTAGATGTACCTTTGTATTTCCTTCATAAACTTTATGCAGAGTTCGTCATGGGTCAACATGTTAATTATTTTGATTTTAGAGAGTTTCAAGGAGTGGGCAAAGGAATGCCTCAAGATAGACCTGGGGCAATTAGACAAGTACAAGGTCCCTATATTCCCCCTCCTACTATCCGTTCTCCACCCCTAATGCAACACCCAGACGTTGTTGCAAATGCAACACAACAGGGCCTTAGTGCCATACACTCTTTGACCAAGCATTTGATTATACAGACATCTCAGTTTGCACAAGCACATGATGAAGGTGATGATATTGGATCACCTGGTTCTACTAGACCGTCGTCGTCCACACATGTATGTGTGCCCCATCATTGCATTTCTTGCAATCATTTATGCTTATGTCCTATTATGGAGAGTAGTGAGCCACCGTTGAACACATCAGAGTATGATCTCCATTCTCGAGATGAGGCAATGGGGTCCAGAACTCAAGCTGAGGGGTCAGGGACAAGAGTAGAAGTTACCGGATCAGTGAACCATAGAGGAGAAATGCATGAGCAATCTTTTGTGCAGGTAAAATTTAAAGTTAATTTTATGGTCTATTACATTTGAATATATAAACAAATTTATTAGTACTAATGTATCTAAGTGGGATAACAATTGATGACAGAGGAGGAGTTGACAGAAGTTCATCATGGAACTTTGTCTGCCATCCAATTTGGCTTGGACTTGCCGGTATAATTTGTTCTACACATCAACTTTTTTTATGCATTTATTTCTTTGTGAGTAATTATATATTAATTTATATCTTGATGTTAATTTTATTTTATAGTCAATCAAAAATGTGAATGATGTGGCATCTCTGCCAATAGTCTTTCTCAAACTCCTGATTGAGCTAAGGGACTATCATTTGCATAACAGCTTTCTCAACGCCAACAAAGGGTGGAGGTAATTTGATTGAATTGTACTTTAATTGATAATTTAGAAAACTTAAATATTTGATTATAGTCATTTAGAGTCTTACATTCTTGTCATTTTGATAATTCAGAGTCCTTCTCAATTGATGCAGGAAGCCTCGAGGGTGGTATGTGCTTGTTTTCTAGTAGATAAGTTTTTGTGTAGTGCACTCTAGATTGTTTGTGTGTAACACATCTAACCTTTTTAAATGTATACATTTCCTATTTTGTTTAATAATTATATATTAATTTATTTCAATGTTACTTTGCTTTTATGTAGTCTCTTGAGAATGTGAGTGATGTGCCACCTTTGCCATCATGCTTCACTAGGACACCTGATCATCTTAAAAGAAAATCATTTGCAGAACCCGAACAACATAGAGTTGAGGTAATTGAATTGAATTTTTCTAAATAATTGATAGTTTATCTAGCGGTCTTATAGTTAATTGTAGTGATTTAGATGTATGTTAATAAATGAAAGTTCTTAATTGTAGTAGATAAGAATCTATTTACTAACTTTAACTTATTTTTATTTACCATTGAAGAGATTAATCAAATTTGTGTTTTGACTTGTTAATGCAGGAAACTTCGCCTCCATCAATTACTAGACATTTTGGTACAAAGAGGACACTTTTTCAGGATCCATCACAAATTGAGGATCCATCACAGATTGAGGGTCAAGTGGACTTGTAGTATTTGATGTAGCTATTTGGCATGTAGATTGTATATAGATTTTGAGACATGGCATATGCCACATTTTGTAAAAAATGTTTTGAGTTGGCATATTTGCCAAATTTTTGTATATGTCTACCATTATGGACTAGATTTTAATATATATACACCTTGATATACAATATAATTTAAATTCCTTATGTGCATATCATGATACTTCCCATGATGCCATACATTATGATGATAGTTCCTTAGTCCATTGATGATATGTTTAGCATTGAGAATGGTTTTAGATCAATAGAATCAATATGACAAAATTCCTTATATGCCCTAATTTTCATGACATTATGCATATATGTATATATAAGATCCTAATTTGGCACAAGTAGGGAGAATGCTTGCAAAGGTTATGGAATTTGGTTTTAAATGTTCCAATTGTATTTGCTTCAAAGTTTCTAAAGCCTTTTCAAAAAATCCATTTTGTGCATATCTTGCAATCATTGCATTCCATGAGATAGCATCTCTTTGAGGTGTCATGCCAAACTGTTCACATGCCTTGTCTATGTTTCCACACTTTGGATTTACACCCGCCAATTGCATTTTCTTAACATTTCCTTTCAATCCTTATCAAAAATTATGTTTTGTGCACGTATTGCAATCATTGCATTCCTTCATTTACAACACATGATTAAATAAGAAGATGCATATTTACAACACCTAAGAATATGTAGTAGTGTTGCTCATGTCACCAATACTATGTTTACATCTTCACATACATGGCTTACAACATGTGACAATATGAATGATAGAGAATGTTTGCATCAACATGATGGCACAACATGAACAAATTGCATGTTTGCATCAATTTCATTGGTTCAATGATTGAGAATGTGTCAACTTGAACAATATTTTTTGTTCTTCTCATCAAGACCTTCATGAAATGATACACTGGTTTCTTGATATTCAATTATGCATTGGAGATTTTCAAAGTGTTAAAGATGTTTGACATGATGAAGAAACTTGTTATTTTGATGTATTTCAACTCCAAACTTCTGCCTAGAAGTGAAGGCGCTAATCCTTGATCAAACTAACCTAAAAGTGCACCTTGGTACTTAGGGCACTAGATTATGATTGATCAACCTAAAATGTGCGCCTAAGGCTAGATAGTGAATTGGAAGGATAAAATGCATCATCAAAGGAGTTTATAGTTATTGAAGGCATCAAATGATGACTTGGGCGCACATCTACCTCTCTACACCATCAAATGTGCACCTAGATTAGTGAGGTGCCACTTCATATCTCTATGACTTTGGATATGTGCCTTGATAATGAATACAAGGCGCCAATTATTGAATAAACAACCTAGAATGAGTGCCTTACTATTTGAGGTGCTAGTTCATGCTTCTAGAACACCAAAAGTGTGCCTAGATGTTGAGGCGCTAGCTCTTGCTCAAGCAACCTTGAAAGTGCGCTTTCACAAGGAGGTTAAAATGTATTATCAAAGGATTAAGTTGAATCAAGGAATCATCATTGAAGACAAGTAAAACATGATTGTGAATGATGCACACTTTTCATCATCTCTAACCTCACAATTGCACCTTCCATTGGAAGCTCATATTGTGCCTAAAGGAATGGTACTGAGATATCATCCATGTCAATGATTGAGAATGTGTCAACTAGAACAATATTTTTTGTTCTGCTAATCGTGGGGCCGAACAAACTGTGCCAACACATCGGGGTGGGCAGGTAAATGCCAGGGGAGGTCTCATTTTGTGCGCCAAGCGTCCCAGTGATTCCGGGCAAGAGGCTACGGCAAAGTCCCTTAAGATCCCTGAGACCAAAAAACTGCCAAACTTTGACAGAGCAGTTCTCAGAATTTGTGACAGCTGGGAATGTTGTGTTTGGACCTACAAGTGCACATGGGGTCCATCCACAATAACCTCTCTCATTTTTGGTCAACTCCAATCCATTTGCTTGTGCCGAAATCAAACGCATTGTTTCAAAATGCTTCAATTTGATGCAGTGGAAAGGTGCTAGGTGTGACATTTTTCATTCCATAGCTCATGGGGTTGAACGGACTATGCCAACATGTCGGGGTGGGTGGGTAAATGCCATTGGAGGTCTCATTTGGTGCCCCAAGCGTCCCAGTGATTCCGGACAAGAGGCTACCGGCAAAGTCCCTTAAGATCCCTAAGACCAAAAAACTACCAAACTTTGACAGAGTAGTTCTCAGAATTTGTGACATCTGGGAATGTTCTGTTTGGACCTACAGGTGCACGTGGAGTCCGTCCACAATAACCTCTCTCATTTTTGGTCAACTCCATTCCGTTTGACCGTGCTAAAATCAAATGCATTGTTGCAAAATGCTTCAATTTGATGCAGTGGAAAAGTGCTAGGTGTGACATTTTTTATTCCATAGCTTGTGGGGTCGAACGGACTATGCCAACACGTCGGGGTGGGCGGGTAAATGCCATTGGAGGTCTCGTTTGGTGCGCCAAGCGTCCTAGTGATTCCGAGCAAGAGGCTACCAGCAAAGATCCCTGAGACTTTGATTACAGCTCGGAAGGACTAGGATGCTTTGCACACAAAATGAGACCTCCCCTAGCATTTACTCACCCACCCCAACGTGTTGGCACAATCTGTTCGGCCCCAGGACCTGTAGAATGCAAAATTTCAATCCTAGCAACTTTTGACTTTGTCGGTAGCTTACAGCTCGGAACGACTGGGACGCTTGGCACACGAAACAAGACCTCCAATGGTATTTACCCATCCATCCTGATGCGTTGGCTCAGTCCGTTCGACCCCATGAGCTATGGAATGAAAAATGTCACACCTAGCACCTTTCCACTGCATCAAATTGAAGCATTTTGCAACAATACGTTTGATTTCGGCATGGTCAAACGGAATGGAGTTGACCAAAAATGAGAGAGGTTATTGTGGACGGACTCTATGTGCACCTGTAGGTCCAAATAGAACATTCCCAGCTGTCACGAATTCTGAGAACTGCTCCGTCAAAGTTTGGCAGTTTTTTGGTCTCAGGGATCTTAAGGGACTTTGCCGGTAGCCTCTTGCTCGGAATCACTGGGACGCTTGGCGTACCAAATGAGACCTCCAATGGCATTTACCCGCCCGCCCCGACGCGTTGGCGCAGTCCATTCGACCCCACGAGCTATGGAATGAAAAATGTCACACCTAGCACCTTTCCACTGCATCAAATTGAAGCATTTTGCAACAATGTGTTTGATTTCGGCACGGTCAAACGGAATGGAGTTGACCAAAAATGAGAGAGGTTATTGTGGACAGACTCCACGTGCACCTGTAGGTCCAAATAGAACATTCCCAGCTATCACGAATTCTGAGAACTGCTCCGTCAAAGTTCGGCAGTTTTTTGGTCTCAGGGATCTTAAGGGACTTTACCGGTAGCCTCTTGCCCGGAATCACTAGGACGCTTGGCGCACCAAACGAGACCTCCAATGGAATTTACCCACCCACCCCGATGTGTTGGCGTAGTCCATTCAACCCCACGAGCTATGGAATGAAAAATGTCACACCTAGAACCTTTCCACTGCATCAAATTGAAGCATTTTGCAACAATGCGTTTGATTTTGGCACGGTCAAATGGAATGGAGTTGACCAAAAATGAGAGAGGTTATTGTGGACGGACTCCACATGCACCTGTAGGTCCAAACAGAACATTCCCAGCTGTCACGAATTCTGAGAACTGCTCTGTCAAAATTTGGCAGTTTTTTGGTCTCAGGGATCTTAAGGGACTTTGCTAGTAGCCTCTTGCATGAACTAGCACCTCAAATAGTAAGGCACTCATTCTAGATTATTTATTCAATAATTGGCGCCTTGTATTCATTATCAAGGCACATATCCAAAGTCATAGAGATATGAAGTGGCACCTCACTAATCTAGGTGCACATTTGATGGTGTAGAGAGGTAGATGTGCGCCCAAGTCATCATTTGATGCCTTCAATAACTATAAACTCCTTTGATGATGCATTTTATCCTTCCAATTCACTATCTAGCCTTAGGCACACATTTTAGGTTGATCAATCATAATCTAGTGCCCTAAGTACCAAGGCGCATGTTTAGGTTAGTTTGATCAAGGATTAGCGCCTTCACTTCTAGGCGGAAGTTTGGAGTTGAAATACATCAAAATAACAAGTTTCTTCATCACGTCAAACATCTTTAACACTTTGAAGATCTCTAATGCATGATTGAATATCAAGAAACCAATGTATCATTTCATGAAGGTCTTGATGAGAAGAACAAAAAATATTGTTCAAGTTGACACATTCTCAATCATTGAACCAATGAAATTGATGCAAACATGCAATTTGTTCATGTTGTGCCATCATGTTGATGCAAACATTCTCTATCATTCATATTGTCACATGTTGTAAGCCATGTATGTGAAGATGTAAACATAGTATTGGTGACATGAGCAACACTACTACATATTCTTAAGTGTTGTAAATATGCATCTTCTTATTTAATCATGTGTTGTAAATGAAGGAATGCAATGATTGCAATATGTGCACAAAACATAATTTTTGATAAGGATTGAAAAGAAATGTTAAGAAAATGCAATTGGCGGGTGTAAATCCAAAGTGTGGAAGCATAGACAAGGCATGTGAACAGTTTGGCATGACACCTCAAAGAGATGCTATCTCATGGAATGCAATGATTGCAAGATATGCACAAAATGGATTTTTTGAAAAGGCTTTAGAAACTTTGAAGCAAATACAATTGGAACATTTAAAACCAAATTCCATAACCTTTGCAAGCATTCTCCCTACTTGTGCCAAATTAGGATCTTATATATACATATATGCATAATGTCATGAAAATAATGTATAGTGTATATATCAAGCCATATAGACATATACAAATAAAACCATATGGGTATATACAATGATATACATCAATAACATACAAAAGTATGTTTACAAAGCCAAATAGGCATATGTAACAAAATGTCCCAAAATTAAATCTCCTATCCAGATTGCTATCAAATAATCTATGGCTCTTGCTAGGCCATGAAGATGGTGAACCAGTCAATGACTCATCCTCTATCACTCATCGACTAGACCTCCTCGTTAAAGATTTTTGAATTTCCACCTATTAATACAATCAAACAACGTGTACATTAATATAGAATTTAATATTCAAAATATATAACATGACATAAGTAATCAATCACTTACCGCCAATTGGTGATCCCTCTTGATCATTTCTTGTCTCTCTTCTTCTGTAGAGCTGGATGGGTAGGGGAGGTGACGTCCTGTGAGAAGCATGAACAAGCAAATTTAAGTAAATATGAATATCATAAATATGTACATTAAATGTTGCACTTATTCTAGGACTATTTTAGGACTGTTGTAGTTAAAACTATCCTAGTAGACATGTATAGGACTGTTATAGGACTGTTAGCTCATGGAATACAATGATGGCAAGATTACTATCAAGATTAGTATGAAGATTAATTATGACTGTTATAGGACTTTTATAAGAATGCAAAGTAAGGAAGCATAGGCAAGGCACATGAACTGTTTGGTGGAATACCTCAAAGAAATGAGAATTTTGTCAGATGTTGTAGTTGCAATTGCCATGTGACACATGTATGTAATATGTGAAAGCATAGACAAGGCACATGAACTATTCGGCAAAAGACATCAAATACATGTCATCTCATGGAATGCCTTATGTAGAAAAAGGTACAAATGTGCAATATTAAGAAATACAAA
Organism: Cunninghamia lanceolata; assembly: GCA_027924645.1. Classification (NCBI taxonomy): domain Eukaryota; kingdom Viridiplantae; phylum Streptophyta; class Pinopsida; order Cupressales; family Cupressaceae; genus Cunninghamia; species Cunninghamia lanceolata. The sequence continues at coordinate 1,004,709 of BSBN01000077.1, forward strand.
TGAGAACTAAAAATCATACCTCAAGTATAGTCAAAATAACCTACGATGCCATACAAAATAATTTATGATACCATGCAAAATAATCTACGATGCCATGTAAAATAACTTTATCCGCAATCCTGTATAGTCAAAAGCATGCATTATAGTTAAAGTAACAAGATTTTTAATAAAACAATTCTAAAAAATAGAAAAAACAATAACAAGTTAAGATAAAAAAATGTCATACCTGTCCATCTGGAAGTTTAAATGCTAGTCAAGCATACCTGAGGGGTCATCTCTTACCTTCAAAGTATCCAATATTGCTTCATGATCAGCATTACTAATTGTCCATAGTTCTTTTAATTTTGGTTTTCCACGATGCTTTAGTAACTTGACATTTGTTGCTACAACTAGGTGAGAATACATCAATATGGTTTTATGCTTCTCAAAGTCTTCAAAGGCCGGGATGCCATTCTTTTTAATCATATATGTTCGTAACCAAGTCCCAGCAATAACAACTGATCCTGTAGCATATGTGAACCCATCATCATCTGTCACAGGTTGTGTTAGCTTTTGTTTTCCCTGTACACATCATGCCAACCAATAGTCTGACCTCTCTTCATTTCCATGCAGTGCAACAACTACATAAACATGACCTGGCTGTACAAGGTCTGAAAGATGTTCATAGTCAAATGAGCTCTCCATGTCATTGACGGAAGATGATTGACCTTCATATAAAGGGATTAAATATTGTGGAATCCATGCATCTACCCACTCACTTGACTCACAATTGTTCCAATCACATTTAATACAACTCTGACAAAAACAAGCTAATTCTCATGTCCAAATAGTCCATGTACTTGCATCTGAGCTTTGAAATGAATGCATCTTTGATGATTCACTGATTCTCTGACATTCCAATTTCTCTATCGCTATCCCATCATCAACCAACCAAAAGAACCTGCGCACTTCAAAATCAAGAGCCACTCCTCATGACAATGCATAGTTACACCACTTAACAATGGAATCTGCATCACTGAATGTAGCACCACCTCTAATCTTTAGTTGTTCTTTAAAAAGAGCTCTCTTCACGCATGCACCTGCTCCATCATGTTCACCTTTTCCGTGCCCGGCTTCAAAAAAATTCCAAATATGAGGTATACCCTTCTCTACATGCATTTTGCTCAACCAATAGAAATTACGAGCATTCTTGAATTGACCAGTGCAATTATCTGACCAAATGAGATGTTGATCCATTCTAATATCTTTTTCTTGCAAGAACCCATAAAATTGTTGAAAACAATATTGCACAAACTCTGCTGAATGAGATCGATCATCACTCATGTAAAAATGGTATTCTCTGACAATCTTCCTGTTCTCTTCTGTACTCTTGGGGGCATGTCTGTATGTGATGTGAACAAAAATAGCAATCTGAATAGAATTGTAGTACTGGGATTGAACTTCATTTTGGGGTTGCAATGTATAGTTTTCTGCAAAATCAACTATAGAGACAATAGTTCCAATCGGGAAAGAGTCTTTACACATCCTAAACTGTTGATCTAACCATCGAGACCTGTGGCTATGTCTGACATACTTGTAGAAAAGATTTTTCTTAAAATCATCAATAAAATCAGCAATACTTACCTCTCTTACAATCAACTCACATCTAGAACCTTCACCTCCACTTTTCAAATTGTATTTCACTGTCTCATATCTCTTTTTCTCAACCATTCTCTTTCCAAAATCATGCATGTTTCCCTCATGAAAACATGATACAAACTTTGATAACCCACCACATTGTAAACACTTTTCATTTAAACAATCATTCTTGTAGAACATGCAACCATCATCTCTACTACATAGAAATAAATCCAATAAGTCCCTAGATGACTTTGGTAGTTGAATTGCACAACACTCATGTAACATTTCGTTAGTGTGCAAAGTAGAACGAATATTGCATAATAATTCATGGTACATAGAAAACTCTACATGGTATTTGCAACAACATGTATTACAAACTTTAAGAGGAACACAATAAAATGGCTTAAGAAATTCAAATGCTCTTTGTGAGATTGTCATACCTGGGTGAGTTTCACAACATTGTTTGTACAATGTTGTTTGGCTACATTCCAAGTAATGTTTAGGATGTGGTGTGTGGTCTTTATCACCAATTCTTAACTTTACAACATCTTTTGCATTTGGTGATACCCTAGAGTTAGTGTGCCAAAATTGTTCAATTTCTTCCTTTGTGCTATCAATTAGCTTCTTGTCAACTCGTGGAAGCCTACCACTGAAAGCCCAAGTATCATTGGCAAGAGGACTATCTAGCCTTGATCTTAATGCTAGTGCTTTTGACAATGTTTTACGATTCAATCTTAAGTCAACACAAGTTTGCCTCATTAATCGAGCATTTCTTAATTGTTTGCTTACTATTGAGGTTGTTATTACTCTATGAGCAGCTCTTTTATCTTTCTCCTTGCTAGTCTTTCCAATAGAATTGAGTGCATTGAAAAGGCTTCTAACAATAATTTTATTCCGATCGAACACTTTGTTTAACCGAATCTTTAATTTCTTTAGTAAAGGTCTCATTTTGTACATCTTTAATAATTGCACAAAAAGTTGGGATTGTTCGGTTAATGTTATCTTCTCAAAGTATTCATTGTAGAGTTTTGTAGCCCACAACCGAACCGTTCGTGACGACCTCTTGCCTTCAAGTTTTTTCATTATGTTCTCATCAATTTCAAGTAACCATTTTGGGGTTCTTGGGTGTTTTCCAATTTCATCATGGTTATTCTCTTCTTGACAAATGTCCTCTCTTCTTATGAAATTTGGAGATACATTGATTGTTCTTGTTTCACCATGTTGTCAACCTCATCAATTTTATCAACAAATGGATTATGGAGTGCAATTTCAACATCATGATGTTCATATCCACTTTCTTCAAGTGCACGTCTTCGTTTTTCTTCTTCTTCTTTGTCCATGGTATTGCTATTATGAATAGGTGTTTCATAACATTTTCAATATTTTCATTTGCAATATCATGGTGAATTTCATTCTTATCTAACATTTCATTATAATCAAAATTAACATCTTCAATTTGCATGTCATTAGATGGTAAAGAAGAAGATTCACCTTAATAAGCATCCGCCAAACCCACTCTTCCAATCCTCTTCCTTTCCCTATCTTTTTCCTTAATTGCTTCAATTTCCTCCAATGTAACTTTCCTCCTCCTTTTTGCTTTACGACAACTGTTGCTCCCCATTAGGGGAACAAAAATATCACCCTTATGATTGTAACAAGAAAATTGTCTCCAAAAGTGCATAAAAATATTCCTTTCACTGTCATAGCCAAAAATCATGAGTATTTTGATAGCAGAGGGTCTCTGGTTGTGGATGTCGGGCCCAACAATATTCTTTTTGTCTTTTTTTCTGCATTTACAAAATGGATATCCGTTTCTTAAATCCCAATTCTTTGCCAACGGACACTCTGCAACATCCATATCGCTACTACAAAACAGATATCCGTTTTATTATGTACATTTGAATTCTAGACTAGGGATTCATTTTATTATTCTATAAACTTGTGAATTACCATCTAATATGAATGTTTACACACTAATCCACCTAGGTATCAACTTAATAAAGCTCTGGATATAAGCCATTATTTGATTTGAGTAATCTTACTTTGGACACATTTGTGAAGACTGCTAAAGAGCCTAGACATAGAATTGTAAAGATGATATAGCCTCCATATAAGCATAAAGATGATATATAACTTTAGTTTGTTGAAGGCCATGTAATCAGTCATTGATGAGGACTCTACTACACCTAAAGTTGAGTCCTTTGTTTGGAACTTTGAAGCATGCAAAGAGGCAAGTGACTTGTAATGCTTACGTAAACACAAGTCTCAACATGATGTAGTTCAACTTGATGACATGTCTAAATATGACACATTTTAGTTTGTATTGCATGAGGACTTCCTTATTCATGCATATCAAATTTCTAATTAGGTATATTTTTCTGAAGTGTATGAGTTTGAGGCTTTCAATTTTTGTATTGACTCACTTGAAGATGCTAGCAGCCATGTGAACATGATTAATATGGGATCCAAGAGTTGTCCTTTTCCCATGCATTTGGAGTGGATTGTTGGCCCTTATGATTGTTTAAATCATGTTGGCCTAGCATTTGAATAGTTGCTTCATGACATGGATGGGAATAGATAATGTATAGACTTTATCACACTTTAGGGTTTTCCCATTATATGCTAAAATGTTATGATTATCCACTTATTCTATTTTAGGCTATCATCAAATGAGAAGCTTCTAAAGGCAAAAATGTTGTCCCAAAAGAAGGCTCAATGTCATTCGTAAAGACATTAGATTGTTAAAATACAAATTCAAGGGTAGATATTCCTTGGGCTATTTTAGTATAGAGAAGCAAAATTGCAATATATGACTATCCTAGGAATTAGAATGGTTGATCATAGGTAATTCATGGCATTTTAATATTAATGGATGGATTGATGGATGTTTAGGGAGTTTAAGTTTAAATGTAATGTATGAGAATTCTTATTTATGAAGGATCTAATAGGTCTTATGTCTTATTTGTAGGCCATTCAAGAAAGAAATGAAAAGATACCAAGGACTATCATAACACCTATTACAATTAGGTGCATCAAAGGATTGTCATCCAGGACCTTACCAATATGGGAAGTTATCAAAACCATGTCATGTTTAAAATTAAAGGCTTTATCACCTCTTTGTCCCTATAGGCCTATTAGAATAATAGGTCACATTTTATTCATATACCGGGGTTGAGAATAAACACTAAGCATTTGTAGTTATAGCAAGTGTAAATGGAAATAGATTACAACTTTAGACAATCTATCCTCTACTAGATTGCACTGACTGAGTGGAAATTAAAAATTCCCTATCAATGTCCTTTATATACTGAAGGTATGGGTGAGAAAGGTAAACTTTGTATGTTGTAGACAAGGCCTCAAATGTAAAATATATTATGACAATAACGATAAGGACTGTTAGGCATGAATGCTATCACTATTATAGATTGTCAAACCAACCATAGGCTACCATAATAGTACACTGCTGACTATCATACCTTTAGGCATGGTGCCATGAACCTTATGAGTAGAATGCATTGGTATTTGTGAGAAATGTATTGCTTATGTTAAGATTAAGTATTTATATTGTTTGAACATCATCAAAAGGTCGACTACAAATACGACTTTGTCAAAGGAAAACTTTAGTGGCAAAAATCTAACTATGAACATTTGTTCCATCCAAGCACAATCATGACCAACATCAAGGGATAGTCAAGGCATGGGTGTCTTAAGAAACACAATTGAATTTGTCCATGTATATTTGAAGTAATTCGCAATATTCATGATCAACAATCAACTCTGACTATCTCAACAGTGGTAAATTTGGCTTCAAGACAATTAAAAAATTAGGGATTCATTATCACCAAGTAATAAAGAAGAGTAACCGTAAGTGTCGACCTTCAATTTCATTATACAAGAGGATGAAGAAGGGGCCATAGTATTTTCATACCATAATACAACATACAAAAGGAAAATCATGAAGTCAAAACATGTGCAAAGGGTATCTATGTTAAAGAGGAGACTTGTGAATGGACGATGACTATCACTGTCAAAATAAGATATAGTCTCACTAAGGAAAGTTAGGTGATTTGTGGATTGTCATGACTACAGGGCACGAGAATCTTGTGTATGAAGAGGAAAGAAATATAAATAAAAGAAGATTGAAGGATTGTCGCACCTGGGTACAATGTGTAGGAGTCCAGGACAACACTGAGAGGGGGGGTGAATCAGTGTTGTGTAGATTTTTGCAACTTATTAGAACTTTTAATTTACAAGACTTAGAAAGAGAAAGTCATCAATAAACTATTACACATACATGTACAGGTTTGATAATAAAATTATGAGCAAGACCACATATAGATAAATCTCAACATAGAAGAAGATACACACATAGAAGCATATCATTAACACAAGAATTACTGGAGTGGAAAACCCTCTCAGGGTAGAAAAACCACTCGAAACTGCCTCACTAGCTTAACTGAAAAGCATGCCTCACTGGCAATACAAAATGTATCTAGGAGCACCAAATCCTTATGGAGCACCAACTCCAATACCAAATAGAAGCACCCACTTCCTACACTGATATACCTCACTAGCAAACAATTAGATCTCACTGACCTCACTGGCTAAAACAAGGCCTCACTGGCAAACCAATCCCCATCATCAAAACATAAAATAAGGTGTGCAATAAATGATTGTAACACAATCTGATTTGCACCATTTCATAACATTCTTTTCTGAATTTGTATATCTCTGTTCAATTACATACAACCTGATTTGCATTGCAATTGCATATTGTCTTTCTGATAATCTTGTCAATCTATGTATATGTATTTGATACTGTCAGTTCATCATCCATCTACACAACATCACTCACACACCAATCCACCTGCAAAGCCATTATATACAAGATAATCATTTACATCCTCTCTGCAAACAAAAACATTTCACCTTCTCTCTGTAAATCAAAAACCTTTCATTTGCAATTATAAAAACATCAAGAAGTCCAAACACCAATCCATCTGCAAGAAGAAAAACTTTTTCATATTCCTCTGTGCCTATTCAAATCTAAAAGAAATAATATCAAATCCCATTTAAAACTTTTGATCTTCCATCTTCAAAAATTGATTGCTTTATCATCATCTCTAAATTTCATCTTCTCTATATTTGATGTTCCTCTTCTCTGAAAATTACAAACTCCATTTGTAATATTTTATTTGTATGTCTTTAACCTACATATGAATCACACAATTTCAACAACTTTTGATGACCTTTCATATCCTTGATATTCTTGCATAATAATTTTCATCTATGAAGAATTTTTCTGAATAAATCTTTCCTTCAATTCTTAATATTTCATCTTCCCTTCAATTTCTTCAATGATGCTTCATATTCCTTCACTAAATTCTTCAAAGCACAAAACCTCTGTCAAAAAATCTCTCTGCTAATGATCCTGCAAAGAAAACAAAAAACATTTCTCCAAAAAATTTAATCTTCTCACAATTTTCTTTCCACAAAATAAATCATCTCTCTGTGCCAGAATATCTGCCTTATAAAATCTCCTCAAAAATCTTGAAGTCATCTCTTTAAATTAGAAAAAAACAATTTCTAATTTCAAAATCCATTTGATAGCCTTTTTAAAAAAACTAACCATTTTAAAAGGCAAAAAACATGGAATAATCCGACCACTTAGTGATATAAGCAAGGTTTCTAGCTATATTCTATTTCTTTCTAAAAAGACAATTTAATGCCTTTTGTAAATAAAATGGAGATCTTCAATTTTCGGGCTCCAAAAACTCTATTTGGTTTCCTTAAAAAAATGCCTCAAAAAACTCTTTGATCATTATCTTGACGGCCATTTTGAATGTCAAAGTTATTCCTCATAAGTCAGAGGCAATTTGAACACAGACCATAGATAATGCATTTCACGCTCTGCATGCATTTAAAATAGACCGTTGATTTTATTTTGGCGCCCATGCGCTCAAGGACCACACCGGAGATGTGGGTTAGGAGATAAGGAGGGGCCGGTTATCAACGATTTAAACCCCCTTCTGCAGGTTTCTTTTAGTAAGGTGACCTAAGATATCAGGTCAATAGCAAATTATAACAAAAGTGCTAACCATGAATGACGGGTGACTTAGGGCACCTTATGATATTGCATGATAGCTCCTAATCAAGATTTTAAAACTTAAGTTGAATGAGACACCAAACCCATTGAAGAAATAATGATTAAGATCTGTACTTCATAAACAGAACTTTGACAGAGAATACCTCACCTTGCCATTGAGCCAATCCTATCAAGAATAAACTTTTATACAACTGAACTAAGACAAATAACCTTATAAAGATCAAAACATAGATTTGGTTCATATTAAGGGCACAAAAACAAATTGACTTGAATTATGCCTTATGCTTAAACTGACATGAATGTTCTTGCAAACTCATTCAACTTTGTATACACCTGCAAACCCATCCAACATAAAACCTTAATCTAAATTGCTCTTGCATGTGATCGTTGTCAAACCAAGATCCATTGAAATATACATTGTAGCACCCTGATAAATAACCTGATCAACCATCCCCTGAACAATGAAGCAATAATAATGACAAAACAACTGACAGGTGCCTTGATCAACAACTCATGAACACTTTGAACTATGAGATCAACATAAGTTATCAAGAAAATAAACTCCATCACCTGATAATCAACACACCATATGAACTCCTGATTGATGTTCCTCCTGCAAGACCTTTTTGACATCAATGACAATCTAACACCATCACAATGATCCTAAAGGATTGTCATGCTAAAAGGATAATCAACAGTACAAAGATTCATATTTCAAGGCTATCCTTAATCTCATTCACATGGTCCTAATGTTGGTTTGATTTGCATGGAGTGAGATGACACTATCAGGATTAATTGAAAAGGTGAAAGGGTTTGGTACCAAATTTGGTCACAAGTGTAAAAATTTCAATAAGCTTGAGAATATTGTTCACTAAACCTAGAACTATCACCAAGCAACATCCTATTCATAAGATGTGATCAATAAACATGTAACAAAAATGGATATCAACCTTCTTGGTTATGCGTGCTTGATAAGAAACCATACTTTTCACAAGGAGCCACCAATTTTTAACTAAATATTTCCATTAGAAACAGACAAAAAAATGTTCCCCCAAATGAGGAAACTAGATTGTTAATTAGAATTCTATGTGTAATGTGATATGAAACAATAGATACACCTATAAATGACCAACTAACTTTAACTTCTTGTATTATTGCCTCGATGTTTCAAATATGTTGCTTCTCTTCATCCAAAACCAATGGTACAAAATTTTTCATAGATCAACGAAACGGATATCCATTTCCAAAACGGATATCCGTTTTGAGTTGCTTTTACCGAAGCAAAACGGATATCCGTCTTGCTTTGGTACAAAGCAAAATGGATATCTGTCTTGCTTTGGTACAAAGCAAGACGGATATCCGTTTTGGTTGTTGACTTTTCTGGATTCTAACGTGTTTTCATGTTTCAGTCTCTTCTTCAAACTTCACCCTTCGTGCTGATGACTTTTTTTTTATGCAAAATTGATAAAAATGAAAAGGGTTTATAGAAAAAATTGTTAGCTTTCTAAAAATATAAGATTTGTTTGGTTATCATTTTATTAAATAATTATTAATAATTTTCTATATACCGTGTCTCTGAAATCTTGATGGACACACTGATTGAAAAACATCCATAACTTTCAAACCATTTCACCTTTTTGAGATCCGAAACATGCGTCACACTCTATGCTTTTCTGGCTATAGGTTAAAAAAAATTGAATTTCAATTTTTTTTTTATCGAGTTAGGTTGGCTGGAAAATTACTTTTTAGTTTTTAAAAAAAGTCATAGTAAAAAAATCATAACTAATTATTTTATTGGAAAAAAATTTCAAATAAATATGCATCACTTCTGGACATGAGTCCTCTACTTATTTTGAAAGTTTCAAAAAAAAAAAAAATTTACTCATAGTTAGGTTGGCTGGACAGACACCCACTTTTTATTTTTTTCTGAAAAATAAAAGCTGTTCATTGAAATATTTGATTTTCACTAAGTAAATTTAGTTTAAAAAAAAATAGTAGCCTATAAACTAGATTCAATTCTCTACAAATTTTGTTCTTACATCTTTTTCAAATTGTGTAGATAATCCATTCAAATTTTCACATGAACTTGATAAAGTCTGATTTTTTTATATTTTCATTACCACTTAGAGGTATACTTTGGCCCATCATGATCCTGCACATACCCGGATGCAGTAAATATATATTTTAATATATATTTGCAGTAAATATATATTTTTGGTTTTTGGTTTTTTGGTATATTATGGTGACTTTTATGGATGACGAAAAAAGGAAGGACCACCAAAAATAAATCAAGTTTAGATGTAATTAAGTTTTAAATTAAAATTAAATTAGATTTCTAAAAGCAAGAACATGCTTTATTAAAACTATAGTCAAATTACTAAATTTCGCATTCATAAAAACAAATCCAAATAATAAAATTAAATAAACTTAAAAATCAAATCTTAATTAAAAGATATGAATGCTTTTCTAAAATGAAGTGCTACAATTTAGGGATTGCTTGGACTAATTTAGGAAGGAAAATCTAAATGAGTGGAGGCATGAATATATCTATTACAAAATCATCTTGCCATATTTTTCTTATTAATTATTTCCAAACATTTTTTTAGCTTGCAGGAGTAAAGAAAAGTTTCTTGAAGATACAAATTCATAAACCATTACATAAACAAATGATTTTACAATTTTCATGCATTTACAATTCTTAGATATGGATTGAGAATTCTATAAGATTTAAAAGGAGTTGATTATGTACAATAAGATATAGCAAACAAAGAGAGGAACAATACTATAAAAAGGATATATTTTGCAGCAATAATTTTGGGGAAAAGAGGTGAAATTAATTATTAAATTTATTGTCAAATAATATTTTTAATTTATACATCAAATAAATTATTTTTGATAAAAACTCAAATTAAAAAATGATTTGTTTTTTAATTTTATAATATGTCAGTTGGATCAAACTTTTAGCCTCAATGAAATGTGGTCTCATAGAATGCTATGGTTACAGGATATGCACAAAATGGTAATCTTAAGGAGACTTAAGCCTTTCCAAAGAAATGCCTCAATGAAATGTAGTCACATGGAATCCTATGATCCTAGTGTGTGCTCAAATGGGAGATTTCGAAAGAGGGTATGGAGATATCCCAAAAACTAATTGAAAGCGGGTGTTACATTGTTGAAAATACCTTATAAACATGTATGCAAAATGTAGGAGTATAGAAGGCACATCAAATTTTTAACAAAAGACATCATGCAGGTATAATCTCCTGGAATACACTGATTGCAGGATATGCAATGTATGGCTATGCAATGAGGCCTTCAAAGTCTTTGAAATATTGAAGCACTTTGGAATGTCCAGACCATGTAAGCTTCATTTGTGTTTTATTTGGATGTAGCCATGAAGGTCTATTGCTTGATGGCATGAAATAATAATAATACAGGCATAAGAATGAAATAATTCCAGCTTGACTTATAGAGTATCCTGCTAAAATTCTTCATTGATTTCCTTCCTTCCAACGAACACCAACAGAACCCAAGAAACAATGCCAAAGCTGAAAGATGTGATGTTGAAGCCGGAATGAAATGAAACACCATGAATTCTATAGTAACCGCCAAGAGAAATATTTTTTTGGGTGTGTATTTGCAAAATTAGTCATGGTAATTAAAACCACAAAGATTCTGGCCTATTTTTAGGGAAGGACTAGCAAAAAAAAAAATTATTAGTAAGGACTACCAAAAAATTGTTTTTATTAGGACTACCAAATTTTTTTGGCAGTTACAAGATGTGTGCACATATAGAATGGCCTATCGGCCAAATAAAATCACATCTACATTAGAATTCAACTATGGAAGATCAAGAGTCACAACTTATAATTCCAAGTTAGATGTTCCAATGGGGATTTGAACTTGGGTCTCCATGATGAGAACCCAACATTTTAGCTAATTAAACCCAATTCAATTGACAAATTATTTATTTTAATTTTTATTTGACGAACTTTTTTTTTTAATAATATGATTTTCCACGGGCAAATGTATTTTTTTCACTTATTATTTTTACTATTCTATATTTTTCTTAAGTCTTTTGTTTTGATTTTTTTTATCAGTTAATTATGACCTGTTTTTGGGGTCACACCCATAATAAAATTAGAAACTGGAATTCAAACCAAGGTTGCTCCAATGGAGGGCCATAAACCAAAAATTCTCCTTATGAGAGATGTATTATGATTGACAGCCTTTTACATCAAAGAGCCTACTATTGCTTTGTATGTAACAGATTATAATGTATACATCTAACTATTATGTCAACTATAACAAAAATATAAAACAGAGCTATCAACTCAAAGATTTATAACACCCGGCTTCTTCTCCACTGTAGGTTTCTCAATTTCCATTTCGCTCAGCTCAGACTCCTTTATTTCATTGATCTCCTTGCTCCAACCAACTCCATGGGGGTCCACTACTCATGTTAGCATCTTGAGAAACTCTATTCCCCAGAGGGCTTTATGCATCCTATCCTCTACATTTTTTCTGATCGCTTCAATAATGTAGGGTACCTAGGGGCCATTGTATGGCTTTAGGATGACTCACCATACTCTATGAATTGGTCTAAAGCCATGCCCCTGAACCACATCTTCCAATACCTTTTCCAGTCCACGTCTCCATTGGGGTTTAATTATTGTCCTCGCAACCTCTCTAATGACATCTTTTGCTTCTCCCAAATCCAACATGACCCCCACTAGCATGGACAAGATATCACTGTTTACCAGGTATTAGTGGTTTGTCTCAAGAAAAACATCACCCATAGCCATTTTAATGGCGTGCAACACAAGGGGGAACTAGAAGTAAATACCTTTGTTAACCTAAGATCTGAGATTGATCCAATAAAGGTTGCTTGCCTCTTTTTTCCCTGAGACTCACTGTAGTCTCCTTTTTGTTTGTTGAACAATTTGGAGGCTTCGACTTGTCCCAAATGGAGAGCTCTGGATGTAACGTGAGTTGAACGTCGTATGAAATATTTAATGCTTCGTCCCTTACTGAAGACTTCTCACACGAGCCAAAGTCCCTCCTCCACTGAATCATCATTGCCTCCATAAATGTTTGGTCAAAGCTCCTCAAAATATTTTGTTTGCATGTTAATTGCCAAGTTGGCGAGAGCATCTACCTCTTGGTTAGCTTCCCTAAAAATATGACTTATTTTATAATCCCCACCTTTGATAAAGCTTCCCTGTAATATCCCACCCCTTTATGGTTTTCTGCGGTTTAGTTGAACCTAGTGCGTTTTGGTGCTTTTGCATTTGACATAACACATGCATGTACATATAATTTTTTATAATAACAAGAAATACCAACAACTAGATGCTTATATTCGATCAAAATGCTTAATAGATCAATTATAAACATTACCCATGTAAAGGAAAGAGTGAAACATCATAAAGATTGCATACCCATTTGTTGGTAAAGGCAACACAAATCTGAAAATGTACATATTACAGTAGTTGGGATTATCAAATCCATTTAACAACCATTATATTTGGTCTCCAGTTCATTGTTAAACAAGACTACACCTTTTCAATGGGTTGACGCCTCAATAAGTGACACAAAATGTATTAAATGAACAAGATAATGCCTCCTGGGAGCTCACATCCCTTGCTGGGATAGTACGACCTCTACCAATAGAAAACAAAGCTCCAAACTATTATGAATCCTTCTTATGTTGTCCCTAAAATAGCTACAAAATAGTATCTTTTGCTCATGTGAAAGGTGAGATGAGTTACTTGTGGTAAATGCCTCCAACAATCACAAAACCCTCACCATATGGTACGACCTTGTATGTTGAGATGGTACGACCAGTCTAGGAGATGAAATACACATCAAAACACCTTCAAATCCAAGGCTATGACCTGCAATGTGTTTCTCAATCCTCCTCCATAATTATGGTGACAAAGAACTAGAGATATATCGATGAAATCTCCTCTGCGAAAAGCTGATTACTTGCAAATGAAGTTCAATGTGATCTCTGGAATAAGACCACTCCAACAACACCTTAGAAGTGTCTCTCAACCCCGCAAGTGCTCCAAACAATGAAGGTTTTCATCTTCAAAGTCTGTTGGTTCAAAACCCTAGCATAGGCAGAGAAGCAAAGCTCATACATGAAGTTATGCAATAGTGAATGAAGAAAAAAACTTCACTTTTCACTTTTATTCCTCTCTTGTTTTCTAATGCCACTTTTTTGGGATATTAAACTTTTAATAATATTTCTCTTTTTGCCTTAGGCATCCATCTCATAAAGTCATGAATTTTTTCATTTAAATTTTCATTGAGTCCTCAATAAATAATAAAGTCACTTTATTAAAGGATACATTAAGTTATATCTTTAATTTAACTTAAATATATCAATTAATGAATAATAATTTAAACAGTCCTTTCAGATGAGTTTCGTAGTACAGCTGAGCTGGCCAATGGAACAAAGACTAATTCCAAGACCGTTGCACCGATTCGCTCTGATGCTTGTGAGCCCTTGCTAAAAATAGTAAGTTTGTCCAAATGGCCCAAACTCGCTCCACAAAGTGTCAAATGATATATCCTGCCAAAAGAAGTCCAACTCATCACTCCATGTAAGCTGACTAAGCCTCGATGAACCAACTCCATGAGTCCCCTCACCACCTTTGCTAGTCTACGAGAACCCATGTAGTAGACTATGCAAATGTGCTAGCATAGGAAGGGGACAATACAGTCCTCTCTCCCCAAAATTGCTTGCCCACAAGCAATTTCAACTCTAGATGCTGTAAGATCTGCTCACTCTCCCAAATTGCATCCTCTACCGGAAAATTCTTCCACTTCGCCAAATATTCCCTCATAACCCTCTTCTGCAAGGTGCGCTCTCTAGTGTCAATAATAGCCTCAGGTACAAGAATCAACTTCCCCTCCTCATCTAAAGGGGCTAACTCATTGTCCCAATGCCTTTTTGAGGTGAGACACATGGAAAACATTATGCACTCTGCTTCCCATCGGTAGCTCTAACTCATAAGCCACCTCTCCTATTCTCCTAGACACCCTGAGAGGCCCATAATATTGTGGCTTAATTTCTCTATGCCACTCTTCTTGAGATTGGATTGTCTGTAAGGCTGCAACATTAGGTAAACCATGTCACCCACCTCAAAAGAATACTCAACTCTATGTCAATTTACATATTGTTTCTGTTGTTTCTGTGCCTTCTAGATGTTCTCTTTCAAGGACTTCATGATATCCTGACTCTCTTATAGTAAGTCCTTAGCCTTAGGCACTCTACTATCCCCGAATAACATATCTAGGAAGTTGGGAGCCTCATACCCATAGAGAGCCATAAATGGTGGCATTTGAATGGACATGTGGTAAGTAGTGTTACAACAGTACTCCCCAAGATGCAACCACTTAACCCATGACTTATGTTGCCTGCAATGTAATTGCGGAGGTATCCTTCCACCCACTTGTTGACAATTTATGTCTATCCATCTGTCTGTGGGTGATAGATAGTGTTGGGAGTGAGTTCAATCCCACTCAATCTGAAGAGCTCCTACCAGAAGTGACTCGTGAACTTACTATCTCTGTCACTAACTATGCTCTTCGGTAGCCCATGTAACCTGAATACCTCTCTAAAAAATAGATCTGTAATCTGTGCTGCTGAAAATGTGGTTGATATTGCAAATAAATGGGCAAATTTTGTTAACCTATCAACCACAACATAGATATAGTCCTTGCCTTGGGCCTTGGGCAAGCCCGTGATGAAATCCATAGAGATACATTCCCATTTTTTGTTAGGAATGGGTAGGGGCTGTAATAGACCAACTGAAAAGAAATGCTCTTGCTTATTCTACTAGCAAGTGGGGCACTCTCTAATATACCGCAACACTTCTATTTTGATCCCTTTCTATGTAAACCATTCCCAGATTTGTTTGTATGTCTTGAAGTATCTTGGGTGACCAACTGTAGGTACATCATGAAAATCTCTCATAACCTTCTTCTTCATCACCGATCCTAGTACCAACAAGATCCTCCCCTTGTAAATGATTAGATCATTTACAACTGTATACCTGCTATTCTAAAGAGTACCATCAACTATCCTTGTGGCCCACTTGTCCTTAGCATATTTTGCTGATATCCACTCTCTCCAATCAGCTATAATCTCAACTAAAGAGCACAAGTGAGGTCTCCATGAGAGTGCATCAGCTACCACATTCTTCTTTCCTTTGACATAAACTATATCAAAGTTGCAAGCTTACAACTTGCTAACCCACTTCTGTTGCCTGTCATTGAGGTAACATTGATTAAGGAAATGTCTAAGGCTATTATGATTTGTTTCAACTACAAATTTGCTCCCCACAAGATACTACCTAAAATTAGCCAAAGCATGCATTATGGCTAACATTTTCTTATCATAGATATTGTAACCTCTCTCTGCACCCCTAAGTTTCCTACTCTCAAAAGCAATCGGGTGCTTATCCTGCATCAACACTTCTCCTATGCCTTCCCTTGAAGCATCACACTCAAGCTCAAAAGGCTTGGTGAAATCTGGTATGGCCAAAACTGGGCAAGAACTCATAATCTGCTTAAACTTGTCAAAACATTGTTGTGGCCCGTCATACCAAACAAATGCCCCCTTCTTCATCAAATATGTCAATGGTACAACACTATGTGAAAACCCCTTAACGAATCGGCAGTAGAACACACATAAACTAAAGAATCCCTTGAGCTATGAGAGATTCGTGGGTAGTGGCCAATCAACAATGGCTCAGATCTTCTCTAGATCCACTCTAATTCCCTCAACACTAATGATGTGACCCAGATAAAGGAGATCAGTCATGCCAAATTCACATTTTAACTCTTTGACATATAAGGACTCTCTCTCTAAGATACTCAGTACCTCCTCAATGTGTTGGAGGTGCTCCTCCCAAGTCCTGCTGAAGATCAAGATGTCATCGAAAAATATGAGGACATCCTTCCTCAGCTGCTCCCTGAAGACCTTGTTCATACAGGACTAAAAAGTGGTTGGAGCATTAGTCAGACTAAAAGGCATAACCAAAACTTGAAATACCCATAATGACATCGAAAGGTTGTCTTCTCCACATCCTCCTCTCTAACCCGAATCTGATGGTAGCTAAATCTAAAATCAATCTTGGAGAAGTAACATGCCCCATGCATCTCATCAATGAGCTCATCTATCTACGAAATGGGGTACCTATTCTTTATTTTTTCTTGTTGAGAGACCTGTAGTCTATACACATCCTCAACGTGCCATCTTTCTTTTTGACCAAAACAACTACAGAGGAAAAAGGGCTCTTGCTGGATCTAATATGCCCCATCTCAAGAAGCTCTTTAATTGTCTTCTTGATCTCATCCTTCAATCTTTTTAGATGTTGGTAGGGAGTAATGATGACTAGCTTAGTTCCCTCCTCCAGCTTAATCACATGCTCTATGCCTCTATTAGGAGGCCTCCCTAGTGGTATACTGTTGAATACCTTGGTGTGCTTGGTTATCAACTTCTGAATGTCAGGATGATAACTCTATTTCAGCTACTCTGTAGTTGTAGGCATAACAACACACTCAGCTACCCACTCCACCTGATCATATCTAAGCAACCTCTCCATCCTCCTGAGAGACTACTCTAAGTCCACCATCTGACATTCCCCTGAGCACATGTTTTTTCCCATCCACCTCGAATTTCATCTCCATAGTTCATAAATTGAGGTAGAATTCTCTGATTGCATGATGCCACTTCATGCCAAGGACTACATCCATATCCCCCATGCTGAGCACATAATATTCAGCCTGGAACTCATAGTCACTTAACTTGATAGTTATGTTCAAGATTCAACTTTTGCATGTGATGACAAAATCATCTGCTACCCTAACTTTGAATCCTTCGAACTGCTCAGTCTTGAGTCCCCTTCTTGCCAGAAGACCCTCAGCGATGAAGTTGTGAGTGGCCCCTATGTCAAGTAGTGTGGTCACCCTCTGTCCTTCCAAGACTCCTCAAATCCTGAAAGAACCCTCTTTCTGAATAGCAGAAAGGTGGAATGTAGATATGTCATCATCCTACTCACCCTGTAACTCTTATGCTACACTATCTGCCTCACCATCTTCCAATTCAGTGTACTGGTCTAATTTTTCTGATGTGGTTTCCTCGGATGAATAGTACTTAATTTGTTTCACTTGTCCCTTCATAGGGCACTTATCGTTGGGATCCCGTGGACCCTTGCATTTGAAACATAATTTCTTCCTCTTGTACTCATTCAATGCATCATCATCAAGTCTAGGAGTTGTTTCTTCTGTTGATTTGTGTCTCAATGATGGTAATTTTTATCTTTCCTAAGAGGGAAAGGTTTGGAGACAAATTTGTTTTTTGGAACAACAAACTCCATGCTTCGTGCTTTCTTAATAGTCTCTTGAAGTGTAGGTAGATCGAAGACCTTAACCCACCCTCTAAGTGCTTCCATTAGTCCTTCACTGAATAGGACTATAAGTCTCCTCTCTAAAATACTGGGAACCATAACCGAGAGTCTCTGAAAGTATGAAATGTAGGACTTAGGTGACCCATACTATTTCAACTGTGCAAGTTCTCTTAATTGTAGTTTGAGGTCCTTGTTATCAAATCTCTCTATCAACCTGTTTGTAAACTCCTCATAGGTGGTGATCAAATTGTGGCCCAAGGTAACCAACCCATGGTACCACCACTCATGTGTTGCCCCATCAAGATGTATGGTAGAAAAGTTCAATGCTTCATCTTCTAGCATTGTTTTGAGTGTCAAATAGTTGTCCAACTTCTACACCCATGCTCTAGCTGACATTTTACAACTACCATCAAAATTCTCCAACAAAACCTTGCTTAAGGCATGCTAGTAATCCCTTTTAGCCCGTTGTGCTATGTGATTTGCTCTACCACTCATACTTGCTCTCTTCCTTTTTTGTTCATATACTGCTCAAAAGTCAACATCTCCCTGATCTCTGGTGGAAGAGTCGTGTACTCTGCATGCTGTATTGTAACGTCCTCTACCATAGGGATCGGTGTCTCATGCTCATGTATCATTGGTGCCTCCTCTCTACGTGGAAAGGTAGGCTGGAGTGGTCTAAGGACTGATCCTAGGGTAGTTCTAGTTTTGTGACCACTACCCTGAGTTGCATGCCAGTGATTGTTGTTATTTGAACCACTTGCCTCACCATCATGTGTTGCATGTGGTTGTGTTGTTGGAGTTCCCAATTTTATTTTGGCTAATAAGTGGGACATAATATCTAGCATAATATCAAATTTTTGTTTCATTTTTGAGTTGGGACTCTCTGGCTATTCCAACCCTTTGTTTCTATTTCTCATGTGACTTGTTATGTTGTCACTATCACTGGATGAATTCCTATGCATACCTAAGATACTTGATATGGTTTCTCCATCTAGAATGTATGGTGGCTGCCATTGATGGGTATCTTTGGTGTAGAAATGTTTACAAACACTCATGAACAATGTTCAACATAGGCTGGCAAGATGCACCAGCTATGATACCACTGTAATATCTCACCCCCTTATGGTTTTATGTGGTTTAGTTGAACCTAGTGTGTTTTGGTGTTTTTGCATTTGACATAACACATGCATGCACATATATTTTTTATAATAATAAGAAATACCAACACCCAGATGCTTATATTCGATGGAAATGCTTAATTGATCAATTATAAACATTACCCATGTAAAGGAAAGAGTGAAACATCAAAAAGATTGCATACCCATTTGTTGGTAAAGACAACACAGATCTGAAAATGTATATTGCAGCAGCTGGGATCATCAAAACTATTGAACAACCACCATTATATTTGGTCTCCAGTTCATTGTTAAACAAGACTGTACCTTTTCAATGGGTTGGTGCCTCAATAATTGACACAAAATGCATTAAATGAACAAGATAATGCCTCCTGGGAGCTCACATCCCTTGCTAGGATAGTACAACCTTTGTCAGCAACAAATAAAGCTCCAAACTATTATGAATCCTCCTTATGTTGTCCCTAAAACAACTACAAAATAGTATATTCTTTTCACACCAAAGCTGAGATAGGTTACTTGTGGTAAATGCCTCCAACAATCATAAAACCCTCACCATATGGTACGACCCTATATGTTGATATGGTACAGCCAATCTAGGAGATGAAATGCACATCAAAACACCTTCAAATCCATGGCTATAACCTGCAATGTTCCTCAATCCTCCTCCATAGTTATGGTGACAAAGAACTAGAGATATATCGACAAAATCTCCTCTACGACAAGTTGATTACTTGCAAATGAAGCTCAATGTGATCTCTAGAATAAGACCACTCCAACAACACCCTAGAAGTTTCTCTCAACCCTACAGGTGCTCCAAACAATGAAGGTTTTCATCTTCAAAGTCTACTGGTTCAAAACCCTAGCATAGCCAGAGAAGCAAAGCTCATACATGAAGTTATGCAATAGTGAATGAGGAAAAAAACTTCACTTTTCACTTTTATTCCTCTCCTATTTTCCAACACCACTTTTTTGGGATATTAAACTTTTAACAATATTTCTTTTTTTGCCTTGGGCGCCCATCTCATAAAGTCATGACTTTATTCACTTAAATTTTCATTAAGTCAATAAATAATAAAGTCACTTTATTAAAGGATACATTAAGTTATATCTTTAATTTAAATGTATCAATTAATAAATAATAATTTAAACGATCCTTTCAGATGAGTTTCATAGTACCACCGAGCTGGCCAATAGAACAAAGGCTAATTTCGAGACTGTTGCACCAATTCGCTTTGATGCCCGTGAGCCCCTGCTAAAAATATTAAGTTTGGCCAAATGGCCCAAACTTACTCTAGAAAGTGCCAGATGATATATCGTGCCAAAAGAAGTCCAACTCATCACTCCATTTAAGTTGACTGAGCCCCGACGAACCAACTCCATGGGTCCCCTCACCACCTTTGCTAGTCTACGGGAACCCGTGTAGTAGGCTAACCAGATGCAAATGTGCTAGCCTAGGAAGGGGATATTACATTCCCATATCAATAGAAGAATATTTTGAATTCTCCAGCTAAGGGTGTTGTGGTTTCTTATTGCATTGATTATGATTTGAGAGTCCCCTTCGATCTAAATGTTTTGCAACCCTAGCTTAATGCATGATTTGAGACCCAATAGAATTGTTTGTGCCTTCGCTTCATTGTCCGTTCCCTCTTGGAGTTTTTTCGCTATCGCTGCTATAGTTTCTCCTCTATGGTCCCGAATGATTCTGCCTACTCCTGAGGCACCCAGATTGCCTTGAGAGGCACCATCAAAGTTTAATTTAACCCACCCAGGATCTGGCGGGGTCTATGGTCCCGAACGATGTTGCCTGCTCCTAAGGCACCCAGATTGCCTCGAGCCCCATCAAAGTTTAATTTAACCCACTCGGGATATGGCGGGATCT
Organism: Cunninghamia lanceolata; assembly: GCA_027924645.1. Taxonomy (NCBI): domain Eukaryota; kingdom Viridiplantae; phylum Streptophyta; class Pinopsida; order Cupressales; family Cupressaceae; genus Cunninghamia; species Cunninghamia lanceolata. The sequence goes on from BSBN01000077.1 coordinate 1,025,874, forward strand.
ATTTAGGTTCAGATCTCAGGTTGGGACAGGGTTGTAAGCTTTGCTTCCCATAAACTAGGCTTTCATTTTGATTTTTTCAAAATATAGTCAATATTATATATTTATTTGTAACTTAATATTTTATTTATAAAGTCTATAAAATCTACTTACCTATACTATGTATTAAAATATATTAAAGATATCAAAAAATTTACTTACTATTTTATTTAATAAGCATGTACTTAAATAAATAATATCTATTTTTTTTAAATAAAATTTAAAAAATATTATTTGAAGTGCATAGCTATTTACTATTTTATTTAGTAAAATACATAATTATTTTAACAAGCCATTACACTCATGACTCCACCCTTTCTAGGTTTTGCCTCTTAGTGTAATTACATTTAATAAACATCTCTCTTCTCTATTTATATTCTATCCATGGATATCAATATGATATTGTATTTAATACAACTGTAAAGAAAAATAATACACCTTGTATAATAATTAAATAATAATAATATTCTAGAATTTAGAGTTGGGATTGATAAATAAATATAAATGAATGTGAAAAATAAAATAAAATAAATTATATTTAAATTTAGATTTGATGAAAAATAGTTGTGATAGATGTGAGAAATTAATTTGCCATGGAAAAAATCAAGGTTTATTGGATAATTGTTATAGAATTGGAAAAATGATTGGACAATTGTTTGGTTCACTTTTGTGAGTGTAGAATTGAACCTATGTGTGGAACTAACCTTTCGGTTGCAGATCTTATTTGACTGAACTTTGATGACTAGAATTCGCTCACCTTGCTTTGTAGTACTTGTGTTTGAAGTGGGGTGGTGTCAAGACACACTAAAATGCAGGAGCATCTAGAGGTATGAGGACAACCTTGATTATTGGCTTTCATTGTGTTGTTTGTTTGCAAGTCACCATGGAGTTACAGAAGAAGTTGCTGCATTTTTTCACAAATGTTTACTAGGTCTCGAGGTTTGGAAGATATGCAATGATGGGGCAATGTCATGTTCATGTTTCAAAATATTTGGGTCACCGCAAGGGCGTAGCGTGGTCTCTGAGTCTTAACCAGGTCGACAGACTTACATGGTTTTCACTCACACCAACTTTATGGGAGTTTGCATGAATGAATGAGTTCATATGGAGGTACATTGGGTCCAGGGGAACCTATGGTGAGCACTACATGCGGATCTTTTCATCTATCATCACTACATGTGATTTGCAAGTTGTTTACACTTGGCTAACTACACATTTCATGTGGCCTATACCTTTGCAACACCTTGTAGCCAACAAAGATCATTTTTGAGGCTTAAGGTTGCTATATATACATCAAATTATGATTGTTTGAGATCATCAGAGAGGAAAGTTGGAGAATAAATCATCATCAATTAAGTTCATGAGTAAGGAATGAAGTAGAGGAGAAAGGTGTGAGTGTGAGATTGAGAGTTTGAGGAGGAGCATGATAGGTTAGCGTGGCAAGTGGGAATAGCTTGAGGGTGGGTTTGAGATGAAGCCCATTGAGGCAGAATTCAACCCTATGGTTGGGTGGAGAGCAATTCCTGCATTAGCTATTTGTGACAATCTCGTGTAAAGGAACATGTAGAAAAGTATGAATCCCTTTGTGGCAGATTGTAATCTTGACTACTTTAATAATGATGTGGATGCTTTTGAGAGTGATTTTTCCCTCGTGGAGGGTTTTCCCATGGTATATCTCATGTCATCTTGATGGTGTGTTTTTGTTGAGTAATTCATGAAATGTGAGATCAATAAGTCTTTTGTTGTGGTATCTATGAGTTTTCTCTATGCATGTTGTTTTGTCTACTTGTGGTTGGATGGTTGGATTGTCCTTCATTAGACCCTCTAACCGTGAGTGCATCAAACTGTATAGAAACTTGCTAGGGAAGGATTGATTCTCCTTTGGTCAAGCCCTTAAGAGGACCAATTTAATGATAATGAACCAATATTGAAGACAACAAGCAAGTGCATAATAACCCTAGGATGATGACATAGATGGTGCAATATTAATGCTTTAGTTATGTTCTCAGTGGATTTATCATGAATGATCTTGGATCTAGATTCTTGCATGTTTTTAAAATGAATTAGGGCATGTCCTTAAATACACCATCCTAATGTACAATTTGAAATAATTCATGCATTAGTTGACACATCTAGTAGGAAAGGGAGAACATGGGCCCAATTAAAAAGTTTAAATTTAAAAGTTTGGAGTTCAAATGTGCATGCACAAAAATAACTTGGGCTAACTTTGAACCAACAAATCTAAACCAAGTGATGAATGGTGGAGATTACAAATTGGGTTCAAATTTTTGGAATGTTTTGAGATGGAGTAAAGCAAGGATAAGGTTATTTATCAACTTCCATGTAAAAATATGCCAACTTGCACACTATTCAATGCATTAATGACAAATTTATCTACTTGGACCAAAGCATAAGGGAAAGGGGCATAGATATGCAACTTTCACTATTACATTTTGCCCCCACTTTGATGTGCATGTGAGCAATTATGAGAATGCATGTTAAATTAAATCAAGCAATCAACATGGAAAGTAATTTTTTTAAACACTTAAAACATATAGATATGGATGGTGATTCTTGTGTTATCCTCATAATAAGTGCCCCTCAAAACCAAAAAACATACAATAACTAGCATCTATGATTCATTCTAGAAGTAAATAGTGAGATGAAAAACCTGCAAACCTGTAATAAATGTAAAGTCTAGTTAGGGATGTGGGTCCCACCAGGCATTCCCAATACGTGTATGAAATATGGAATAAAACAAAGTAGATAAATGCATATAAACAACTACCATATTCTACACTAATCTACACCTTTGATTGAGCTAGGATTTGCATACAAAAGGTGAAAGATGAACAAGAAATCTCACCACAAACCTTGTTGCCATATGGGATGTGCTCAAGTGGATTTGTTGTTGGTGAGTTGTGATGTGGTTGCTTATTCTAACAACATGACCTTGCTTTTCATCCAATTCCAACTCTTGGGAATGACTTGAGGAATGATGGATTTATTGTTAGAGTAGCCAAGATCAACCAACAAGAACTATAATTACTTCCACAAAAGACACTTGCACATAATAAGCCAAATAATATATTCAAGACATAAGTAAAAATGTACATAGATGCCTTGTATAAATAGGCATGAGATAGGAGGTAGGATGGTCGAATACAAAGACTGGCTAACCCTCCTAAGATGCGACACTTGTGAGCTTCAAATGACAATTACTCATGCAAGTGGCAAGTAAACATACAAGAGGTGTCTCAAAAGGATGAGGACACATTTCTCCACCACACAATGTGAGATAAAGTCTAAAAAATCCTAAGTAAACTTAACTAAATATGAGTAGGTCAATCTTAGAGAGGTGATATCCTAACTAGATATAATATGACCTTATTTACACTAACACCCCCCCTTAAGAGCAACTTAAGGAGAAGAAATACAAATATGATGGGTCCTGGGTACTAGGACATGTTAGGTACATGTTATCACTTGGATTTGCACCCTGTGTTGAAGCATTTTTGCTGCAACAATCCAGTGAAACATTGGAATGATTTCCAAATGTGGGACACTGCAAAGGAAATCAAGCCTCCAGAGAAGGCCGGTTGCTTCCTCTAAATATGCAATTCAGAGTAGAGTAAGACTAAGCCTAATCTAATAAGCACTGGGAAAAGGGGAAGAGGGAGAAACTGAAAGGGAAAAGGTGATACACTAGGTTTGCATGTTCAACCCTCAGATCAAGCAGATATGCACAAAAAAATACCAAACAATAGACCAACATACACAATTCATAAAACAACTATAGAGGTAAAAGAAACTAATTGAAATCCAAAAGGAAAGAAGCATTCACAAATGGATACTCAAACAAATATATTACACAAACAGAAGAAGTGTATGAAAAGGTAAAATCTTATTGTTTATGTCAAAGAGGCATAGTTACAAGTGATACAAGATGTGATTTTTTAGACCAACAACCAACCATAATACATCTCATTTGCAAGTATATATAGCATTTTACATTAAGGCGTATTCACCTACTACAATAAATTTGCCCTATGGGTCTGTTAGAAGATATTGTTGCAAAGGGAATGTTTGAATACATCTATTTTGTCTTTGACATAAATGCATAAAAAAATCTTCTCTGAAGTAGCTAAAACAAATATTTGTATTGAAATTTTGCATCTAACTCTCTATCTACAACAATAAATGCTCAACAACAAACTCCAGCTGGAGTTGAATGCTTGACCTTCGATTCTAGCCTGTATTCTACCTTATCGGCAAAATTTCATCTTTGTAAACCATGGAGAACCTTTGGTTTTACCTCTTTTTCCTTCGCTTTTGAACACTGCAGAAGTTGTTAGAGGTCAGGCCTCAGGCCTTCTGCCTTAAACCTTCCAAGAGAAAGAAAGAGAAAGGAGAAAACCCCACCCCTGAGCCCGCTATACAAAGAGAAATTACAATCCGCAGACTTCAGGCCTTCAGGCCTTCCGCCTTACTCCTGTAAGAAGAAGGAAGAAGAGAAGAACCATGAGCCCCGCAAGTTTAAAGACTTAGTCATTTTTTGAAGGTTTCAGCAAAAGTTGGGATTCGAGCCTTCCGCCTTCCAAAAGGAAGGAGGAAGAAAAGAAGGTTTGATCCTCGACGCCCAAAACACTTAGAGAATTTTATGAAAAACCCAGTCACATGTCAGCACCACGGAACAATGCACCTCGCATCTTTTTCACTTTTGCCACCGTGCTTTGCCTTTCCTTTCAAAACAACAGACTTTGGCCTTTGGGCCTTCTGGCTTCCAAAAGAAAGGAAGAGGGAAGAAGAAAAGTCTAAAGTCTGACCCGCCAGAACACTTAGAAATATTTCCAAAGGAAAAGAGTGGAGCTCAGACTTCGGGCCTTCCATCTGCCACCTTCTACCAAAATAAAAGGAAAAGAGGAAACTCCTAACCTTCGGTGCCCGAAGGACTTAGAGAAATTTTGCAAAGAACAAAGCAGAGCTTGGAGCCGATTAGGATGGCATGATGAAGGGGAGAACTTTGAACTCCAAAACTCTAAAAATTGCTAAAAACACAAGGAAAACTCAAGACTTTTTGGACTTAGTCGATTTTGGGGGGTTTTCCCTTGCATTCCTAAAGGGGAAAACACTTAGAGATTTCATGGATTTGGGCTATTTGGATGGGGAGCAAAATAGGACAACATTTTGGTGACTTCTTAAGGGTGTTTACCTACTAGACAAAAGGGAACCAGTGGCCTTAAGCATTCATTGGGCATAGAGTCAAAAGGGTTGAAGCATACTCGGAGCAACTGAAACCCTGCCTCAAAAAAACAACACCAAAAGGGAAAATGAGGCATCCACTCTCCTAATGAGCATGCAACCTATGCAACAACACTTAGGGAAAAGGAAAACCTAAAGCAGAAACAAAATAAACAATATATATAAAATCTCAGACCAACCTTAAAAGTAAGGTTTGAGATGGATCCCATTGACTGAGTCAGTAGAACTTCACCATCTAGTTTGAAAGATTGAAAGCATTGACTTGCTTGCAGCTGGTGATGACATATGGCCCACTCCAAACTGCATCAAACTTAGTGTGGCCTCCAAGTTTGGCTCTGTTAGCATCCCATTTCAAAACAAGATCAGCTTCCTTGAAAGTTTGATAATTGGTTTTCTTGTCAAAATATTTCTTGGTCTACTTCTAGTGTTCTTCCAAGGTAGCCATGGCTAACTATCTTAGTTCTTCTAACTCAGTTAATTTAGCTATCCTCACAGACCTAGCATCTTCTCCTTCTAATTCTAGTTTTTGAACCAATTCTAATGAAGGAAGCTTCAAAGATAAAGGCAATCTAGCCTCTCTTCCATAAACAAGAACAAAAGGAGAATTACCAATGGCACTTTTATAAGTGATCTTATTATCCCAAAGAGCCAATCTAATCTTATTATGCCATTGTCTCTGGTTTATTTCCATGGTCCTCTTTAGTATTTTGATCAGGTTCTTGTTGGTAGATTTAGCTAAACCATTACCTTGGGGGTAATAGTTAGATGAAGTCTTCACGAACACATTATATTTCAAAGCCCAATCAGCTATCCTACAACCAGTAAAAGCTCTTGCATTATTAAAATGACAGTGTGAGGAGATCCAAACCTTGTCATGATTTCTTCCAAGAAATCCATGATTGCTAATTTTGTAGCCTCTCTGAGTGGGACTGCTTCAACCCACTTGGTGAAGTAGTCCATTCCAGTTAGAACCCACTTGTGGCCAACACTGGCTGTAGGGTTAATCATGTCAATGAAATCCAGGCCCCACTGTGAGAAGGGTTGATCTACCTAAATAGGATGAAGTGGAAGGGTTGCCAATCTTTTCTTCCCCAGCAAAGAGAGCACACTCTTTGCATTTTCTTACCCACACATGGGCATCATTGAATAATGTGGGCCAAAAGTAACCTGCCTCATTATCTTTATTGTTGTAGCTCTTGTAGACAAATGGCCTCCACTGGGCCAGCATGAAACTCTCTGAGTAATCTATCAACCTGATCTTCTTCAATACATCTCAGCAAGACTCCATCCAGATTCCTTTTAAAAAGAACCCCATCCACCAAAGCATAAGGAATGGACTGTAACCTAAAATATCTTCTGTTAGTTCTATCCAATCCACAAGGATACTCACCAGTGAATAGGAACCTTGCCATGTCTGTTGTCCAACAATTTACAACTATAGGTTTTGTTTCATTCAAGTGATAGTATGAGTTCACTTCATCCACAGTAGGTTGAGCTAACTGTTCACACAATCCTCTGCGTTTAATCAGCTTAGTGGCTTTTATAATAACATCATATTCTAGGATCTTAGTGACCCAGCATGCTCTCTTTTCACTGATTTCTATTCCCATTATGTAGTATCTCACACTAGGATGAGAAACTAATACTTTGATATGGTTAATTGCTAGCATATATCTAAAATTTTTCAATGCTCTTACAATAGAAAAAACATGCTTATCCATGGGACTGTACCTGACCTCATAGTCTTTCAATGTTTGACTGAAGAAGGCTAGGGGTTGCTCCATACCTTGGTCATTTTGCTGCATCAGAATAGCTACAATGTTGCTCTCTCCTCCATGGGCATAAAGGATAAATTCCTTCTCATAGTTAGGGTTCATGAGGGTAGGAGCCTAGGCAATTTCTTTCTTTATCTTCCCAAAGCCATCCTTCCCTTCCTTGGTCCACCTAAAAAACATCTTTTTTAAGCATTAGGGTTAGTGGTTTGACCAAACTAGCATAGTTAGGAATGGATTTCGTAACAAAATTGATCTGCCCCAGAAATGATTGCACAATTTTTTTATGAGCAGGCAGAGGAAGATAAAGAAGGGCTGAAGTTCTTTCTGGATCTATGGAGATCCCATCTTTGGACACTAAATGACCCAGAAGCTTGCCCTAAGAAACAAAAAAAATACATTTCTCGAGGTTCAGAGACACCCCAAACTCCCTACATCTTTAAAAAACTTTCTCCAGATGCTCCATGTGATTTTCTCCTCTCTTGGAGAAGACTGTGATATCATCCAAATAAATTAGGATGAACTTGTTGATGAAGCCCCTAAACACAATGTCCATTGCCCTCTGAAAAGTGGTGCCAACATTGGAGAGCCCAAATGGCATTTTTACATATGTCGTGGTTCCCCACTTAGTGGTGAATGCCATCTTGAATCTGTCCTCTTCCCTCACAAAAATCTAGTTATAACCAGAAAAACCATCGAGCAATGAGAATCTCTCCGCCCCTACAACAGTCTACAAGATTTGGTCCATGGACGACAAAGGGTAGTGATCTTTAAGGGAATCTCGATTCATATCACAAAAATCCATGCACAACCTTATCTCACCATTTTTCTTCCTCAGTGGCACTAAGTTATCTTCCCAGGTGGAATACTTGATGGGGAAAATGATTCTAGCCTGAATGAGCTTTGCAAGCTCCTTTCTCATCAGAGGCTCGATTTTGGGATTTACATGCCACTATTTTTGGTGAACAGGTTTGGCATTTGGATTGAGGTCTATGGCGTGTTGGGCAACATTAGGGTCAAAACACTTTAGGTCCGCATAATTCCATGCAAAAACATCACTGTATTTCTGAGAAAGGCAAATAATTTTTTGTTATTCATCATCACAACATACCTTTCCCAGCAATAAATCCTTGTCCCATGCGATAGCAACCTTTTGATAGTCCTCCTTTCTGAACTTGATGTTTTTCTTCTCACCCTTGAATTCATCATCATGGCTGAAAATAGCCTCCAACGTGACCAAACCCTCGTGCAGATTGTTCATTTTCAATTGGATAATCTGATCACCATACCCTTCTTGTAGTCTAGACTGTGTAGTTGATGAGAACTCAGCTTCATTTTGGACAAAGTTTACAATTTGCTCATTATTGTCAAATATTTGCTAGTTCACATCATTATCAGGGACTGAGGGCCTAACCACTATTTTGACATGTTGATTAAGGCCTTGAAAGAGGTCTATGGGGGGAGAAAATTGGGCACCAACTATTGCCAATTGGTTTGCCTCGACATTTAATTTCCTTGGGATCACCTGTAGGTTGAGAGCATCAAAACTCTCAAATAGGCCCCAAATTCTATGTCTGTAACTTTCCCTGACCTGGTTGACAACCAGCTCAGTGTCTCTAAAGATTTATTGATATTTGATTTTCTTCTTTTAAGCAATCAACATGCCATGTACCAATGCTTCATATTTTGCAACATTGTTTGTGCAGGAAAAATGTAGCCTATGAGCAAAATGTAATTTCTTACCAGTCAGAGAGATCAGTAAGACTCCTGTACCAACTCCATTTCTACTCTTTGTACCATCAAAGAACATTTTGTTACAAATAAAGCTGCAAACCACACAACAGAAATATGATTCAAACCTTATTTGTATCAAATAAACAATGTAGAATCAATGGAGATTGCAATAGAAATAAAACCCTCTACACAGAAATAACATGCATTAAGAATTAAACACATAACATAGTATGTAATGTGGAGAAAACCCTTTCAGGTAAAAAACTCCACCAAGAAAAGAGGCTTCAAGTTGTATTATCTTCAAATATGAGATTACAATACATGCACTTCCTCTGTTTCTTCAGACTTCAATCCAGTGGTGCATGTTACTCTCAAATCTAATAAAAATGTAGTACAAATATGGTTATAAAAGGGGGTTGCCTTCTAGGGCAAGAAAACTGACATAATATTGATTGTTAGATCTGTGACCTAATGATGAATGGTCTAGATTTACAATGATAAAATATAAATAAAATATGGTTTTGGGGGTGCTACCCCAAACCCCCATCGAGGCGCGCGACCCCCAGACCCCTCGCAAGGGGGGAAACCCCCTGCGACTCCCCGTCATTGATGAATTAGCGTCGAGGACCGGATATAAACATGTAGCTGAAACAAGACTGCTACTAGTGAAACATTTCATCCCTTATGGGTGATTTAAAAATAATATTAGGAGTAATTAATTACATACGATTTACAAGGTTGATGGAACCTTAATCCTAACATTCTCCCACTTGACATCATACATTGTAAATACCCACAGGAAAGCCATAAAATAATCAGTCACTAGAAGCAAGGCTCATGACCTCTCTGCACCAAGCAAATTCCTCTATGCTCATAGGCTTGGTTTAAGCATCTACAACATTATCTTGAGTGTCTACCTTCTTCATCTCGACAATCTGTCCACTTGCAACCATTTCTCAAACAAAGTGATATTGTACATCAACATGGTTAGTCCAAGCATAATACATAGGATTCTTGGCCAAACAAATAGCACTCTGGCTATCACAACCAATCTGAATGATCTTGTAATCAAAACCAATACCTGTACACAATCTCCTCAACCAAACTACCTCCTTAGAGACATGGGAAGCATCCATATACTCTGCTTCGGTGGTGAACAAAGCAACTGTGGGCTGTCTTTGCTCATCCAACTCACTACTCCACCAAACAAAGTAAACACATAGCCACTGGTGGACCTTCGACTATCCAAGTCACCTGCCTAATTTGCATCAATAAATCCATGTATGTCTAAAGTTTTATTAGCACTGTCAGTACCAGAATAAACCAAACAATAATCAGGAGTACCTGCTAAATATATAAATACCCTCTTCGCATAATTCCAATGTTGACTACCAGGGTTAGACATAAATCTACTCAAAACTCCCACTACTTGGGCAATATCTGGTCTAGTACAAACCATTGCATACATCAAACTCCCTACAACACTAGCATATGGCACATTAGATATATCCTCTAAATCATCCTTATTCTTTGGACACATATCTAATGAAAGCTTAGTACCAATGGGCAAAGGAACTCTAACTAGGTTGCAGTCCTACATACTAAATCTCTGCAAAATGGTGTTCACATACTTATTTTGTGATAACCAAAGTTTTCTGTTACCTCCGTCTCTTTTGTTCTCCATCCCCAAAATATACCTAGCAGCTCCAAGATCCTTCATTTTGAATGCACCTGAAAGTTGGGTTTTCAACTCATTGATCATACCCTTAGTATTGCTGAAAAATAACATGTCATCAACATACAATGCAATGATCAGAATAGAATCATCAATACAATGAATGTAAACACAATGATCCTCCTCACTTCTAACAAAACCCAATTTCAACACAATGAATCAAATTTATGGTACCACATTTTGTAGGATTGCTTCAAACCATAAAGAGACCTCTTCAATCTACAAACCCAATATTCTTTCCCTTTTACCCCAAAGCTTGTAGGTTGTTGTATGTAAATTTCTTTCTCAAGATCTCCATGCAAGAACGTAGTCTTACATCCATTTGCTCTATTTCCCAATCAAGAGTTGTAGCAATGGATAAGAGAAATATAATAGAAGTTAATTTAGCAACAGGAGAGAAAATTTCATCGAAATCAACTCCCTCTCTTTGGGAGTAGCCCTTGGCTACAAGTCTAGTTTTGTACTTCTCCAATGAACCGTCTGCTCCAAACTTCTTCTTGAAGACCCACTTGCAACCTGTGGCCTTTCTTCCTTTGGGCAAATGAACAAGATTGTAGGTGTTGCAAGAGTTTAAAGCCATCATCTTCTCCTGCATGGTTAACTACAAGACTCGTTATCATCTGCATGAATAGCTTCCCTATAGGATCTAGGCTCATCATCAGTACTCAATAAAGCAAATACACAACAAAAAGCTGGTGGGCTATATCTGTCAACTGGGTTCCGTTGTCTTGTGGATCTTTTCAAAGGTGGAGTAATAGACTCTTTAGGTTCTTCTGCATGCTCATTTGTACCAACTTTTTCTGTCACAATAGATTCTTCCTCATCAGAACTTTCACTCAAATCTTCTTCTGCTTCTTCACATCCAATCCATCATTATGTTCTTCTTGAGGTGCATCTTCATCCTCTAATTCAAAATGCACTCTCTTCACCTTTTCTTCTTTTTCCTTTGGTTGTTCAGGTTCTGAAATAACACTAAGTTCCCTGAAAATAACATCTTTAGAATAGATAATCTTTCGGGTTAGAGAATTCCAAAGCTTATTACCTTTTACATTATCACCATATCCAATGAAAGTACACTTTTCAACTTTTAGATCCAACTTATTTCATTTTTTATTTAGGCACATGAACATAAGCCTCACAGCCAAATACCCTTAAATGTGAATCAGAAGGTTTCTTACCTGTCTACATTTCATAAGGAGTTGAAACAAGAGTCTTACATGGAGATAAGTTAATCAAGTAGTTTACATTACACACAGCTTATGCCCAAAAGGATTTATTTAACTGTGATTCACTTAACATACTTCTGGCTCTTTCCATTATTGTTCATTCATCCTTTCTGCCACTCTATTCTGTTGTGGGGTATACGGAGTAGTTTTCTTTCTAACAATGCCTACATGCTTACATAATTCATCAAATTCCTTAGAACAATATTCCCCTCCACTATCAAATCTCAAAACCTTTATCTTATAATCTAATTATTTTTCAACTAAGTCTTTAAATTCCTTAAACTTAGTGAAAACCTCATATTTGTGACGCATAAAATAAATCCAAGTAAACCTTGAGACATCATCAATGAAGGAAACAAAATATCTAGATTTTCCAATTGATTCAACATCCACTGGACCAAAAACATTTGAATGAATAAGTTCCAATTTATCATAAGATTTATTATTGTCTGAAGGAAATGGAGATCTATTCTATTTTCCAAACACATAATGTTCACAAAATTTGAAACTCTCATCAAAATAGGATAAATCATCTAACAATTTTTTTATTTAAGATAGTCTTTAAACCAGACTTACTTATGTGGCCCAATCTATGGTGCCACAACATACATATATTTTTAGTATTAGCCTCAGAAATATAAGAGGCATTACAAATAGTAGTGGCTTCTATCTTAAACAGAGTTCCCAATCTCCCCTTTGCTACCATCAAATTTCCTCTCACCAATCTGCAGCCATGCTTATCAAATATCACATGCATTCCCAAATCATTCGGCTTTGAAATAGAAATCAAATTTCTAGCCAATCCAAGAATATGAAAAACACCAGGGAGGGTTCTAATTCTCCCATCATTGAAACACAACATTACCTTCCCTCCTCCAACAATAGAATATGAAGAGTTGTCCCCGAGGTACACATTTCCTCCATCATACTCTTCGTATGTGGAAAATCATTCTTTATGCAGGGTCATGTGGTACGAGCATCCTAAGTCAACCAACCAATGATCATGAGAAACAACATTACATTTAGAAAGTAAAACCTCATCACATGCATTTGAAGACTTATCAGTAGTGAAATCCCATTGTTTCTTTGGGTTTCTACATTCCTTTTTCACATGTCCTCTTTCTGCAGTACCAACACTTGACTCTATTCTTCTTTCTAGGAGTCTTAGAATGGCCCTTAGACTTGTCTTTAGACCCCTTCTGATCTCCTTTTGGTCCTCTTTCCATAGACCTTCCCTTGACACTGAGAGCATCCCTTGAACTATCTGAACTTTTCTTCCTCAATTCATGTGACAACAAAACTGAAACAAGAGCATCCAACTTCGGATATGTGAGGTTAGCAGTGATAGCCAAAATAACATTCTCCCATGACTCGGGCAAAGATCAAAGAAGCAATATACATTTATCTTCCTCATTCACCTCCACATCTACAGATGCTAGTTGACTCAATAACAAATTAAATAAATTCAAATGTTCTGCAACCAATTCACCCTCTTTCATTTTCATGGAAAATAACTTACGCTTTAAATAAAGTTTATTTACCATACTCTTGTCTTGGTAGATATCACCTAGATGCTTCCACAAGTTATGTGCGGACTTGTCACTCACAACATTCAGTAGAACGTAATCTACAAGACACATCCGGATTGTACCTCGTACCTTTTTATCTATTCTTTCCCACTCATTAGGAGCAACATCATCAGGTTTCTTTTCTTTCATAATAGCCAACCATTGGTTTCTTCCTTCTAGCAAATCCTCCATTTTCAACTTCCATAATTCGTACCCCATGCCATTGAACTTTTCAATGTCCAACCAAGAGGTAGAAGCAATAATGGATGATGCCATGATAACTACACAAGATTTGCAAACAAACAACAACCAAATCTCTCATTGCAGCTAAAAAACCTTCACAATACCACCCAATAATTAAAGTTGGCCAGGCTTTGATACCAAATGTTAGAAATGAAGGTGCAAACCAGACAACAAAAATCTGATTCAAACCTTATTTATATCCTCTAAACAATGTAGAATCAATGGAGATTACAACATAAATAAAACCCATTACATAGAAATAACATGCATTAAGAAATGAACACATAGCACAATTTGTAATGTGGAGAAAACCCTTTCAGGTAAAAAAATCCACCAAGAAAAGAGGCTCCAAGTTGTATTATCTTCAAATATGAGATTACAATACATGCACCTCGTCTATTTCTTTAGTCTTCAATCCAGCAATGCCTGTTACTCTCAAATTTGATTAAAATGTAGTACAAATATCTTTATAAAAGGGGGTTACCTTCTAGGGCAAGAAAATTGACATAATATCGACCGTCATATATGTGACCTAATGACGAACTGTCTATATTTACAATGATAAAATATAAATAAAATGTGGTTTTGGGGGTGCTGCCCCCGTCGGGGTGTGTGGCCCCCAGACCCCTCATAGGAGGGAAACCCCCCTACAACTCCCCATCGCGAATGAATTAGTGTCAAGGACCAGATATAAACATGTAGCTGAAACAAGACCATTGTTGGTGAAACCTTTCATCCATTAGGGGTGATTTACAAACAATATTAGGAGTAATTAATTACATAGGATTTACAAGGTTGATGGAACCTTAATCCTAACACATTTTCCATGGGCCATCAGAATCATCATCTGGTTTGAGTATAGAAGGTACAAAGGAATTCCCCTCATGAATCATATAGGTGCCCAACCCAGTTGTCTCAATGGTTTCATAGGGATCAAAATCAAAGTGGTCCCTCATCCACTCATCATGAAAAAGATATGGGGTTGGAAGGGGTGAAGATCCTATCTCAAGAGACCCTAAATCATCCACTTCCTTGCCTTGGATCATGCAATGAGGGTTCACTAGGTTATGGTCATAATTTTCCACATGATAGTTTGAAATCGGTTCAACTTTAATAGTGAACCTTGTGCCATATCTTGTTCTCAGCAACATGTGGGACCAATCAGAAGAGAGGTAGCCACCTACCTTAGCTGTGAAGTCTCTTGAAAAGCAAATAGCAAAGAAAGGAGGAAGATCAATGATAGAAATATCTTGACTAATAGTCGAGTTTGGATAGGCATGTAAGGTCAAATCCAGTCCTTTGATCACTCCAACAATATTAACAGAAGTACCATCCAACTATAATACATCAGATGAAACAGGGGTATATTTGATGCCTAATGCATCTATTATCTTCTTCGGCATAACCAAAATGTTCGCTCCTAAGTCTATCATGCAATTGTGCACCAAGAATTTCCCAATAATTAGGGACAAATAGAAAGGGGATGGCTTCTTTGTTGAACCTACCTATTATTTACTTGGTTGTACAAGATTGACTAGGCCCTTTCCCTTCTGGAGTGTTGATTCGGCTACTGGGAATTGCCTTAAGGCTTCCTACAATAAATCCCTTTGAGAGGGAATCGATAATGCATCCCACATGGACACATTCAGGCTTGTCTTTTTCATTTGTTCTATGATATTTAGAGGAAATGTTATTGTTTTGTGCACGGAAGGAATCCATGTTCCTCTCTTTGATTGCTATGTAGCTTGTTCAAGCACCATTGGAGATGATGGAACCTCTTTTGTAGTAATAGGCCTACTGTCCTGAGTTGCATTTGCAGTACTGGCCCCTTTTGCTTTTGATACAGATTCCTTTTGTAATATAGTAGGCATTGGGTTATCCTCTAATTACCTCTTTTTGGATCTTGTGTTGTTTGTAACACTACTTATAGGCATTATCACACTATCCACGGGATGATTAACAACACAAAAATCCTCAGGAGTCTAAAGCATTAGATTGGAATCAGAAGCGATCTCATTTCATACTTCATGGTTTTTTTTACTGCCTCTACCAATGATTCTTGCTAAGTGTGAAAATTTCACACCATTAGGGCTCATTATTGTGCTCCAAATGTATAAGTAGACTGATTGTGAGGTTGGTTACAAGGATAACACCAATCTACCTCTTGGGTCAGATTGTTTTGAGTGGGAACCAAGGCCCTAACTGGATTGACAACCGATATTTGTTGGATGGGTCTAACCGTTTGCACAGGCTAAACAAGGTTATTATTTTGGTATCTATCTTGTTGGTAACCTTGGTTCTAGTTTTTATTTTTATTATAATTGTAACCTTGATTCCAGTTCTGATTTGAAGACTGCTCCTGGTTATAATTTTGATGGGTTTAAGGGGCAGTTTGAATGGCTATAGTACACATGTTATTAGCATGTTGGCCATTAAGGTTTTAAAGTCGGTTGATTCTTGTAAAAGAGTAGATGCAGAGGCTTTAGGCTTTGTAATGGGAGCAATAATAAGTTGTTGAACCTATGATGGTAATTCTGGGAAAATGGGTATAGGCGTTCTGGGAGCAAGTTTCCCATCTTGTATTAAGCAATTTTTAGCCTTCAAGGCTATCTCATATGCATTTGGTAAGGTATCGACACCCATAGATTGCATCATAACAGCTATATCAAAATTTAAAGCTCTTAAAAAATATAAGAAGGCACCTTGTGGAGATGTTTTGAGGAGAGTTGGGATCCTATCCCATGTCCTTTGAAATACGAAGTTGAAGTCAGCCATCATCTTGTTGGGAGCCCTCTTTATGGTTGTTAACTATTCCAGTAGAGAAACATTGTCTGCTCTTTCTTCAAACTTCTTGTAGACTACTTCTCCTAGCTCATCCCAATCATGTATTGAAGTAGGGGTTAAACTCCTAAACCATTGAAGAGCTCTCCCCTTGAAGGATGAAACCATGAGCCTGACAGCCACATTTTCATGTTGAATATGGTGAACTAAACATACATTTGATATGTCTTTGATGTGTTCAACAGGTGTAGTAGAACAATCATCCATAAAGGATGGGATACCTTTTAGGGCTGAGGCAGGTATATCATTGTGTGTGACCAAGACTAAAGGGTTGCCTCCATTGAAGGTTACAAAGGGTAGATTTCTTGCCATATTGGGATATTCAGAATTATTCTAGGTATATGTAAGCTCTTTCTTGAGTATTGAAACCTAACAGGAGGAGGTGTAGATTGAGCTCTTGGGTGACGAGTAACAACATTGTTATTCCTTCTTGTAGGAGACCTTGATAACCTAGTTCTTCTCCTTGAAGCAACAATAGGTAGTTCAACAAATTGGTAGTCATTACCTCTTAAAGAAACTCTCGTCTGCACAGGCATATAATGTTGGACTGATAAAAAACTAGGAGGTAGTAGAGTCACCAGGGGCATAAAAGTGTCTACTAAACTATAGCATACTGAGAACAACACCAAATTATTAGCTTAACTCTTAATTTGGAGTAAAGTAGTCATGCCAAGCATGTCAAAAACTGTTGCCACTTGGATTTGCAACCTGTGTTGAAATGCTTTTGTTGTAATAATCCAGTGAAATATTGGAATGATTTATAGGTGTAGGACCCTACAAAGGAAATCAAACCTCCAAAGAAGGTTGGTTCCTTCCTATGAATAGGTGATTCAGAGTAGACTAAGACTAAACCTAATCTAATCAACGCTGGGAAAAGGGGGAGAGGGAGAAATTGAAAGGGAAAAGGTGATACACCAGGTTTGAATGTTCGACCCTCAGATCAAGTAGATATGCACAAAAAAATACCAAACAATAGACCAGCATACACAATTCATACAACGCCTGCAGAGGTAAAATAAACTAATTGAAATCCAAAAGGAAAGAAGCACTCACAAATGGATACTCAAACAGAATATTACACAGAGCGAAAGAAGTGTATGAAAAGGTAAAATCTTATTATTTATTGTCAAAGAGGCATGGTTACAGTTGATACAAGATGGGGTTTTTTAGACCAACAACCAACAATAATACATCTCATTTGCAAGTATATATAGCATTTTACATTGAGGCACATTTACCTACTATAATAAATTCTCCCTATGGGCCTGTCAGAAGATATTTCTGCAAAGGGAATGTCAGGATACATTTGTTTTGTCTTTGACATAAATTCAAAAAAAAATCTTCTCTGATGTAGCTGAAACAAATATCTATGTTGAAATTTTGCATCTGACTCTCTATCTACAACAATAAATTCTCAACAACAAACTCCAACTAGAGCTGAAGGCTTGACCTTCGATTCAGGCCTGTATTTTGTCTTATCACCAAAATGTCATCCTTGTAAACCATGGCAGACCTTTGATTTTGCCTCTTTTTCCTTTACTTTTGAACACTGTAGAAGTTGTCGGAGGTTGGGACTCGGGCCTTCATCCTTCTGCCTTCCAAGAGAAAGAAGGAGAAAGGAGAAACCCTGCCCCTTGAGCCCACTATACAAAGGGAAAATTATAATTGGTAGACTTCAGGCCT
Source organism: Cunninghamia lanceolata (assembly GCA_027924645.1). Taxonomy (NCBI): domain Eukaryota; kingdom Viridiplantae; phylum Streptophyta; class Pinopsida; order Cupressales; family Cupressaceae; genus Cunninghamia; species Cunninghamia lanceolata. The sequence continues at coordinate 1,043,974 of BSBN01000077.1, forward strand.
CAGGCCTTCTGCCTTACACCTTTCGTATGAAGAAGGAAGAAGAGAAGAACCCTAAGCCCCACAAGTTTAAAGGCTTAGCCATTTTTTGAAGGTTTTGGTAGAAGTCGGGCTTTGAGTCTTCTGTCTTCCACCTTCCAAAAGGGAGGAAGAAAGAAGGTCCGAGCCCCGACGCCTGAAATACTTAGAGAATTTTATGAAAAAGCTTGACCATGTGTCAGCACCATGCAACAGTGCACCTCACATCTTTTTCACTTTTGCCACCATGCTTTTCCCTTCCTTTAAAAATGATAGACTTCATCCTTTGGGCCTTCCAGCTTCCAAAAGAAAGGAAGAAGGAAGAAGAAAAGTCTAAAATCTGACCCCCAGGAACACTTAGAATTATTTCCAAAGGAAAAGAGTGGAGCTCAGACTTTGAGCCTTCCATCTGCCACCTTCCGCCAGAATAAAAGGAAAAGAGGAAACTCCTGACCTCCGGCGCCCGAAGTACTTAGAGAAATTTTGCAAAGAACAAATCGGAGTTTGGAGCCGATTAGGATGGCATGAGGAAGGGGAGAACTCTGAAACTCTGAAAAAATGCTAAAAACACAAGGAAAACTCAAGACTTTTTGGACTTAGTCGATTTTGGGGGGTTTTCCCTTGTATTCCTAAAGGGGAAAACACTTAGAGACTTCATGGATTTGGGCTATTTGGCTGGGGAGTAAAATAGACAACAGTACCTGTTACAGGAAAATGTGGATATAATATCAATAATTAATAATAACCCAATAACTCAATAGAAATTGCAATAATCAAGATTCAACACAAAGAAAGATACCTTGCAAACCTTATTACTTCACGGCTTCCATTGGTCGCCTAATCTCAAATTGATCTTTCGTGTGAATGAAGCCCTCAGAAAGTGCACTTCCTTGCTTTTTTCTTCAAGATAACAATAGAGAACGACTATGATAGTTCTTGTAATGAAGAGGATCTTCAATACAATAACAATGGTGATCGCAAGCTATGGATATGGTGTTGGGTGCCAAAGGCGCTGTGATTCCTGCAGAGTAAGTTTATAAAAGCTTGGATGATTGAAATGGAGGAATAGGGATTGTATTTATAGATTTGTAAGAGAGAAGATCAACGGTGTAGAATGAATAAGAAGATCAATGGTTGAGGAAATTTGAGAGGATGTGTGCGAATAGGAAGAGGACAAGTGTCCTGCTCCTTCATGTATTAAGGGAGTTAACAGAAATAGATTGAAGAGTTAACTAGGTTGATTGACTAGTTAACAGAAAAGACTAACTAGTTAACAAATTTGATTTATGAGTTAACTAATTGGAACTGGAGGATAAATAGGACATGTGGGTGAGGGAACAACTAATTAAATATTAAAATATTTAATTAAGTGTGCACATGGATTTGCATGGATTAATTTTGGTGTTAATCCATTTTTAAGAGGAAATAGATAATCTAAATAAATGTTTTGATTTATTTAAATATAGAGGATGTTAAGTTTAGAAGAACTAATAAAATAATTGGACATTATCTAATTTAGAATGACTTTAGAATTTAGAAGAGGTAATTAAATAATTTGATATTATTTAATTTAGAGGAATTTTGGAAGAATTAATTAAATAATTTGGTATTATTTAATTTAGAAGAACTTGGAGTAATTAATTAAATAAATGAATTTATTTAATTTGGAGGAATATGAAGGATTTAATTAAATAAATGATTTTATTTAATTTTGTGGAGGAATGTGAATCAGATAAATAAATTGATTTGTTTATTTATTGATAGAGGAATTAAACTGAAATAAATATTAAGAATATTTATTTAGATAAAGTTATGTCATTTTTAGGTGTATACATTTAGCCCCTCTTTGATGCAATGTGTTTTATCACATTGTTTTAAAGAAGTACAAGTTTTCTGATAATGATACATGCCCCAGTTTGCCCCTGGTACAGGTTTAACGATGGTAGGATGCACCCTCGGGAGATTAGATGGGAAGAAAATTTTGAGGGTGTGAGACGGACAATCTCATGATGAAGAAGGTTGAACAGTTAGGTTAGGGTGAATAAAATAGGTTAAGGTTTGAAAAAGCAGAGGAAAAAGGGTGCAGAGAACAGGCAAGGTCGCCACACAGCTAGTTAGGGTTGCAAGTCTATATATAGAAGCAGGGTCCACAATCCTAGTCATTTGCACACTTGTCATTTTGAGGGAGATACTTGGAGAGTTTGCAAAGCACAGGAGCTAGAGCAGTCAGCACAGCAATGGATCTTCCACACGAGGAGCACCGGTTTGAGAGGGTCTGACGGTTCAGACGGCCAGCAGAGGCAGGACCCCCGATACTTACTTCAAAATTTCTAGCCTAGGGTCATTTATTAAGGCAATAAATGGTAGGAAAAGTTGCTTGAATGAATGCACCGAATTGTCTTTCGGCGCATATGCTAGGTGAAACTATGCTTTTGTCATAGATCTGCGCATCTATATCATGTTTCGGTGCTTGTGTCTATTCAGTGCATTTGTTATGCGATTTTGCGCATCCATTAAGAAGTTGCACATGAGTTATGCCTAGTTGCACATATGTTTTATATGCGTATATATTACTTGCTTCCGCGCATGTGCACTAGAGTTGCGCATATGCCTTTTGAAACGGCGCATACGTCCTAGATCAGCACATTTGCCATGAAACGACGCATTTGCCACCTAAAATGGCACATTTGCCTTAGGATAGTCAATTACTTAGCGAAATTGACTCGATTGGCATCTTGATCAATGTGACAATCGATAAGCTATCTCTGAGATTGATAGAATCTAGACAAGAGATGATTTGCTTGTTTTGATCAATTTGATATGTTAAGTAAGTGAGTTTGATAGCTTTGATAGTTGAGCAGGTTTGCCTTGATACAGTTATGGTTGACGCATTGTTTTGCTAATTGCAGGAGGACATTTCTGATACGCTCATGTCGCGGGACCAGTTCCTCGTGACGTTGTTGCAGCGATACATGATGACAGAGGTAGAGCAGTTAATGCTTGGTGTTCTTGCTTTGGAGTATGTGTGCTTCATGCCTGAGGTTCGCGTGAACCTCAGTTTGCTAACTACCCTAGTGGAGCGCTACCATAGTGAGGATGGGACCTTCCACCTCCCCACTGGTGAGATGACAGTGACACTGGAGGATGTTTATAGGATACAGCACCTACCGATAGTAGGTGAGCTAGTGGAGTATGACTCTCAGCGTGACATTGGATTGGTTGAGTATAGGCAGGTATTCAATGATCCTGGGCTTCAGGGGCCAGTGATCTCTTGGCAATACATGCATGACTACTATGACGTCTTTCCAAGGATAGTGGCTGGTCTAATCGGGGGTGTTGTATGCCCCGATAGGCGATCTCATGGGTTCCGTATTGGCTGGGGACAGACACTTGAGAGGATGCTCACTGAGGGCACCCGCTTTGCTTGGGGTGTGTGCATTCTTGCGCACCTTTACCATGACATGCACTAGGTAGTGTACCGTGGAGTAGCCAGCTTGTCTGCAAGAGTTTCATTGCTTCAGTTCTGGGCATGGGAGCACATTGCAGTTACACAGCCCATTTGCACTTTTTCTAGACAGCTAGGAGAGCCCTACTCCTATGGATATGCAGGCGTAGTTTCCCAGCATAGGCTGGGGAAGCTAGAGTATTGGCATCACATGTTGGACAACATGGATGTAGTGGTTTGGTGACCTTACATAGATTGTGAGGTCTCGAACGACGAGGATGACGAGCTCCCCTACGTTTTTCAAACACAGTGGCTGATCAGCAGGATACCACATATTTTGGAGAGACATATAGTCACCCAAGTTCTGAGGCAGTTCGGGAGGACTCAAGGTCAGCCACAGGGACAGGTACTATTTTCCAGGACCGATGCAGAGCGGCGACGATGGGGACCAGTGGCTTCCTACAAGGAGGCCAGGACTGACTTTCTACATATTCCCTACTAGACATGGCCTATGAGGCAAGAGGTAGTGGACGCAGGCATGACGCAGGATTATGAGGACTAGTTTGCTGCACACGTATTCCCCAGATATTCAAGATTGGTAGAGTTAGCTCCTCGCTTGGAGGAGGTGGAGTCTAATGAGGAGGATGCTAGGGGGAGCCAGAGGAGGAGACAGAGGAGGGGGAGAGGAGGATGTGGCGGAGGAGGAGATGACGAAGGAAATGGGAGGTCGGGGTAGTGGCAGAGAGTGCGGTAGGGCCCCTCTCAGTAGGCAGTATAGCAGCAGGTGCCACAGCAGGTAGTTGCCCAACAGCAGGCACACGTTCCACCACAATAGATGGCACCTCAGGTATAGGCTCAGCAAGTGGCAGCCTCATAGGGACAGCAAGTTTAGTAGGTGGCGGCTCCACAGGGACCATAGGTTCAGGTGCAGCCTAACCCATAGCAGCAAGCACAGGTGGCAGTAGTTGCTATGCTACGAGGCTAGCTGAGGCAGGTTAGAGCGCAGCTGAGAGCCATGGAGTCCCACAGGGAGGTAGGCGTAGGGGTTATAGTTGGTCTTACTACAGAGAGGGACACAACATTGGCTAGGGTATGGGCCTTGACGACAGAGAGAGATGCAGTCATAGCCGCTATGGGTACTGACAGGGATACAACATTTCTGGTGATACGGGTGACACAGTTGCAGACCTAGGTTGTACAGATTCAGGGTGAGTTGGCCAGAGCACAAGCTCAGATGCAGTGCTACAGGGGTTTATACCATGGGGCAGTGCCGGCAGATTAGTGGGCATCGAGCTATAGGAGTCAGCCAGTGGCTTCACAAAGGGTAGGCAGATCATGCTCGAGAGCGTCAGTGATGGGCCCACATCAATCTGGTTCAAGCCACGGTGGAGGAGGAGGAGGGGACAACGCTGGTAGTAGCGCCCCACGACAGCAGGGTTAGCTGTGGGTTTGCATAGATTTTAGCTTTTTGTACACACAGGTTTTGATGGCTCGTGGGTAGCCTGTATATGTACACATCACTTTTTATTGCCCAGTGATTGAGATATGTGTCATTATTATTTTGATGTTATGTATACACCTTTTTTATGATTGAACTCACGGACGACAAATTGATATTGTACACTTGGACACTTTAATTGTTTATATGATGATGCATCTTATGACCTACATGTGTGTTGCTTATGCTATGATCATGGATGCATTTTACTTGTTATGGTTATATGCGATGTACATGTTTATGACACTTTATATGCAGTTACTAAGGCCTATATGTATGATGTTTATGAGATGATCATGGATGCAGTTTACTTGTTATGCTTATATGCTATGTTTTTGATATTTTTCTGATGGGATACTACATATGCAGCTATGTTATGATGACACAAATGGATATGGATGTTTTAAATGCACCTATATGCTCACATTCTATGATGGTCTAATGCAGACAATTTGTGATTATAGCTATGTTTTTATTTTTTTTTTGTTTTTTGGTTGATGCGATGATATGTTGGCTTATGCAGCTATATGTATGCAAATGATTTAATCAAGTTAATGACTATTTCATTCAATTCAAGATGATAACAAACTGATGACTTAATGCACTTACATGAATGCAAATGATCTAATCAAATTAACGACTATTTCACTTAATGCAAAATAATTACAAACCGATGACTTAATGCACTTATATGAATGTAAATGATCTAATCAAATTAATGATTATTTCACTTAATGCAAAATGATTACAAACTGATGACTTAATGCACTTATATGAATGCAAATGATCTAATCAAATTAATGACTATTTCACTTAATGCAAAATAATTACAAACTGATGACTTAATGCACTTATATGAATACAAATGATCTAATCAAATTAATGACTATTTCACTTAATGCCAAATGATTTACATGTTTTTGATATGTCCAAGTGTATGCAATCAAAGTAGAAAAGACTCGATAGGAGACACAAAGAGAGACGAAAAGAGAATTTTGACAAAAGAATGACTCGATAGAAGGACTCACAAGCTTTTGTAAACACTAACATTGTGAACCAAATCTTTATTGATGGATTGTATGTGAAATGTAAATGGATGTATTTATGGATGTATTATGGATGCAGATACATGTAATCTTGATATTGCAAGAATTTTGAAGTGCTTGTTTCATCATCGATCGATTTTTGGTATTTTTGTGTTTTTAAATGTTGTAAGAAAATACAAGCACCTAGGTATAATTAACCGAGATGACCTAAGTATTGCTTACATGGATTTTGATTTAGCAAGTTAATACCAGCATCTAAGTATAATTGAACCAAGATGACCTGATTATTTCTTGCATATCAAATGACAAGGATTATATCTGTTTCATGTTTAGACCACTGATGTCCTCAATGATCATTACATTGATCATGTCGTTAGACAAGACGTCACATTACTAAAGATAAATCCACAAGCAACAAACAAAGAAAATAATCATGCCCCCATCATGGCATCTCTAGTTTTCAGGCATCCTTGAGTGGCATAAAAAACATGATAACAAAAATCAAGACTCTGCAACTTAACCTATTCACAAACACAAAACATTCTTGCCTTAGATGTGTTTTCTTGCCATAATTCAAAAAAAAATATTTTGATGTGTTTAGGTACTTGTTTGTTTTTCTTTGGATAGGTTGATGTCTTGCATCAAAATTTCTGTTTGGAAGCATGCTTTGTTGTGTTTGCGTGTCTAGTGAAAGGTATCACAATCCTTATTGTTGTCCTCTGAGGTGCGTGACATTCAAGAATCCAACTCTCCAACTAGGTCGAGGACTTGCCCCTAGTTAGGTAGAGGACCGACTTTATTATGGATGAACTAACAATGGATATGAAGAAATGAGCCCTAAGGGACTGACCTAGTGCCTCAGAGGCTCATTGATAAATGGCCTTGCCTACGTGACAATGCAGAGGCAACGTAGTTTGAGGTAAACCTTGCGGACCTAAGACCTAGGCGATGGGAAATGGTGCGAATGCAGATGGACTAGCAGATGGGTGAGAGGGTATGAAATGGATGGACAGCCTCGAGGGTACATCGATGATGGCCTTGCCCATGTGATAGCTCAGAGGCGACGTAGTTCAACAATGGTTAAATGCCTTGGCTTAAGAAAGATGACAAGATGGATGCAAGTCTGGATTGGCAGCCTGATGGAAGAAGGCAATAAGGACGAGTGAACAACAAGCCATGGTAGGTACACTGATGTGATGGGATGGTTGCAGTTTAGGAGGTATGAATGAGGAACAAGGTTGTAAAAGATGGAGAAGGCAGTTATCAAAAGTAGCACCTATTTACCAGGTTTTCACCACTTGCTTTTATTTGCACAAAAGCTAAAATACACATGACGCCTCTTTGCCAGGTTTTCATCATGGTACCTATCCAAGGCGCATGTTTTCCAAGTTTTCACCAAAGGATGATTTTTTTGTTGTTTTTCCCTTTTTTTTTTTATTTTTTTGATTTTTTTTTGTTTTCGACTCCCTTGCATTGTGGTTTAAGTGTAGAACTTGTGAAGATGCGTGCTATTGATGGGATCATCAAACAATTCACCTTTTGATGTAGCCAATTGATAAGCACCTGACCCATAGGTAGCAATGATGGCATAGTTGGACCAAGCTAGTTGGGTTCAAACTTTCCTTTCTTTTCCCGATCCTGCTGATTGTGGGGATTTTCCTTAAGCACCAGATCACCAACTTGAAATACCTAGGGTTTTACTCTATGGTTATAACTTTTGGACATCCTTTGTTGATAAGCCTTGAGATGGTTAAAGGCTTGTTGCCTTCTCTCCTCTAGCAACTCTAACTCTTGGAGTCTAGATACTCTGTAGTCTTCATCTGTTATGTGGCCTTTTAACGATGCTCATTAGGATGGGATCTTGACTTCAATGGGCAAGATGAATTCAGATCCATAGACCAGGGAGTATGGTGTTGCACCTATGGGTGTCCATATACTTGTGCGGTAGGCCCACAATGTAGGATTCAATTGGACGTGCCAATCATGACCGACATTATTGACAGTCTTTTTCAGGATTTTTAAGATGGTTTTATTTGATGCCTCTGTCTGGCCATTTCCTTGGGGGTAATATGGGGTGGAGAAGTGGTGTTGGATGTGGAATTTGTCACATAGTTCTTTGACATCTAATTTTTGAATGGTCGCCCATTATCTATGATAATGGATAAAGGGATACCATAGCGGCAAATGATGTAGTTCAGGATGAAAGAGGCAATCTATTTGCCTGTGAAATTGGCGAGGGGTACGACTTCAATCTACTTTGTAAAGTACTTAGTGGCAGTGATTATGAATTTATGGCCGTTGGATGATGGAGGGTGGATCTTGCCCACTAAGTTAAGTCCCCATTGACAGAAAGGCCAAGGAGTCATTAAGGCTACAACTCCTATGTTGGTGCATGTATCAGGTTCCCATGGTTTTGGCATTTCTTGTACCTCTTTACAAAATGATAGGAATCTTTTTCCATAGTTGGCTAGTAGTATCCCATGCGTATGAGTTTCTTAGCTAGGGAAGGACCACTAGAGTGGGTCCTGCATTTACCATCGTGCACTTCGCTCAGGGTAGTTTGATATTCCTCACCATCGAGACACCTAAGGAGAGTACCATCGAGACCATGTCGATATAAGGTGTTGGCAATAATGGCGTAATGAGATGCTTGGTGAATGAAGGTTCACTTTTGGTTATTTGAGAGATCAGGTGGCAGGGTGTTCTCTTTAAGATAGTCAAATACTTTTCTGTATAGGGGAGAATCAGATCCTACAATGTGGCAAATGATGTGGGATTTAGGAGAGTCGTATGCAGGATGGGAGACTGGCTCTACAGCTCTACCAAGAACTCATAACATGATTGGTTGTCAGGGATGTCAAGGAGAGATGCAATCATTGCCATGGCATATGTTGCTTTGTTCTCTATCCTTGGTATCTGCTCAAAAGAGATCTCAACAAAGTAATCTTTGAAGTCGTCTACCATTCGTTTGTATGGTATTAACTTCTCATCCTTTGTTTGGTAGTTGTCATTCACTTGGTTGATGACTAGTTGTGACTCACCATACACCTGAAGTTCTGTGATGTTCCATTCAACTACTATCTTGATGCCAATGACTAGGGCTTCATACTCCACCACATTGTTAGTACAAGGAAAGAGTAGTCTGTATGATTATGGAATGGTGTTACCATTAGGTGTGATCAACAAGATACCTGCCCTGGACCCATGTTGAGTATATGAGCCATCGAAGTAGAGTTTCCAGGTTGTTGTTATGTGAAAGATGGACTCGTCTGGAAATTCAAAGCTCAAAGGGTTATCATCTATTAAAGGCGCATCTGCTAGCTGATCTGCAAGTACTTGACCCTTTATTACGCACCTGTCTACATACTCAATGTCAAACTCACTGAGAAGCATGACTCATTTGGACAATCTACCGGTAAGGGTAGCTTTGTTGAGCAAATACTTTAAAGGATTGATTTTTGCTACTAGCTTGATGGAATGCGATAGCATGTAATGTCTCCATTTTTGCGAAGCGAAGACCATAGTGAGGCATGCTCTTTCAATTGGCGTGTATTGTATCTCATAACCAACCAGTGTTCTGCTGATGTAATAAAGTGCTTGTTCTTTCCCTTCATGATTTTGCTGTGCAAGGAGAGCTCCCAGAGCTGTTGGTGTGTCAGAGATATAAAGTAGAAGAGGCTTACCCTGGATAGGTGGCATCAATACAAGTGATTTAATGAGATATTCCTTTAACTGTTGAAATGCTTGTTCGCACAAATCATTCCATTTGAAAGGAATGTTCTTATGTAGGAGGTGCATGAATGGGTGGCACTTATCTGCTAATTGAGAAATGAACCTTTTGATAGATTGAAGTTTTCCCTGTAGAGACCTCAATTGACTAAGATTTTTGGGAGGTGACATTTCCATGATAGCTTTCACCTTAGCTAGGTCTACTTCGATTCCATTTGTAGACACGATGTATCCTAGAAAATGATATACGCACTTCTTTGGGTTGAAGCGCACATTGAACTGCTCCAATCTTGTGAAGATTTTGTCTAATACTGCTAGGTGTCCTTCTCTTGTGAGTGATTTCACCAAGATGTCATCTACATAATCTTCCATTATGGTGTGCATCATGTTGTGGAAGATTGTGGTCATGGCTCTCTGATATGTTGCCCCTGCATTTTTTAATCCAAATGGCATGACACACCAACAATAGGTGCCCCATGGACATGTGAATACGGTCTTATGTTGGTCCTCAGGTGCAATTTTGACCTGGTTGTATCCCAAGAAACCATCCATTAGCGACATCATAATGTGCCCTGCCGTGAGATCTACAATAATGTCAATGTTTGGCAAAGGGAAATCACCTTTTGGACAAGCTTTATTCAGGTCCCTAAAGTCATTACACAGTTGAACTCTTCCATCTGGTTTGGTGACAGGCACAATATTGGAAATCCACTCAGGATAGTCTATTGGTCTGATGAACCCGACATCTAGCAACTTCTTCAGTTCTTCCTTTACCATGATGGCGACATGCGGGTCCATCTTCCTAAGTTTTTTCTTAACTGGCTTGGCTCCTGGAGCTAATGACAAGTGATGCATTATGAGATTTGGGTCTAGCCCCAGCATATCCACATATGACCAAGCAAAGTTGATTTGTTTCCTTTTGAAGAATTCAGTGAACTCTAGTTTTTCTTGGGCAGTTAATGATTGTGTCATATGGATCATCCTTGGATTGGCACCTGTGCTGACGTTGATCTGCTCCGCTGGTTCCATCAAGATTGAGGATCTCTCCTAATGTGTGAGATTGGGGAGAGGGTCAGCGTTTCATCCTTCGGTGCCTCAGAGAGGTTTTCATCATTGGATGCGTCTTTCATATTTTTACTATTTTGATGATCTAACATTGCCGCAGAGCGGTTTTCACCGTTAGATCCATTTTTCATTTTTATATTTTTGAGACTGAAAGGCTTGACACTCTCTCCAAAATAAGCCCTGTCATTGAGTTCTATGGCATAGCTAGCCCTGTGATCCCTTGCGGGTATATGGTCCCTAAGCTCTAGATAGTCTATGATGGCTTCATCATTTTGGAAGGCATCTAGCTCAGGGGTAGTATCTTGTATGCCCCAATCGATGAGTTCTAGATGTAATAGTGGTAGCGGGTCATTGGGTTGGTCTGGTTTGAGGATATTGATGGTCAAGATGGAGGAGTTAAGGTGGTTAGTATAAGAATGAACAATGCCTGCAATGGTACTCTCCACTAGTTGATCTGTCAAGTGCGGTATCATTCTTTCCTCACGAATCTCACTATCGTTATTATGCGGCTCAAACTCTAGAGGTCTATCCCTTGGACTTTATCTCTTATTAGTTGCATGGGTAGGGTCATACTCATGGACCACATCTATGTCTTTTTCATCACAAGATAGTTCAAAGAGACTATCCCATTCATATTCATTGGAGTCTGTCTCACTGCATCCTTGTAGTCAATGAATTTGATCTACTAGGTTAGTAGCAGATGTTTCTGGTTGTTGGTGTTTATGCTTATTTGGTCCCTTGGTCTTTGCTTTGCCGGTGTAGCCTAGCCCTGTAGTGTCTTGGGCTGTTAATGTATGAGGTTGGATAGGTTTAGTGATACCTTCCTTTCTCAATCCGATGGGCCCATGACCTTCAAACCCCATTCTTTGTAATATTGAGAATCCTTGACCATATTGTTCAATTTGTATCGTGGAGTGATGGTCTTGTTTCTTGGATAGATTGTCTTCATCCTTATATAACCATTGTAGGATGTCTTTTTCATCGCTCTCATCTTCAAGGCTTCCCCATTTGACAAATGGACCTTTAGTAGTTTCTAAGGCCTTGGGTTTTCTCATGGAAGGCCGTCCATAGGATCTGAGGGAGATACAGAGCTATGATGAGCAAAAGGATTGTGCAATTGTGTATTCACCGAGACTATTGTCTTTGACTTTGAAGTCAGATTGGGGTACCTTCGATGTGGAAGAGAGTGAAGTCAGGTCAACATGGGATGCAGATGGAGTAGAGGCACAGTTATGGGGAATCACAACTTCAGGTTTAGATTGTACATAATTGCAATATTGAAACAAATTGGAATCACCTTGAATGGTGATTTCTTGGCCTTCATGGGGGAACTTGATACACTGGTGATAGGTTGATGGTACTGCTTTCATAACATGTATCCAAGGTCTCCCAAGGAGAATATTATATGCAAGCTCCATAACCAGGATTTGGCACACTACATCCTTTACTATAGGTCTCACTCTGATAGGCAAATCAACAGTTCCCTTTGAAGTTCTTTCCTCTTCATCGTAAGCTTTGATGGTGATTTTCTTTTTAGGATCGATAGCCTTCTCTAAAAACGCCAATGCAAGGATTAGCTTTAAGGTGCAAATATTTAAACTAGCTCCTCCATCGATTAGAACCCTTTTGATTTTATGTTTTTGGATGAAGGCTTCTATGTGGAGAGACGCATTATGAGGTTGGGTGATTGACATATCATCTTTTTTAGTGAATGATAGAAAATGAGGAGTGGTAATATGACCTACCATAGTCTGAAACTGCTCTTCGATGAGGTTTGTTGGGATGGTGGCTTTTGAAAGAGCTTGGTTAAGTATGGCTCTGTGGAATGGGGACAAACATAGAAGTTCCAAGATGGAGATGTGTGTGGGTGTCTTGTGAAGTTAGTCCATTGTACTAGTTGGATGGAGAGGATGGCTTAGACGGGACTCCCTTAAGAGTAACCTTTCCACCGCGGGTGGTCACATTACAATCTGGGGTTTTATTTATAGTGATTACATTGATATGTGAATCACTCTCTGAAATGTGGTTAACCACATAGTCAAATGATACGTTCGTATAATTGGTTTTGTTAGTTCCATTGTTGTTTTGATTTGAAGACCCTCCCTGCTCCTAGTTGGGAAGTGGATTCTTGGATGCTAAGTGATCATCATTAGAGGTATGTCCATCAAGTGATACCTTTTTTTGGTCCAAAAAGTCTTGAATTACGTGTTTGAGCACAAAATAGTCATTGGTTTTATGTCCCTTGTTTCGGTGATATTCACAGAAGTCATTGTCATTCCACCAAGGAGGTTTGACTTTTGGTTTGTCACACCGTTGGAAGCGTTATGAGTTTATTTGATATTAGCTTCCGTAGGGTGGTTTCCAATGTTTCTCCTAGAGGTGTGAATTTTCTCGTAAGTAGATAGTTTGTAAACCGTGATTCGGCATTTCGTGGTTTGTTTTGTGGGGGGTTGTTTTGTGGGTTTGATAAACTGAAAATTGGTTGCTTTGGTGCCACATTTTTGGCATCAACCACCCCATCATTCATGATGTTTTTATTTTTAGTCCAAAATTGTGGTTTATCTATGTTTACATTTGCACTAGGAGTGTCCTTATAAAGTTTGATTTGACCTTTTTCTATCAACACCTTTTCAATGAGTAAACCCATCTCAATGACCTTGCTAAAAGAAGCAGGGCATTGGATTTGAATTTGGTAGCTTAGGTCAACGTGTAGGTTGTGGACAAACATTTCAATCATTTCTTTTTCTAGTATTTGATGTGGACATTTGCTTGCCAATTGTCTCCATCTTTGTAAGAAAGAGGTGAAGGACTCTCCACCCTTTTGTTTAGTGTTACAAAGATCTAAGAGTGAGATGTCATGCTCAATGTTGTAGGAGAAGTGCATGACAAACTTATCCACTAGTTCGTTGAAGGTTCGAATGCTGGGAGGTAGTCAAGAGAACCACTCCATAGCTTGTCCTCCCAAGCTCCTTGGGAATAGTTGCATGAGATAGGTGTCATTGTGGGTGACTTCAAGGCATGCTGCACTAAATTCTCTAATGTGGTCTCTTGGATCAACCTTTCCGTGATATTTGTCAGATTTCGCTACCTCAAATTTTGAGGGGAAAGGTATCATGATCAAGGCTTTGTCAAAAGGATATGGTAAAATATCCTCTAGAGAATAGTGTTTTGTTGATGATCTGGTTTGGATGTTTGCGAACTATTGTTGCAAGGCTTGGATTTGTTGAGTCAATAAGCCTAGAGGGTTTGTGTTATCCGGTGTCTTTTCCGAATAGGTAGTTTTAAGATCAATTTTGGGAGTATCTTTATCTCGTTCGGAGCCCTCTTTCGATGTCTCATATTCATTGGACGCATTGTTCTCTCTTAGATCAGAGAGATCAAAGTTAGAGGACAACTTAGCTCCTTGTTGAGCTAGCATAAGAAAGTACTTTTGAGGGTTCATGGTTAGGACTTTGTCCATCATCTCTAGAAATTTTACATTTTGTGAGGCACCAATTACTTCCTCATGCGGGACTTCCTCATCTTCCTCATGGTGAGAAGGTATTTCTTTGTTCAAATTATCCATGTTTTGATTTTCTTTGGCTTTTGATCTAGTGGCAACCATACAAATTGTTTGGTGGGGGTGAATGTTGGGTGATTTGGTAAAGTGTTGTTGGAGGTTGTTGAGAAGGGGATACTTGTGGTGATGAGGTTCAAACAAGGGTTTCCCTAGACAAATCGTGTGAAACAAGTTGGTTGATACAAAATGGTAGCCAAAAGTAAGGGTGATTGGAATCCAATTACTTGATATAGACTAGTTTTGCACAAGCCACTAGTGAAGTTCTGAGAGAGAAGGATGATAGATCCTTGGTAGTGGATACTTACTAGGTTTGTTTGAGGCTGATATGATCTAGAATTGCTTTGCACTAACCTAGTTTTGATACTTGGTTTGATTTTTGGAAGATTGGTGAAGTCTTTTGGTGAGATGTCCAACAGAAAAGAGGGTATGATGTGAAAAATGGATGGGAGAAGCAACTACATGGTAAATCCAATTTTAGAAACTAAAATAAAGTTGAAATGGGTACCCATAAAGGTTGATATTTTTCTCACAAAAGATCTGGAAGTGCTCACTGTGATGGATGCGCAAGAACAGATAGAAGACAAATGCACAACAACAGATAATAAAAGCGCAAGACTAATGCAAAATATATGTGCAGGAACAGATAACAGATGCACAACAGGGTTGGAAAAAAGTGCAGTAGGAGTGAACAAATGTGTAACTCTGTGTTTTTTGGTAGTTTTTGACTGATTTTGGCATTTTTTTTATGTTTTTGGTTTTTCTTTGCTTTGAGGTTGTTTTTGTCTGATTTTTCAATTATGGCAAGAAAGACACAACAAACACAAAGAATATTTTCATGATTTTTTTTTTTTTTAGATTTTTGACTTTTTTGACTAAAAACAAGTACAAATCCTAGGATGGTAGGGGCAATATAAACCAAATTCTCACTTGGTTTTTACACCAGCTATGCTATTCAAAGTGGATAACTTAGGAACTTGGGACACGGGCTCCCCCTTAAAAGTGCACAAACTTCTCTAGTACACCAAGTTCTGGGTTCCTAAGGCTCGCAAACATTAGGATTTCCCTGTTATCTCTACTATTGAATTGTAAGTACGTGAGTCATCTTAGGAAGATGATAATCACTCTTTTCAGCACTAGTTTATAGGGGATTTTGGCCTCTAAAACAATGGATAAGTAGTAAGGGCAACTATTCGAGTGGTTATACGTGTGGCAACACTACTCTCCATTATGGAGTCTCCCAGCCTTCAAGGGTTGCGCCTTGGAGGGTTTTGGGGGAGGTTGGCTATCGGTATAACTAATCAACACTCGTTGCATGAAGCTTTCGCCTCAAGTACAATTTATTTATAGTGGCTAGGCAGAACTTGGCTTTAGCTTGTTACCACTTAAGGTCATTCCCACTTGGACAAAAGGATATCCAAGGGCAGGCCTCTCTAAAGGTTAAACATGCAAAATGATAGGTTTGGCATCTTGGTCACCCAAGAAAGGGGATAGCATAGGCCTACTATCATTCTGAAAACACGAAGAACAATGGTTCTTTAATTCTATTTAAAAGAAAAAAAAAAATAAATGAGTTATGCTATTTGGGCACACACAAGATTTGTTAACTTTGAAAGAAGCAAATAGAAAGCAATGGTTTGATTTTAGATCCTCCTAGTTGGGACTATGTTTGAGTTGTTGATACAACAAGTTCAAATTACAGCCTTCCTATTTAGATCTAGATAAGATTTGCATGAACAATCCAATTACTTTCCTTGCTAATTAGATCTATGGTGTGAGTTAACAATGCAACTAAATGTCTAACCCGCTCCTAACCTGCAGATAGATCTGAGAATATTTCTATGAGAGATGTTAGTGTTAACAAAAAATCACAAGAAATAACCCAAGGACCCTATCAGAACAAATGTGCGGTTACAGAGAATATATGCGCAGAGACAGAGAATAGATGAGTAGTTTAAACAGATGCGCCGAATCAGAGATCAAATGTGTTGAAACAGAGAATAAATGTGTCGATCTGTCAGATGCGTTGAAGTAGAGATCAAATGTGTGGTTTCAATGAATAGATGCATAGAAATGTCCTATGTATGGAACCTAATGCACAAAAACTTAATTTTGAGGTTAAATTGGGGCAAGGCCCCATGATGGGCGCCAGAAATGTTACGAGAAAATGTGGATATAATATAAATAATTAATAATAACCCAATAACTGAATAGAAATTGCAATAATCAAGATTCAACACAAAGAAAGATACCTTGCAAACCTTATTACTTCGTAGCTTCGATTGGTCGCCTAATCTCAAATTGATCTTTCATGTGAATGAAGCCCTCAAAAAGTGCACTTCCTTATTTTTTTCTTCAAGATGACAATAGAGAACATCTATGATAGTTCTTGTAATGAAGAGGATCTTCAATACAATAAAAATGGTGATCGCAAGCTATGGATATGGTGTTGGGTGCCAAAGGCACGCTGTGATTCCTACAGAGTAAGTTTATAAAAGCTTGGATAGTTGAAATGGAGGAATAGGGGTTGTATTTATAGATTTGTGAGAGGGAAGATCAACAGTGTAGAATGAATAAGAAGATCAACAGTTGAAGAAATTTGAGAGGATGTGCGCGAATAGGAAGAGGACAAGTGTCCTACTCCTTCATGCATCAGGGAATTAACAGAAATAGATTGAAGAGTTAACTGGGTTAATTGACTAGTTAACAGAAAAGACTAACTAGTTAACAGATTTGATTTATGAGTTAACTAATTGGAACTGGAGGATAAATAGGACATGTGGGTGAGGGAACAACTAATTAAATATTAAAATATTTAATTAAGTGTGCACATGGATTTGCATGGATTAATTTTGGTGTTAATCCATTTTTAAGAGGAAATAGATAATCTAAATAAATGTTTTGATTTATTTAAATATAGAGGATGTTAAGTTTAGAAGAACTAATAAAATAATTAGACATTATCTAATTTAGATTGACTTTAGAATTTAGAAGAGGTAATTAAATAATTTGATATTATTTAATTTAGAGGAATTTTGGAAGAATTAATTAAATAATTTGGTATTATTTAGTTTAGAAGAACTTGGAGGAATTAATTAAATAAATGAATTTATTTAATTTGGAGGAATATGAAGGATTTAATTAAATAAATGATTTTATTTAATTTTGTGGAGGATTGTGAATCAAATAAATAAATTGATTTGTTTATTTATTGATAGAGGAATTAAACTGAAATAAATATTAAGAATATTTATTTAGATAGAGTTATGTCATTTTTAGGTGTATACAGTACCCATGTACAAATAATTTTTTCATAAGTGGATAAAAAGGAGAAAACCAATGGGAAATAAAAGTCCTCTCTAATAGAGAAATTATACATAATAAAATTGTACAAGTGCATAAGAAGAAGAGAATAGAAGGATGACTATACATAACTCCCCAAGGACTAATTCTAACACTGATGTAAAATAAATGTTCCCCCCATAGGAGAGAAAAAGTGAGAAGGTCTATGTGACCCCCCGAAAAAATGTGAAGGAATAAACTCCATACGAATAAATGCTTCCTCCCAAAACTGATATGAGAAGACAAACCATGTACCCTCCCCTCAAAATACCTCCTATAGTGTGTGTAGAAGCTTGACATTGGATGTTGAAGATAATCCATGAATGTTGAACCACATTTCTCCCCTTAGGAAGAAAAAGAGCCACAGAAGTGTGCAAATGATCTTCCCATTCCAAATAGGAACATGCAGAAAGAAATATGAAAGTCTCTAAATTTTGCACATGATCCAAAGATGTAGATGATGCCCATGATGTCTTCATTGGATGCTCAAGTATCTCCAAGCCAATGCTGATGTGTGACAAATGCTGATCATATGAATCGGGTACCATAAAATATTCAAGAACATGGACCACATGGACCATAGATGGATGGTGATAAGTGGACCAAAGAGAATCTGATACTCTGCATAGGATGTCAAAATACATGATGACTAAGTTGAATATGTGGACTCATAAATATATGTAGAATTTGTCATAAAAGTTGATGTAGGCAAAGCTAGAGCATTTGTATCCGAAGAAGATAATGGTGATGTAACTTCATTAAAGTCGTCATCAAATAGAATATGAATGTCCTCAATGGTGTCTTCCAAATTTACAATGCGGCTCTAAGAACAGACACGATATGTCTAGTAGATATGCATTCCAATGTGACGGATATCAAAAGACAATATCAATATCCTGGTGCATAGAATCTCTGGAGGTCATAGATGAGACAAATTTTGATTCAAATGTAGCACCAGGTGATGGTGGAGATAGAGAAGAAGTAAGAGAATATGTCTCTGTGTCATCAACACATTCAAGATTTTCCCAGTAAGCAAGTTCCTCTTTAGTATCATCACCATACAAAGGATTATCAACATCATCAAGGGGTAGAAGTATGTCCATAACGAGATCATCTAGGAATGGAGATTCATTGGGATCTCCATACATTTCCCATAGTGTGGTCCAGATAGTGCGATGGCACTCAATGTGTGATATTTCCATGATGTGTGGTTCCCAACACTTAAACCAATTAATCCTAAGACATGATAATTTTTATTTCCCCATATAAATGTACTTGGTTCAAGAAGAAGCCCATACAAATGTGGCAATACATGGATCCATCGATAGTGCTTTAGGATGCCATCATGTCAGAAATTGTAGTTTCATTTTTTAAAGTAATGACAAATGGATGATTTGTTATTCCCATTTTTAGTGACTTAGATTATCCCTTGATATTATTTTGTTGTTATAGAAGCCCCCTAGAAAAAATGCAAGAAAAAAATACAACTTCTTTTAAGATTGGATGCCAAATCAACCATTTATAATGCACAATGATTTTTACAAAATGGGCTATCCAAATCTTAAAATTGATTACAAATTTGAAATCCTTGCATTTTTTGGTCAATTTAAAAAAAAAGCTTGCAAAATTTTGATATTAGGGGTGAAAGATATGCTCCGTCAAAATGTGCTTACAATAGTGACTTTGGAGGCCAAAAATCTAGTCAAAATAGCACAATAGTTAAATTGTCTCAATGCCACATCAAAGAGGATGGAAAAACCTTTTCGTTGACTATAAATTTGCCAAAAAATGCCTATGTGGGCAAAAGTTATGGCAAAATGAAAAAATGCCTACTTTAGGCACTTTGAATGACCCTGGTGGTCAGCCTAGCATAAAAAGTTTGATGTGGTAATTTACTAATCACTAGTAGTCAACAACAAATGTTTAAGTTTACAACAAATGCTAATGGTTACAATTATGTTATTAAAAAGTTTGATGTGGTAATTTACTAATCACTAATAGTCAACAACAAATGTTTAAGTTTACAACAAATGCTAATGGTTACAATTATGTTATGGTTACGAATAAAGTAACATTAAATATTACTTTCATAACAAATGCAATATTAATCGTTACTAGTAGCAAAGTCCTAGTTGAACATTAACTGTTAACATTTAACAACTCCACAAACACATCGTTGAAAAGATTTAATAGTTAACATAAATGTTAACAAACAATTTCAACAACGGTGACCATTTTGCTCGCATCTTGGCAAGCAATTGATATAAGGTCGTTGGCAGTTGAAGAGATGCTCGTGAAGATGGTAGAAATCTGAGCAGATGCAAATGGTGACCCACAAGCTCAAATGTGACTGTTGGAAGCCAAAGTTGCAGGTGAATCCTGTGAAATGGAACAACGACCTCCAAAAATACAAGTGGCAACCAACAAACTCAAATGGAGTTGTCCCAAATACACAAATTGTGACTTTGATAAACAATCTCAAAGCCAAAGATAGTAGAAAAGAAATCACTGTGACCATAATGAACGCCAATCCAGAGACAAGAAAGAGCTTTCCCCAAAAAACTGAGCCAGTTGTGGAGGCTGAGTTGGCCAAATACGAACAAGGTCAGATGCAAATGTAGAGTAGTCCTGGCCACCCAGAATGGGCGTTTGAAAGGTAGTGTTGCTTCGATGAAACCACATAGTGGAATGGACGGTAGAGAAGGCCAATTAGGAGCCAAATATAGGGCGAGAAGCTTTGGCAAAGGCTAAAAAAGGCCACAAAATTTGGCAAAAAACTTGCAAGAGACCAATAAAATTGATCCAAATTCTTGCACAAATGAAGAAATCAAGCCTGAACAAAAAATTGCAAGAGGCAATATTGCCCTCTACAAAAAAAAATTGTAATTTAAAAAAAATCCATATAGTACGGATTGGAGGCTATACGGTTGTACAAACCTTAGGAGAGGGGTAAATTATTTTTTTGAATCACTTTATTGAGAAGTGCCAAATGAAGGGTTATTCTTACTGGCTTGGGCCTTCTAGACTCAACAATGAGGTTTGTTGGGCTCCATGATGAACTCTTGATAGGCTTGGTGCGGAAATCGTTCAAAACAGAAAGGGTTTTACTAGCATGGCTCTGATATTGGAGCAACCAAGATTAGCCAACAAGAACTAGAATCACTTCCACAAAAAATAATTGCACTGTATAAATAGGCATGAGAGAAGAGATAGGATGGTTGAATACAAAGACCGACTAACCCTCCTAAGATGCGACACTTGTGAGCTTCAAGTGACAATTGCTCATGCAAGTGGCAAGTAAACATACAAGAGGCATCTCAAAAGGATAAGGACACATGCATCCACCACATGAGGTGAGACAAACTCTAAAAAAACCCTAACTAAACTTAAGATAAGTGTGAATAGGTCAATCTTAGAGAGGTGATATCCTAACTAGCTATAATATGACCTTATTTACACTAACATTTATGGACTTTGATAAAGATTATGGATGGCTAGGATTTGATCTTGTGCAATGGAGGGATGTGGTTGATCCATTCACAAAAGAGAATGAGAAGCCGACAAGTGGAATCTTGTTATTGGTGCACATGATTAGGGAAAATATTGAAGAGATATGGAAGGTGAGGATTGAAAAGGTCATTTTTGGAGCCATGTGCAAATGTGGAGCCTTGTGCAAGGTTGACTTTGCTGATTTAGTAGAGGAATGTGCGAATAACTAATTAGTTGATTAAAGGAAAGTCATGGCTTAATAAGCCACACAACAAAACACCTAGAATTCAAGGGAACCTATTCTGATAGGGGACAATAAATTCGTGGGGAAAGTTGTGTTCAAAACCAAAGACGATAAGTCTAAACAAGTGGTCACCAAAGCTAATAAGACCTCGGGGCTCGAAGGTAATAAAAACTTTGCTATGGGTGTGAGAAGATCTAGCAGACTGTCTAACAGTTCCAAGCCCCATAATTTGGAGGAGATAGACTTATCCAGTGAGGATTCCCAAGTGGATTTGGTGAAGGATTTTGATTTTGATGTTGGGGGCCTTAAGGATAATTTGTTTGCAAATATTCCTTTTTAAAAGATGAATTGTGAGGGTAAAAATCTCTTTGATGAAATGAATACCCCTTATACTGAGTCAGAATCCACAAAAGGTTTGCAGTTGGCTACCCAAAAGGAGGGGAAATAGAAAGACTGCTCATTGTGTGAAGCCAATACTTTCAATCTTGTTGCCCTCTAAGAAAAAATGGTTCTCTTGGAAAATAATGTCAACAAGATGATTAAGTTGAGCACCAAAATTATTCACAGGTCAGCTACTACTCTTTTATTGCTCTAGTATGCCAAGAGGAAGAAGGATTTGGATACTAGCCATAATCTAGAGAAGGAACTAAGAAGAGTAAATCTAATGAAGATTTGTATAAGTTTCTTATTGAGGACTAGGGGATTATCTCTACCCCCAAGGTTAGCCTCTTGGTTTGTCCTATGTTCTATTGTCTTTAGTTCTATTTCTCTACGATTATAGTGTTGTTTGTTAGCTATTGGTGCCCAATTTGCACCTGGTTTGGTTTAGCCTTCGAGCAGCTTTTTTAAAGGGTTGGGACCTTGGTTTTTCCTGCTTATGTAATAAAAACTAATTAGTTGATTAAACTAGGTTTATTTAATCAACTAGAGGTGAGGATTTTAACATATATTAAATAAAAATTAAGTATCTATTTAATTTTTTGGGGAATGTTGAGGGGATGATTAATTAATTAAATAAATGTTGATTTATTTAATTAAGGTTGGAGCTTTAGAAGAAGGGATGAATTATGATAAGAATGCTTTTGGATTATACTGTGTGTTTTCTTGTCAACGTTTAGGATCACACTTAGTGATCCATCATGAGGAAGAGGAAACAAGTGAATAGGATGCAGAAACTTAGCCTTATAAAAAGGAGGAGAGGGGGGATTAGGGTTGTAGAGGATTAGAAGGGAATAAAACACATTAATTATCCACAAAGAATGAACAAAAAGTCAAAAAAAGGAGACCAAAACACTAAGAGGTAAGATATAATAACATGTAACAGTATGAATAAAGCAATAAATATAATAACAACACAACATATATTAAGAAGAAGCTAGAAGGAGAAATAGATAGTAAGAGGCAAAATAATCAGAGCAATATATAATACCACTTCAAATAAAAAATAAATGAGTATAGTAAATAGATAATACATAAGCAATATATATAATAATATCTAACAGAATAAATAAAACCTACCAAAAGGAAGAATATATAATAAAAGAATCTGTAGAAAAAGAAATAAGGAAATTATAAGGGATCAAAAACAGAAAGGAAAGACCCACTATAAATCAAATAATAATACACAAAAAAAATTATATAAAAAACCTTACAAAAAATAAAATAAATTAAAAACTAACAAATTAATACCTACAAATTCAATGATAATACCTAACTACACCAATAAAATCCACCAAAAAGAAAAAGAATAAAAATGAATCAATAGAATAAAATAAATTAAATAAATAAAAAATAAAAAGTAAGGAATCAAAAAAGGTATAATGCCTAACAAAATTATAAAAATTGAATATAAAAATAAAATAAAATGAGAATAAATTAAAAAATAAACGTGAGGAATTAAAAATAAGAAGGAAAGACCTAACTTAAAGAAAGCCATTACAAGTAAAAAAGTTAAATCTAGAAAGTAAATAGGTAAATTAACAAGAACAAAAAAGTAAGAAAAAATGAAAAAGAGGAAACAAATTAAACCTAATAAAATAAAAAAAGAAAAACTAACAAAATAATACCTACCAAAATACCTAATAACATAGAAAATACTATCAAAAGGACATTAAAAAATAAATGAATTTGTAAAGTAAATAATTGAAAATAAATTGCTCAAAAAGAAAGATAAGAAATAGGTAAAAAGGTTAAATAACGACAACAAAAAGGTAAATTAACAGAATAAACTTGAAGAAATGAGGAAAAAGAAGAAACAAAATAAAACCTAATAGAATATTAAAAACTGAAAACCTAACAAAATAAGATCTAACAATAAAATAAATTAAAGAACTCAATAACATTGAAAGAATCTATCAAAAAGAATAAATAATAAATAATAAAGGAAACTATAACATAAATAAACTAAACCAAAATATAAGGAATCAAAAGATAAAAAATGCCTAACAAAATTAAAAATTAATGGGGTAAATAAAAAAGGAAAATTAAGAAAACTAAACATAAGGAATCAAAAAAGAGCAAGAGAGGTAAATTGACAAGATGAGATGTGAGGAAAAAGAAGAAACAAAATAAGTAAAACACCTAACAACAAAATTAATCCCTACCAAAAAAAAAAAAGGAGTTAATAGAATAAATTAAATAAAGAAAAATAAAATGTAAGGAATGAAAAGAGAAATAAAGCCTAACAAAATTAAAAATTGAGTAAACAAAATAATAGAATAAATAGAGACAAAAGTTAAGGGAAATTAAAGCAAGGAAACAAAGAAATAAAAGGGAAGACCTACGACAAAGAATGTCAAAAAACAAGTAAGAATGGTTAAAGCTAGAAAGCAAATAGGTAAATAATAAGAAATAAGGAAAAAAGAAAAAATAAATTAAACCTAAAAAATAAAAAATAAAACCAAACAAAATAAACCTAAAAAATAAAAAAATACCTAATGACGTAGATAAAATCTATCAAAAAGAAAAATAAATAATGAATGAAACTAAGAAATCAAATAAATAAAAAATAAATCTAAACAAAAAGAAAGTTAATAAGATCAAAAAGGTTAAATCAGTAAAGCAAGAAGGTAAATTAGCAAAGATAGTAAGACAAGGGAAATAGTAAATTCATAAAAGAATGATATTAGGTAAAAGGAATAACAAGCAAAAAAATGAAAGACCTTGACCTAAACACAAGGCAAAGAACACAAAACAAAGAAGATGAAAGAAAGGGGGAAGAGGTGGGAGGGGGCGAGGAAGGAAGAGGATGCCAGGAGGACCAAGGTGGGAAGGGCGAGGGGGAGGAGGAGGATTAGGTTTGATGCAGGGAGGTTAGGGGAGGGTGCAATAGGGGTTGCCAAGCTGGGCTCAAGAACCAACCTTCATCCCGATTAAGATTCATAGGGTGGGACCTAATGCAAATGGCTTCAAGGAGTTTCCCCCTGAAGAAATTATCCTCATTGTAGAGAACTTGGGTGTCCTCTAGACAAATATGGTGCTTGGTTTGAAAGGAGTGCTCTGCAAGGGGTGATTTAGAAATGCAATCATGCCTAATGTCAGCACAATGTTCCTTGATCCTTGTATTGATTGAACGACTAGTTTCGCCAATATGCGGGGTCCCGCAAGAGCAAGCAATTTTATAGACTCCAGAGTTGAGCATTTTAGGTATAGGATCCTTGACAGAAGGGATGAGGTTCCTAACAGTGGATAAGGGTTTAAAGGTGCACATGAGGCCTTTCTTACGTAAGATTTTTGAGTTCTTATTGGAGAGACCTTCAATGTAGGGGAGAGTCACACGGGAAGAGTTGGGTGTGTCGGGTTTAGGTTTGGAGCTGGTGCAATTTTTGGCAACGGAGAAAGCTCTAGAGATGGATTTGTTGTTGAACCCATTGAGTTTAAAAACTTGCAAAAGGTGAGAGAGCTCCAGGTCAATGTGCTCCTTTTCATAGAGGCAGAAAGCACGAGTGACTAGTGTTTTAAGAACACCGGCCTTTTGGCTAGGATGGTGAAGAGAGGAAACATGGAGGTAAAGATCCGTGTCGGTAGATTTCCTGTAGACCTGACAACCAAGAGAGCCATCCTTTTTTCTGATGATAAGGACATCAAGGAATGGAAGTTGGTTGTTGGCCTCAAGTTCTTTGGTGAATTGAATGCATTCAACCAAACTGTTTAGATGGGAGTGTAAGAGTATAATTGTTCGAGGCCATGAGGCCAACAAATATTGGTGTCATCAACATATTGTTTCCACCATCTAGGCTTGAAGGGAAAGGAGTTTGGAGCAAGCTCTTCGAATTGCTCCATATAAATAGACGTGATTTATGTAATTAATGTTGGAGGAATAATCATATTAATTAATTAAATAAACATAATTTATTTAATTAATATTAGAAGTGAGATGATCATGCAATGATGATAGAAATGCAAGAATGCATTTTTAGGCATCTACAAAACAAAACAAAAATGAAAGGAAGCTAGGTGTACGGAAATCGCTTCCTACACTAATCTAATGAGGGGAGGAGAGTGCAAATTCAAATTTATCCTAACTATTACAACAACATTAAACCATTAACATGAGATATTGCAACAAACACATAACAGAGAAGGTGAGACACAAGATATATGTGGGGAAAACCCTTATCGGGTGAAAAACCCCACACTCCAAAACCTGCACAATGTATTATCAAAACAAGGAATGTTTACAACACACTTGCAATGCAAGCTCTCAAGAGTCTTCGACACTCGTATCTGGAGACAAACTGGCAGCATAACAGTACCTGTCAAACTTGTAATGCATCTCCTTCTCCATGTGAGGACAAAATTACAAGTTGCCATCTTCCATGTAGGATGACACATCACTGTGCCACATCCCACAATATGACATTATGGAATTTATAATTAATTTACAACATAGGCAATGAATTAATAAATACAAACATAAATAATGTAAGGAATTACCAAGGTTGAGACACCTTAATTCCCAAGATTCTCCCACTTGTTGAACACCTTGTAAGAGCCAATAGAATAATAGGATTTAACTGCTATAGGCCGAGAGGCCCATAGACTCCGAACACCATCTGAACTTCTCTATGCCCACTAGCTTCGTCAATGCATTTGCAATATTCTTCAAATTATCTACCTTCTCCAAATTTACTTTTCCATCCTCAACCATGTCTCGCACAAAGTGAAATTGAACATCAATGTGCTTTGTTCTAGCATGGAAAGTTGGATTCTTCGCAAGGAAAATTGCACTCTGACTGTCACAACTGATCGTAATTTGACCTGCATCAACACCAATATCGAAACATAATCTCTTAAGCCAAATGGCTTCCTTACAAGCATGAGTTGCAGCCATATACTCAGCTTTTGTAGTGGACAAAGAAACCACATGTTGTCACTTACTCATCCAACTAATTGCACCACCAAACAGTGTAAACACATAAGCACTGGCGGATCTCTTGCTATCAATGTCACCTGCCCAATCAGAATCCACAAATCCACAAATACTAACTGAATGCGGAGGTCCTATAACCTTTCCATGATAGCAAATGGAATACTCTAAAGTACCCCTCAAATATCTGAACACTCGCTTAACTACATCCCAATGTACCCGTCCAAGATTAGCCATAAACTATCTAAGGACTCCCACTGCTTGGGTAATGTCTGGTCTTGTGCAGACCATAGCATACATCAAACTACCAACAACACTAGCATAAGGTACTCTTCTCATGTCCTCCACCTCACTAGGAGATTTCGGATAATCATTAATAGACAACTTTGTCCTCAATGAAACAGGAACACTCAACGGTCTACAATCTGCTATGTTGAACCTGTCCAACATGGTCCTTACATATTTACTCTGGCTTAACCAAAGTTTTATGTTAGTTCTATCTCTTCTGATTTCCATTCCAAGAATGTATCTAGCTACTCCTAAATCTTTCATTTCAAACTGTGCTGCCAACTGAGACTTAAAATTAGAAATCATATTCTTACCCTTCCCAATGAGCAACATATCATCAACATATAATGCAACAATGAGAATATGATCACCATCAAACTTATAATACACACAATGATCCGATTTCAATCTCAGATAACCAATGGACAACACAAAGGCATTAAACTTCAAGTACCACATCCTCGGAGACTGCTTCAAACCATACAAAGACTTCTTAAGCTTGCAAACCAAATTTTCTTTACCTTTCTCTATGTAATGTTCTGGCTGTGACATGTAGATCTCTTCCTCCAAATCACCATGAAGGAAAGTTGTCTTCACATCCATCTGTTCTATCTCTAAATAATAAGCAGTTGCAAGAGATAACATAAATCTAATAGATGTCAGCTTTGCAATGGGAGAGAAAATTTCACCATAATCAATTCCCTCCACTTGTGAGTACCTCTTCGCAAGCAATCTAGCCTTGTACTTTTCAACACTACCATCTGCACTGAATTTCTTCTTGAACACCCATTTACAACTAATGGGTTTCCGTCCATCAGGCAAAGGCACCAAGTCCCATGTTTTGTTCTTTTCCAAAGAAGCCATCTCATCTTCCATGGCCTCCTTCCAGGAACTTGCATCTTTCATGCCCATAGCCTCTTTCACAGTTCTAGGCTCATCAGTGTTAGAAAGTAAAGCAAAAGCACAACTAGAATCAAGTAATGAATAACCAAACCTATCAGGTTGCTTTCTTGTTCCTGTAGACCTCCTCAATAGCTGAGGTTAAGGTTCTGCTTCTTCTTCATTTCCAGATCTTCTAGAGCTCTCCTCGTCATCAGGCCTCACAAGGTTAGTTGGTTCAATCTTCTCAGGGGTAGAAGGAAACTGAACCACATCTTCTTTCTTTTTTGACTGTTTTGGCTATAGAACAATGGAAGAGGGTGTTAGCTCTCTGAAGATAACACTTCTTCTGTACAACACTTTCTCAATCACGGGATCCCAAAGCTTGTATCCTTTCACACTGACACCATAGCCGATGAAGATACATTTAACAACCTTATTCTCCAACTTAGACCGTTTCTCCCTAGGCACATGTGCATATGCCTCACAACCAAAAATATGAAGATGCCTTACTAAAGGCTTTTTACCAGACCACACCTCCATAGGTGTTTTGCCAACAAGAGTTGATGTAGGAGATTTGTTTACTAGATAGCAAGCAGTGGCAATAGCTTCAGCCCAAAACTTTTGTTCGAGGCTTGCTCCACTAAGCATACTCCTAGGCTTCTCCATCAATGTCATGTTCATCCTCTCTACAACTCCATTTTGCTGCGGGGTATATGGAGTTGTCTTATGCCTTTCAATCCCTTGCTCTGTGCAGAACTTATCCAACTCTGCTAAATAAAACTCACCACTATTGTCAGTTCTCAAACACTTAATCTTTTTACAAGTTTGATTTTCAGCAAAGGCTTTAAACTCCTTAAAACGACTTAAGAGTTTAATCTTGCTTCTGATAAAACAAAGCCATGTCCTTCTACTATAATCATCTATGAAAGATACAAAATATACAGATTTTGATAATGAAGGAACATTAACAGGACCAAACACATCAGAATGAATAAGATCCAATACACCATAAGACTTGTGAGAACTAGAGTAAAACTAAACACGGTTTTGCTTTCCATAAATGCAATGTTCGCAAAGTCAAACTCGAGATTACAATTATTTAACCCCTCAATG
The DNA here is from genome assembly GCA_027924645.1 of Cunninghamia lanceolata. Classification (NCBI taxonomy): domain Eukaryota; kingdom Viridiplantae; phylum Streptophyta; class Pinopsida; order Cupressales; family Cupressaceae; genus Cunninghamia; species Cunninghamia lanceolata. The sequence continues at coordinate 1,073,054 of BSBN01000077.1, forward strand.
AGGTTTTTATTTTTCAGGGTACGCAGACCCTTCTCACCAATGTGGCCATATCTCAAATGCCATAACATAGTCTTTTCAACAGGAAGCTTAGCTTCCAAAGCATGTGCACAACCATCAGAACTGGTTACAACAGATTTCTTCACTACATGTTCAGATGGTGGAGATGAAGTGACAACAGCTCATTTCCTTGAGTCAGAAGAACTATTGCACTATGAAGTACATGCCTCTAGCTGAAACAGAGTACCCCTTCGAGTACCCTTCGCAAGCACCATAGATCCTCTTGTCATCTTGTATCCATCCTTCGAAAAGACAACCTGCACACCTGCATCAGTGAATATACTTACAGAAAGTAGGTTCCGTGCAAGTCCTAGAATGTGCATAACTCCAATGATCCCCTTCACTCATCCATCAGGGAATCAGATTGAGACTCTTCCACGACTAATAATCTTCAGATGAGAGTCGTCACCAAGGTACACCCTCTCACCATCGAACTCTTCATATTTTGTGAACCAGTCTCGATGCAAGGTCATGTGGAATGATGCACCAGAATCAATCAACCACACATCATCATATGCATGGGTGGCCAGGGCTGCGATGAAGGCATCACCATCATCTTGTGACTTGTCAGAATCTAAATCAAGAGCTTTCTTCTTCTTCTTCTTCTTCTCCTCTTTGCATTCCTTTTAGAAATGCCTGGTTTTACCACAGTTCCAACAAAGAGCCTTGGACTTTCTAGGAGATTTAGATCTCCCATGGGATTTGGATCTGCCCTTATCACTTTTCTTGTCTTTCTTCTTCCCTTTCTCCTTGGGTCTTCCACGAACTGCATGAGCCTCTTTGGTTGATTCAGATGTCTTCCTCCACATTTCTTTAGATAACAACGAGAACACCACATCTTCCATCTTGAAGGTGGTAGTGGTGCTTCTGATAGCCATTACAAGATGATCCCACAAATTTGGCAAAGAACAAAGTAGGGTCATGCAACAATCCTCCTCCTCCATTTTCACACCCACAGATGTCAAATGTGCAATGATCATGTTGAAAGCATTCATATGGTCCGCAATAGATCCTTCGTCTTCCATTTTTAGAGCAAACAACTTTTTCAGGAAGAGTTTGTTCACCAAAGACTTGGCCTGATAAACATCACCCAACTTCTTCCAAAGATGCTTTGTTGTCTTCTCCTCATGGATGTTCAACATAATAGAGTCAGCTAAACAGAGTCTAATGAGACCCATAGCCTTCCGATCTTTGAGGTCCCAATCAGATTATTGCATTGCTACGGTTTTACACCGGATACCGTTTCCCATAGGTCACGATCAACAAGTAGGTCCTCCGTCTTCAATTTCCACAACTCGAAATTAGTGCCATTGAATTTCTCAACCTCTAACCTTCCGGATGTGGTTGCCATATCCTTGCTGTAATAAGATACAAAATACTCTGCACAAGACTCCCACTCAACCTAAGATTAGCTCAAAAAACCCCTACCCAGCAGATGGAACAAAAAACTAGCCAGGCTCTGATACCAACTGAAAGGAAGCTAGGTGTGCAGAAATCGCTTCCTACACTAATCTAATGAGGGGAGGAGAGTGCAAATTCAAATTTATCCTAACTATTACAGCAACATTAAACCATTAACATGAGATATTGTAGCAAACACATAACAGAGAAGGTGAGACAAAAGAAGAGAGACACAAGATATACGTGGGGAAAACCCTTATCAGGTGAAAAACCCCACACTCCAAAACCTGCATAATGTATTATCAAAACAAGGAATGTTTATAACACACTTGCAATGCAAGCTCTCAGGAGTCTTTGACACTTGTATTTGGAGATAAACTGGCAGCATAACAGTACCTGTCAAACCTGTAATACATCTCCTTCTCCAAGCACCTGTTTATATAGAATATACAAGGCAATATTGGTCCTATCTTGGAATGGGCGTCCAACTTGGCCTCATGGCCCAAAACCCATGCCTAAATAAACTTGGTCAACATTGTAGAATGTGCCTGACACTTGTCCACAACTCCCATCCCAAAGAGGTCGCCTATTTCTAAAATGGGCTATGACAGATGCTCTTACGACACTTATGATTGTCATATAATCTGTCATAGCGGTTACAACTGACGGCTGTAAGAGAATCTGCCATACACAGGCTATAAATAACATATTCTCTTACAACATGTCATAGCCCACCTTGAGGCACCCAAATATGCCTTTTTCAAAGATGCTTCATGACACATGTCTTCACTTGTCTTACAAGCTTCTATTTCTGACTCTTACATGTCATAACTTCGTCATAGGAATCCGTCATAACTGTTTAGGTCAAACATTCCTTTACACAACATCCAAGATGTCGACACATGGCAAAATTCTCTTACCACAAAGTGGGATGCCTATCTCCTCATGTGAGGACAAAATTACAAGTTGTCATCTTCCATGTAGGATGACACATCACCGTGCCACATCCCACAATATGACATTATGGAATTTACAATTAATTTACAGCATAGGCAATGAATTAATAAAACAAACATAAATAATGTAAGGAATTACCAAGGTTGAGACACCTTAATTCCTAACAAAAAACACAATTTTTAGGGCCCTAGAGGTTGATTTTTCCCTAAAAAATGTTGAAGCATGCCTTAACTAAAGCAAGCCAGTTACAATCACATTGGTCTCTTTGAGATCTTCAATTGAAAAAAAGGGCTCAATGAACTTCCTAGATCGAAATTTATGGTCTCCCACATTGGAAATGTAAGAGCATCTATGACACATAAGAGAGTTGTGAGAGGGAGTTGCACTTATTAACCATCGGATTATATTGCATGTTATGACAATCAGAAGGCATCTTTAATTTAAGATAATGGATCCAAAATGGAGCACCCAAGTTAGCGAGTGGATTATGCAAGCTTATGATAGGTGGAAGGAATGTGCTATTTTTTAGCATGTGGATTCATCTTGGGAATTGGGTGTTGGATTTTGACTATAGATTTAGATTCCATGTTTTGGGTGGTTTTAGCTCATGGTTTCCTAATTACCATTTGATTGTTTCATGTATTGCTTCTCCTATTATTATTTACTTGAGATGGAAGTTTCATAGCGAGTTTTATAGGTATTGTTATGCTACTATAATTGCTCCAGGTTTCTTGTTGGTCATACCCTTGTAAAGGCTTAAACTTTGTAAGTGAATTGTCGTTGTTGATTACTAAACAATACATTGAGTTGCTTTGGGGTGTGGGGTTTTTCTTCTAAAAAGGCTTTCCCCACATGACTCATTATGTTGTGGTATATTACTTTTGTGTTTATTTCCTTGTAATTGTATGATCAATTTAATTTCTGAACATAATTCCTCTTATGGATTAGTGTAGGAAGCATATTCTAATCCTCTACTTCCTTTCATTTGGTATTAGAGCTTGATCACCTTGGGTTTTGCATGTTAGGGACAAGATTTTTTGTTCTAATCTTGGTTTGAGTGGGAGATTGCACAAAAGGAGATCTTGTTGTAGGAAAATGACAAGCACATTGGCAATAGAGATGGAAAGATTTATAGGCACTAATTTTGAGTTATGAAAGCTCAAGATGGAAGATGCCTTAAATAGAGATCTATAGGCTAATGTATCCAAATTCAAAGCCGTTGTAATATTAGAAGCCAACTGGAATCTATTAAATAGAAAGGTGAAGAGCCTCATTACACTCTTCTTGATAGATTCCATTTTGGTGAATGTACATAAAGAAGCCACTACACAAGCTCTTTGGAAGAAGTTGGGAGACTTGTACCAAGATAAATCCCTAGCTAATAATCTTTTCCTAAGAAATAAGTTGTACACCTTGAGAATAGATGATGGTGATTTTGTGGTTAAGCATTTGAACACATTTAATATGATTGTGACCTGGTTACACTTTGTTGGAGTGAAAATGGAGGAGGAGGATCATTGCATGACACTTCTATGCTATTTTCTAGACATGACATCACTTGTTGATGGTAATCAAGAGCATTGCCTCTAAACTCAAAATGGATGAGGTAGTGGCTACTTAACTCTTAGATGAGATGTGGTGAAAAGATTTTGAATTTACTAAGGATGCCCTAAATATTCATGGGAGATCAAATGAGAAATGAAATAAGGACTAGAAGAAAGAAAAGTCTAGATCCAAATCTCATGGGAGATCTAAAACTGCTGGAAAGTTCAAGACCAAGTGTTGTAACTACGACAAGACCAAACACTTCTATAAAGATTACAGAGAAGAGAAAAAATAAAAATGATTTAAATGATGAGTCTAAAGAGTTTTATCAAAATGATGCAGATGCATTTGTTGTGGACTTGGCAACTCATTCATCAAAATGTGCATGGTTGATAGACTATAGATCTTCCTTCCATATGACCTCCCATTGGGGTTGGTTTTTCAAGTATGAAGGATATGGTGGGTGGAAGGCGTACCTTGGTGATGATTCTCATTTGAGCATAGTTGGTTGTGGTAGAGTTTGGATTCTATTCCCTAATAAACGAGTGAAGGGGATCAATGGTGTGGTGCACATCCTTGGTTTGGCACAAAACCTATTATCAATTAGCAAACTCAATGTTGTGGGCATGTAGGTTATTTTCTGTAGTGGAGGGTCTAAGATGGTCTAAGGAGCTATGGTGCTTGTTAAGGGCATTTGTGTGGAAACCTTGTTTTAGCTAGATGTATGCACCTATCCAATGCAATAGTTTTTCTATTCCTACGGTGAAGAGATTTGTAGAATCCACACTTTTACCATCAAAATTAGCATCAAAGAGGAGTGTTGTGTTTACTTTTGATGGTCATACTTCTTAGGTTCCCAAGCAAGCTTTTGCTTTAAAGAGCAGGTTACCTATGGACAAAACAATGATATGGCACCAAAGATGGGCCATATAGGTGGGAAGGGTCTAAGGACTCAAAAAAATAAAAATCTTTTTGAGGAGATGAGTGATTGTTCTCTTGAATTTGATTTAAATGAACATTGTGTATATAGAAAATGTTGTCCTATTTCTTCCTAGCCAAATAGCTCAAATCAAAAAAATCTGTAAGTGTTTTCCTTATTTTCCCTTTAAGCCCTAGGTTTTCCAGTTGTCTTCCTTCACGTTATAATCCATCGTTGACTTCCTAACCCAGTTTGCTAATCAATTAAGTTATGACTTTGAGCCTTTTACGTCATGAAGTGATTGGCCCCGAGTCCTAAGGTTTACCTTTTATCACCTGTTAGCACCATTTCTTAAGTCTTAAGTCCTTTTGGGCCTGAGGGTGCCACGTGGGAGTATTTCACGCGCCTGTAGACTGTCGAAGCTGATGTCACATTCCTTTTGTGTGGCTCTGAAATGAAGACATCTACAAAGTATATTGAGGGCCCATGGCCATAGGATCGATGACTCCGTTAGACGATGAAGACCACGCTAGGTGTTGAAGGACGAAGTGAGGAGGTGGGGCCTTCAATGATCAAATGGTCGCGTAGCATCGCAGGAGAATCTTTTCTGCTAGGAAGATTCTATGCACGACTGTGTGATGCTGACATGTGTCTAGGCTCATAGTTTCAAAATCAGCTAAGTGCTAAGCATTCGTCAGACTTTGGAGTTCTGCTCTTTGACGTTCCTCATTCGGTAGGACCGATCCCCACATAATTCCAATGCACCATGTGTCAGCCCCACGCATCTTTGAGACAAAAAGAAGGAAAGCCTCCCTCGGACATGCGTCCTTGTGCCACGTATTCTCTGATAGACCCTCAACAAAACAAAGGATATCGCACGCCTGCAACCCGCCTATGTTGATGTCATGTTCCTACTGTGCGATTACGATATGAAGACAGTTGTAAAAGTCAAGCGCCAGTGGGGCACTTCATTAACACATGGTGGAATTTTGTGGTGACTTTTTCTTCACTGAGCCTCATTTTGGCTCCCCACGAAGCCACAAAAGGGCCACTTAGGCAGAGTCTTTGGGCCTCAATGCAAAATCAAAGGAAAAGTGATGGTCATTGATACTAAGAGCATATCCATCTATGGTTATGATTCAAAGGGAGGTTCTCAGGCATCCTGAAGGTGGGAAATCTTGCCGATCAAGGAAGCAAGCAGACTCGACTGATAGGGGCATTTTAGAGGCTGATTATTCAAAATTCAGAATTGGTGGGAGACATAGAGATTTAAAAGTTAAAGATTTAAAGTGTTGTAAAAGATTTGCTCGAGAAATTTGTCTCATATGCCATCAATGCAGATCCTATGCCTCTCAACTACCCCTTTTCAGATATTTGTTGCATTTATGGTTGCGGGTGATGAATCAGCTAGGGCATTAAGGAGACAAAATAGCTCTCAAACACATATGGACTCTCGATATTTTTTTGCATTAATTCTTGCAGATAAACATCTTTCAGGAAGAGATATTTTTAGACAGAGCCCATGGGGAAATTTATTGTAACCTAATTAGGTCATTTGGAATCAGATGCTATATATGCATGAATGTAAGATGTAAAAATGGTTGGAAAATAGTTAGTCTTATGCTTTTGTATTCCAAACAGAACCTTCCTCTGTTGTAACTATGCCTCTTGATCAACACATATGGTGTTTTACTTTTTCATGCTTTTAACTCTGTGTAGTCTTAGAATTGGCTATTGTTTGTGACTGTTTAATTCCTAGTAATCCATTCTTTACCTCTATTAAAATCTCCATGATCTATGTAAGTTTATCAGTTCTATTTCTTTATTTGTGCATTTTAGCTATGTGAATGTTCTTTATTCAAACTTGGTGTATCACCTCCCCTTCATTTTTAGTTTCTACTCCCTCTTCCTCTTTTCCTATCAGGTGGATAGATTAGGTTTAGTCTTAGGATCGCTAAATTCTTCTCATTCAGCAAAGGAACTAGCCTCTCTTTGGAGATTCAGCTTCCTTGTAGGGTCCCACACCTAGATGTCATCTCAATGTTTCACTAGATTGTTGGAGCCCTAAAAGCCTTCAACATTGGGTGCAAATCTATGTGACAACAAAAAACAAAACTGCATTCAATTTTATTCTAGTTCTCACAAATCTTCTGGGGTGTTGGATTTAATTCATTCAAGTGTATTTGGTCCTATTAATATTTCTTCAATTTTTGTCTTTGTACCATGTATCTTTTATAGATAGTTATTGTAGAAGGATATGGGTGTATTTCCTCATGAGTAAATTTGAAGTCTTTAGTCAATTTAAGGAGTTTAAGGCTCTTTTATAAAATAAGTCTAGTAGGAAGATTAATGTTTTGATGACTGATAATGGCAATGAGTTTTGTTCCACAAAATCTGATAGATTACATAAAGAGCATGGGATTGCTTGAGATACAAGACAACTCCATATACCTCTCAACAAAATGGAGTTACAAAAAGAATAAGTATGATGTTAATAGAGAGGGCTAGGAGTATGCTTAGTGGAGTTGTCCTAGAACAAAAGTTATGGGTAGAAGTAGTTACTACATGTTGTTACCTGATTAACATGTCTCCTACATCATCTCTTATTGATAAGACTCATATGGAGGCATGGACAAATAAAAATCCCTCATTGTATCTTAGAGTATTTGGTTGTGATGCATATGCACATGTGCCTAGGGAGAAGTGGTCAATGTTCGAGAGTGAGGTAGTGAAATATATCTTCATTAGCTATGGTGTCGATGTGAAAGTGTACAAGATTTGTGAACCCATGCAGGTTGAGAGAGTTTTGTATAGTGGAAGTGTTATTTTTAAAGAGATTACACCTTCTTCCATAGTGTTATAGCTAGAAGAGGATGAGAAGAAATATGTGGTTCAACTACCCCAAAGACTAAGAGAATTGAACTAGAAGATCAAGAACCTAAGGAGGAGAGATCAAATAGTTTTGATAGTTTTAAAGAGGAGGTAGTACCTCCACCTTAATTCTTGAGGAAGTCCACTTGGTAAAGATAGAAACCATACATGTATACTCATCTTGATTGGAGATGTATTTTTGCTTTGATTACTAATATCAAGAGCCTAGAATTGTGAAGGAGGTGATGGATATGGGTGATTTTGAGTCATGTTGAGTGGCTATGGATGAGGAGATGGCTACATTGCTAAATAAACACACATGGGACTCGATGCCATTTCTACAAGGAAAAAAACTTGTTGGAAGTAAATATGTATTAAAAAAGGATATCAGTTTAGATGACAACATTGAAAAGTACAAGGCAAGGTCAGTTACAAAAGGATACTCCTAAGTTGAGGGGATAAACTTTGGTGAGATTTTTTCTTAGTTACTAAGCTAACATCTACTAGGTTCATATTATCTATAGAAAAAACTTTTGATTTAGAGATAGAATAGATGGATGTGAGGACAACATTCCTACATGGTAACTTTGAGGGAGATATCTAGATGATACAATCTGAGCACTACATGGAAAGAGGTAAATAAACTTTGGTTTGTAGATTGAAAAATCTTTGTATGGTCTCACATAGAATTCCAATATGTAGTACTAGAAATTTGATTCATTTGTGTTGGGATTTGGATTTCTGAGATCCAAATTAGATCATTGTGTTTATTATAAAATGGTTAATGATTGATTCTTTATTATCACATTGTACGTAGATGATATGTTATTTTTTGTTAACAATAAAGATGTGATTTGTGATTTTAAGCCTCATCTTTTAGCATAGTTTGACATGAAGGATTTGGTGGCTACTAGCTATATCTTGGGTGTAGAAATTTGAAGAGATATAACAAACAAAAAGTTTTGATTAGGTTAGAGTAAGAATGTGAACTTTGTGTTGGAGAAATTCAATGACCATTGAATGATCCTATTTTAATGGGGAAGTTAAGTTATTTGTAGAGCAGTGCCCATCTACACCTAGTGAGATAGAGGACATGGATCGAGTTCCTTATGGTAGTGTTGTTGGGTTTGATGCATGCCATGGTTTGTACAAGGTTAGTTATTGCCCAAGTAGTGGGATTCCTTAGCCAATTCATAGCTAATCCTAGACAATATAATTGGGATGCAGTTAAGAGGGTCTTAAGATATTTTTAAGGTACCTTTAAGTACTCTATTTGTTATCACGGTGGTTTTACAAGAGACTAACACTCAATGGATATTTGTAGATTTATAAATTTAGATTGGACAGGAGACATTGACGGCATAAGATCCACTAGTGGATGTGCTTAGTTTATTTAGTGGTGCTATTAGTTGGATGATTAAAAGACAATCTATGGTTGCTTTGTCCACTACAAAGGCTAAATACCTAGTAGCTACTCATTCTTGTAAGGATGTCATCTGGATTAAGAAATTGTGTTTAGATGTGGGGGTGAGTTAGGGAGCTATAACAATACTTTTTGATAGTCAAAGTGCCATATGTTTGGCAAAGAACCTAACCTTTCATGCAAGGACAAAACACATAGATGTCTACTACCATTTTATTTGTGAAATGGTAGAGGATGGGAGGGTAATGTTGGAGAAGGTTGACACTTTGCAAAATGCTGTAGATGCATTGATGAAGCCAAACATCATAAAGAAGTTTAGGCGGTGTTGTAAGTCTATGGGCCTCTTGACCCCAGCAAATAGTTTACAACATCGGTGTTCCCTTTGCTCTTTCAAGGTGTTTAAAAAAGGGATAATGAGAGGAAAGGTGTCTCAACCTTGCATCCTAATGTTAATAATTTAAAAATACAATTTGCAAGTACAGAACATAAAAAATGCAATTTTTAGGGCTTAGAGGTTAATCTTGGCCCTAAAAATTAAACATGGGCCTTAAAAAAAGCAAACAAGTTACAACGATATGGATCTCTTTGAGATTTTTGATTAAAAAAATGAGTTCACTCAACTTCCAAGACCAAAATTTATGGTCTCTGAAAGTTGAACCTCCCACATTGGAAATATAAGAGCATCCATGACACATAAGAGAGTTCTAAGAGGGAGTCACACTTGTTGGCCAACTTATGATGTATGTTATGACACATCATAAGGCATCTTTGATTGGAGATAATGGAACTAAAATGGAGCACCCAAGTTGGTGAGTAGATTAAGACGAGCTTATGTCAAGTGGAAGAAACATGTTATTTTTTAGCCTATGGACTCATCTTGGGATTTGGATGTTAGATTTTGACTAGCAAATTGGGCACCACCTTTTGGGTGGTTTTAGCTAAGAGTGCCCTAATTACCATTTAATGGTTTCATATATTGCTTTTCCTATTTATTGGGTGTTTAAGATGGAGGTTTCATAGTGACTTATGTAGGTATTGTTATGTTGTCAAAATTGCTCTAGATCTCTTATGGTGATACTCTTGTAAAGGCTTAGACTCTATAAGTGTATTATAATTGTTGATTACTAAATAATAAATTGAGTTGCTTTGGAGTGTGGGTTTTTTCTCACAAAGGGTTTTCTCCATGTAAATAATTGTGTTATGATATATTGCTTTTGGGTTTATTACCTTTTGATTGTATGATCAATTTAATTTTCACACATACCTCCTATCATAGGTTTGTGTAGGAAGTGTATTCTCCACCTTTGTTTCCTTTCAATTATGTCTTCCTTATTTGGGGATGTTTTTCCATCCATTTGGACCTTACATTTTTAAGTATGTCTTGAATGGTGCAAACACACTTACATCTAAAGGCTAAAACTTACGATAGGTATGGGCAAACAAAGTCAAAATTTCAATGCCCAAAGATCTTGCCTCTTAGATTGCATTGAAAGCCACATGCCTTCCACATCCATAAAAAATAAGGAGTTACCTATTTGTGGGTGAAACTCCACTAGGGATTGATCTAGCAAAATTATGTAACCAATTTAAGAACCTCTTTTATCATCCAAGCATGTGGTTAGGCTACCATGCATGCCCCTGGATCATAATTAGCTATGTAGCTTTTCAACTATCTTTTTTCCTTTTAAGATAAAACCTTGGTTGCTATGCCTCACTACATTATTACAACACAATATTGTCATCCACTATCTACTTTTTGATAGAACATGGGACACACTTTTATTGTGGATAGTTTTGCAATAACTCACATCCCACAATTTCTTCTTGATTGTACTCCTAATTCATTGTGCAATTCCATATCTTGCTTTTCTCATATTAACTAGTAGTATATAATTTCTCAATGTTATCATAGAAATCTACCACAATGTTTGGTCGCAACATCATTGCTCTATCTCCATCAAGAGCGTCAACAATTTTTATTGTCAAATTTGGATGATGTTTGTGAAAATTTACTCACTATGGCCTACCTGATACACCATTTTTAAAAGGATTTGGACTTGTCTAACAAATGTGTACTATTTGTGACTTCAATTGAATTACTTCAATATCATGACCAAGTTGAGCCAAATCTTTCACCATCAGACTAATTCTAGGTCTTCTTCATTTGGCAAAATAGTTAGTGGTCCCTTCCTTTTTTTGGTTGTTGGTACTGACAACCAATAAGTCAAACTGCTAGAAGATATACACCACTTTTTACAACTACTCTAATAGAGAACATATTGTCCTCTACATCCCTCATAGCACCATCTATTTTCTTGTGCCCATTCCCTTTTGATGGACTTTGTGTTCATCTTATGTTGGTTGGCATAAATAATAACAACATCCATAATATTTTCACTATCCATAATTGGTTTATAATCAGTGTGGTTTTCAAATGTGTGGCCTAAAGTGTCACCCACATTAGAGTCAACAACATTCAATTTAAGTCCCCTTGGCAAATTGTTTCTTAGCCTTTAATTTGTTCTTATTGATTTCCTCTTTCCTGATGCCATAATGTTTATGCAAAATGATATAAATTAATAATTGTTAGCATAAACATGATTGCTAGAATTTAAAAGACTCCTGTATATAATTAACAAATCATAAGTAGAAATAACATTTATTCACCATAAATAGAGACACATATGAATGAACTTTTAAAGTTTTTGGGAAAACTATGTGATAAATTTGTAGTATCAATGTTGTAAATCACACTTCATGATACATCATCATGATGACCATTTATTTTTCCTATGTTGTTCTAATCATAGATAATGGATTGTGATTGAAAATATTGATGCTAAAATTCATTACATAGTTTTTGCAAAAGGTTGATGTTGTGTATGACACTCTTCTTAAAAAAGATGAGTAAATGTGTATATTATCTAAGTTAGTCTATGAAATTGCATCGTTTACAAAATGTAGAGATATTAGAACATGGGACAAAAGTACGTGTATTATTCTGTAGAAATGAAGCAACATGTTGTGTAGCCCTTACTCTATGATCACCCAAAATTTGTATATCAGCTTATATTGTGCAAAATTCTCTCCCATTTGACTGATAAGCATATACATTATGTACTACATTCTTACAGTTTTGTGATGTTTGTACTACATTGAAATGGTTTGGTGAAGGCTTTTGTGTGTTGTGTTTGTTGTTCTATACTTTTGAGGAAGCTACATTGTGGATTGGTTTTAGTGTTTTAAATCTTTTAGATTTGTTTTTTCTCATTGCATGTTGTTCTAGCTTGGTTATACAAGCTTGTGATTCCCCTACTTCTAGTGTTGAAGAAATGTGTAGCAAAATAAGGGATATTATACAGTGTTTTTGTTTTCCTACTCAAATATTAGAGAGGACGATGATTTTTTTTGCAACTACCACAACCCATGATTAGTAGAAAATAAAAAATTTAGGCCTTTCCTCAAGATATCAAAACTGGTAGAAAACTAGGAAAATGGAGTTTATAGCAAAAGAAGAGAAAAGATAAAGAGTTTTATTTTATTTATTCAAATGGTGGAGGGAAGGAGGATTTTCTACAAATCCCTCAAATTTGGGGACACAAATTGGGCCTCAGGCTAGGAAGAATTTTAACAAAGGTCTTCATGATAGAAATTTAATGCTTACTCACACCTTTTTGGCCAATTTATTAATATTAAATCATTAATAAAAGAGTATAATTTCTTGAAAAAAGCACAAGAGACTTCTTAGTCTAATTTGTAAATTGTTCTATTTTGATTATTCCCTACAAATTCTAGAACATGAAAATGCGCTCAACTCATGGGGTCAAGCTTGGTCAACTATAGAAAGTGTTGATTTATTAAGGTATAAGATGCTTGATTATAATTTTGAAGCAACTAAAAAACTTAATCATGGTTTATCACCATAAAACTAAGGAAAATCCAAGTGTAGTCACGAAGCAATTTTGAAACTTAACAAAATCCTTCTTAAAATGCATTCCTTGGAACTTCATGACGTTTCTTTAGTTTTATGCATACGATTTCAATCATGATTGACCTCCTTAAACCACATGTTAACTCTACCCATATACTTCATGGAAATATGCATGATCAAAATAGGAAGTTTTATTTTGGGGAGAAGAACCCACTAAATAGGCAGAACATTCCGTAGTTGTGCAAAATATGAACTCTTTTGTGCCATTGAAAGGAAGGTTGAAGAAAAGATTTTGAAGGAGAACAATGAGACAAAGAGTTGTGTAAGAACACAAACTCTGTGTTGGTCAATCTTTGATGAATAAAGTTACAAATCTTTGATCCAAAAAATGAATAAGATGTCATAAAGAGTGAGGCTTTTCTTTGAAGAGATAATAAAACCTACCACAAATCAAATAATACACTAGATACCTTAAAAATAAAATGGTCTTATAATTCAAATTCATTATTACAAAATCTACAAATATGGTGGTCTCAAAATAAAATACTCTAACTCTATACAAAGCTAATGAGAACCCTGCAAATAGAAACTAACAAAGCCAAGAAAAATTGTGGACAGAAAAATCAAGGGCACCTATGCTACCATGTTGTGACCAACAAGGCCTAAATTTGATTGCCATATGATCGTATTTAAAGATTTTTGTCATAAACTATAATTAAATTTTTGTAAAAACTATTTTATATGAAAGGGAAGATTTTGTATAGACTATCAAAAAATCACATAGAATTATAATTAAATATATATCTAATCTATGATATACATTTTTAAAATAAAACATGTCTTATTATTTGAAAGACTATTCTATATCTAATCTATCATATACATTTTTAAAATAAAATATATCTTAATATTTAAAAGACAACTTTAAATAAATAACATTCAGAAAACAATTACTTGACAACTAAGTGAAGGTCAATTGAAAATCATGAGAAGACATTTTCTATCTTCCACAAAGAAGTGTGACCCATGTGAAGTGTAAATTTAATCCAAAAAGCTTGGAGTGCATACCATCGAGTTCGGAGTGCATGTACACATTCCTTACAATATTTCTGACAAGGAAGTATGCATAGCTTTAATCCCTTCTTTAATTATTCATAATTTATCGAACTAATAATCTCCATCATTTAACAGCCAAAAAAAGACTAATAATCATTATTCAATAATAATAATTAAGGCATCATCTGTCATTATTAACGGAAAAAGCAAATCCAATAGAAAGAGGAGGATTTAAAAAACTCTTCTTCTTTACTGTCAGGCGAACTAGGCATGGGGAGGATTTTGAATTATTCCCATCAATTAACGGAGATAATGCGCCCGTTTAAAATTAGCTAAGTCGGCTGACAGAATTAGCGAGTTACAAACAAAACAATAGACATAAAATTCTCAATTCAGTCATTTGACGCGAAATTCCCCATTTCTTGTCCGAATTTCCCGCCTCCTTTTACTGAAACGCTCACAGTTCTGAAGTCCTTTCAGAGTTCCCAGTAAACCCTTCCAACGGTTTCCTTCTTCATTCTTTATTTTTTATTGCATTCATATCTTTATTGCAACCCTCAAATTCTCAGAAACCCCAGCAAACTGAGTTTATTTGAATCCTTGAGTACCCAATTGATATTTTACAATGTCGGTCAGACCCAATTTTCGTGCGGAGCTCAGGAGAAAATATTACAAGATGGGTGTTGATGCAGAGGACGCTCGGCGAAAGAGAGAAGACAATCTTCTCGAAATCAGGAAGAATAAGAGGGATGATAATCTCCTCAAGAAGAGAAGACAAGGAATGCAGTGTGCCCAACAAGGGCAATTTACTGTTGGTATCAAGGTGCGCCAAATTCTTAGCTCTGTGCCTAATTCTGGACTGAAAATTGTTTTCAATCTGAATTAATATATGACTTGAATCTTCTGCATTTCTTGGTTGTCGAATACAGTTTTTTCTTTCAAATTTTGTGTACATAGATTTTAATAATTCTTTATATGTGTGTTTATAACTGAAAGGACGTGTACAAAGCTTTTTGACAATCACATATAAGTATATATCCATAAATACTATATATGGATACACAAATAAAACACCCAGTTCTCTGTATTCAAGTCATATATTAATTGATTCAGACACTTCAAGCTCACGCAGCCTTGACTGTTGAATACATTTTTTTTTTCAAATTGTGCGTAAAATAGATTTTGATAATTATATATATGTGTGTTTATAACTGAAAAGCTGTGTACGAAGCTTTGTAATAACCATATATAACTATACATCCATAAATACTATATATGCATGCATATATGTGTATATATCATACTAACAGGCCTCTCACTGGCAGATCGATTTGGATTCAGTTTCAGATTTGGTAAAAGAAAATTGGCAATTTAAAAAAATATGAAGATTTGTTTTCATTCTTTTTTATTTTCTTATTTTTCCCCCTCTTTTTGTTTTATTTTTTCCTATTTTTTTCTGACGGGCTAGACTTACTCTGGGAGTAAATTCAGCTGAGCTTGCAGAGCCTTGCTTGGTTCATGATTCGACAAGTTCTTGCTCAGTCTCATGTCTATGGTCTATATATGAACATACATATATGTGGGCGGATTGGAAAGGCATGGTCATGAAGTCAAAGCTGGTGCCTGACTTTGCTTGTGACCTTAAAAACAACCTTTACCTACATAGACAATGAGAACAAGTCTAAGAATATACTTTGCAGTTAGGCTAAAGACTAGCTATATTAGCACATTATTCCAGGGAAAAGCTACTCTTCCCACTTCTTATTTAGGGTGTTGCTTTTTATTTTTAATAGCGTTTTTAACATGTTTTGGTTTATTTGTTTTAGGATGGAGTTTGCTGTTTGATGTCAAGAATTTTTTTGTGTTGATGAGAAATCAGTTTAGGTTGGGTTCCAATTGTTGTGTGTTAATTTTTAATCAGCGAGTACTTCTGATTTGGAATGTTGAAGGCAGGAAATTTTTTTAAGGTGCACTGCTTGCTAATCTTTCTAGTTCAGAATAGTGGAAAAAGCATTACAAACAAATCTTTAGATTGCCAAATGCCAATGGCAGTTAATGTTTACAAGGTATAAACTAGTCGAATTTAATGAGCCTTAACTTATTTATACTAGAGCAGAAGATATCGACAGTAACGGAGTTTAAAATTTGAAATGCGGTATTTTTATCTGTACCAGTGTGCCTGAAAATGAACTGTCAAAAGGCAGGATATATATATATATATATATATATATATATATATATATATATATATATATATATATATATATATATATATATATATATATATAATAAAGAGAAATTTCTGTCAAAAGGAAGATTAATGCTTCCATTCCATCACTATCATAGACCTCCACCTCACCGCAAGCCAAATGCAAGTGATGCAACAAAAATAGCTGTAGGTGTGAAGCCAAAAACCAATATCATCAATGTAAGAAAGTGTTATATAAGGATTACTCTCAAGTTGAATGTTTTCTACTGAATATTGAAGTAGATAAGTGTGTGGGGTTGGTAGGCAAGCATACTGTTTTTGTACTATGGCTCATAGAAGTAATAGTCACAAAAAATTGGGAGTAATCACAGATTGCTACAGTTCCTGATTTTTCTTGGAAAAAATCACGTTTTTCAAAGAAATTGTGGTCAACGATTTCTGACCGGTCTTTTCATGGGTAATCATGATTAAATCATCTAAAGCATGTCTAAATCACAAGTATTTGATTTTGACTGATTTTCATCAATTTTAATTTTTTACCAACATGCAATTTTTTTTGTACATACGGTTTTATACGTGTTATAGTCATTTTTGAAGGAATTTTACTTTGTTTATTTCACATTTGGAAGGCATATTTCATGTTTGGAAGCAGCTAGGGTATTTTATTTCCATAAGGCATTTTATTGCAACTTCAACTATGGTGACGCTTCCACATATCAGAAAGGATAAGGTAAAAAACTTGAATTGTTTGTTTATTGCATATTCCTGATCTGTTGGTTGAGATGTAAGTAACTTGCAGTTTTGACTTGAAAATTTGAATGGCTATCACAATGAGATTAGCTACCTTCTACTTCACGATCATTGCTCTGGACTGAATCATTTGAGATATTTTGACCCACAATAACTTGCTATTAAATGAATCAGCTGAATCCTTTCTGTATGGATTCTTGTTCTTTGATCCTTTTGTCGAAAGCACAAGAAGTTCAACGACCCTCATTTATGAACTTGAAGACCATGCATATTTAAGAAAAACTCTATATATTAAAAAAACATTCTAGTTTTGTTTAGAAACCCATATTTATGTTGATGGAATAAAACAACTTGAAATATATAATTTGGGTTATAAAACAAAATTCCTTATAATTGTTATTAACTTTAATCTAAACAACTATTTTCCAACTTAACTAAAATGGACCTTGAAAAGAAAATTTTACTTCTTTAAATGAGTCGGGATCAGAAATCATATTGTTGCCGTGTTATTTAAATCCTATTCTCTATTGTAGAGCATGAAATTGCATAATCAATAAAAGCCATCTTGCTTATCTTGCATTGTAGACTGAGAAAAAACAATGTTAAGCCTGTTCTGATATTTTCTTTGATTGATAATCTTGCATCGTTTGAGTCATCGTTGGCAATGAGGACTTACTCCTGCAAAACCACCTTTTGGAAGAAAGAACATGTACCTTAACCAGCTGTAGTCTCTTTGAATCATGCACATGAGCACATGCACATAGCAGCAACACTTTGTTCTCTTTGACAATAGAGTCGCTACCTCTTCCAAAAAAGAGGAAATCCTTGAAACGTGACAATCTTCAAGGTTGTAAAATAATTCTGGGTTCTCCAACCAGCGGAGTCATCAAATTCTTTCCAACCTAGCAATTATCCATCCCCGACAACAGTGTCATTATGTTGGCGTAAGTTGACGGGAGGCCAAACTTACCCAAACAAAATGCACAACTACAGACCATTGTTGTAGGGGTGTGAAAATGCTTTAGCTGCCTAAATCCCGACAACAGCTAAAGTAACTTTTATCCTCGGTAACGACACCATTCTGTTGGGTCCCAAAACCATAGCTCCACTTCCTAGAATGAAATCACACTCGCAAGGCCAGGGTTGTCTTCATGCTAGCATAATCGGTCCATCAACAGAGCGTGGAGGGTTTAAGGTCAACTCTATGGGAGTGGGTTTCATCCCTTGCACTTCGAGCTCAACTAGGCTCTGGAGGGATATTCCAAGGGGTATACTATTGAGTTCAAACCAGATGAACAACTAAAAACCAATGAACAACCAAATCCAACTTGTTATCCTGATCCCAAAACTATCACTGAACCAAGAACATCTGGCTGTCACAAAACCCCTATATAGCTGATACAAACTGTGCAAGTATACATGCACAGGAGTATGGTCCTTCCCCTAAACTGCTAGTAAACATTTGTTTTTAATGATATGAGATTGGTTTGATGGAGCCAAGACCAGTGCCAATCCAATTGGGCTATAGAGTTTCATGTAACAGAAAAGAAAACAATGGAAAGGAAACAAAGAAAATTGATATTAGATTGCAAGTTTTGTGCGTCAAACATACTTAGTTGTCCAGAATGAACTGCATGCATTCAAATGGAGAGAACAAATGACAATTACAAAGCTTGTAATATATTTAAAATGCTGTCACTTTTTCAAATGTTCAATACAAAGTTATCAACAAATGTGATAAGAGGAAAACCCTAAATACATACAAACATGGAGACATTATTTGCACAACCCCTACAGCACAATATCTTTCATCTGTGTCACCACTCCATTACTTCTTTGCATCTAGACATGGCATGATTTGGATCCCTAGAGAGATTACTGAACCTTCATAGCCTCCAGCTACCACCAAAGAACCAACCCCTCAAAATGATTTTCAATCTTCTATTTATATCACTTGCAACTTGGATTGGATGGAAGACTGGGAGGGAAAACCCCACCAATTGCATTAAAAACATCAAATTCAACCACCCACTTTGCATTAATGGCGATCTGGAGAGTCAGCGACACATGTGCATTTATGGGCCTTCGACGGGTGTCAGGCCGGCAAGAGAACTTGGAACTTTTGGAAAAAGTCCAAAAGTCCTAGCGGGTCTCGAAATCCCGTCAGAACCAAAAGTGGCGAAAGTTAAAAATGGAACTTTGGTCTGAAATTGCATAAAATACTTGGCCCTTTCTTCAAAAAATTATTTGAAAACTCAATTTTATGCATCTCCAAATTCGCCTTGAAAAATCAAGGGGTTCGGAAAGATTTTGAACTTTCTGGCGGGTCGCAAGGTCATGGAGGGATTTTGGAGCTTTCGGAAAAAGTCCAAAAGTCCCGGAAAAGAAAGAAGTTTCAGGATCGTATATACATAAAATAAACATTTCAAGTATAAGTTTGTATTTACCTTTTATCATTTATCTTTCTTACTCTTTAAGTTTTATTTTATATATATACTGTGAGGATGTTTGAGAGTGGTTTCAGATCCATAGGAGTTAAATTGCAGATTTTAGAATTTGGAGGATCCATTAGATTTTAGATTTAGCCAAATTTTCAGGGTTTTAGGGTTTCAGAGTGTAATATCCCCATTTTCGGGTTCTCTTGCATTGCATTTGACATTGACCTTCTAGGTGTGTGTCAGTATTATCAAATGAGTTATTTGATGTTTCCAATGAGCTCAGGTGGTCTAGAGGCTCATATACCACTTTCAAATGTGATTTCCAACTTTCAATATGGTCTCCAAGATTCTTGGAGGGAGCGTCTATTTTTAGTAAGTCACCCGGTTGGGTCCGTTTATCATCTATCATCATCGAGATCATTCCTATGCAGTCAGTTTTCGGTTCCGATGGTTTTTTGCCTTTTCCGCTAATTGGGTGTAATATTGAACTATATTTAATTAATTTTACTAAGGTTGCCATTTTAATAAAAATATCTAATTGGGCACCTCAATATTATAGCTCGTTGGAAAGAGAAAAAAAAGATGTAAATGATGAGAGCTTAAAAAAGTGACTTTCAGTGTCGGAAATGTGTAAAAAAAAATAAATCACGTTTTGGAGTTAAAAGATTTAATAAATTAATAAAGTGATTTTAAAAGGGAGTTTCTAGAAAGTTTCTTAAAAAGCTTAAAAAGGGGGATTGAGGGCTCATTTGGGATTATGCAGTTTATTTTATTTCTTTGATTGAAACCCTTGTGGTTCTGGAGATTGAACTTGGTTCATCTCAGCCTTCTTGAGGTTGAAAACCCTGTTGAAGATGATCAACTTCGGTGGTGAAAGACCCTTTCAGGTTGATTGCTGGTAAACTTATTCAGAGTTTACGCTTTGCACTTCATTGCAGGTTTGACATTGTTTGGAGTTTCAAAGGAGGTATTTATTTTCAGGCCAGCTTGGAGGTTCATTGTCCAATTTGTGGATTTGTGCCAAATACAAATTGGAGGGTTGATGTGATATTGGCAAAGCAGATTATAGTGGATATTTGAAGGAAATGCTACAGTGATCGCTACAGTAATCACTACAGTGTTCGCTACAGTAATCGCTACAGTATTGCTGCAGTATCTGCTAAGGATTTGTGAACAATATAAGCAGTAATTTGAAGGTATAAAGGAAGTCATTGCATGTCAAAGACTGATCGCTGTCCAAAGGAATGAGAATTCAGTCATGGAATAACTAAAACCTTAGGCGCTGTTATGTGAAGAGTTTGCTGATATATCAGACTTCATAATTGTTTATCAGCAGTCCCTTTATTTGTAATTGAAGCCTTCATTCATTGTTATATCAAAGAAGAATAAATCGGGTATGTTGCATTGGAATGAAATGATTCAAATCTTTAATTTGAATGAAATTATCTTGCTGTTCTAAGTAGTTATATCAGACTTTCACTGTGTTATAACAGTCCTATATTTGGCATTGAAATTATTAGCAAAGTGTTTGTTTATTGTTGCAAAGTGTTTGGTCCTTGGTACTATCATTTGGTATATGCGTTTTATGTTGAAACTTAATCATAACAAGCATCAAACAACAACACAAACTCAGAAATCAGTCAACAGACAGTTTGCATGCCAACTGTTTGACGAAATGTCAAATTATGGAAACTGAAATTTAAGGGCAAAACAAGGGTGGGACATTACACAGACTTAGCCAAAATCAGCGGTTCAACTACATGTATCAAGGTAAAGGCACAGGGACCCCTTAGGAAAATTTTGAGAATTTGACAAGATTTTGCAAATACTTGGCTTGAAAATAGGAATCCTAACAGTACCATCACTTAGTATAATGGGTAGTTTGGCATTGGCGATCTCGGTATATTGAAAGGTAGGAGAGATAAGGTTGGTGATATAAGAGCATCCCGGGTCCACAGATGATCTTGCATCATCCAAAATATTTGCATTTTCTCATTTTGGTGTGTTGTGGTGGTTTTAGACATCTCCCAACCTTCAAAAAGCTCTCCTATGGTTAGAATTGAAATTTTCAAATTTTCGCCGAATCGTTGTTTTAAGGCTCCTGTAGGTAGTTTCACGGAAACAATTGTTTCTGGAGATCCGTAAGAGCTGGGAAAAAAACGTTTCAGGGGTAGATACTTGACTATGTTTCTCCAAATATGCAAAAGGAATCGTCGCCAAATATTTCACCGTTTGGGAGAATTTAAAATTCTTTGTTCGTGGTTGACATTTTACGAGAAATTTAATTTCTTGAGTTTTGTAAAGTTCGAAGCAAAATCCTTTGGAGGGAAGCATTGTAGAGTGACATTCTTCACATCATGGCAAGATTTCGCACGAAGATGAGCTTCTGGGTAAAATTTATGGGAAAAGTCGATTTCCGACAGTTTGTCAGCATCCAATTTTGACTTGTAAAGCATCAGTTTGACCATTTTATTTTGGTAAGGTATTATGGAGATCATGGAAAGTAATTTACCGATTATGGAGATCATGGAAAGTAATTTACTGATTTTAATTCCTTTATGCTTCATTTATCCATTGCATAAAGAATCTGGAGGTGTTTACATTTGAAAATAGATAAAAAAATTCATGTTAGAGCCAAAAAGTTGGTAACTGCCATATTTCGTAACGCCTCTTTCAATCAAATTTTCATGAAAGAAAATATAATTTTTGAGATGATTTTACAATATAAAATGGGAAAAATGAAATGCCTTTAAGAAGCCAAATTTGAAGGAGTTTGAAGGGGAATGAGGCACCAATTTTGGACGGATTTCAACGCCTCCCAAATGAGAATTTCTTTCTTTCTTTATTAACACAATAGCCAGCACCATAAATGGAGATTGTATTGCAGATTTGAGAAGATAAAAAAAAATGAATATGAGCGCCTAGGTGAAAATGAATCGCCAAAAATCTGATTTGTTTTTGCAAGAATGCCAAGCATTACAGATGGAGAGGTATTTTAAGAGAAATATTGCAGCAGATCAAAGGCAGATTTCTGGAAGGGAGATCTCAGCCCATGAGAGGGGCTTGTGAATGAAAGTTGTGAGAGTGTGAGAGAAGCAGGGGAGAGTTTGCTGTAGATTTGAGTGGTCATGAGAGGTCAAATATGTAATTTTATTTGTTGCAGATTTGTTTTGTTGAGTTGAATAAAATTAATGAGATTATTGGTATGCATTTTATGTTGAGCAGAGAGTTTCTGCTGTAATGATTTTGTATGGATTTGTGATTTGAGCTGCGGGTGGGAGTATCTCAGCATTAGTTGGAGTAATAAGGCAAAAGTTATAACCTCGAAACATATGAAAGACTGAATTTAGATTTTTTATAGATTTGGTCATCATGCCGTGTGAGAGAGACTGTTTGTGGGCATATTGCACGTTAGTCTCGGGGACAAACAAATGCAAATTTTATTTGCGTAATGTTAATGAAGGCA
Source organism: Cunninghamia lanceolata (assembly GCA_027924645.1). Classification (NCBI taxonomy): domain Eukaryota; kingdom Viridiplantae; phylum Streptophyta; class Pinopsida; order Cupressales; family Cupressaceae; genus Cunninghamia; species Cunninghamia lanceolata. The sequence continues at coordinate 1,096,077 of BSBN01000077.1, forward strand.
TATATTGATTCAAATGGCATTTGACAAAGGAGCCAAGACATGACACCCCTCCTTGCCAAATGTGCTGTGCAGGTATCACGTATTAAACTCAACAAACTCTTTAGGCAATTTCTAGTAGTAAGGCTAAAAAGGCAAGAATTGGGATAGAAGTGGGTTCTAATTTTGTAGATGGTAGGGGCAATCCGTTGGATGAGGTAATTGGTGCACAACAATCTTTGAGGGAATCTCATTCAACATCTACTTCTACATCACGCAACCCAAACATAGGTGAAGGAAATGTTAATCATTATTTTCACCTTGAACTTCATTGGCATTGCAAACCACTTTGGAGAGTACAGAATGGAGGAAGGATGCCTATGAATAGGTGAAGAAGGTGATTGTGAATTTTTGGTTTTGGTCTCCATACTAGCAAGGTATGGTGGATGCTATTGCAGCTATAGGCCCCAGGCCAAAGCTCCATTGTACTAGACATCGAGAGTTGATATGCTCAATAATTTAGTACAAGATGTTAAGGATGTTGTCAACGAACATTGATTAGAGTGGGCAACGATTGGTTGCACCTTAATGTCAAATTGGTGGATGGATAGAAGGAACCAAACTATCATCAACTTACTTGTCTCTTGTGATATTGGCACAATCTTTTTGAAATCCGTGGATACATCAGATATGATCAAATCTGTAGCTACATTGTTTGAATTGTTTTATGAGGTGGTTATGGATGTAGGGCCACCAAATGTGGTTCAATTTATTATGTCAAGAGGCATAACCTACAGTGGTAGTAGGGGAGAAGCATTTGATGTCGTGATGAACAAAGAATAGATGAAATATAAACTATTTAGAGTCAGATCCTAACTTAAAAGTAAACAAATAGTTAGTAAATAAAATAGCTCTATGGTAAAATAGAGTAAAGACACCAAAGTTTTTAAATATGTAGTAAATAAAATAGCTCTATAGTAAAATAAAGACAAGACAACACAATATTTAAATATGTTTTATCAAAACAACTCTAAAGTAAACTAAAGTAACTCTTAAGTGAATAAAAAATAGTTCTATATATTTTTAAAAAAATCTTAAATACATTTATCTAAAAGATGTGGAGAGCTACAATCTCGAGGTGCTTATCCATCCTAAATAACAAATTTAATATACGTAGTTGGCGAGATAGATATCTTTCGGTGTCTTTTAGATAAATGTATTTTAGATATCTATACTAGTTATAGACAGTGCTATTGCTTGTGTTGTTGCCAAGAGACTCCTAATGGACAAGTATCCTTTATGTTTTTTATTTCGTGTGTGACACATTGCCTTGATCTAACCTTAGAGTACATTGAAAAACTTGAAAGGGTTAAGGAGGTATTGCAAGCTCACTCCATTACCAAGTTCATCTATAATCACACAAGGGTGTTGTGTATGATGTGCTTCTTATGAGAAGGCAATGAGCTAGTTTGATCAAGGGTGACAAGATTTGCTATGCTTCCTTGCGTTGCAGACTCTTTGCTAGTAGAAAATGAATTTGAAGCAAATTTTTGTTTCAAATGAGTGGTTGGAGTCTAGCTTAACCAATCAAATGGATGGTAGATTAGTGGCAAGGTACATTTTTCCTATGAGTTATGGGATGGGGCAAAACAAGTGGTCAATTTTTAAGAGCCTTTGGTAAAAGTTTTGAGACTAGTGGACGGGGAGAAATCCCCCATGGGCTATTTGTATGAGACCATGGATAGGGCCAAGGAGGTGATGACAAGTAGGATGGAAAATAATAGGGACAAGTACATGCCATTGTGGGACATAATTGATAGGAGATGGGATTAATAGATGCACTCCCCTCTCCATGTTGTTGGATACTATCTGAATCCATTGTTGTTTTATAGCCCCCTCATTCAAAGATGATGTTAAGGTCACATAAGGCTCACTCATGTGCATAGAGAAAATGTTACCTTACCTTAGCAGTGTTGGATGCAATTAGGGTAGTGTTGATGATTGTTTTTAGACAGGTCAACAATAGAGTAAAATACTGAGTATCCAACTCTCTCTTGAATAAAGCCTCTCGAATGCTAAACAAAGTGATCAATCGAGACAACTCCAAGGTTCCTTTTCTTATGATTCATAGTGGATGAACTCAGTGATTACATGTGATCTTGTTGGTAATCACAAAGGGACTTACGTTAGACTTCTCCATACTTCCTTAGCTTATTTCTCCTTTTAGTGTGGATGATGTATCAATGATAAAGAAAAGCAAAAGATAAGGGTTCAGAAAGGCTAATCTAAGGTCAATGAAGTAATGATGATGCATGAACAGACAAACTCCTTGATAAACCTAACTCCATTTCGCCAAGGATGCCTACAACTACATGGAGTTGGTGCAATCTCCTAAGGTAACGAATGGTTTTCAAATCATGAAAGCTTATACAAGCACCCATTAAACGGGGCAGCTCAAACAAGCATCCACAATCGAACTCAAGCAAATGAGGCTTAGACTAGCTTTACACAACACTCCACCAGCGATGAATGTTAAAAGCATGAGCTAGGAGTTGATCAAATATTCAATACATACATACATTACATCAATGAGCTCTAATCTATTTCTAATCTAATTTGAAACATCTCTCCACTTCATCAAGATACAAGAAACTATGTTATTTCACAAGACAACACTTAACACCAAATAATGAACTCCAATGTTTTTGCATTAATCTTGGGAAATATTTACAACAACTTCAAGCACTCTCAGAGAATGTCGAGAGTCTCTCCTATTCTACTCTACTAATCTACCAATTGAACTACTAACTACTGATTTACAAATGAGGCAACAAGGCCTTTATATAGAGGTCCAGAAATACAATGAAGAGCTAAGATCAATTCACATAGCCAAGGGCTAGGATCATGCCAACTTAGCAGTTAGTTACAACAACTTGCTATTTTTAGTACAGAAGAGAGGCAATGAAGGCACGTTTTCCAAGAAGATAAGATAAGATAGAATCTTTTAGAGTATCTTCCACATAGGTGTCTCTTTGGCTTCCTTCTTGTCGAATGATGTGGCGACTTGTGATTGGATGATGATGTGTACTTGCCACATAGGTGCCACCTCAGCAAACTTGTGGATTTCAACTGTTAATTAAATATGCTTTTGGGCATATTCCCAAATTGTACCATCTTGTGTTGTCTTCGAATATGATTGCTTTGAATGAACTTGAATGTTGGGAAGGTATCTTGTTGATCTGCCTTGTTCATCTTCTTGTAAACTGGATGTGTATGATGTATGTTGCTCATTTGTTTAACACTGTGATTCTTCTTGCAGGGTATGTGAATGATCTTCTGTGATGATACTTCCTGGAGAGTAGATATCGATGATAACATGAAGTAGAGTAGATGATGATGCTTGATTGAGTAGGAGGCTCTTTTGATACCTGAAGATGGTGAGAACTTGAAGCTTGATAGAGGGATGAATGTCTTCGTTGATGTAGATGATGAAGTATGTTGAACTTGATGTGATCTAACATGATGTCATTGATGTTTCCTCTGCAATAGCAATTTCTTGACTTCACTCTTTGTCCATTGGCGATTCCAAGCTCTTGCTCCCTGAATAACTTCTCAGCTTTGTTGATGTTCCTACAAGACAAGAGAAACAATATTAAAACACTGATAAACATTGAATCTTATATCACATAGAAAGCAGCTTGTATACGTTCCTAACACATTTGGCCTAGGCGCTGACTTAGATGTGAATGAATTATAAAGTTAGACGCTGTTTTGAGGCAGAATAGACTGAAAATGCGCCTTAACTCTTAGCTAATTACTTGACATTTATTAACCTCAATCTCACGCTCAAATGTTCAAGAGACCTTTTTCCACCTTGGGCACTACCTTCATATGATATTCATTGGGTGTTCTTCACTAAATTTAAGTGCTGATTTACTAATGATCTACAACATGTTTTAACTCTAAAACCCTTAATGTTCTCTAGGTGCAGATTGGGAGTCATACAAATCTGTATTAGCGCCTTGAATTGAATAAGTGTCTTTACCAAGTTAGGCGCTAAACTTAGATGAAAAAGGTGAGAATATGTGCCTCAGATGCTTAGTTTACTATTTAAATCTTCAATGATTCAAGCTCATGGTTTGACATCTACACCTTGTAATCAGACTAAATTATGTTAGACTCAATGATCATGTAAATGAGGATCTGATTTAGTGGCTGAGGCGCACCTTGTGGTTGTTTTGATGTGAAATCAGTGCCTTAACATGATGAGTATTCTTCAAGGTTAGGTGCTGATTTGGGTGCAAACAGATGCAGATTAGCACCTAACTCATTCCATGTTTGATTGATAAGTTGTTTCTTAATGTTGAATTCCTTCACTCACTCCTCCATTCTAGGTGCTTGAGGTGGTCAAAATCACAAGGAATGGCGCCTAGATCTTCTTTGCCTTAGTCTCTTTACTTCTCTTTACCTTAAATCATTGTAGTTGCTCCTCAAGCTGATTTCCTCCAAATTGATTGACAACATGTTCTTGATGATCTTATCATTCTCTTCCAAGGCGCACATGTGAGGTTGTTTTAAGTTGAATTGGCGCCTAGATGAGATGAAGACTCTTTTCACCATGTCATCCTTCAATCATTGTAATTGATCTCAAAAAACATTATCAAAACATAAAAAACCTTCAAGACTTGTAGTTTTAAGCTGATTTCCTCCAAGGCGCAAAAATGGGTAATTTAGACAAGAAAATGCGCCTATGATACTTGAAGGATACTTACTCATTTCTTATGCATTCAAACTCTATTGAGGTTCAATGGAAGTATCTCTAGACTTAACCTCCTTCAGGTGCTTGATAAAATGTCTCCTTGGTGTTAGGCGCACAAATTCCTTTCTCCTTCCTAGGCACTGAAAATGAACTTCTCAATGATGAAAGAGTGCCCTTCACTTCTTGACTTGCTTTTAGAAGATCTCATCATTCTCTCTCAAGGCGCCCAAACTAGCATGCAAATGGATGAAGGTGCGCTTTGTGTTATGAGGTATTTATCAACAATCTCAAGCAAATTCCAACTTTAGGCGCTGAAATGAAGTTGAAAGAGCTAGAGTGATAGGGATTCTTCATCATGGGGGCCCAAATTAGGTGGTAGAGGCAAGAAAGTGCGCCTATTTTGATGTTTACAAGGCTTCAATCTTAGGTGCCCAAACTAGGTGGTTCATGTGATAGAATGCGCCTAACTCAAAATGAATGAATTTTAGACTTTAGGAATATGCAAAGTGCTTTGGTATGTCAAACTCCTCAAGGCGCCACAATTAGGTGTGCTTTAAAACTTGTTTTCCTCTAGGCGCCAATGTGGATGGTGAAGACAAGAAAAGGCGCCTAATCATGATATGCTGAATCTTCTTCCTTCTAGGCGCATTTTAAAGGTCATTTGGATGTGAATTGGCGCCTTAACATGTGTAACTGTCTCCTCCAAGTTGGGCACAGTTTGAGGTTGCTAGGAGTAGGAAAGGGCGCCTAGACTCACTATTAGTGTTCTTCGAAAACTTTAACTCAAACAACTTCATTAGGCGCAATTTTAGATGTTATTCATTCACTCTATGATCAGGGCACCAAAATGGATAGTTTTTGAGGCATGAAGTGCGCCTAGACTCAATTAGGTATTCACTTCAAGTTTTTATGATTCTAAGTCCTTGTGAAAGTTCAAGGGAAGCTTCAATAGTCTTAACACTTACAAACTCAAGCATTTTCTTCTTAGGCGCTCATGATGATGGTGGAGGTATGATATGGCGCCAAAATGGATAGTTAGACATTTATTTGAACTTTTAATAATCTAAATCATTTGGCATGTTCATAAGGAGTTCCAAACCCTCAAGCACCCTCCAAAGATGAATTTAATCATATTTTGCCTAGGCGCCAAAGTAGGGTTGCATTGATAGAAATTGGCGCCTAACTTATAATGATGAATCATTTTCAAGTTGAGGCGCATTCTAAGGTCCATAGGAATACAAAATAGCGCCTAGGACTACAAGGATGAATCAAACACTTGCTCAAACTCCATCAAAAGACCACTTCATCCTTAGGCGCTCATATTGAGGTTATCCATTTTACTCTGTTATCAAGGCGCCAAAATGGATAGTTTTTGACACAGAAATGTGCCTCCTCTAATGATAATCTCAAGCCCTTTACTAGGTGCACTTTTGTGATGAGTAAAACATGAAGTGGCGCCTAGACCTAAATGCCTTTTCCTTGTCAAATTTTGAATGTTTAAGGCCTTTTATCATCAATTTCAATCAAGGCGCCTATTTTGGAGTGGTTGGAAGTGTGTTCTCCTCTAGGCGCACATCTGGGTTTCTACTATAGGCGCACTTATGGGTTTGCACAGATGAGAAAATGTGCCTAACTTCCTGGAGCAAATTCGCGCCTAGAAAACAGAAGTCCCCAGGGTAAGGTATATTGAAAAATATATTTAAAGTATAAGTTTAGAGATTGAATTTCTTATACTTTAAATATTTTTCAATATACCTTTCAGGATGTTTGAGATAGGTCTCAGATCCACCGGATTTAACATGTAGATTATAGAATTTGGAGGATCCACCAGATTTCAGACTTAGTCAAATTTTCAGGATTTTCAGGGTATCAGGATACCAGACTTAGTCATTTTCAGGATCTCAAACATCAGGATCAGGTCATCAGGGAACTATAGGACTCCAACACCACTGACTTCATCATCAAATAAATCTAAGACATCATCCAAGACTCAATGCGAAGCATCAGAGCTCAAAAAAAAGGGGGTCCCCATTTGCAATGGGGCGATGTGTGATTTGGTCACAACAGGTAGAGCTGTCAATATACAAGTAGGCAAGCGGTTTTTTCTTAAGTATGGTTGTCGTGCAAGGTAGGAAGACCTTAAAACTAGGTAGATTCAATAAACTTTTGATAATCTCTCTATATTGTAGACATGCACCTTAAAGGTGTTAATCTTTCAGTAGATCTTGCATGATATCATGTCAAAATAATGTGTTTTTGAGCGTAATGGTGGGATTTTTGTGGCCAAGAAGCCAAAAATCTTCGATGGATGGCAATGCGCATTTTGAGCCAGCCATGCAATTCATCCACTTGTGAGTGTACTTGGAGTTTTTTAACATATTCATTCCAAGAAATAGAACTAGTTAAGGCAACAAGGGATGAATGACTTGGTGTTTGTTTATTACAACCTTCGCCTAAAGCTAAAGAAAGCTCGAGGTTAGAGTTTTGAAATACTTGCAATTGTAATTTGTCATGTCCCCATTTCCGAAGTGATCACCCAACGGAGAATGGGATTAGCCTATCCTCATTCCCGTAGGCTAGTTCGTCAACTCAAGGGAATAATCTGGCGAAGATGGTAAATGAAATTAGTGCATTTGCATTAATTATTCAATTGTAAATAATCAAATAATAATAATTTATTATTATTATTATTTAATTGAGCGCCATGGAGAAATTAAAAATTAAATAATATTATTTAATTAAAAGCAAAAGACAAAAAAATAATAAATAGGTCCTGACCTATTTCGGCGCCTACATGGGAGTGTGTGAAAAAGCCAATAAAATAATAAAATAAAAAGTGGCGTTCATCTAGGAGGGAAAAGTAGTTTTTGAAGAATGAAATTCAAATTGGGTCCTTGCATTGGATCATGCACCATCATTGGAGGGAATTCGCAATTCAAATCTTTAATTTGAATTGGTATAAAAGAAGCATGGGTGTCTCAATTCCGGCATCATGAACTATTGGCAAACTTTCGCACTTATGCTTGGCATTTGTTGTTTGATCTTCGGAGGACGAAAACCCTTTGCGGAGATTTGGTGTGTTGGACGAAAACCCAATTACATCGAGGAGGCAAATTCATACGGAGTTCGTATTTGCACTTCATTGGAGGCTAGTTTGGATTTCATAGATTTATCTTCGAATTTGGGTCGGAGACCATTGTGTCGATTTGGAGATTGTTGAAGAATTGTTCAAAGACATTGAAGATCTTTTCCTTGAGCGCCGATCTGTAAGGAAGACTTGATTACATTATATGGAGGCGTTGAATTCAAGAATTGTTGCTAAGGAGGATCGATTACAAGAGTGGGCGGACTGTATGAAGGAATTGTCATAGCCGCTGCCAATCTAGAGTTAGCGAACCATCATTGAGGAGCTGCGAACTGCTGGGACAACATTTGGATTTCCTATGCCACCATATCGAAGAGTAATTGTTGTCATCCCTTAGTATTTGGAAGACCGATCTGTGTAAGACTTGCTCGCAGGGCTGAATTGCATCCATAGGCAGCTATCCACATATCAGAGTCTTGGTCGGCAGCCTTATCATCATTGTTCATCCTTGGCATCAAACTCAGTTTAAGAGGTCAGTGAACATCATCATAGGAGATCGTGGGAGGTGATTGATATATCTGGTCTGTGAGGGCAGTGAATATCATCATTGGGCCAGCGATCAAGATTGAGACTTCATGTGTTCTCCTTGAGGCTTTGAATTGGTATGTTAGTATTATCATCCTCCTGATTGACAACAGTGATAGATGCTTGAATTTGATCATCAAATGTCATGACTGCAATGTATTGAAGAAGTTAATCAATTTGATTTATACAGTCAGAACTGAGTCAGTCATATTGGTTTGACATCATTGTAATTGTGCAAATCTATATTGTAATCCAATATTGAAGCTGCCCTATCTATTGCCATCTCTATTTGTTATAGATTTACATTTCATAGTTGGTAGATATTGTGTCGGAGACAATTGTAATTGGTAGAGTTAGTTCAGTTTGCTTGCATAATTGAAAAAGCCACAAAATATCATATCAAACCTATTCCGGCACATGACATAATTATAAAATCTAACTATTGCTTATGTTTCACTTTCAATTGCCAAATCTAATTTCTATATGGAAAAAATCAGGTACTATGGAGGAAGACCAGCCAATCGACCTTGATGAGATCGATCCAAAATTTGAGTGGATTGTAAATGATGTCGTTGACAATGGTGATGTTTATGATCTCCTTAAGGAGTGCAACTATGACAACGATGTGGTTGAATGACTTAGGAGAGGCTTTGATCTAGGAGCTTCATAATTAGGGTCTGTAGCTCTCTAGTGTAGCTCTCTTCGTAGTAGTAAAGGTTATTGGCTATGTCTTTTTTGGGGGAACTTTGTACTTAGTTTGTAGGTTGACTTTGTACAAAGTAGATTGTAGTTGAAAATTTGAAAACTACTAGCATCTAGTTATCATTTATGCACTATGCATTGTGCAATTCAATGTAATCAACAATATGAACATAAATGGGAAAATCAGTATTCTGCAATTTATGAGCCAAACTCTCATTTTTTATTTTCTCTCTCTATCTCTATGCTATTAAAATGCCTTTAAATTTAAAAAAAATAGGTTTTTCTCTTCTTCTCTCTGCATTTTTCTATGTTTTTTGAAAAATCTTTATTGTTTGGTTTGCTGATTTTTTTCCAAAAGTTTTTTGCTCCTTTGCTATGGCTAATACTTGATTACATCAGCCTTAAAAAACTATTGTCACTCTCAAATTTGATGTTGTGGTGAACATACCAAAAAAAGGATGTTATGGCGAGGCCAGAGTAAATTGATGGGAGTGAATCTTATAGATGTACATTGGTGCAATATGAACTTGTTGATGATTGTTTTTAGACAACTCAACAATAGAGTAAAATACTAAGTCTCTCACTCTCTCTTGAATAAAGTCTCTCAAAGGCTAAGCTATGTGATCCAGTGAGACAACTTCAAGGTTCCATATTCGTGATTTGCATTGGATAGACTCAGTGATTTGATGTGATCTTGCTGATAATCACAAAGGGACTTACGCCAACTTCTTCATACCTCATTTAGCTTATTTCCTTTCAGTGTGGATGATGTATCAATAATAAAGAAAAGACAAAAGATAAGGGTTCAGAAAGGCTAATCTAAGGTCAATGAAGCAATGATGCAAGAATAGACAAACTCTTTAATCAACTTAACTCCACTTCGCCAAGGGTGCCTACAACTACATGAAGTTGGTGCGATCTCCTAAGGATAGCGAAAGGTTTTCAAATCATGAAGGCTCATATAAACACCCATTGAACGGCGCAACTCAAACAAGCATCCACAATCGAACTTAAACAAATAATATTGAAGCTCAAACTAGTTTTACACAACACTTCACCAATGATGAATGTCAAAAGCATGAGCTAGGAGTTGATCAAATATTCAATACAACATACATTACATCAATGAGCTCTAATCTACTTCTAACCTACTTAGAAACATCTCTCCACTTCATCAAGATACAAGAAACCATGTCATTTCACAAGACAACACTTAACACCAAACAAGCTCCAATGTTTTTGCATTAATCTTGAGAAAGATGTACAACAATTTCAAGTACTCTCAGAGAATTTTGAGAGTCTCTTCTACTCTACTCCTACAAACTACTATCTGATCTACTCTCTAATAATTTTACAAATGAGGCAACAAGGCCTTTATATAGAGGTCCAGGATTACAATGAAGAGCTAGGATTAATTCACGTAGCCAAGGGCCAGGATCATGCCACCTCAGCAGTTAGTTACAACAACTTGCTATTTTTAGTACATAAGAGAGGCAATGAAGGCACGTTTTCCAAGAAGATAAGATAAGATGGGATCTTTAGAGCATCTTCCACATCGACGTCCTCTTTAGATTCTTGCTTGTTGTAGATACATTGAACCTAGACATATGATGTGGCTGATTATGATTGAATGATGATAGGTACATGCCACATAGGTGCCATCTCAGCAAACTTGTGGATTTCATCTGTTTATTCACTTTGCTCTGTGGGCATATTCCCAAATTGTATCATCTTGTGATGTCTTCAATGTAATTGCTTTTGATGATGAACACTTGGGATGTATCTTGTTAATCTTGCTTTGTTCATTGTAAGTAGTATGATATATGTTGCTCATTTGTTTAACACTGTGATTCTTCTTTTGCAGGATGTAGGAATGATCTTCCTTGCTTCTTCATATGGAGTAATGTATATGATGATGATGTTGCTCCCTTCATGTAAGAGTAGATGATGATGATGTATACATTGATAATGGAGTAAGAGACTTCTCGGAGACTTGAAGTTGTATGGAAGAACTTGAAGCTTGACGGATGAATGTCTTTGAACATGATGCAACTATTGATGAAGTGCTTGCACAATAAGCTTGAAGTGTTCCTTTGAAGTGGTAGTATGATGTTTCCTCGCAGCGACTTCCTCTTGACTTCAATCTTTGCCCATTGGTGATTCCAAGTGTTTGCTCCTTGAATGACTCCTCAGCTTTGTTGATGCTCTTGCAAAATAGAGAAAACAATCATATTAAACAATTGATAACATTGCATTTCATAGCATATAAGCAGCATGTTTAAGCATTCAACAACCCTTCTAAGTCTAGGCGCTCATCTAGGTGTAAGGAGGAACAAAGTGCGCCTAGCACAAAATAACTTCATAATTATCATTTTAAATGATTTCAAACGATTATAAAGGCTTAAAATGATCCTTCCTCCTAAGGCGCCCACTCAATGATGCAAATTTGGGTGTTCTTCTCTAAGGCGCCAATCTGGGTTGCAGAGGTAGAAATAGGCGCCTAGAAACTTAGCTTGCTTCTTGGCATTTTAAACTCATACTGATAATTACAACTTTCCACTTTAACAAGGTGAAGTCTTTTATCTTTGATTCTTGCCTTCACAAGGCTAGGCTCTAGTTGAGGGTTGTGGAGATGTGTATTAGCGCCTTCAAGTGAATGAGAGTTTACTCCAAGTTAGGCGCCTATCTAAGGTAAAATGAATTGAAAAGTGCGCTTAAAACACTTCATGCTTGTTGCACAAAATCTAATGATTTCAACTTCATGTTTAAGATGTTTTAAAGACTTTCCATCTCAGGCGCCCATTTAGGTGATAATGAATCATACTTCTATGAACAAGGCGCTAGATCTAGTTTATATAGACATGAATGAGCGCCTAGGTATCTTTGATTGGCTTTCTAAGACTTTCAATCACTCTTCTAAGCCTCCAAGAGATCCACTTAGGCTAGATTTCAAAGTTTCATTGCTTCCTTCATGTAAGGCGCCAAAGTGGATGTTCTGAGTAGGAAATGGCGCCTTAGTATGCTTAGCTTATTTACTTGAACTTTTAATGATTCATATCACATGGCATGCTCATGAGGGGTTCTAGACACTCAAGTACCCTCTAAAAAAAATTCAAAGATTCAATCATGTTTTGCCTAGGCACTCAAATGGTGTCATTTAGGAGTGAAATGGCGCCTAAGATGTTTACTTCAACCTAAGGCGCACTTTGAAGGCCATGTAGATGTGAATTGGTGCCTTAGTTCCTTGAGATAGTCATATTCAACTCTAGGCGCCATTTTGAGTTGCTTCTAGTGGTAAGGTGCGCCTAGGTTATTTGGGAGCTAATTCTTGGCATTTAAGGGTTTCATCTTATATCCAAACTCTCAAGAGACCTCCTTGATTTTAGGCGCTAGAACTTATGATTTCAAACTTCCTTGATTGCTAGGCGCATTTTGTGGTTGTTTTGATGTTAAAAGAGCGCCTAGATCTTTCTTCACTTTCCTCAAGCTCCAATCATTGCAAATCCTTCTTAGGCGCATGCATGAGGTTGTTTTGAGTTGAATTGGCGCCTAAGTGAGATGAGGACCCCTTTCACTCACCTTATCCTTCAATTATTATAATTGATCTCTAAAGATATCATCAAAACATGATAAAACCTCCAAGACTTGTAGTTTTAAGTTGATTTCCACCAAGGTGCCAAAATTGGTGATTTTGAAGGCAAAGGGCACCTTGATTTGAAGATGATAATCAAGTTCAATTTGGAAGTTTCAATGCAACATGAAGGTCTCTAGAAGACCCTCTACCTCAAAAGACATCAAATTTCATATTTTCATGCCTCCTTTTGCTTAGGCGCAATTTGTCATTGGTTGAAACATCCCTTTCATGCTAAGGCACCAAAATGGTCTCTGGAGATGAAGAAATGCGCCTTAGCTCACTTGAGTGAATTTTGGGCTTTAAAGATTTGCAAAGTGTCTTGGGGGTTTTAGTTTTTCAAGGCGCTATCTTCTATAGTTTCAAACATGCATTCCAAGTTAAGGCGCTCAAAAGGGGGTTTGGAGATGAAAAATGCGCCTAAGCTCAAAGAGGTGTATTCATCAAGTTTGAAGTGATGTTTACTAAGGCGCTACTTTCTTTGATAATCTCCAACACCTATCCTTCAAGGCGCCTAACTTCACCACTTCTTGCATCATTTGTTGAAGGCGCAACTTTGAGGTTCCTTGGATGATAAAATGCGCCTTGAGTTGTAGGCGCCATTTGGAGTCACTGCAAGTGGAGAAATGCGCCTAACAAACTAGAACAAATTTGCGTCTAGAAATGAAAGTCCCCAGGGTAAGGTATATTGAAAAATATATTGAATTTCTTATACTTTAAATATTTTTCAATATACCTTTCAGGATGTTTGAGATAGGTCTTGGATCCACCGGATTTAACATGTAGATTCTAGGTTTTGAGGGATCCACCAGGTTTCAGACTCAGCGAATTTTCAGGATTTTCATGGTATCAAACTTAGTCATTTTCAGGATCTCAGAACATACATCAGGATATCAGGACATTAGGGGACTATTGGACATAAACACTACTGACTTCATTATAATAAATCTAAGACATCATCCAAGACTCAATGCAAAGCATCAGAGCTCAAAAAAAGGGGGTCCCTATTTGCAATGGGGCGATGTGTGATTAGGTCACAACAGAATTGTTTTTGTGTAGAAGTCAAAGGATGTTAATTTGAAACATTGGTAATCTTAGGTGGTATATTCTCATGGACTGTACTAAAGATTATTATTATTATTTTTAATAGGTGAATTGAGAGAATCTATTGGGGCCCTCACCCATGACAAAAAGGCCAAAAATCAGCCAAAGTGTATTGAAAAAACTCCAAATTACAAGAAAGACAGCCTTTGACAGAACAAGAGAAGCTGAAGATTCCAAAAAACAACTAGCTTTGCAATCCTAGAGAACTAAAAGCAAAATAGACATATCCCTCAACTGAAAAAATTGGAAAGACTCTATATTTCATCTTAGAAAAGAGGCCAAGCAACCTTAAGGTCGCACCCTTAGGGATCTTCTCCACTTATAGGAGAGGAATGCTTCCACAGTCCATTGAGTCCCCTCACTCGTAGATTTGAGAGTCTCCATTCGTAGTCTTTTAGCTTTAGATCTCCTCCCTCAACGCTTACCTCAAGGCTGAAAATTGGCTTGGTTTTCTTGCTCTTAGTTTGTGAAATGGTTAAAATCTCAATGAACAAAAGTGTAAAGAACCCTACTAGTTCTAACGGAATTTTTTTGCTTGCTGGTCTGAAATTTTCTGATTTAGATTTCTCACAAACTATGCAATATTTGCAATACCCACTTTCTTCAATGCACTTAAAATATCAGAAGATGGAAAGGTTCGAAGCATGCATCCAAATTGCAACCAAAGAACATAGAACATTAATATTATATGACCAAATCAATGCATAAAACATGAATAGACATACCCGCCAAAGATTGTTTTGATTCCTTATTGATTATGAAAGCCAAGTACAATAGAAGAGGGCTGGAATGAACAAACAACCAAGTCTGATTTATGAATCAGTCCTTAAATTACATCAATACATGCAATTAACATGCCCAAATCCAAACCAAATGTATGTAGAATGAAGCCCTATGGAAGGATGATGAAATCTCTAACTGGGTATGGCTGGAATATAAATCAAATGCTCTTCCCAAAGACTGATATGATTGATGCACAACTGAAACCCTGTTGTCACAAAACCCTGATTGCTGATAATGCCAAAATGATGCATAAAATTCACTCCCAAGGCTAGCGATAGGCCCTCAAATGAGGGCAATTAGGGTTTAGAGCATTCCCATGCAATCAAACCCTCCAAATGATGAAGTAAAATGCTTAGATCTGCAAATGATTGACTGCTGTACCCTGCTGTTGTAAAATCAGAATGTATAAAAAATGCTTCAAAGTGCCAACGATTCCTCTATATGCCAAGCGATTAACTCCAAAGCATGAAATATCAACTATGAATGAAAATGTCTTCATCTTCAAGCCAAAAATCCTTCAATGCCTTCATGAAAACCTGTAAATTAATAACCATGATGAAATCTATATGATAACATCTCACAATGTGGATGGGATCATCACCATACCACCAAATATCAAGGGATCGTCTCTTTGACAAATTGAAAAATGCAATTTCCATCAAAAACACATGAATATGAAAAACTTACCAAGTGATCAATAGTTGCAAATTGAAGGCAAGCAAGCCTATTTATCCTCCTCTTGGCCTTGGCGTCCCAATTTGCTCAATTTTGCAAATATTTGAAATCCACCAATGGAAAAGCAATTGTCATATAACAATTTTAAATGTCTTGCACTCATGAAATCCATTCATTTAAAATCATTCATCATTTCATTAAATTTCTTTTCCCTCTCCAACGCCAATTGCCTTGGGCAATAAAACTCATAGAATTATATATTTTATTAAATAATTCCTCTTCCAATTGCCAATTCCCATAAGGAATAAAAATAAAATATTTAATTAATTTTTCCTTATACCTCCTTGTATGGTGATCCCAGGAGCTAATAATATTTTATTAAATTTTAAATGCTATCTCCTCCAAAGTTGCGTGAATCCTCCATAAATAATATTTTATTATTTTTTAAAGCATACCACCTTGGGTGTTGATCTCCTCTTGGACAAATAAAATACTTATTTTAAATACCTTCACCTTCTCCTTGGACGTTGGCACATGATCCAATGAAATAATAAAAATATTATTTTATTTTTAGCTCCTTTCCTCTAGGCATCCAAATAGGACCAACTAATAAAAATCAAAATGTTTTATTATTTTTATTTTTCCCTCCAAAGTGGCGTTGGCACAAGCTCCAATATTTTATTTTATTTTCTCTTTTTTTCCCACTTGGCATCAATTCCCTTGAACAATCAATAAAATAATGAAAATACAATTTAAATATTGCATTTTCCATTTGACCACATTCACTTCTCCAATCCTTGGCTAGTAAACCACTTGTTGAGCCAACGTTATAGATTTCCATCCTTTAAAACCAAGCTCAAACCAAAAATCATGTTTAACTCAAAATGGGAACATTACAAGTCCTCCCACCCCAAGATTGCTTGCCCCAAGCAATCGCAAGTGCCAAATTAGAACCAACTAATACCAGGATCCCAAATCCATCTAGGCTCTCCATAGCTAATCACACAAACAACCTTAAATCTGCTGATGTAAAAGATCTTTGGACTGCTTCCGCTGTTGCACCATGATGCAAACCCATCCATACCAATCCTCAAATAGCTATAGTGATCAATCCATACCATAATGTAGATGCCACTCATGAAGATGTAGATGCCAAGCAATGAACTAATGAAGCTGAAAATTCCCCTATCATGGAAGTCTAGTATGAACAAATGTTGGATGTCAAACACAAATGCAAACACAAGTGTATATATCCCTGTTATCTCACTATCATAAATCAGAACAACGATATCCCAACTGAAAATAACATCCAAAATGATATAAAAAGTACCATCCAAAGTGCATGAAGATAGGAAACCATCACTAGACCAAACCACAACAAGAATATATTGATCTCCATCATGGCAAATTGTCCCAAACATTGCTGTACTAAAACTGAAATCACATACTTCAATGCCCAGCAATGAAGAATAACCATTAAACCATGGAGATTAACCTATCAAATAATCCACATACTCCCATATGAAGTCCTCATCAATATAATATTGTGTCAACTCAATGGTTTGACCTAGCTCTCCAAACGGAACCAATGTACCTTGCAAACCTGAATTACCTCCATCTTCATTGTCACACATTTGCATATCATCAATGGCTGGCCCATGATGATCAAACAAAGCTGATTGCCTCTTATCCTTGACCATTCCAAGGTGTGCTGTTTTGCTTGACCAACAACCATCTTAGCTTTCTTTGCTCTTTCTAGCCAAATGTTACACCTCTCTTGTGCCTTTTCCACATCTTCAAAGGTCTGATATACAAAATCAGATTGTGTAGTGCAATGTTTTTTAACAAAATCACTATATCCAACACTCCAATCTTGTGTATTATCAATGGAAGACCTCAAATAACTACCATCCAAAGGTGTTAGCATGTCCACCTTATGAAAACGCAAAGCCATAGGACTGTTGTCCTCAAACAAATCAGGTATGATGTCATGCCATTCCATAGAATTGTCATCCATCTCAAAAATGAATTGCTTACCATCAAATGCCGGTTCTATACAATTCTTTGCAAGTGCATCATATATGTCTTCATGAGACAATTCATGACCCATAACTATCATCGATTTGGTTGTTATTTGATGAGGCAAAGTGTACTTGAGGGCTCTCATAACAACTTGTTTCCCATCATGTTGGAAACTCAACTCCATAGCTTGTAGATCTTGGATGACCCTTTGCAAAGAATGTAGCCATTGCATACCAAGTACAATCTCATTGTCCTTCAAATCAAGTACGTAAAAGTCATCACAAAGTGTATACTCACCAAACATCAGACTAAGCTTGCTCACTTTCTTCTTCCAAAGGATAGTAAGTCCACTTGCTATAGTCACATCAAAGCCCTCAAAGACATCACAATGCAAACCTCTCTTATTCACTAAACCCTCATCAATGTAGTTATGTGTAGCTCCACTATCAAGAAGTGCCAAAACCTTGCAACCAAACAATGTGCCCTCAAAGATGAATGGATTATACATTGAACCTCCTGAAAGATAAGCAATCCTGGAACCCTTGTTACCTTCACTCACCAATTTAAGTGTTGGCTGACCATGTTCATTGTCCGAAGTAGAATCATCATCTACTTTATCAATTACCTCTATGTAGTGCACCTTGCCTTTGCCAAGACACCTATGACCAATCTCCCAAGGTTGTTTACAAGTGAAGCACAACTTCTTCCTACGAAGTTCATTTCTCTCCTCATAATCCATCTTAGAAGTACCTTCATCTTTCTTTGGAGTGGGCTGCTCACGAGATTTTTGATTTGTATTCTCCTCTTTGAAATTCTTCTGTGGCATGAATGTAGGAGTAGTATCCAAATCAAGTGCAAGCTGAATGGCCTCCTCAAGTGTAGCTGGTTTATGAACTTTGACCAATCCCTTAATCCTGTCATTCAATCCCTCAACAAACAACATAGTGATCCTCCTATCAGTCATGTCAGGAACCATTACCGCAATCTTTTGAAACTCATTGACATATGAGTCTACTCTACCAATTTGTCTCAACTGTGCAAGCTCACGGTAGTAGACCTCAAAATCCTTGCGGTCAAACCTAGTAATGAGTTTATTAACAAACTCATCATATGAAGTGGTCCTGTTATGATGCTATGAAACAAGTCCATGGTGCCACCAATCATACGCCAATCCCTCCAAATGCATAGTAGCAAAGTGTATAGCCTTTTCCTCACTTATGGGCTTGAGTGTAAGAAAAGTATCCAATTTGTTCACCCATGCTCTAGCACTTATTTTGCCGCTGCCATCAAAACTAGGGAGAGGAATCTTATTCAATGCATCCTTATACTCCTTTGGCTGAGTAGGTTGTGCTCTTCTCGGTCTTGGTCGTTCAACTCTACCTTTTTGCCGTTCCCGTTTCGGACTCATGTAGTTGTTGAAGCTGATTCGATTCCTTACATGCTCAAGAAGTGAATCATACTCATCAACCAAAGATATCAAATCTTCACCAAACGAGGTTTCCTCTTGCTCAACCTGTGGCTCCTCAACTACCTCTTCTTCTCTAGGAAGAAAAGTAGGCTGCATAGGCCTATCCACTGTAGGTGTGCGTGTCCTCCTTGCATGAGGTGATCTTGCTACACTACCAACACCTGTATTATCTTGATTACCTTGATTAGCTTGATTGTTGTTCGCATTATTCATCAAAGCCTGAAACATTTGTGCAATATTCTCAGTTGTATTACGTTGTTGTTCTGTCATCTGGCGCTGATTATCAATCATTTCTCTTAACATATTCTCAACATCATCACGCTGTAGATTACCTTGCCTCCTGTCTCCCATTGTACCTGTTCTTCTATGATAATTTTGTGGCAATGGATCAATGTAGTAGCTCATAACCCATAGGCTGGCAGGATCCAAGCTCTGATACCACTGGAAAGAACCCTACTAGTTCTAACTGAATTATTTTGCTTGCTGGTCTGAAATTTTCTGATTTAGATTTCTCACAAACTATGCAATATTTGCAATACCACTTTCTTCAATGCACTTAAAATATCAAGAAGATGGAAAGGTTTCATCCAAATTGGAACCAAAGAACATAGAACATCAATATTATATGATCAAATCAATGCATAAAACATGAATAAACATACCCGCCAAAGATTGCTTTGATTCCTTATTGATTTTGAAAGCCAAGTACAATAGAAGACGACTGGAATGAGCAAATAGCCAAGTCTGATTTATGAATCAGTCCTTCAATTACATCAATACATGCAAATAACATACCTAAATCCAAACCAAATGTATGTAGAATGAAGCCCTATGGAAGGATGATGAAATCTCTAACTGGGTATGGCTGGAATATAAATCAAATGCTCTTCCCAAAGACTGATAATACTGATGCACAACTGAAACTTTGCTGTCACAAAACCCTGATTGCTGATAATGCCAAAATGATGCATAAAATTCACTCCCAAGGCTAGCGATAGGCCTTGGAATGAGGGCGATTGGGGTTTAGAGCATTGCCATGCAATCAAACCCTCCAAATGATGAAGTAAAATGCTCAGATCTGCAAATGATTGATTGCTGTACCCTGCTGTTGTCAAATCAAAATGTATAAAAATGCTTCAAATTGCCAACGATTCCTCTATATGCCAAGCGATTAGCTCCAAAGCATGAAATATCAACTATGAATGAAAATGTCTTCATCTACAAGCCAAAAATCCTTCAATGCCTTCATGAAAGCCTGCAAATTAATAACCATGATGAAATTGTTATTAGAATAGATACATCATATATTGAATTGAATAATATTAAAGAGAAGAGCGAAGGCTCTTATAGATATTACAAGAACTAAGAAAAGATAAAACAGTTGTAAAAGGCAAAACAACTAAGCAAGCAAAGCGATGGACCATTAATACTATATTTAGCTTAATACCCTCCGTTAATGGTCAATCGGTCAACTACACCAAGATGCCCCCAAAATTTGACAAATTTATCTGGGCCTAGAGCCTTAGTGAGGATATCGGCAGTTTGATCCTCTATAGAAACATATTGTAACACAACAGATCCGTTTTCAACTAACTGGCGAATGATATGACAAGAGAGATCAACATGTTTAGTCAGCTCATGAAAGACGAGATTCTTTGCAAGTTTCAGCACCCCTTGATTGTCACAATACAAGGGTGAAGGCCCTACTGGAGGCATTTGCATTTCTGAAAGCATCCTACGAAGCCAAACTGCCTCACAGGTTGCTTTAGCAGCTCCCCTATATTCAGCTTCTGTCGAGGAGAGAGCAATGACCTGTTGCTTCTTGTTGGTCCATGTGACTGCACCTGTGCCTAGACTGAAAACATAGCTAGAGGTAGACTTCCTGTCATCAACAGAACCTGCCCAATCCGAATCGGTAAAACCAAGCAGCTGAGGATCTTTGCACCTACCATACAGAATGCCAAAGTATGAAGTGCCATGCACATATCGCAACACACATTTTGTTGCAATCCAATGGGCAGTTTTCAGAGCAGCCATGAAGCGAGAGATGTAGCTGACTGCAAAACTAAGATTAGGTGGAGTGGCAGTAAGATAAATGAGACTGCCAACTAATTGTCTGAATGTAGATTCATTCTCAACAGGAGAGTTGGAATGGGCTGAGAGTTGCAGACCTTTCTCCATGGGGGTAGAAGCAGGTTTGCAATTTGTCATTTGGAATTTGTCCAATAGACTTCTAGCATATTTGGACTGAGAGATGAAGATGCAGTTAGGGTGCTGCCAAACCTCAATACCTAGACAATAATGCAGGAGGCCCAAGTCTGTCATGTCAAAGGTTTGAGTGAGATCATGTTTGATTTTGTGAATCACTTGCTCGGAACTGCCAGTAATAATGAGATCGACATAAACAACAATGTAGAGACTCTCATCACTATACTTGTGGACATACATATTAGAATCAAAAGGGCTCCGCTGAAAGCCATGATCCACGAGGTACTGATCAATTTTGGTGTACCATGGCCGGGGAGCCTGTTTGAGGCCATAAAGAGCTTTCACCAATTTGCACACTTGATGTTCTTTACCAGCAACCTTGAAGCTAGGAAGTTGCGTCATGTAGACTTCTTGCAAATCTCCGTTGAGGAAGGCACTCTTGACGTCCATTGGATTGACTTTCCACCCAAACTGGGCAACCATAGCAAGGAGAAGCCGAATAGTACTCATTTTGGTTGTAGGGGCAAAGGTCTCCTCATAGTCAATGCCTTCTTGTTGAGAGAATCCTTTGGCAACTAGCCGGGCCTTATATTTGTCAAGAGTCCCATCAGCCTTGTACTTGACTTTGTACACCCATTTGCACCCAATGGGCTTCTTCCTCGGTGGAAGATCAGCAAGAACCCATGTATTGTTCTTCAGCAGGCTGTGATGCTCGGCATCCATAGACTTTTCCCATTTAGGTACACCTTTAGCCTCAGAATATGTTTGAGGCTTTGCGATACTATGAAGATTGGCCATGAGGGAAAAATTGGCAGTATTTTGCGGTTTGCTCTTCTTCTGAGCAGATCTACCCTCGACTAGTTCATTATCATGAAGATCACCAATCGTTTTGGCCCACCATTTAGGCCGAAGAGCAGGTGAATCATGACCTGAAATAGGTGCATCAACATCATCAGGAGGAGCAGGAACGAGATTAGGGGGATCCTGAATATCTGAAGGAGCAGGTATAGGAAGCACTTTAGGAGCTCTCCCATCAGGTGGAACAAGAGGAATGCAAACATCAGAATCCTCCAAAGACTGATCCTTAGTGGGAGTAGAGGAGGTAGAGAGCAGAAAAGGACCAGTAGTCTCATCAACTACGACATCACGACTAAAGATGAGATGATCAGTGTCTATATCAATATGTCGGTAAGCCTTATGATTTTCACTATAGCCAGTGAACATGAGTTTCTGGCTTTTGGAGTCCAGCTTAGTGTGCTTAACATCTGGAATCCAAACATGAGCAGTGGAGCCAAAAACTTTCAGATGAGTGATGCGAGGTTTACGTCCAGACCATGCTTCTTCAGGAATCATTTTTCTGATTGCATAAGTGGGAGATCGGTTCAGAAGATAGACAACAGTGTAGACTGCTTTAGCCCAGAATTTCTTGGGAACACTACGATGTTCTAACATAGAACGTGCCATCTCTGTAATAGTGCGATTGCAACACTCAACAACACCATTTTGCTGAGGTGTGTAAGGTGTAGTAAGCTGACGTTTGATGCCAGGTGCAGCACAGAAACGGGTGAAGTTAGAGGAACAAAACTCCCCTCCATTATTAGATCGAAGAGAGACGATGGGACAGCCGGACTCTTTTTCCACCAAGGCTTTGAACTGCTGAAATTGATTAAGTACATCGGATTTCTTTTTCAAGAAATATACCCACATCTTTCTGCTGAAATCATCAACAAAAAGCAAAAAATATCTACACCCAGTAATTGAAGGGGTGTTGATTGGTCCACATACATCAGCGTGAACTAGCTGCAAGACCTTGGATGCTCTCCATTTGTCACAATCGGAAAATGGAGTCCTATGCTATTTGCCAGCTTGACATGCGTTGCAGACACTAGAAAGTTGAGTCTGAATGTCTGGAAGACCTCCGACCAAGCTCTCCTGAGCTAACTGAGAGAGATAGTGCATGTTGAGATGCCCATAACGCTGATGCCAGAGTTTACTGAGGGAAGTGCTCTTGGTTGCCAAAGCTTGTGCTGGAGAATCACCAGAATCCACTAGTCTATATAGACCATGATCCTCAAGAGCCTGAGCCACAGTGGTGCGTGTCTCACGGTCCACTATGCTGCATGAGTGCATATTGAAGACAACATCCAGATGAGGTGAGTGTCGCATGATCTGACTGACAGAGAGTAGGTTCAGCTCCATGCCTGGTACGAAGTAAACATCGAGAAATATTAATTTTCTCCTACCAGACTGAATCTGCACAGTGCCTTTTCCTACAACGGTATACTCTTCGCCTCCTCCAAAGACAACAGAGTCTCTGAATGGCATATACTCAGTAAACCAGTCTCTCCGATGGGTGAAATGCCGGGAAGCTCCTGAATCAATGTATGAGGCAGAGGATTTGATATGATCTACAGGGCGTTTAGTCATATAGGCATAAAATTCAGACTTCTCTTTAAAAAACACCATCTCCATACTTTTTGAGGCACGAAAAGCAAACCAGTGGAGGAGGAATAGGAATAGAGAATATAAGAACTCAAAAACGTGGAAACCGCAGGCAAATCCACAAAAATGCATCTCAAAACTTTTCAGAATGCAACAATCGAATAAAAAAACAAAGATCGTAGTTAGAAGAGGGAGACCCCACGCATAGCTTGTTGACAGAGATGGTCGTATCTGCCACTGAAGAGGAAACCACGTCTGTGAAGAGAAGTATGCAGTCATATGAAATTGTGGCCAGATAGGGAAACCCATGATCAATCAAAAAAGCTGCTGAAGTTGAAGACTGTGACGAAGACTGAAAGCTGATGCAGGACACCAAAGTTTGTCCACAGAATGCTGTCGTCGACTACTAGAAAAACTCAAAAAACGCCAAGAAAAGCAACCCTTAGAGTCGCGAATATGAAAGCGGATTTCAGGCGCAAGATAGTATGCAGAAATCTCACGAATCAAGAGAAACGCGAGCTCCAATAGATCACTCTTTTGCGTACAGAAACAAAGAACACCCCTAGAGATGACCCGCGACCAGAAACAAAGAAAGGAGCTGAAAAAGGCAAAGGAGATCCATAGATTTGAGTGCGCGAGCTCAAACAGACACGAAGACTTTAGAGAATAATGATAACGATTAAGCCAGATTCTGTGAAAAAATCACCAAAGACAAATTGCCACACCAGACCAGCCTGCAAAGATTAAATCTCGATCAGGAACCGCCGAGGAATACACCTGCAGACAGTCGTTGTGAGTGAAGACTGTAATGGTGGTTTAGCAGCGATGCCCTATAGAAACGCTGAAAACAAAGTCCAGAACGGGAATGCACGCCTGCACACGAGCGCCTAAAAACGGATCCATACGTCATACGGAATGTGAAGAGTAATGAAAAAAAAAAATTTCTAAAATATTTGCCCAGTTTGAATCTGCTTTGATACCATGTTATCAGAATATATACATCATATATTGAATTGAATAATATTACAGAGAAGAGTGAAGGCTCTTATAGATATTACAAGAACTAAGAAAAGATAAAACAACTGTAAAAGGCAGAACAACTAAGCAAGCAAAGCGATGGACCATTAATACTATATTTAGCTTAATAGAAATCTATATGATAACATTTCACAATGTGGATGGGATCATCACCATACCACCAAATATCAAGGGATCATCTCCTTGACAAACTGAAAAATGCAATTTCCAGCCAAAACACATGAATATGAAAAACTTATCAAGTGATCAATAGTTGCAAATTCAAGGCAAGCAAGCCTATTTATCCTTCTCTTGGCCTTGGTGTCCCAATTTGCCCAATTTTGCAAATATTTGAAATCCACCAATGGAAAAGCAATTGTCACATAACAATTTTAAATGTCTTGCAGTCGTGAAATCCATTCATTTAAAATCATTCATCATTTCATTAAATAACTTTTCCCTCTCCAACGCCAATTGCCTTGGGCAATAAAACTTATATATATTTTATTAAATAATTCCCTCTTCCAATTGCCAATTCCAACGAGGAATAAAAATAAAATATTTTATTAATTTTTCCTTATACCTCCTTGTACGGCGATCCCATGAGCAAATAATATTTTATTAATTTTTAAATGCTATCTCCTTCTCCAAAGTGGTGTCAATCCTCCATAAATAATATTTTTTAAAGCATCCCACCTTGGGCATTGATCTCCTCTTGGACAAATAAAATACTTATTTTAAATACCTTCACCTTCTCCTTGGATGTTGGCACATGATCCAATAAAATAATAAAAATATTATTTTATTTTTAGCTCCTTTCCTCTAGGCGTCCAAATAGGACCCAACTAATAAAAATAATAATATTTTATTATTTTTATTTTTCCCTCCAAAGTGGCGTTGGCACAAGCTCCAATATTTTATTTAATTTTATCTCTTTTTTTTTCCCACTTGGCATCAATTCCCTTGAACAATCAATAAAATAATGAAAATACAATTTAAATATTGCATTTTCCCTTTGACCACATTCACTTTTCCAATCCTTGGCTAGAAAACCACTTGTTGAGCCAACGTTATAGATTTCCATCCTCTAAAACCAAGCTCAAACCAAAAATCATGTCTAACTCAAAATGGGGACATTACAAAAAACTAATCTTCCTCTTTCAAAGAAGCAACATCTTTCTTCCCTAGCCTAACCTAGGGGGAGTGCTCTAGAAATCCATTATCTTCATTGAAGTGCTTTAATATGGTGGCAAGAGAAAGAATTGCCAACTCCTATGCCACGCCTTCTATATGAGCTAAAATGGGATTAGATCCATAGCCTTCCTTCAAGTGTTGATTGTGACCAATTTGTACTGAAAGTACCTATGTGACAGTCCTTCAAATTTTAGAAATTGTAACCACAAACCCTGTGAAGATAGAAACCGAATGGAATTGAGATTTGGCTTAGAGATATCGATTGAGATACAAATCCTCACAAATAGTCTTTGTGGATCTGCCTTCGTGAATCAAATTTTACAACTTCATCCACTTGTTCCAACATCCTTTTAATCAGCCCAAAATCCCCCAAAATCCTCCAAAATCAAAGGGAGATTAAACAAGTGTAACCAAATTGGAACTTTCGTGATGATAGTCGAAGAAGGATCGAGGAAAGGGGACCAAGGTGTCATGAAAACACCAACTTATCCAATAAACCAAGGGCACTTATGATACACAAACTCGCAAGCTGAAACTCAATGAGAAAAAAACCATGTTCTGAAAAACAGAGGGCAAGTTTAGCTATCTCCCTCCAAGTGGTTTTAATCCACAGGACCAACTCAAAACAAGGATGTTTTGCCAAAACACTTGAAGATCAAGGATCTACTGCCGAGGTCATTTGCAATTTGATTAATCATTAAAGCTTTTCTCAGTGATATGAAAACTTGATGGATCATTAGCCAGGCTAACATCCATCTCATCCAAGGCAAGGGCTGGAGAAAAATCCTCACTTTGTGTAGGATTCAGATTTGTGTGAGTACCATCCCTATCCTCATCCAAAATGATAGGCCAAAGTGAGTCCTTATCTAGAGTAGACGTAGCCACCTCTATGATGGGATTAGCAACTTTTGTAGCTGCAATTTGTTTTTGGCAAAAGTCACTATAGAAGTGGAAAGTATTTGTTTTTCTCTTTGACTCTTTTAACATTGTAGGACCTATCAAAGAACTCTCCATCTTGGTGCCAATGCTAGCACTTGATGGAGCAGGAGCTTTGGCTATCCCATTCAAAATTCTTTTGTGCAAGGTTTTTCTTGAATTACCACTCACATCTCTCACCTTTGCCCTTTTTTTCCTTCTTTGCCAAGAAAAAAGATTTAATGGATTATGTCACATGCCATCTTCTTTTTCTACTGCTCTTACACTCCTTGTGTCTTATTTCACCACTTATGCATTAGGCGCACCTTCAGTGAAAACCATAAATATTTGCCCTCTTTTTAAAATCTTCCTTGCCATTGTTGAAGCCAAACTTTGCCTTGCCTATCCTACTACCTAGCCATCCATTTTGCTGTAATGTCCCCCATTTAGCCCAGTTGGTCAGATGATGGAGATTAACCTATCATCGGACTCCCGTAGGCTAATGACAGTGGTTAGGGGGTCTAATTGGACCAATTCATTGGGACTTACTATTTATAGTAAGTTAGGTCGGAGCAACTTGCTATTTATAGCAAGGCAGAATTGAAGGGCCTAACATGTGGTTTATGGTTTCGAGAGGCCCGAAACATTATTAATCGATGTATAAGTTAAATTTAATATTTAACTTATAATATTTGTAAAGGTGAAGTGACTTTAAGTTATTAAGTATTTCACTTTATTAATATAAGTTATAACTTAAAGTTACCTCTCTAGGTGATGGGCGCCCTTCATGGAGGAATAAGGGGGTTAAAACATAAAATAATAATTTATATTCTCTTCTTGAGCGTTGGGAGAGTGAGGAGATATAAGAAAAAGAATGAGCTTCATTTTATTATTATTCACTCACTTGATTTTGGATATTGTCGTGCATTCTTGGAGCTTGAAGAGCTTTGAGGGTTTGAACCAGACTTTGCTGAGACGAAAACCTCTACAAAGTCCCCTTCTTCGTGTGTGAAAGACCACATCAGGAAAGATTTTTGGAAGCCTCACTCAGGGGTTTCAGTTGTGCTTCAGTCGGAGACATTTTGATGAAGATTTGAGCTGCAAATGAACATATTTGATGAAGTTTGTGTGTGCGGTTGAGAACAATTTGGAGACAAACAAGTTAACATCATTTAGTGTTGATTTGGGACTATATTTCATCTTCTTTGCTGGCCGTACCTCTGCTAGGACAGGCTGTACTGTTTATGAGGGTTTGTTGTGAAGTTTGGAGCAGATTTTATTGAGTTTCTTCATCCTAGCATGATCGCCTAGCAGCTGTAGAGATAACTAGTGCAGAACAGAGATAATAAAGGTTGTTTGGAGTGGGTTATGTGTTGATAACAGCTTCTAGCAAGGCCGTACAGTACAGCCTTGGACGTGGGTTCCTTGTATGCTGATCTTCCTTCATTTCGTAGCACCTATCTCCTTCAATCTTGGCGTCTAGGAGCATATCTGTCATTGCAGCTTTGTTATTGCTATCTGCATTTCATTGTATGTGTTTTATGGTGACTTTCCATGGCTCGTAATGCTGGTCCAAGTACGGCAACCAGACGAAGTTGATGATTTCAAAATGGGTATGTCAGTGTAATTCATATTTTGGCATAATACAATCTGGGTCTTTGTTCTTTTGTTCATATATGCTTTAGATTTTCTAGGTTTTGGTTATATGCACTATATTCTATGTTTCAATGCAAAAAACCTACATGCAAAACATACACATAAAACCCTAAACCAAATAGCATTTAGAAAGGCAAGAAACTTGGTACAGAAAACCCTATCCGACGGTGTATGTTAAAGTGGTATCAGAGCAGATGATCTTGCAATCCTGTGTCGTTAGATTGATCATGTAGAGAGGGTTTTAGGCATGCAGCCAGGTACAAGCAGGTATTACCTTAGAATAAATAGATCACAACCAGAACTAGAAGTACCAAAGCAGATAGACCCCTTTTCAGGTCCCGATACAGTTATAGTCCCAACAAACATAATGGGAGACAAAGACAGAGATCATGATGAGCTTAGCTTGCGAGAGATTCTGAACTCACTGGCCAGGGGACAGAGATACATAGAGACTAGCCTTATTTGGATGACAGAGATGATGGCAAACCATGTTTTCGGTAATCCTAAAAACAATAATAATAATAATAATAGTAATAATAATAATAACCACAAAAACAATGATAGGAATCGAAACAATGAGGGGAACAAGAATAATAATGGTGATGGGAATAACAATGGTGGTGATAGACAGAGGCATAGGGATGATGAGAACATGAGACCAGAGGGTGAAGCATCTGTGAATAACAGGGGAGTCATTCATACAACATATGATAGGCCTGGTATACCCACCTTTACTCCTCATAACCATGTTGCTGAACTTGAGCCCACCCAGCTGGAGTTTCAAGATGTGATAGTCAGGGAATGGCAGGCATCTAGTGATGAGTTTAGAGCCAAGATGTCCTTCTGTGAGTACTCAGACTTGCGTATGAAGCATAAACCCAAGGGGGGTAGACAACATAACATAGAGTTGCAGAAGAAGGTCAACAAATTAAACATACCTTACTTCGATGGCTTGGGGAAGATCACAGCTAGAGTGAGGGTACAAAAACTTGACAGCTTCCTACAACTAATTCCTATGCCAGAGGAGGAGGCCATCACATATGTAGCTGTACACTTGGATGGTATGGCCCATGAGTGGTGGCACCATGGGAAGGTTACATTGGGAAATGACCGGATTACTTCATATGCAGAATTTACAGGTCGTCTCATAGATAGATTTGACAAAAAGGACCCCGAGTTACAGTTTAAGGAGTTGACACAACTCAGGCAGTAGGGTTGAGTTGAGAGCTACATCACTGAGTTTTAGAAGCTATCAGTGTTGGTTACAGATATCTCAGAGAGGAGATTGCTGGTTTTGTTTATTGATGGGCTTACGGATCCATTGCGAGGTTGGATTAAGGGCCTCAACCCACCTCTCCATGAGGCCATGAAGAAGGCTAGAGACATGGAGTCTTCAGCATCTAGAAGCAAATTTCAATCGAAGGGTTTTCCATACAGGAAGGACAAGGAAAAAGGCAGAAAACCTTTTCAGAAGGATTTAAACCAGCCCAAGGAGAAAACAAACCGGTTAAATGAAGATCAGTTGAATGAGTATAGAAGGAAAAAACTTTGCTTTCATTGCAAGGAGCCATGGGACCCTTCACACAAATGCATTAATAAGGCAAAGGCAAAGTTAATAGAGTACTATTCAGCTGAGGAGTCACATTCAGAGGCATCGGACCAGCGATTAGATAGAGGATAGTGGAGATGAGAGTGCCTCACAGCATAGCAGTGACAGTGATGGGACATTGACACAACATTCTAGCTTTCAGAAAGTTGGTTCCTTTAGGGTTAGAGGAGTCCTTGGAGGTCAGCGCATCATCACCCTGATTGATACAGGTGCTACACATGATATTGATGAGGGATTGGTGGGTAAACGAGGACTTAAGGTAGAAGAGTTTGAAGGATTCAAAGTAATGGTAGTTGATGGTTTCAAACTCACTTGCACCAGAAAATTTTTTGGGCTAACTATACAGATGGGAGAATACGAGCATAAGGATAATTTCTATGTTGTTGGCATAGGGGACACAGATGTAGTTCTGGGCATGCATTGGACGATGACACTGGGAGAGTTCACCTTGAACCTGAAGAAAATGGAAATGAAGTTTGAGTCTAATGGGAAGAAAATAGTTCTTAGGGCATTGTTAGATGGATGACCACAGGTAGTCTCTCTCAAGAGGATAGAGAGAATATTGCGCCATGATCAAATAGAATGGGCAACAGAGTGTAATTATGTTGGAGTCTCCACAGTGTTGATGAGTTTTTTATGACTGCAACAAACATTAGAATAAAACACAGAGTATTCTATCCTCTCTTGAATAAAGCTTCTCAGATGCTGAACTACGTGATTGAATGAGACTGCTCCAAGGTTCCTTTTGTGTCAGGTCTTGACTGGTGTAGGATAGACTCAGTGGAATGATGTGATTTGCCGGTAATCACGAGGGGGACTTACGTGGGATTACTCCTTCATGGACATGGAATTCACTCCTGGGACTCGGACTTGTGGGTGAATGGAATTCCTTCACAAGTGGACAACTTGGAACCTACCGCTTCCTCCAACAGAGAGACTGGGATTTCACTGTTTCTTCCACGGAAAGGCTTGGATTTTACTATCTCTTCCAAGGAAAACAAGGCGTAGGCTCTTAGTTCCACTTCCAGATAGGGAATGATTTCCCAGTGAGGCTCCTTACGGACTATTCCTAACGAAGATCTAAAAGAAAATGCAAAAGATGGGGTAAGGGTTCAGGAATCTAATCAATGGAAATGACTGCTGTTGAAGATGGAATCTGGAACCAGTCCTCTGCTTCGTCATGAGACAACAACTAGGCAGGGATGATGCTATCTTCTGAGGGGGAGTAAGGATTTTCAGACTACTCCTACAAGGGACATGGAACTGAAACATGCAGAACAATTGAAGTTAGACTTTGAATTAGTTTAGGCTAACCATGCACGGTGATTTGCAAGCCACAGATCACCAATGGTATGAACAAGCAGATTCAATCATTCAACAGTAATAATCTCCATCATTCTAACTAATGAAATACTGGAAGAAAGTAAAAATGAAACAACTTAGATCTTGGAGCTTATGATTTGCTTCAAAGAAGTCAGAAAACCATGCCACAATCCAAAGAATATCAAGAACACCAATCTTCAATGTCCATGTATTGATTTGGGAATGTCTTACAACAATCTTGCTGATTCTTCAAAGTTCCTTTGCTCCAGAGATGGAGTGCAACAGAAAGGAACAACTAACTACTTGCTCTAAGAGCATGAAAAATGAGAGAAGAAAGAAGACCCTTTCAAATGAGGCCCCTCAGCCCTTATATAGGCAAGCAGAATACAAAGAGGAGGTGAGGAGATCAGATCTCCTCGAAATCCGTGCAAACCCTAAGGAGATAGAGATGAATATGTCATAGGCTCCATGGGATGCTGCCACCTGTCCTAGACACCACCTGCTCTGGATGAAAAGTTGCCACTTGTCCTGGATGCCAGGCTGACTAAGCTGCTTGGTAGGTAGGTGAGACCAGTCAACTGTCTGTTCCTTGGTCGCAAATTCCATGGTGTCCTGGAGTCCTTTATCTTGAGTGCAGATTCCAGGGTGAACAGGATTTTCATTTGGAGGAATCCTTCCTAGAGCAGGGGCGCATTTTCCTTAGGGTCCTGGAATGGAATTCTTTCCTGAGTTGGAATTCCCTGTCATGGAATAGAATTCCCTGTCCTGGATTCCTGGGTTGGAATTCCTCATCCTTGGCGTGGATTCCCATTCTTCCCGATGGATGGTGAACTGTACCCTTGTTCTTGGTTTTTCAAGGATTGATCCTCTTGTCCGGAACTGGAATCCCTGATATTGGGCTTGGAGTGATTTTTTCCATTCTGTCATCTTTGATGCAAGAATTCTCCGTGTCATTTGAAATCTTTGAAAGGACTCTTGATTCTTCCTTTATCTTTAATGCGCAGTCTCCCTGTCATAGAACTGGAATCCTTTGACGTTGCCTTCCTTGTATCATTGAGATGTCTGGATCTTTCTTTTCTTCTTATGGAATTCACATGTAGTCTCCTTGTCTGGTGTTGGAAGTAGTCCTCCTCTCCGGTATTGGAACTCCATGATAGCTGAGATAGTCTTTGATCATCCTTGAGCTCCGCCTTCATGGAAGCTCATCCTCGTCTCGGATTCCTGCGAAACAAGGGAAACCTCGAGTAGTCATGATGAACAAGATCCTTAAATGCAATGCAATCAAAAGATAAAACAGGAACTAAACTTGCATAATTGATCAAATTGACTTATGAATTCCTGAATAAACAACGGCTTTTCTTCACTTCCTGGTATCCTTCACACTTGGACTAATCTTTCCTTTCATTCCAGGATTACTAGGCATGCACAGGAGGAATTTCCAGGTCAGGGAGCAACTTCTAGTTGGTTCAGGAGTCCTTCCTGTCCAGGTCGCATTTTTCACTGTCAACAGGAATTTCCTACTGCCTAGGTCGGGGATTCCTTGAGGTCGGGGATTCCTTAAGGTCGGGGATTCCAAGGAGTCCTGGAATTCCACTTGTCCAGGAGCGCATATTCCAGTTGGTCCTGGATTTTGCACTCAGGACAAATTTCATCCATGGGCGCCTAATCCACCTGGTCATGGATTTTGTGACCAGGGACACTTTTGTCCAGAGTCTAGATTTCTTCATTCTTTCAGGTTTCCTTGCCAAAATTTTGCTAAGTCTTGGAAATTTTCTCCTGTGGAACCTCACTCAGATGGAAGGTTGCTTCTTTCATTCTGGATATGAATTATCTTATTTTGTATTTTCAAAGGGAACTGGAATCTTGCTGTCCAGGAGCGCAAATTCCACCTGCGTCAGGAATGCGCGACCTGGACAAAAAACCTCTAGGAGCGCAAATTCCAAGGGGAAGTGGATTTTGCGACCTGGACAAAAAGCTCTCCTGAGTGCAGATTCCACCCTCAACTGGATAATGTGACTTGGACTTTTGAGCCTGATTTTGACTAAAGATTTGTCCTCCTGTTTCAATTTTTGGCAAAGGGTGAACTTTAGTTTGCTTAATCAGAGGTTCAATCATTAACATGGGATCCAAAGCGAGTTTTTTTTCATTTCTTCCATCCCCTGAAGGAATCTCCCATTTTCATGGTGAAATTTGCAGAAGGTGAATTCTAGCTGCTTTATGGAGGTTTAATGACGATACGGGATCCGGAACGCGGAGTTTTCGTTTCTTCCATCCCCTCAACGAATTTCCCATTTTCATGGTGAAATTTGCAGAAGGTGAATTCTAGCTGCTTTATGAAGGTTCAATGACGACATGGGATCCGGAACATGGAGTTTTCGTTTCTTCCATCCTCTCAAGGAATCTCCCATTTTCATGGTGAAATTTTCCAACCAGACTGTGAATTCTTTGATTCAAGCATCTACAGAGAAGTCAGGGAGTGATTTTCAGGCCAACTGCATAGTTCGGACTGGACAGGACCTTGAACTGGACACCCTAATCCTGGGGCACATAATCCAAGAGATACTGGATTATGCGACCAGGACAAAAAACATCCTTGGGCGCATAATCCAGTACCTATTGGATTATGCGACCAGGAAGAAATTTCTTCCCTGGGCGCATATTCCAGCTGGTACTAGAATATGCGACCAGGAAGAAATTTCTTCCCTGGGCGCATATTCCAGCTGGTACTGGAATATGCGACCAAGAATATTCCTGTTTGCACATTTCAGTCTTCCGGAGGGGTGCCTGAACGTTGATAGTTTTAAAATTTGCTTTAAGTTCTTGGAAACCCTGTTTGATTGAGAATCTTCCGAGTTATGAAATGAGTCATGGATTTGGATCAGAAGGATATCCCTTGGACAAACTTCCGGACTGGAGCCGTCGAGCCGGGAATTGAGTTCCATGATGGAAAGATGAACATGCCAAGGAGTGACAGTCTTTATTGAATTCCGGGCCTGGTCGGGATAAGAATCTGGATAGACCCTGGAATAGGATTCTGGACAGGGATTCCTTGAACAAGATCCCGGGATAGGCACTTCCGAAAAGGACTCTGGATTGGACCTCCGGGTTGGATTCTTGGATTGGAGTTCGGGAATGATTTCCTGAGTGGGACATGGAGTCTTGGAACAAGATTAGAATTGAGTTCCATGCCGGGAATGGAGAGGGTTCTAAGGTGGAAAGATGGATTTTGACATGGAATGACAAGCCTTGTTGAATTCAGGACCCTGGATTGGAACTTCGGGACAAGAATCCGGACAGGAACTTTGGAATAGGATTCCTGGATAGGAACTTCGGGACAAGAATCCGGATAGACCCTACAACGGGACTCGGACAGGAACTTCTGGACAGGAACTTTTGGACAGAGAACCATGGACAGGGACTTCTGGACTGGAGTGTTGGACTAGAAACTTCTTATCCATCACGGAGTCTTATGCTGAGAGCGAAGGATTTGGACTTCTTCTATGGAATGATGGACTCCTTCCATGGACTACCCAGATTTAATCGAGGAATGATAGGTAGGGCATTATTCATCCTCAGGAGAATCACTCTTTTTTTCACTACTACAAGCACTCCTAATGTTCCTTGTGAGCTGACTGCTCGGACATTCTTTCCTACCTTCATGGATCAGGACAAGAAACTGCAAGATCAAAGCAAAAACGACGGTGAAAGCGAGCAAAAGAGGGGGTCCCCATTTGCAATGGGGCGATGTGTGAAAACGTCACAACACACAACAGCCAAAAAACAACTATCATCCTAATATATAGAAGCTGTTGAGCAAGCACAACAAAGTGTTTGGTAGCATACCTCCAGGAGTGCCACCTGACAGAGGTATCGAGCATGTTATAGAGCTCGAGGACAGGTCTAAGCCCGTGATTACCACACCCTATCGTCATCCTAAGAGGCTCAAGGATGAGAAAGAAAAAACCATCAAGGAACTGTTAGAGATGGGACACATCAGACCCAGCAAAGGCCCATTTGCATCAACAGTTATGTTGGTTAAGAAGAAAGATGGAACCATCAGGATGTGCATTGACTACAGGGCCTTGAACAAGAAAACCATAAAGGACAGGTATCCCATTCCTCGTATAGACGAGTTGATAGATGAGTTGCACGGGGCTTGTTATTTTTCTAAGATAGATCAGAGGTCAGGATACCAGCAGATACAGATGAGGGAAGAGGACATAGAAAAAACAGCTTTTAGATGTCACTACGACCACTTTGAGTTCTTAGTGATGCCGTTTGGGTTCACCAATGGCCCTACAACCTTCCAGAGTTGCATGAATCAGATCTTCAGGAAGCAGCTAAGGAAGTTTGTATTGATTTTCTTTGATGACATCTTGATCTTTAGCAGGACTTGGGAGGAGCACATGAGACATTTGGAAGAGGTTCTGAGTATCGTCGAGAGTGAGTCCCTCTATGCCAAGGAGTCCAAGTGTGACTTCGGCATGACAAAGCTTTTATATTTGGGTCATATTATTAGCGCAGATGGTGTTAGAGTTGATCCAGAGAAAATCAAGGCAATCATCGAATGGCCTCCACCGACGAACCTCACTCAGCTTAAGGGGTTCTTTGGGTTGTGTGGATTTTACAAGAGGTTGTAAAAGGATTCTCACAGACAGCAGCACCATTGACAGATCTGACTAAGAAAGGAGCCTTTGTGTGGACAGATACAACTCAACAGTGCTTTGACCACTTCAAGCACTTGATGTCTACCTGCCCAGTGTTGGCAATTCTCGACTTCTCCAAGCCTTTTGAGTTGGAGTGTGATGCTTCAGGAGAGGGGATAGGGGTAGTCTTGATGCAGGAGAAATACCCAATTGCATTCGGGAGTAGGAAGCTTCGGGGTGTGGAGAAAAGCTACTTTGTATATGATTGAGAAATGTTGGCCATAATGCATGTATTGGCCAAATTTAGACCTTATCTAGTTGGTGGGAAGTTCATTATAAAAACAGATCACAACAGCATAAAATATTTTATGAACCAGAAGGATCTGAATGATCGACAGTAGAAGTGGATCAGTAGGCTCCAGGCTTATGATTTCGACATTGAGTATGTCAAGGGCAAGAAGAATGTTGTTGCAGATGCACTATCTCGGAGACCCCACTTATGCTTGCTTGGAGAGATATCTGCTGATTGGAAAGAGAAGATTACAACAGAGTATGCTAAGGACTCTTGGGCAATAGGAGTCATTGAGGGCACTATTCAGGATGACATGTATTCTGTGGTGAGTGATTTGATCATATATAAGGACATAATATTTTTGGTGCCTAATTTTCAATTTAAGAACAAATTTTTGAGGACTTTCCATGACACACCCATGGCTGGCCATCCCGGGTTTTTCAAAACATACGGACAGATTTGGGAGAGATTTATGTGGAAAGGACTTAAGAATGAGGTCCTTAAGTATGTTCGCGAATGCCCCACATGTCAACAAATAAGAATGAACATACTTATCCAGCAAGTTTATTGCAGTCACTACCAATTCCCAATAAAAAATGGTAATACATCTCCATGGACTTCATTATAGGGCTACCTAAGGTTCAGGGGAAGGATTGTATCTATCTGGTGGTCGACAGACTCACCAAATTTGCACATTTCTTCGCCATTTCAGTAACATATACAGTAGTATAGGTGGCTGATCTCTTTTTCAGGGAGATATTCAGACTTCATGGGATACCCAAGGACATAGTGAGTGACAGGGATAGTAAGTTCCTGAGTTTGTTTTGGCATGAGTTGTTCAGGTTGTGTGGCACTGAACTAACTCCTAGCACCAGTTACCATCCGCAGACTGACGGTCAGACAGAGATAGTAAACAAATGGGTGGAAGGGTATCTTCAAAATTATGTATCAGGGCAGCATAAGGCTTGGATCAGATGGTTGCACCTAGGGTAGTACTGTTACAACACGACTTATCACATGTTGATTAGGATGACTCCATTCAGGGCTTTGTATGGGTATGATGCCCCATGCTTTACAGATTTCCTACTTGGTGACGGTCGAGTGCCGAAGGCAAAAGATTTATTACAGGAGAGTCAGGATATAATGAAGGAGCTAAAGGAAAAAAATATGCAATAGACACAGAATCAGCAGAAGCTCTATGCTAGCCAACACCGAGTAGAGAGGAGCTTTGAGGTTTGAGACATAGTGTACTTGAGGCTCCAACCCTACAAGCAATCCACTCTGAAAAGGAGTGGAGCAGAAAAATTGAAACCCAGGTTCTATAGCCCGTTTAGAGTAGCCAGGAGAGTGGGGGGAAGTAGCCAATGAGCTTGAGCTACCTGCAGATAGTCGAGTGAATAATGTGTTCCATGTTTTCAGAATTAAGAAAGCGCTTGGCCACAATGTGATTCCTTTAGCTGAGCTTCCACCATTGGATGAGGAGGGGAAGCTAATATTGGTTTCAGAGGCGATCATAGACACACGTGAGAGGAATCTTAGAAGGCGGATCATCAAGGAGTACCTGGTAAAATGGAAGAACTTGCTAGTTGAGGATGCGACATGGGAGAACGAATAGATACTTCAGCATCCTGAGCTGAGATTGCTTGAGGATAAGCAATCTTGGGGAGAGCAGACTGTAATGTCCCCCATTTAGACTGTAATGGTTAGGGGGTGTAATGTTCCATTTTTGGCACATTGATTATTATGGGCATTTGTGCTTGTTCCTAGTCTTTTGGAGGCTATCCAACATGTTTGAGAAGAACTCCAATGTTCTTGGAGTGGTTTTAGTTCAGTCTGCAGAACAGTTAATTGGGTTTTCTTTTTGTAAATGGATAATTTTGTCATGGTTTTGAGCTCAGTTGATGTTCTGGGTAACATTGATGGTTTCTAAAGTTTGATCGGGCTTCTGGTTTGCTCTCCAAGATTCTTGGAGGAGTTTTCTATTTTTGGAAAGTCACCCGGAAGGCATCGTTGCACATCCCAAACCTTACAGAGCATATTGGTTCAGTTTATTTTGCATTCGGAGGCCGTTTGGGATTTTCTGCAAAATTTAATATTTAGTGAGCTATTTTAATTATTATTTTCACTTAAGCTCCTAGGGGTGAAAATAATTAATAAAAATCTAAGTGTTATAGCTCGTTGGAAAGAGGAAGAAAAGTTTTAAATCATGGATGCATCATTTTGGGGCCTTGCGAAGCAGATATTTCATTTATTTTGATAAAGGGGTCTTTGGAGCTAAAAAGAGCCTTTAATTAAAAGTGGTGACTTTAAGTTGTGCACACTTAATGAATTATTTTTTATTGTTGAGGAGAAATATGAAGGGATAAAGGAAATAATATTTTATTTCTCTCAAAAAGTTATAAAAAGAGGAGTTGGGCTCATTGCTGAAGGGAAGGCTGATGATTTGTATTGTTATGTTGCCGGAATGAACCTGCGAGTTCTTCCTATTCTCTTGAGGACGAAAACCCTCTTGTGGAATGCTCTTGAGGACGAAACCCTCTTGAGGTTGAGTGTGGTTTCACTACAGGAATCACCATTGTGCTGAAGAAGAGATTGGAGCAAGCTCATACAGAGTTTGCCTTTGAGCTTTCCTGAAGCTGAATAGAGATTGATAGTTTGTGGTGTTTTTGCATTGTAATCTTTCTATATTGCTGGGATGCAGTTTTGATATGATAGTGATTGTTTTGGATTGAGATTTTTATATTATTGTGAATGTTCTTAGTGGTCGAACCATTGCTGGGCTGTACATGGTGTATTTGGACGAATTGCATTTGAAATTTAATATCAGTCTTTTGTGCCAAAGTTGGTGTTGGGATGTCATTATTGTGCCTAGGCGTCACTCTTTAAGCAGTTTCAATAGTTATTTATCTTGTATTTTAAATGCAATGAGGATCCGTACCTTGGCTGGGCCGTACTGGCAGTCTGAGGATCTTTGAAAAATTAAATTCTTTAAGGCTGTTATTACTACTGTATTGCTTGTGATTTGCTATTTATACATAGGCGATTACCATGGAATTGGTTTGCAATGAATTGATGAAGTTTTCAGTATGCTGGGAATGAATCCGTACCTTCTGAGCGTACGACCGGGAAGGGATTCAAGTCAATAATGGGCAGTAGTTTATATCAGTTGAACAATGTAATTCTGCTGTGCATGGTAGTCATTGTTTAGTGATTGGTTTGTACTGATTTGAAGGAGATACTTCTTCTGTGGTTAAAAGTGGGTTTAAGTCTGATCATGGCAGCCATACCTTTGGTAACAGTCTGATTTTCTGCAGCAATAAATGAACAGCAACAAATCTCAGTCATTTGGCATTTGATTTTAGAGACTTCTGTGCAGTGTATGATCTTCATTACTCAGGGGTAACTTATCAAGTTATAACTCAAGTATTATTTGCCATCTTTGTATTGCTACATTGAAATCTTTCATTTATGCAACAACATTAAAGACCCCTGGATGGTTTACCGCCAGTGTGGAGTAAATAAACATTGTTTATCTATCTTTACTCACCCACTGAATAAGTGGAGTATTCCCACTGAACAAGTGGATGGTTTTGTAATATTTCTTTCTTGTTCTTTACCCACTGAAAGTGGTGAATCCCCACAGTTTGTGGATGCCTGCATATGCAGATGAATGTCTACTTGTTTGCACAATGTTTTAATTGTAATCTAAAGCACATTATGCTCTCACCTTGCCCGATTTGGGATCTTGGTGATCAGAAGTGCGGAGGAATTTAATTGTGCTAACATTTGGTTATCATTGTTCAATTGTTTTGGAAAAAATTTTGAGGGTTGTACATTACAGGGGGTCTAATTGGACCAATTCATTGGGACTTACTATTTATAGTAAGTCGGGTCGAATCGACTTGCTATTTATAGCAGGGCAGAATCAAAGGGCCTAGCATCCTAGCATGTGGTTTATGGTTTCGAGAGGCCCGGAACATTATTAATCGATAGATAAGTCAAATTTAATATTTAACTTATAATATTTGTATAGGTGAAGTGACTTTAAGTTATTAAGTATTTCACTTTATTAATATAAGTTATAACTTAAAGTTACCTCTCTAGGTGATGGGCGCCCTTCATGGAGGAATAAGGGGGTTAAAACATAAAATAATAATTTATATTCTCTTCTTGGGTGTTGGGATAGTGAGTAGATATAAGGAAAAGAATGAGCTTCATTTTATTATTATTCACTTACTTGATTTTGGATATTGTCGTGCATTCTTGGAGCTTGAAGAGCTTTGAGGGTTTGAACTAGACTTTGCTGAGACAAAAACCTCTACAAAGTCCCCTTCTTCGTGTGTGAAAGACCACATTAGGAAGGATTCTTGGAAGCCTCACTCAAGGGTTTCAGTCGTGCTTTAGTCGAAGACATTTGGATGAAGATTTGAGCTGGAAATGAACATATTTGATGAAGTTTGTGTGTGCAGTTGAGAACAATCTGGAGACAAACAGGTGAACATCATTTTAGTGTTGATTTGGGATTGTATTTCATCCTATTTGCTGGCCGTACCTTTGCTAGGACATGTCGTATTGTTTATGAGGGTTTGTTGTGAAGTTTGGAGCAAATTTTATTGAGTTTCTTCATCCTAGCATGATCGCCTAGCAGCTGCAGAACAGAGATAATAAAGGTTGTTTGGAGTGGGTTATGTGCTGATAACAGCTTCTAGCAAGGCCGTACAGTACAACCTTGGATGTGGGTTCCTTGTGTTAGGTCACAAAAACGCAGGTCATTAACCCTAAGAGGTTGCCAAGCTCTCTTAACTTTTTTGGCTAACGACATGGGGTAGATATGGCTAAACCCCCTTCACTTCAGGCTCTGCCAGACCTAGGTGGGTATACCTTAATGATTAGTGCAGACTTAATTTGACCTTCACAATGGCAAATGGGTGTGAAGTAGATGTAAGGTTTGAAGGTATTTCTAAAGCTAATGTTTGCAAGTATGAGTAAGGTATAAAATTTGATAAGAAATAGGGCCAATGCTTTATCTATTGGGCAAAGAAACCAAGAGTCAATGGTATAATGGATCTTTATATTGACTTAACTCAAATTGTTAGGCACTTGTGTAAATCTGTATCTTGTACAAATGTGCAAGAATGTTGAGATGCAGGATTATTCTTATCAGATCCCAATGATATTTCCTCAAATTGCTATGACCAAGAGAAAGGATTTTAATTCTAATAGGAAGGAAACCAACTAAGATAGCTTGTTCAAAGGATTTTAACCCTGGGCAGAGACCAATAAACATAGACTACTCAACAGGACTCAAATCAACTCCCGACAGAAACCAATCACATGGATCATACAGTAACAACAAATGTGTACTGAAAAATTAATGATATCCTTGATATATAAATTTAAACAACTTGAGAAACCACTCTGGAGACAATCATGCAACTCATAAATATTAACATCAACATAACAATTGAATATCAATTTTCTGATCCACCAAATAACTCTGATTCCTTTTATTAATTCTGAAACTCATACTGGTTTGAAACATGGATAGATATAAATAGATTTTCAAATACTGCTTTATATTGCATATATGTCTGTAAATATAGATGAGATGAGATGATTTTCAAAATGGCCTTGGTATCCTATTTTATAGGATGCGAACAAGCTTCAGGCCCTAAACATTGCGTCTATTCATAATTACATCTCTTCAAGTAACTAATGCATTATTAGGAAATAGAAAGAAAATAAAAGCATATGCAGAGATCAAATTCTGGGCTCCATTAGTCACCGTAAAGGGATCCGTGACCCATAGGTCTTGCAAGATCATCCTCCTCTCCATGATACAGGTTGATGTATCTGCATTGCTTGTTGTATGACAAAAATGTGTTGCAACCATTTCCTTACACTGCCCCGGATATGAAGAAATTCATCCTGCCAATATGATCGATGTAATCTTGATCAGCGGAAGCATCTGTGGAAATTAGATTATTCATGATTAACTCCAGGGAGAATATTTTTCCCAAACATATATAAGTGTTTCCTGTCACCCTTTCCTCATTATTTACGTTTTCAAGAAGTGGTGGCAGTAATTCGTTCAATTCATCTTTCCAAATGTCCTTATCTTGCAAATTCCCATCAGTATTGAAAAAAATTGGTAATGCCATATCAGGATGTTGGTCAAAGTCATTCAAATCTTCTATTAGTATACCATTAAATCTTTCATGTTCACTGATCAGGTCATCATATTCTCTGAACACTTGTTCTCCAACATTAGATTTAGCATTCAATTTCTCTTTTGTTTCCAACATCCTAAGGTGCAGCCTTTTGTGTTCTTGATACATCTGATGAGTTCTCTTATGCAAATCCCAAATTTTATCACTATTTTCCATCATTTTGTCAAATCTTCTTTGAATCAATTCGGAAGCCATATTGTATTTAACCGTTTTCAATTCAGTTTCCAACTGTTCACTTCTCTTTTGAAATTTCTTTGCTTTAAGCTTTCAATAATTAGCATCTGCTTTAGCTTCTATAACCCTCTTATCAACTTCTAGGTATGGTGAATAGCTCGTAGATGAAGGCAATTTATCTCTGTATGTGGCAATTTCTTGTCTTAGCATGGCATTTTCTTTCTTATATGTATCATTATCTTTGATTAATTT
Source organism: Cunninghamia lanceolata (assembly GCA_027924645.1). Classification (NCBI taxonomy): domain Eukaryota; kingdom Viridiplantae; phylum Streptophyta; class Pinopsida; order Cupressales; family Cupressaceae; genus Cunninghamia; species Cunninghamia lanceolata. The sequence goes on from BSBN01000077.1 coordinate 1,138,825, forward strand.
TTCAATTTGTGCCTTCGTGAACCTTGCAACATTAACATTTAAGTCGGCAGTTTCCATAGGATCAATATCCTCAATCCTTTGTATAAAAAATGACCAAATGCTTTACTTGGATCGTCAATAATATGAGGTCTCTTATTAGGAGGATACAATGCCCATATCAGCAATGTTCTCTTGTCAGGGTTATCATGATCCTCTTCTGATGTCATCCAATGCTTCTGTGCTGAGTTGCAACTTTTTGTCCTGACTCCTATTGAAAGTGTCGAATGCAATAGCTGAGGCCATATCCCATCCAAGAATCAACATCACACCTGCTTCTTGTAATAGTGTCCTCCCCCTTTCTGGAGTCATTATTTCCAATTCTTTGTCGATTTCCTTCTGAAGCTCCAGTAATACTTCCTCCTGTATTTCAGGAGTGATATCTTTCATTCTTTCTCAAGCTTGCTTACCCTTGTACTCATACAAAAAAGCTTTAAATTCAAGGGTTTTAATGAAATCATCATCTGAGATAAATTTGCTGTTGGCTAGATGCCTTATGTCTCTTGATAAGTCATCTGGTGCTTCCATGGTGACAACTTCTTTATCTTCAGGAGGTTCATTGATCTGGACAATACCTAGCGCTGAGCCTGTGGTATTGTAATGCACATGAAAAACAAAGTACAAAAGAGTTTTTACAAGTAGGCAAACTCGCTGGGAGTTGTGAATTGCCTCCAAAAACTGATTTCTATTCATTCCAATTCAAAATATATAGGCTTACATAAAATTTGAAGGGTCACATTACCCTTGGAAAACAAAAAGAACTCTTGGAAGGTGAAAACTTTTTACAAAATTTCAAAATTATGAAATTTTTGATCTTCCCCTTCGCAAGGTCATAACTCCTAGCTATTTTGTTGGAATTTAAACTTTTTTGCCTCTAAAAATGCAATTTATTAAGATGTAGAAAATACCAAAAACTAAATTTGTGATATTTTCCCAATAATACCACTTAAATGACCTTGGACCTGATCATTGCTTCCCCCTTGAGAGGCAATGGGCCCCATTGCATCTATGGTCTGCAACAACTGAGGAAACTGCTTTTTAATTTGATCCCTGGTGAACCACTTGCCTTGATGAGGAACTTTACTTGCTTGAACCACATGATAAAGAGGAATATGTTGTCGTTTTAGTGTCATGACCAAGACATCAGTGATCTTTTCTCCAACATGGAATTGATGAGGTAGACAATGTTGATCATGCCTTTCCTTGTACTTTTGCCTAGTGTGCCGCAATATCTCCGGAGCTTGCTGCATTTCTTCAACAAACTTGGCTGCCTTATGTGGTGATGGAGCATTTGAGATGACTGGTATTTCTACATCAATAGGAGCCATTGGTTGATGTCTAAGACATATTTCAAATGGGCTATGCCCTATGGAACCATGTAGGGCATGATTGTAGTTGTGCTCAGTTTGCCCATCTATTTGTGGATGGGAAGTAGTAGACTTTGTCAGCTTGTTATCCATCATATCCTATAGTGATGTCCTACTTTCATTTATCTATTTTTGCTGAGTGGTAGTGGTGACCATTTTTTCATGGATATTGGCTACAAGTGACCTCTTGTCCTTAGTTCGAACCGTTAGAACAAATGTTCCAATATGAGCAATTGGACGTTCACATTGTTTTTCAATAATCAAAGATGCTGGTTGTGTAGGACTTACTTCAGGTATCCAATACTTCTTTTCTCCCAATTTGATAATGACACTGTGAGGTCTGAACTCATATACACCATGACGCTTGTACATATATGGGTGCCCCAACAATACATCACACACATCCAAGGGTGCCACATCACATATGACTTCATCTTTGAATGGTTTGATAGAATAAGGTAAGCGACATTGCTTATTTACCTGAATATCTCGTTCTTGGTTGCTTACCCATCTCACATGATATGGTTGTGGATGAGGTGTGGTCTTCAACAGTCTCAGTAGAGATCAGATTCTTTTGACTTCCACTGTCAACAATGAAATGGAGGGCCTTGCTATTTACCCACATTTGTGATGGAATAAACGCTCCTCATCTTCACGAGGCAAAATCCTGGTGGTGGCAACATGGCATAGGGGTCAGCTTCAATTATTTGGTCATCATCTCTTTGCTCAAAAGAGTCTATAGACAATGGTTCAGGTTCAGCCTCAGCTTCCTTCTCTTGTAACCCTGTCATCAACGTCTTGGCAACTCGACAATCCTTTGTGTTATGCCCTGGACTTTTGTGGAATTCACACCGCATCTTCTTTCCATTGTTGTTTGCTATTGATGATGATTGTGAGGAGGGATCCTTAGCTGTCTGTTTTCCCATGAATTTGCTGTCACCTTCATTCTTTGAAAAATAATCCTTTTTTCTCTTTTGTTTGAATTTTTCCTCAATCTTCATTGCATATTTGTAGGCAGTCCCCAAGGTCTCAATATTGAGAAATTCCATCTCTGTTTGGATATGATGACGAAGCCCACTGCGGTACTTCAAAATTCGATGTTTTTCTGTATCAATGATGCCAAGCTTTGTTGAAAGAGCATGGAAAGTATTAGTGTAATCTTGAACAGATTGGTCTTTCTGTTGACGAAGCATCTGCCACTTCATATATTTATCCTCGTATGAATTTTCAGGATAATATTCTTCCTTGATATGTTCCACAAAATCTCCCCAAGTGGGATCATCCTCTACTATTCCATTAAACTCAAGGTTTTCTCTAGATAATAGTTTATTTTCCCATGATTGTTTTACATGATATTCAGCTTTGAGGAGAGCAAAGGTTATTTTTTCACCATTAGAGAAGTGATTAACAGAAAAATATCTTTCTAGTTTTGACAACCAATCATCAACAACATCTGCATTTATTTTGCCTTCAAAATTTGGAATATCAAAATTTACCTGCACCTTGAAAGGAGTGTGACCACCAAATGGTACTCTTCTCATGTTGGTTGTTGATTTCCTTTATTTTGTTGTAGCAGAGGAGAGAACTGACTCATCATCTCCTCACGCTGTTTTGTTAATGCTTCTTCAACCATCGCCTTGAAAGGATCTAAATGATCATTTCGTTCTGACATTTTCGATCAACTGCACCTCAAATGAAGATAATCTAATGGCTGTCTAGAGGACTGAATCGCCTTTCCAACGATATTTTGTTTGTCTGATTTCGACACCGTATGCAAAAGATATGCCCAAAACATTGAGGGCAATGCTGAAAAAGAAGACTTGACTTCTGGTGAAAACAACAGGAAGCTAATAAAAAAATCAGAAACAATAACCTACACCATTGGAAAGTCTCTGAGTCCTCTTTCCGTTGATATCTCGTTTGCACAAAATGCATTCCGGATGAGAAAGATATACCCGATTTCGTGAAACTGCTCTGAAAAGGCAAAAAGAAACAAGTAGAGGCAAGAAATAGGGCCACGGATTTGCGATCTATTTTCTCAAACTCCATGCACTTTCTGAAAAAAATTAGAGATACCCAGATAGGATTTTGATGCTGCGGATAAAACCCAGAAATATTTTGAGCTGAAATTACACTGTTTGAATTCTCTCGTGGCTAAAACCCTCTCTGATTCGAGAAGAAGCAAACAAACATGGCTCTGATACCACTGATTTGGACAATACCTAGCGCTGAGCCTGTGGTATTGTAATGCACATGAAAAACAAAGTACAAAAGAGTTTTTACAAGTAGGCAAACTCGTTGGGAGTTGTGAATTGCCTCCAAAAACTGATTTCTATTCATTCCAATTCAAAATATATAGGCTTACATAAAATATGAAGGGTCACATTACCCTTGGAAAATAGAAAGAACTCTTGGAAGGTGAAAACTTTTTACAAAATTTCAAAATTATGAAATTTTTGATCTTTCCCTTCGCAAGGTCATAACTCCTAGCTATTTTGTTGGAATTTAAACTTTTTTGCCTCTGAAAATGCAATTTACTGAGATGTAGAAAATACCAAAAACTAAATTTGCGATATTTTCCCAATAATACCACTTAAATGACCTTGGACCTGATCATTCATACCCCTTAATGGTTGGGTCATAGCTCTGTACACCTTCCTCGGATTCTTCCTCTCCTTCTGCAGTGCATGTGTCTGCAGAGAAACTTATGTCTGGTGTGGGTTGAGGCGACAGGTGACCCAGGGGAATTTCATATTCAGCTTGCGATTCTTTAAGTTGTTTTCCTTTTTTGTTAGACACATAGGGGGGAACATTCATGATCAACTCTGATGCATGTGTAATCATCAAATCCAATCTTTCAATAGGATCATCAACATCCTAGAAAGCTCTGGTGTAAGTGGGGTTTTTGGCTACCCTCCAAGCCTCTGCTAACATTGCTTTATGGTATAAACTTCTCCTTTCCACTGCTGTGTTTTCATCACAATTTCTGATTAAATCCTCATCAACGAATAGGACATGATGATATCGCTTCAATTTTTGTTTTGCCTTCACACTATTTATAAAATGTTCCGGATCAAAATTCTCTCTAGCATTTCCAAGAGGAAATTTGAACTGTTCTAATTTCTTGTCAATCAATTGAAATGGGGCTTCCACTTGTATTGGTTTGAGTGTTAGAGCTCCTTGATAGTTGAGTTTACTAGAAAATCTTTGGTAGGCCTCACATCTTACATAGTTGTGAGCATCTTTAAAAACTTCAGGCCAATAGTATCCGGATTTTAATATCTTATGGGTAGTGGTTTTGGCTGAGAAATGCCCTCCACATACACCTTTATGCATTTCCTGCAGCATTTTCTCTGCCTGTGCCTTATCCAAGCATAGTAACAAGATGCCATCCCGGTTTTTCCAATACAAGTCCCCATCCATAAACACATATTTCAAGGCATGGAGTTTTAATGTCCTTTTTTGATTCACTCATGCCTGGAGGGCACCTCATGTTCTTTAAATAATACACTATGTCAGTCTAGCAGGAGGTATGTTCAATGTTTGCAAGAGTACTGTTTTCTTCATTCACATTATAAATTTGTGCTGCTTCCAGATTTGATTCAGTCATTAATTTAGCTAGACCTTGTCCCCTAACAAGTTTGGTTATCTGTATGTCAATATTGAATTCCTGGATTCTATTAATCCATCTGCATCTTCGTCCAGTGACTTCATTTTGAACAAACACATCTTTTACCGCAGCATTTGGCTCATAGGCTGTTACTTGAGCTCCTACCAAATAATGCCTGAATGCTTTAACTGCTTTCACCAGGGCATAAGCTTGTTTCTCTGTTATGTCATTTTAATTCTGCCCCTTGAAGTGATTTGCTGAAAAATGAGATAGGTTGTTCAAAACCTTCTTTATTCTTCTACAACATTACTGCGGCCACAGTGTGAAATGAAGCAAAGGAAAATATTTGAAATGGTTTGTCAAATTTAGAGATTTCGGCACTAGAGCTTCTTCAATTGCCTTTTTAATAGCTCCAAATGCATCGACAGCCTCTGTTACCCAGTCCACTTTTTCACCTTTCTTCAACATTTTGGAGATAGGTTTAACTGTTTCTGCGAAGTTTGGTATAAATCTCCTGACAAAATTAATCTGACCAAAGAAGGATTGTATGGCTTTTACATTTTTTGGAATTGAGATTTTGTCAATGGCTTCTACTCTCTCAGGGTCAATTCTTACTTCGTTCTTTGAAACTATATGGCCAAGCAATTTACCCTCTGTTACAACAAAATGGCATTTCTTTGGATTTAATGAGATGCCATACTCTAAGGCTCTGATGAAATTTTTTTCAAGGTGTTCACAATGGTCCTTAGCCTTCTTGGAATATGCTGTTAAGTCATCTTGATAAACCACCATAATAACATTTATCAGATCAGCAAAAGCTACATCCATAGCTCTTTGAAACGTTGCTCCCGCATTTGTGAGACCAAATGGCATTCTTACATACACATATGTTCCCCATGGTGTGGTGACGGCAGTCTTGAATTGTTCTGATTCTTTGACTTTTACCTGATTGTATCCTGAAAAGCCATCCATCATGCATAATAGCTCACATCCAGTTACTCTTTGCAACATTGCTTCCATATTAGGAAGAGGATAATTATCTATGAGTGAAGACATTCAGGTTTCTAAAATCCACATAGTCTTATTTACCCATTTTTCTTTCTTACATGGGCTAGGTTTGAAACCCAAAAGGAATGTCTGATTGGTTTAATGATTCCACCTTCCCTGAGTTTTGTAAGTTCTTCTTGCATTTTAGGGGCTAATGTAGGGTTTATGGGCCTTTGTTTTTGCCTGAATGGCTTAGCATCCGGTTTTAGAGGTATCTCATGTTGAAAAAGGTCTTCTCGGTATGCTTTCAAGTCATCATAAGACTAGGCAAATACATGTTTGTATTTTCTAAGCAGGGCAATGAGCATGCTTCTAATTTTATGATTTAGCCTTTTTCCAATATATACGTTCTTAGGAGCCATTGGTGTTCCAAGATTTATTTCCTCAACATCATTTTGCTTTACTGGAACATTTTTCATAATGAATCTGTCTTGTGCATCAAATACTCTCTCTAGTGCTACTAAACCCTTGGGTATCTTATTTGTTTTCAGTTGCAGCACTTCTTGTCCAAAGAGGGTTTCCTTACCATCAACCTTTTCCACAAATGCATTAAAATTAATTTGTTGGGATTCATATTGATCCACATAGTGAAGGAATTTTATTAAGTCCTCATCATCATTAAAAACTTGCCAGTTGTAGATATTGTCAGGGATTGCGGGTCTAGCTTTGAATTCTACTTCAGTTATGCCTGCCAATGTGATGTCATCCCTCTTTAGAGCTATGTTTGCCAGGAAATCTGCCATTATATTCTTTGATCTGTCTATCCAATTTATGGAGAATGCATCAAATAGTTCAATATCATCCCAAACATCATTCCTGTACTGTTTCAGCCTCTTATGTTTTGATGAATACTTATTCCTGACTTGAGAGATGATTAATTCTGAATCCCCATATATAGCAAGAAGCTTTATCTTATGTTTTATAGCAATGTTTAGGCCTATAAGCAACGCCTCATACTCTGCTATGTTGTTGGTGCATTCGAATGCCAACAAGAATGAATATTTGAAGGTCTTACCAGTTGGTGAGATGAATAACACCCCTGCTCCATTTCCACTTTTGCTGCAAGCACCATCAAAGTACATTTTCCAAACACCATGTTTATCAAGTTGGGCTTCTTTATTTATTTGGTTAGTATTTTCTAGTTCTGGGTGGGATTTCTTAATTCTGAATGTCCCAAGGTCTATATCATAGAAGCAATTCATTTGACTTGGATCAACGCGTTCTATAATGTTCTCATATCTTGGCTCTCTGTATATTTTGACCTCTTTACCATTCACTGGTATGGGTGCATATGATAGGTCCAACTGGACATTCCCTCCCACTGTTGCAGTCCATTGTTTGGATAATAGCATCCCATAGTAAGGTGGAGTGTCTATTACAGTAATATCAGTTATGTAGGTGGCCTCAGGGCATGAAGCTAATTTTAATTCGACATCCTTCATTACCCCAACAACAAGGATAGATCTATTATCCATGGCATAACATTTGCCATATGTTGTATCAACCCATAAACCCAACTCTTTCATGACAGCAATTGGCATAATATTTATTGCTGCTCTGGAATCAATCATACAATTTCTTACTATCTTGTTGTTTATCAATAATGTTATGTAGAATGGGTCAACCTGGGCTGGGTTCTTTATCATGGCATTACCAAGATAGATTTCAGGGGCTTTCATAACTTCCTGTCCAAGATTGTTTATCTTTTCATTCGTTCTATCTTGATGTGGTATGCCAGAAATTAACTTGAGGGCACTGTCCCTATATTCATCAATTCTCATCATCTCCATTAATGGCACTGATATTTTGATTTGGGACAACGTTTGAGTTATATCAAACAAAGGAGTAGCAGTAACCTGTTCTAATTTGGGACCCTTTTCTTCAGTTTGCTTATTCTTGTCTTTGGTCCTATTTTGTTCAATTTTGGGTGATTCCTTGGGTGTAATTTTCGGTTTTCTTCTTTATGATCACCCATGGTCCCTTTCTTGTGATCTATTTCTTTGATGAACATACTTCTTGGTGTTCCTTGGTCTGCATTTACAGTCCTATTCCTCAAGTTATAATTATTTTTGGCTTGACCCACAGCAGTGACTGTAAGGGCTTTCTTTTCTTCCTCGTTGTTCTCAATTGGAAGTGCGGGGTAACATGTGGTATAGGAGTGATTTCCTCATAGTTATCTTCTTGATCAGAAAAAACTTCTTGTTCACCCATGTTTATATTGTATCTCTGATTATTCACATCGTACTCAAAACCATCTTCATTAGATGAATAATCATCGTCAATTAAGTGAGGTTTTAATCCAACCATATTTATAGTATGCTCATCTCTGCTTTGATCATATGGTATCTCATTTTCCTGCAATGATTTAGCTACCACACAGTATTTTGATAAGTGAGGAAGATTACATGCAGTACACCATGGAGTGCTATTTGCTACATGTGTCCCATGTTTATTTAGGGGGTCAGGAGTTTCTTTGAAATTATTCTTTTGTTTGTTGTCCAGAGGTTTTCCATCCTTCCAATTTGTGTTATAAGGCATATCATGCAATCTAGGCCTTTCATTCTTATAATAATTTACTGGCTTTGTTTGATTGTTATTTGCATTGGGTAGGACTTTTGGATTATCTCTTTTCCCAAGCTTCCCAGCTGCTCTCCTATTGTTTTCAATATTGATGGCCGCCTGCTGAGCTTCTGCTAACGTCATAGGAGCTTTGTTGAAGCACTAACATTATTTACTGAGGGACTCTAATGTTGGGCCCCCTATCAAAGGACTTAAGCTTTCTAATGGTGATGAGTTAATTGATCTACAGTTTGTAGATGATACTTCAATTTTCTCTTCATTGATGAAAATAATTTCTCTAATTTAAGAGACAAACTGAATTTGTACTATATTGCTTTTGGATCCAAATTATCTGATAAAAAATCTATGGTTGTTAACTAGAATGAATCTCCCCCTAACTGGTTTAAGAATGTTGGCTGGGCCTGGTATAGACCTAATAAGATTGTTGGATAGTTCGGTATACCTTTTGTTGTTTCTCCTTCTCTGAAAGAGATGTGGGATTGGGCTACTATGCAAATTGAAAATAAATTTGGTAAATGGCAGGGACATATGCTTTCTATTGCAGGGAGGTTTCAGATTTGTTAGAGGGGTTTTTCTTCCTTTAATTTGTACCATGCTTCTGCATGGCTATTTGGAAGCTATCAAGTTGAAAAGATACATAAATTAATAAGAGATGTTTTGTGGTCTGATGGTAGGGGAAATAGAAAAATGCATGTTGTGTCTTGGCAATGGTGCTGTGCTCCTAGGAAACTGGGTGGTATGGAATAAAAAAACTAGAAGAATCGTGGTATTGCTTTGGCTGCCAAATGGGGATTATCAAGTCATTTGAAGGGGATGAGCCTTGGAAAGTGCTCATAAGAAATAATATTAATAATGTTGTGACAAAAACAAGTAAATCTTGGAAAGGCTTGCATCCTCATGTAAATTCAAATCGAACTTATAATCTCTGACTTGGATATTTTCTGAAAGTTGGATATTTATATAGCAGACTTAACTTATTACTTTCTTTTGTATTTTAGATGCAATTTCCACTTCTCATACACTTCCGATTTTTGTGTTGATCCATGGTATTGCAGGGTAAAGACGTTTAATATATATGCGATTTACGGTAGGAGTCACATCTGTGATAGACGTGACTCCTCAAGGAGTCCCGCCTATCACAGGTGTGACTTTGTCACCCTTTCTTTAGCAATCACTATTTGTATTATCGACTTTAACAATTTCCAATTACCGTTAGAATGCAGTCGGTATTTTATACTTGGTAATATGTCATTCGATCATAATATGTTATCTGATCGAAGCTACCAACAACTCAACACCTCATGATATCTTATTTGGTAAATTTGTGGTGAGACCTTCAGGGTCAGATGTATTTTGTAGCATATAGAGAGCCTCGAAGTCCATTAGGTATCTAAAGGGTCAGGAACTTGTCTCTAGAAAAGACAAAAAAATCCGTATTTAGAGATCTGTGTGGTAGTCCTTGCAGTACAAGAATAAACCTTTAGCCTTAATCAAGGGGTACTCCTCTAAGCAATGGTTCTTTAAAGGTATTCAAAAATTTGGGAATATCTTTGAAAATGGTAAAATGTTATCTTGGAATAGTTTGATATTGAGATTTAGTATTCTAGATTCTCAGAAAAGAACCTTCTCTATTCTCATGAAAGCATTGGGAGATTTTGTTCAGAAACCTCAGATGGTTTTTTACTCTGACATTATTAATAACATTTCTTGGGACAATGGTGTTGTTAGTCCTAATATTTCTAATAAGACGATCTATGAGAAACTTATTGATAGTGTAATGTCCCCTTGTCACAAGTCAACATTTTCAAAACTTTGAACACATTTCCAACTTGCAAAGAGAACGTTATTATACCAAACTTTCTTAATTTCAATTATAGCAATAGATAAATGATATATTCAATCACATAAGAACATTGCCTTTAGATTTTCAATAATTAACATCAATTATCATTTCCTATCTTGTATCCATAATCTTTGTGATTACTTTCAATACGCATTCTCTATCACTTATATTTCATATATTCCTCTTAAGTTCACTATGATATTCTTTATCATTAATGTCATGATCTCTATATATATATATATATATATATATTTATCATCACTATCCATGCATTAACTCTTAACTTCATATGAGATGAGGTGAAAGGATGCCCTTTGGCCAATCATGGGTCCACTATTAATCTTTTGGCACGAGGGGTGACTTCTTCACCAACTGGAGCCAAAAGCCACTTCCACTTGTCCAAGGGGTACCTTTTGTACCTACTGAGACAAGGGCCATATCCACTTGTCCAAGGGGTGCCATTGCACCTACTGAGACAAGGGCCACTTCCACTTGTCCAAGGGGTACCTTTTTTGTACCTACTGAGACAAGGGCCATATCCACTTGTCCAAGGGGTGCCATTGCACCTACTAAGACAAGGGCCACTTTCCACTTGTCCAAGGGGTGCCATTGCACCTACTGAGACAAGGGCCACTTTCCACTTGTCCAAGGGGTGCCATTGCACCTACTGAGACAAGGGACAAAACATACCCATGTTGGCTACTATACATCTCAGACTCACCATCTCATATGAGGTTATATGTTAATCTCATGATTCAACATGTTTTCCAAGCATTATTCCCTATCTCAGGTAATCATGAAGCATATAATACAGTAATGATATATGGCATACCTTTGAATTACTCTAATTAACATAATGAGCCGATTTTAGAGTACTAAGTCATGAAATACACTAATTAATCCTAATGCCTATTCGAATCTGAACCAAGATATCTTTTACACAGTTATTCTCAGAAATTAGAGTACATTATTCATTAGATGCAAGGTATATGCATACAAATCAGGTAAAGCATTTATTAATGGAGTAAGAGTATTATGACGTACCTTGCTGTGTATGGTGTCTGGCTGCGGCAGAGCCCTGGAATTATTCTTTGGCTGTATATGATGCTGCTCCTGTTATTTCCTATTGCAGAGAGGAATGTATCTTCTTTTTGCTGCCTTTGGAGGAGGGAAAGTTCTCCTTTAAAAACCCACGAGGGAGTTTAATCGCCCAAGAGATGTAGCGATTGGAGACATCCGTTGCTTATACAAACTGCGGTGTTAATTTATTATGTATTATATGTATGCAAAATACATTTGTAATATATTTGGAATAAATGTGGACTATAAGGTTTGTTATAATACAATATGATCGTGGGGGAATATGACAGATAGCCAGTAGATATTTAATTGCCTGAATATTAGATGGAATAAGGACTTAGTGTCTCCATTTGGAATATAATTTGTCAAATTATTTGGTCTGCATTCCTGGAACCTTAAAACGCCTGCTTTAGGTGAATGCTATTACTTTAGAAACTGGCTATCGGTAACTTTAGAGATCCTAATGGTTTTGTCTCCATCTCTTGCAGTATGTGTAATACTAACGAGTTATATAAACATTTGAATTTCTATTGTCCTCATGCCAAGAAGTTTTGGGATCCTGTTTTTAAAAGTGGTTGGATTTATGCCAAGTCTATTGTTTGGGAGGATATCATGTTTGGTTTTGTTAATGGTCTTGACAAGAAATCCAATAAAATATGGCTTATTTTATCCACTGAAGTCCTTTGGTTCATTTGGAAAGCTAGGAACATGAGATTTTTCAAGGAAGAATAAGAATGCTTACTGACTTCATCAATGAAGTTACTCCATTGCTTGTTGCCTCACAGGTCTCAATGACCTTGGACATCTCAATAGAGGAGTTCTTCAATCTGATGAGCAAAGGTTCCATAAAGATGAAGAAAGAAGATGGTGTACATGCTGAATGGTAGCCAGATTTCGAGGATGATGACGAAAAGGATGATGTGCAGAACAATTACCTGTTGCATGATAATTTTACTGATAAGGATGAAGATGTTCCAGAATAGCTTTGTAATGATCACACTACAACTAAAGTTGATAAGTGGTTTGATAAAAATTTCCTTGATCACCAGGCTGGTTTCTCACTTGCTGAACACTTGACCATGGATTGAATGGAGATTGATAAATCTGCTCAGATCACTATGACCGATCAGTAGTCTGCTGCTTCACTGCAGAAAGTCAGGAACAAGGTTCAGACAGTTGTGGGAATTGAATCTAGTTCTAAAACTGTTACTGACCTACATGAGCGAATATAATCCATCTTTCCCCTTGTTTATAATTTATGTCATGATGTTATGGCGATTGTTTTTTGACCCCATAAAGTGTTCGTCTGGGGGTGTTTTGATTGTGTGATTCTTGCTTGTTGGAACTTTACTGGTTCTTACGTCCATGTAGCTCTTCTGGCTATCATATTGTACCTCCTCTTTTGTGAACTTTATTTAATATAAAAACAAGATAAGGATATTGACAAGTCTCATGTCAGTGTCTGTAAGTAGGGATGTTTAAACACAAAGATAAAGAAAGACAAATTTTTTGAGGTCCTAGCCTAGCCAGCAACTTGAGCCTGGAAAATGGGTCACTCTTGCACAAGGGGACTTTTCCCTATACCTTAATATATTTTTAATCTTGTGTCCTCTCAAGTTTCAAAATCAGACAAAACTCAAGATTAAACAGGGGACTTACTAATCTTTTGGTCTATGCCGTTCTTCAAGTTAGTTTTTGAGTAAACTATGTGGCTGTCTTGTAACTGCCTTTGTGTCTTAAATAATCTCTTTTGAGAGTTAGGAAGGTGACAGAGTTGTGATATATGAATTTATTTTACAAGGCCTGCCGTACGCTTAGCTATCTCCATTCATTGTGCATTGTATTGTAAATTGTGCATGATTCATTAGTTTTCTGTGAATTATGAACATATTCAAACTTGTTTCAAAGGCTACTCAGTAACTTCACTGGGATTGAGAAGATATCATTTGATAATCTGTTCAATTTAACAAATCTCTTGCTTCTTAACCATTTTATGCAAGAAATAGTGGTTCCTGGAATAATAATATATGTGTTCACTCTTAGTTTTTGGAAACCTGCTTACTTTTTTCTTTTGTTGAAAATCTTGAAGCTGGAAAATCTTCCTGCAATGGTGTCAGGAGTATACTCAAATGATTCTAGTTTGCAGTTGGAAGCAACTACTCAATTCAGGAAGCTTCTTTCAAATGGTGCGTATGTTTAAATTGCTGTTTCATCATGGTTCTGTCTTTTTTGCTTCTGAAAGGTGATCATCTGCCAAAACATATGTAACAGAACGGAGTCCCCCCATTGAGGAAGTTATTAATGCGGGCGTTGTCCCTCGGCTTGTAGAGTTCCTTACAAGATATGAGTTTCCATCACTTCAGGTGGAATGTCTAATTTTCTGGATAACTTTTGATAGAATATCAAGTGAGCATTATGTCTCAGTAATTTTTGTGTTTCAATTGTCATGTTATAGTTTGAGGCTGCATGGTCTTTGACAAACATTGCATCAGGAACCTCGGAACAAACAAGAGTTGTGATTGATCATGGCTCTGTGCCACATTTTGTGGAGCTTCTTAGATCCCCTAGTGATGACGTCCGAGAACAGGTTATGTCCTGAACTTTTACACTTGTCACTGTGTTGTGTAACTAGGAATTTTGCATGTGCTGGCTTTCTTCCGTGCCTTTTTATTGCTGACCTTTTTATATTGTTGCAGGCTGTTTGGGCTCTGGCAAATTTAGCTGGGGATAGTACCGAGTTTAGAGATATAGTCCTTAGTCATGGTGCCCTTATGCCACTCCTGGCTCAATTGAATGATCATAGAAAACTATCAATTCTGAGAAATGTTACTTTTACACTACATAATATCTGTCGTGGCATGCCACAGCCACCCTTTGAGCAGGTTTAAATTATGGAAAGGATTGTCTGTTACCTGAGAGTTCAAATAACTGTAAGACCTGATGATTGTAACTGTAAGCCATTGATAAGGACATATTAACCCTTCTATATCACTTAAAAGTGTCTTCTTTGATGCAGACAAAGTTAGCACTTCCAGCTCTTGGTCATCTGATTCAAATAGACGATGAGGAAATCTTGTCAGATGCATGTTGGGCTTTGTCATACCTATCAGATGGAACAAATGACAGAATTCAAGCTGTGATAGAGGCTGGTGTTTGCCACAGACTTGTTAACCTTTTGCTGTATGTATATGTTCTGATCTATAATTGAATTGGATATTACCATGTACAACTCCTAAACACAGAGTTGAAATTGCCTTTGTTCTCAAATTGCTGCTCAAAACCAACATACATTAGGCTGAAAATTGATTTATTTTACAACAACACCCTGTCAACTACTGCATTTCTGCTGTTTGCAATGTCTACATGCTCAAATTAATACCTATGCTGCTGAATATCATTTTTTATATGCTTCTTTGTTGCTACCAAGTACCAATCTATGATTTTTCATTTTTCTCAATGCATAAATTCAGGGTATAGTATTGATTTTACTCCATCTCTCAATGCCAATACAAAAGCCTGGTGGGCATATTTATGCATGGAATGGATGACAATAATCACTCAGAAGACTCAAAACGTTATTCCATCTCAATAGTTAGAATGCAGCCCCTTTTAGGCTGATATCATAAATGACAATGCATCAATCTCAAGCCTTTGGAAAAGGAGAATAGCAGCAACCAAGCCTTTAATCCTTATTATCTCAAAATCCTGCAACTTTCCACTATATCAAGTGGAAAGCCTTTGCAAAGTAAAGACTCAACTATACATATTGCATTGATCAATACAAATAAAACTCTTGAAGAACTACTAAGACCAATGGACTCCAAGCAAATAGAAATAAAACTTTTGTAAAAGTGTATCGGTATTTTGATGTTCTACATTTAAGAGCAGAAACACAACTAACAAATCCTTCAGGATTGATTCAGTTGCCAATATGAGTGCCTTAATCTGTTGAGGAAAAACTCTATTAGCCATCAAAGCAGATCAAAAGCAATAGAAGATGTCCTGACAACAGAAAAACAAAGGAGACAAGTGACTGATGTAATTTGGCTAAACAAGAGTCAGATTGTTGCATGTTTATTGGTCAATCCAATGGGTTCAGATCCACCATAGAAAAACCCTTCTGATTTGAAGCTACAAATGGCAATCAAATGCAAGAGTGGCTTGTGGTGGGATTTGAACGCAACAAGAGCATGAGGCCAGGCAGTCAAAGGAACATGTGCACCCTCCCAATAGATGCCTGCAAACTCACCCTCACCCAACCTCCTAGAAGATATGTTAATCCTTCCTTTTCTCTGCTTAATAATTCTTGTGAAAAGAAATTTGCAGTGGAAAACTTTCCTTTCACCTCCATGTAGCTCTTCCAAGCTTATTACTGTTTGATGTCATAGCAGTTTTCTATATCCAGTGTAAGTTGTAAAATGGTTGGACTTCCCCTTACGAATTGCTACGGAAGCTAAGTTTTTTTAATTTCTAACTTCTCTTTTTTATTATTGTTTATAAATAAAAACAATATGGAATGCAAAGTCTTCCATTCTGGGTTGTTATTCTTCTTGTGCATTGTATTTGGATGGATTCATCAATCGCCCAATTTGTTTTATACATTTGATGACTGAGACATATGCCCTGTGAATTTGAAGGCATATATATCTACATCACATTACTGTTTTCTAAAGTTAAAGATGCTATGGGAGTCTCTGAGGGTCCAGATCACCACTAGAGCCTCATTAACTCTCTGCAACTCTGTTCCTCTGTCTGCATTATTCTTTCCTCATGTTTGAGTCTTGATCTTCATCTTTCAAATAACTGTGAGGGTACAAGTCTTGTTTGAGTGTCTTCTGGGTTGTACGACTACAAACCATACATCTGAATGCAAATGATAATGAATGATCCATTTTGGGTCATATTTCCTATAAATATTGCTGGTCCATGTGGCTGAGCACTGAAATGCCAATTGGGAGGACTAGCTTCTTACAGCCATAACTTTGCAACTGTAGCGTGAAATGACCAGTTCAAAACGTGTCAGAAAGCTTAAAATGTGTAGAACATTATTAAAGGGTGCAGAACTCTACTTGACAAAATTTGAATCCAAGAACCAACCCAGAATGCTCAAAATTTGCAAATTATGATTCTGGTCCAAATGTGGCTATAACTCCCAATTTCATTTGTCCTTATCCACCAGCCCAGTTTGTCCTGATTTTGTAGATTCCCAAGGCAAAACACATCATCTTCTCCTTTGTGTCTGTTTGTTTGTTGATATCCTTTATTGTATAAGTTGAGGTGCCCCACCTGCAATGGGAGCGGAGTAGTTTTGTAACAAAATATGTCTTTGCAAAATACGTGCATTTTTGTAAATAACTCTTTTCAATAAAGCATTGCAGTGTATATCATATATGTTATATTGGATATACTTAACTTTTCTTTGGTTCCTTGCTTTAATAACACTTAAAATTTCTTCAATTTAATGGGTTGTCCATGGAGTGCCAATTGAATCTGGATCAGTTGATGTTCGCTACATAAAGGATATGTTCAATTTAATTACCAAGGATTGTGTTTTTTGAAGAGAATTCACAATTGAATTTTAGCCCTATTTAGTTTTACTGTTTTATGTCTACATTTTCTACCTCCCCTCCTATATGCTATGCAATGGTTTGCATTTATTTTTCCTGCCAGATAAAGAGTTGTTAAGCTTAGCTTCAAATCGATGCTGAAAATAATTTATAATCTGTGTCAATCTCTATTGAGTGCTGGGTTTGCTAGTAACCAGTTACTTTGAAGAAGGTACTGCACTAGGCTAATATTGTGTGTAATCAATTTTCTCAGGATTTTTTCCATCATAACAGTGTTGCTCAAGTCTTGAATAATTGCTAATTAGGGCCTTGGATGCATATCAGTACACGAATAGCAATTAAGGATTTGAGGTTTTGTTTGCAGTGCTGCATTTTGGTGAAGTTTTATGGATACAACTTTTAAAGAATAGCAATACTCAGTTTATATGGTTTGTTTTTAAATGGGCAGTTGTGGTGGATCTATGTCACATGTTTAGGGTTTTCCATGTCTTGTTACTAACTCCATTGGGCTAGCTTTTCAGGGCTTTCTGTATATTTAGCACTACAAATTGCACAGACCACAAAAATATAAAATATACTTTTATTATTTTGTCGCTCTATTAGGAATTTACCTGTTTCACATTTTGACTTAGCAAGATTTTTATTTGGTTGTTTCTAGACATCCTTCTTCAAATGTTCTTATTCCTGCACTTCGAGCAGTGGGCAATATGGTTACTGGAGATGACATCCAGACTCAGGTATATATCAAATCAGATCTTTATTGTTTTCAAATTTACAAATATGAGATATCATTTCAACATAATCAGTCCTTAAAGAAGTTGTGTAATTGCTTCAGATTAGTTTCTTCACCAAAATAATGCGTGTGATCATTTAGAATGGTTGCTCAGTTTGTTGTGTATTTTGTAGATCCTTCTGCTTGTATTCGGTAGCCAAATTGGGGAAATTACACCATAGGATGGCTTTAGGGTGCTAGCAATCTACGCATGGTTCTGTTTTATATCTTACATGCAGTAATTTTTATACAAATCACAACTATCATTTCCATCCTATCCTATCACTCCTATCTTATGCAGTAATTTTTATACAAATCACAACTATCGTTTCCATTCTATCCTATCACTCGTATCTTATCCATCTTTATCCATTATACCCACATACCTATCCTATCGCACCAACCTCTCCTCCCCTCCTACTTTGATTTTGATAAGGACAGGGACAAAACGTTGTAAAATGCTTTGGACGTCTCTTGATACACCTAATCTCCTCCAACTGATCCTATCACCGATCCTCATAAGCATTATCACGCAACGTCTTGAACATACTATCTAGAGTGGGGCATGTTATTCCTATGCAACATAGTCCTTGGAGATCGTATCCTGAACCTCTCCATATCCTTTATCCATCTATCCAATCCTCCTTTCATCTTTGCCCTTTAGACCTGATTTTTTCCCTTGTCATTGGTATCCAACAAAATAAGCTATCCAAATGCAATCCGATGCAACCATCCTATAAATCCAAAAAATCATAACATCCAAAAAAAGCCAAGCAATAAATCCAAGTGCAAGCCATCCCTAATCCATGCACATTTAGACAAGCAATCTGGCCAATCTTCCAAAAGTGTCCAATGGTTTTGTTCCCAGCCTTGCTGCAAATCTGATCATCATCAATCCAATCAATCAATTCTTGCTTAAGAACGTAAGGCTAGCTTAAGTATAGAAATCAATCAATCAATGAATCTTGATGTTGATTCACATGGCCAACAACATGTAATAACCACCCTAGTTTTTTTTTTATATTTTCAACTGAAATGAAGATGCAATCATGCAAACTCCTCAACACTTTTTGATCACCCAGATCTCGATGCGGGCAAGGTGAGAGCATACAGTGCGTTGGATCTATGCAAACTATCCAATGCAACAACTAGAGATGTACACGATTAAAATGTTCACTGCAACACACTAGGAGGCCAAGCCATCCACAATCTGCACTTATTCAGCGGAGTGGTCGATACAACACGAAGTGATCACACTAGGTAGCAGAGCCGACCACATCTGCACTTATTTAGTGGAGAACATAATGAGCACACGGGGCGGCAATGTCGACCTTATCAACACTTCTTCACTAGACGTGTGCAATACAAGCCACTGGCAGATGATTAAAGTTTGATCAGACCAAAATGGTTGATTACATGCAAGCTTGTCAACCCAAAACGAGCTGAATATGAGATGCAATGCAAGATAATCAAGCCTCTGGTGGTAGTACCATCCGGGGTTGTAACAACATGATTTGCCATACATATTTCATCATGAATTACAAGTAAATGGCAAGTAACATCAATATATTCTATTCTGAAATTTATATCAGATTGCAGCAACACATCATAAGCACTAAAATCTAAATGAAATATGAAGGAAAACATGCTGAAATCATCAACAACTGAAAGCACATGAAGTATGCCATAAGTAGAAGCCACAAACTGAAATTGGAAGGTCTGATTGGAGCTGATACCACTGATAACACTACTGTTGCAAGTCTGATACATTGGTGCAGCACTAATAAAAACCCTAACAGCAGGCTAAAATCACATCATAACACTCCAAGCATCAATAATTTCACCTTGAAACCTCAGGAATAGACTTACTTAACCCAAGGCGCCACCAATCCAGCAGATAGAGCACAGAGAAGAGGGGCGAATCAGCCTAGAAACCCCATGCCCATACGCTACAGGTACCGCTCAAGTATGCAACAGTATGACCAGCCTTGGGAGCTCATTACATCCTCAAACTCATCACAACAATCCTCTAAAATCTACACAAAGTGGGTGGTCTGTACTTAGGAAAGTTATCAATTCATCATGCTCAAACCATAGCGCCAAACTTTACCCTGCAAGCATTATGGTACGACTGTCTCGGAAGGAAAATGGTACGGCCAGCAAGAAAGAAACTTTCACAAAGTCCAAACTTTGTTAACAACTTCAAAACTTCATCACATCAATCAAAACACATCAAAATCTCTATTGAAAGCATTTAACCCTAAGAAAAACTCCATTGCAACACACTTGTGATCTCAGAAGTGAAACCACCAAGACTAGCTAGGGGGGTTTTCGTCCTCAAGAAATTGTGAAAAGAACTCAGGTTCTCTCCATAAGCAAAAGCAAATTCATATCATGGCTAACCTCAACAATGATCTCCAACTCCCCTTTTAATATTTTTTTGGAGCGAATATAATATTACTTTTCTTTTCCCCCCAAAACTTATTTCAAAATATTAAGTTGTTTTTATGTGTGCGAGTCCCCCTTAGACAAGCGCCTTTGTATGCACAACTTAAAAACCTTTCAAATGAATAGTTATACGTAAGTTGTCTTTTTCGAATAATTGCCTTTTTGGACAACTTAAGTTATCACTATTAAATAATTAAATCATCCAACCAAGTTGTGGAAAGCATCAAAATGAACTAAACATGAACTTTTGATCATACCCTTTGCTCCTTAGGATTAAGAACGATGCACTGAACCAACTTGGTGACATTCTAAAAATAGCCTGCTTCTCCAAGAAGTGTGGAGAGCTCTCAAAAAGATAGAAAAACACTCGGAAAGTGTCATTGGGCTTGCTAACATCTCTTGAACTCATTGTTAATAATAAAACCACTGCCTGATCACCTCTGTGTTGTCCAAGAACGCTGAAGTTCTCCCTTACACCACCAATTAGCCTACGGGAAAAATCAGAAAATAGGCTAATTGTTCTCAAACTGATTATGCGCAAAATGGGAACATTACACAACACTATACAATCCATCAATCATCGATTTTCAGCTTGATAGGGGCAACAACCTTGTTTATCTTTTTATTATTTGCGCATGCTTGCTTGTGTATGTTTATCATTTTCTTGCATTTGTATTAGTCCTTGTAGCATATTATCACCATGACATCATGGTCTTCCATATCATGGTGCTCAATGGCATATGTTTGCTTGTGACCTTTTATCTTTTATGTAGGGGACATATCGTCATCCTAGTCTTTATACCTTGGTGCATAATGTCTAGTGCTATATCAAACTATATGGTTGCTCACCCAATGCAACATAACGTATCATTCATCCATTTCATCCATCCATTATCTTTCCTTCATCTCCTTAACCAATCCGTTTGATCCATCCATTATCTTTCCTTCATCTCCTTAACCAATCCGTTTCATCCATTTTCAGAGTATACTTGTGTTCTTCTCACCCGCCTATCCTTTCTATAATATCCCAAAATGGGATATTTTGGACAATTTTGGATTTACGGGCTTTCCAAATGAATCTTACTCAGAATTTTCTGATTTTCCTAATTTGAATTCTGTCCTAATTTCTGCACTTTAGTTTTCTGCTCAAACCTTAACTTCTGAACTTCAAATTAGACTTAAACAATTGCATACGACAGCCCATAAAACATGACAAAACATCATAATATCATTGCCAATATGTTTACTAACAAAATACTTGAATTCCACAACCAAATATGCAATGAATCCACTTCAATTGGTACGAACTATACGGCTGTGTACGGATTTTCACAGAGCGCCAGAAAAAAGTTTCAAAAAAATGTTTTCCTGCTCTGATACCATGTAATGGTAAAAATCTTGATACATTAACAATAGAGGCAAAAGGCTCTATATAAGGAATTACAAGATAAATGTTTCTAAAAGATACAATACAGATGCTTCTAAAGAAACTAAAGCTAACAGAAATAGAAATAAACTAAACTAATAATATTACAATAGTGACCATTAAATAAACTATCTAAATATTATTTTAATAATTGGCAACCACAAATGACTGAAAATTAAATCGGAAGTCTGCTGCTATAAAAATCAGAATATGATAAGTCTTCAATTACATCAATTGTCTTGGGCAAACATAACAAACATGCCCAGCAATAATTTGCCCTAACCCTAAGGGTTGTACATACCAAAAACAAAGCCAAAATGACCTCCATAAGATAGCAAAGGACCTCCAATGAGTGTTGCTCTAATTAGGGCATGAGACCCTAGAGTCCAAGCTCTTCAACACCAAGGAAATCTGCTCCAAATCTGGGTGCACAGGTCTGCTTGGTCTGCTGCTCCAAAGAATGATATCAATTATGCCACGGATGTCAACAAACCACCACAAATTGACCCTCCAATGATGGTGCTCCAAGGAAGGGTTAAAACCATAGTTCCACGGAGTTTCGGGGATGGGGGGCGGGGGGGTCTAATTTTGGGGGCGGTGGGGGATGACGGCGGGGGGGAGCGGTGTGCTGAAATACATATAGTACTTGAAAAATTAGTTATAAAAAGATGTATAACTGTAGAAGCCTAAACTGTAAAGCCAAATTCCACAACCTTTGCCAGCCCAACATCCTCCCTGCTTGTGTCAAAATGGGAGCTTTGGAATAGGGTATGGACATCCATCAAAACATAAAGGATAGAGGAATTTTGTCAAATGTTGTAGTTGCAACTGCCTTGTTAGACATGTATGCAAAATGCGGAAGCATAGACAAGGCATGTGAATTGTTTGATAGAATGCCTCAAAGAAATGTGGTCTCATGGACTGCAATGATAGCAGGATATGCACAAAATGGATTTGTTGAAAAGGCTTTAGAAATTTTAAAGCAAATGCAATTGGCTGGCATAAAGCCAAATTCCACAACCTTTGCCAGCCTAGTATCCTCCCTGCCTATGTGAAAATGGGAGCTTTGGAATAGGGTATGGACATCCATCAAAACATAAAGGACAGAGGAATTTTGTCAGATGTTGTAGTTGCAACTGCCATGTTAGACATGTATGCAAAATGTGGAAGCATAGACAAGGCATATGAACTATTTGACAGAATGCCTCAAAGAAATGTGGTCTCATGGACTGCAATGATTGCAAGATATGCACAAAATGGATTTGTCGAAAGGCTTTGGAAACTGTCAAGCATTCAGTCGTTAGAGACTGAATGCCTCAAAGAGATGTCATTGCATATGACATCTCTTTGAGGCATTCAATCTCTAATGAGCGAATTAAAAAAAACCCTCACAGGCTCACCGTCAATCGCCGATTCGCCCACGCAGCTTAGAGAACTCCACGCTTGTGAAAAACAATGAAAACAATTACAAATGTAAAAAAAATAACTATTAAGTCAAAACTTTTAGGTTTTACTTTTTATTTAAAAAAAAATTAAGCATTTCGGGGGGGATGTCTAGAAGTCCCCCCTGTAATGTGCTGTACCTGTTTGTATTTTTTTAAAGATATTTTTGTGTTATTTTATTAATTTTTGTGTGATCTTTTAGACTAGACAGAAGAATGCAGAAGGGGTTTTCAGTTTCCCTGCAGATGTAGTGCTGCAACACACAATATATTGCATATAATAGAAACCCAGAAAATATACTATGAATCTGAAGAAACTAATGACAACCTAGATAGTAAAATAGCAAAACATCAACTTCTAACACATACCCATATCCAGATTTGCAACTTCATATTTCAGCTATTGCCGGACTAGCAATGGGTATAGCCAGATTCACTCCAAATGCATCACTAGAGACAACAAATAGATTTACAATGCAAAGATCAATGCCTGAGGCCCTCAAACGCCTCCAAATAGTCGATAAAGCTGCTGTAAGCATAATAGATAGAAGGCATCTAAAACCCACGACCTCTAGCTGGAATGGTACGGCCCAAGGAATGACTGATCAGCAGATATAGAGCTGAAATCTCCTCTAATGCTGCTGCATAGGTCTGCATACAATCTCCCAATATGGTCGACCAAGATGATATGAAGAAATAGCCCCGAAACCACTCCTAAATCGCCCTCCAAACATGTACGGCCAAGCTGCAAATGGTACGGCCAACAAGTGTTATAACAACAGTCACCAATCACCTCTAAACTCGCCCCCACTCTGTCTCTAAACAACAATACCTGCAGCTGCAACCAAACTCAGAAATGATATGCTCATTGTAACCTCAAATCCATCAAGTCTTCAACTCCATTTCAGCGCATATGTGAATACTGGATGCATCCACCAACAATGGCACCGTTGGGTGATCTTTCACACCTGTGGGATACCGCTACTCAGGGAGGTTTTCGTCTCCAAGAGTCTCTGGTTTGAATCCTCAAACCCTAGAGCCAAAACTCCAAAACCCTAGCAAGGGGAATCTCAAAAAGAGAAGAAAATAATAATCCAAGCATATGCAAATGAGAGCACTTTTCCTCCTTTTATACTTTTCCAACTGGGAGTCTCTAAAATCCTCTTGCATATGGGATAAAATATGAGAGGGAAAATGTAATATCCCCATATTAAGGCATTGTTTAAAGTAAAGATTTAACGTCATAATAAATGATGGAATTGCTTTCTTGAGATGTGTGGTTTTAATAGTGTCCCTTCCATCGTCAATATGAATGACAATTATATATAAACATATATAATAATATATTTAATAGATAATATTAAATAATATATTATCTTTGATTAACAAGATATTATATTATAAAATAAATATAAATAATTACAACTTTAGTATATTAGAATAATGGTATTATTATCATATTCACAAATGATAAATAATAAATTAAATATTCAAAATCAAGTTATTTATATAGTTAAATATATTATTATATATAAATATGTTATCAATTTAAATATTATTATTATACTAATAAGAATATAATATACCATGAAATATAATATATAACATATGAACATAACTATAAGTATAATATCTAATATCTAATATATAAATATTTAAATATTATAATCATAAATATATAAAGTTAATATATATTTAATTAACCAAGATATGTTATTAAAACAAATATAACAAATATGGATATTTATAGTATAGATATCATAATAAATAGATATACATGTTATGGATTTAAATATTATTACATTGTAAAGTAAACTTTTGTCTTATTTAAGATACTTAAAAACAAATCATAAGTGTTAAGGCAGCAATATAAAAGGTATTAAGTAATAACACATTAAGTGGTATGCATCTAAGACAAATGCCAATGGTCCATATTTAATGAGCAGCGAATAAACTATTTTAGGCAGCGATTAAGAAAAAGCTACAATGGTTGGGAAAAGACCCTTGCAAATGTATTAACTTATAAAGGGTCATAAAATAATAGTATGGGGAGATACAGCAGACCATCATGAATAAGAATATATTTCTGAATTGTAATACATAATTCTGGTATATAAATACTCAGCAGCAAAACTGCAGTCACTAGACAAGCAGGCACTATAAAGAAGACATTTCAGCAGCAAACTTCCACATAACAGCATTCTTACAGTTCCATTAATCAAACTGTTATAATACTACAGGTACGATAGTATATTGTTTCCCTCGCTTGTGATTGATGTTCATTTTAGCACTGCATTTATTTACAGCCAGTCCTGAGCAATATAATTTATGGACAGTCATATGCAATACTCACAAACTGTGTAATCTATATACCATTCATTAACCTCATATGGGATCAATGAAGGGTGACATGTCTAGTATATCATTCATAGTCGATGTATTGGTCTTGGCTACCTAGAGTACCAAGAATCCTCACAGATGCCTTAGCCTCAAGAATACACCAAGTAGTTCTTGAATAAGGATGGGAGTCAAACATAGCCTACGATGAACAACAACATGCTACACCCTATCTACCCCATATGGTGTTAAGGAATAGTATATAAGTTATAGAGAAGAAGTATATGTTGATAAGATCATAAAGATAGCATGCGAGATGTCATGATAAAGGGTGAACAATGAACATATGAATTACATTGTGTAACAGTACCAATAGCTGACTGTGATAGCATGAAATCATTATAAATTATGAATTGTTTACATTGCAATCAGTTTAGTTAAATTATGTAATGAGTATGAAATGTTTATGTGCATTTTCATTATAATGAACTACGGAAAGCTTAAATGAATACAAAGAGTATAAGTACATAAAAGACATGAATTCCTAAAATAGAGGAAGGCAATAATGTTAATCAACTCGCCACTATGATGAGTAAGGAAGATTAGGGGCGGGCAATCAACCAAGGATAGGTACGGGTTCATTGGTCTAGAGCACCCCTTTGAGCCCTTGTCTCAAGATGGTACCTTAGGGAGCAAGAGGTAGTCCTTTTGACTTGAGTGGTCTAGAGAACCTCGAGTCAAAGGAAGGTCCTAGAGTGGCCTGGGTCTAGAGTACCCCTCGAAGGAAGAACGACCTATACCATTGGCATTGCACCCTAACGGATTCACTCTCATAAGAGGGAGGATTTGATTAACAAAGGGCCAAGTAGATCTCTTCTAAGGGATCATGAAACAAATGGTTTATGTTTATAAATAAAGACATGTGGTTTAAAGAAGAATTGTATACTAATGTTCTCTTTGGTGAGTTGAAATTGTTGCAAGGTCGCAAAAGAATTCGGACTCACTAGAAGGGGACATTTCAGAAAATACATTTTAAAATATTATAATTCTCTTTAATTCTTTTCTCAACATCACCCTTAAAGTCCTCTCTTTTAAAACAACATTACGCTGTCATGCCTAGGCACTAAGGTCCAATATTAAATAATAATGTTTAATTTACGGACTTTAAAACGGAGGCCAAGATGATGTCGGAAACCAATGATCTATAGCTCGTTGGAAAGGTCTGGACAAGACAAATCCAATCCCACTCTCAAAATCCCGATCCGACCCCGAACCCGAACTTACTAAAAATAGTAACGGCCATAAGCAACTGAGCCCATACAGAGGGTGCCAACTGGACCCACAAACCATCTGATAACTTTGAGCTCAATGCAACGCCAGGAAGAGCTAACAACTGACTGCCAAGTCACCGAAACAATGCCAAACTGACACTTACTAAAAATAGCAATGACCACCGAGGACCAAAGAGAACAAACCCAGAAAAACCCAAAAATATTAACGACATGCAAGCACTTACTATAAATAGTAAGTATGGACAAGTTGTCCGAAAACCCTCTGTAAAGTGTCAACCAGCTCCTCTGGATCACCCGAACATCCTGGTGACATCGAAATACTCCTTTGATTATGCTGTCACCAACCCAGAAAGCCCGCTCTAACTGATCTGCAAGAGAATCTGAAAATGGGGACATTACACCCCCAAGCCGAGACATCTTGGAGACGACGGCGAAACGGGGGGAAGCATAGACAAGGCATGTGAACTGTTTGACAAAATGCCTCAAAGAAATGTGGTCTCATGGACTGCAATGATTGCAGGATATGCATAAAATGGATTTGTTGAAAGGCTTTGGAAACTTTCAAGCATTCAATTGTTAGAGATTGAATGCCTCAAAGAGATGTCATCGCGTATGACATCTCTTTGAGGCATTCAGTCTCTAATGAGCGAATAAAAAAAAAACCCTCACAGGCTCACCATCAATCGCCGATTCGCCCATGCAGCTTAGAGAACTCCACGCCCGTGAAAAACAATGAAAACAATTACAAATGTCAAAAATTAACTCTTAAGTCAAAACTTTTAGGTTTTACTTTTGATTTAAAAAAAAAAAAATTAAGCATTTCGGGGGGGATGTCCAGAAGTCCCCCCAAGCCGAGACATCTCGGAGACGGCGGTGAAACGGGGGGACGTTTCCCTGAAGTCTCCCCGTCTCGAAAACGTCCCCGTCTCGGGGATGGCTGGTTTTTAGGGGGGGACGCGTCCCCGTGGACCTATGGTTAAAACCCTAAGCAAATGACAACAAATCACCAAAGGAAACTCCTCCAACTAGGGCAAATCAGGCCTGCACATTTTGCTGTTCCAAACATGCAATGTCTTCAAACCCTAATCAGCCAAATCGCCTCCAACTATCCACCAATATGATCCTCCAAAGTGGTGTAAAGTTCTGCACCAAAAAACTCCTTCAAAGATGATTTATTTCTGCTTGATGATGAGGATAAATCGCTGCTCCAATCCGCCCAACAAGACCTTCAAGGCTGCTCTGAAATTCTGCTCTAAAGGTGTAAGATTTCTGCTCCGAACTTTGTGAATCTCCAACGAAGTGCAAGTAGACCTCCGTTATGAAGTCTTCCCGAGATGAATCAGGTTTTCGTCCAATTCACCTTATATTCTCAAGGGTTCTTGTTGTTATATGGAGCCTAATCAGACTCGGAGGTTATATTTACCCCACTTTTATCGGCGCGGTTTCCCCCCAAATTCCTACGGGGTCAAGGGGCAGCGCCCCTTGCGGGGGTTTGGGGGCAGCGCCCCCAAGACGGGTTTTTTATTATTTCATAATGCACCGGGAGTTAATTTTTTCATTGACCGACATAAGAAAACCCTATTTTTGTAACTGACAAAACACTTGATAAAAGCGGCTAAGGGTTAGGGTTTTGATATATTGTATTGTAGCATTTTGCAGCGGTATTGAGTTGCAGGGATTGCTGATTGTAATCGGTTTGATTTACTGGATAATAATATTGGACTCTCTATTTGGTGGATGTAGCCCGAGTTTGGGTGAACCACGTTAAAACTTGTCTCTCGCTGTTATTATTTTTTGTGTATTTCCATTCCTCTGTTTAATCTTTATTTGCATTTAATTGATATCTTCTGCCGGCTAACCCTAACAGTTTTCATCCTTGGAATATGATGCAAACAAGTGCAGTCCAAAAGGAATAAATAACATGCTGAATGATGATGAAATGATTACAAAATACCTTCTATTTATACATGTTTTCTTGCTCTTCTCAAATCTGGCCGACCTAGGGCAAAAATTCTATTATTTTATCCTTTTTTTCTCTTCTCAAGGCCGACCCTTATGCTTCATTGGCGCCCAATTAGACTCAAGCCGACCTACCTTCCACTAGGCTGACCTCAAAAGGTGAATCTTTATCTTAGCGCCCAATTTCAAAGATCTGAATTTAATTTCTTTTCTGGTCTTCTCCCAAGTTGTCCTTCTTCAAGGCTCAAATATATTATTTTATTGTCTTCAATTTAATCTTCTTCAAGACACCAACATAAGGAATGAGATCACATATGTCCATCAAATGACAAATTCCACAATTTATCTTCTCTAAGGCAAACAAAAAAATATATGAAAAGATATCAAATTTGCCTTCATCAAAATATCCCTCAAAAGACCCATTTCCACGCTTCTCAAAACATCTCCAAGATGGTTCGCTCCAATTGTACACAAATTATTTAATTCAAGATAAATGCATCAAAGACATCAGAAAAATATAACAAGTCATCTCCAAAACTCAAAATGCCTTCCAAAAATCCCGAAGTGTGGAAATTAGACCCATTAGGTCTTCTCCTGTGATCACTCCGAAAAAAGGGGACATTACACTCTCGAGGAGGCATAGTCATACCATCCCTACATCATCTTTCCTTTTCACTCTCGCTTCGAGTGGCTGGGGAATCACCATCCCTAATCGTACAATCTTCTTCTGTCCAACCCAACACTATGTTTTATCTTTCTTTGAAATGATGTTACTTCTCTTAGTCGCAACATCATCTCAAAGAGGGGCAAAATGTAGACACCTGAAATTGACCATGTCCTTACAACACCTCATATCCCACTTTCGACACCTTGTTGACATCACCTTGCATATCACTTTCAACACCTTGCGACACATTTATCCTACTTCCCAAATTAATTAAATAAATTAGATTTATTTAATTAATTTAATTCATTTTCCTCCATCATCTGATTAATTAAATAAGTTACATTTATTTAATTAATTTAACCCATTTTATCCCTTAGCCAAAATTAATTAAATAAATCATATTTATTTAATTAATTTATCTCACATCATTATCCCTCTCCAATAATTAATAAAATAATTTTATTATTTAAATTAATTATTGAGAGTTGCATGACTAGCTTGTCCTCATCCTCATCTACTTGCCACAATCAATAAATGAGAGTCACATGATTTGCACAAAAGTCAAACTGGCTTTGCATCTCAACCATCCAGTTCATACTACAACTCCAAATCTCAACCGTTCAAATAAGGATATGCCCTAATCCTCCACCACTTAATCTCAACCATCCATTGCACCTCTTAATCCTAGCCATCCATTCTATCACTCAAACATCTATAAATCTAGTCTCAACCTAGCTATTATCATCCACATTCAAAGTAACATAATGCTGTCGAAATCATCCTAGATCTTCCATTATCAACAGGTACACAATTGCAAAGTAATGTTATGCTACAGGAATGAACAATCAAAATATCAATCAATAGTATTTAGGAGCATAGCTAGGTAGTACTAGGGTGCATGCTACTTCTGCTCTATCGAGGAGAACTAGTATTGGAGGTGAAGGTATTGTTGTATTGCATTATCTTCCTATTATTTACCTTTGATCTTTTCTTGTCTTCAACAACTATAACTAAAATCAGGAAATTGTTGACAGTCCTGACATAATATCACTGCATCGACTATTTCCAGTCAAAGAATTTTAAGAGCACTATCCTAAATTGGATTACATGTGTTTGCTATCAGCTAAGAAAAATAAAATAAAATTTAAGAGTGCATATTGAAACCAGAACTAAAGGTACACAAAATCCCATTGTCAGGGTCTGGGGATGTCAATGCTTTTAAAAGTTCGCTACATAAAGACCATAGGTTATTTGTCTGTAGATAATATATGATATAAAAGTAGCCTTGGAAACCACAGGTAAAGAGATGGTTCATAAATAAAAAGGACGAGAATGAGGAAAATGTTTAAAGATTACAGTTCTAAAAATTTAGTCTCATATACATTGCAGGATTTTAAGTTTATATCATACAAATAAAATTATCATCTTGTAGCACAAGTGTATTAAAAGGTCAAAGGTAAAGGTAATTTTTTAGGTCTTGACACCCAGCAAGACACTAATTTGGTGTATGAGACCCCACTTGTGGAAGCTAGAAGGGGATTGTTTGGCATTTTGTTTACTCCCTTGTTTATGGGCCTTGCTACTAATCTTACTTTG
Source organism: Cunninghamia lanceolata (assembly GCA_027924645.1). NCBI lineage: Eukaryota > Viridiplantae > Streptophyta > Pinopsida > Cupressales > Cupressaceae > Cunninghamia > Cunninghamia lanceolata. The sequence continues at coordinate 1,169,894 of BSBN01000077.1, forward strand.
GAAAGTAACCTTTTTTCTTTTTACTGTTTTCAAGCTTAATGTTTGTGTGTCTGATATATGATTTTGCATCTAATTGAGCCAAGTTTTATTGAGATTTTAGTTATTGAAAGTGGTTTTGAGTTCCTGGGATTTAACTTGCACACAATTAGCTTTGACTATAATGCATTGTCCAGTTTGATATCATAACATTGACCTGTTCTAAAGTTAATGTTACAAATTAACCTTGTTCTTGCTACCCTTAGAGGATCTTACCTTACAATTTTGTAATGGCATTATGTTGCAGATTATGATTGACAATCAAGTGCTTCCTTACCTTCTATCTCTCCTGACAAACAATCCTAAGAAAACTATCAAGAAGGAAGCATGTTGGACGATTTCCAACATTATAGCAGGCCATAAAGACCAAGTACAGGTCAGCTGTTTACATTATTCATTGTGAGAAGCTTATTGTGCTTGAGTTTTAACTGTTACATAGGTCTTATGAAATATCTTCCTGACTTCAATGCTCTTTGATTGCTTTTCCTTCTGGTCTGTAGGCTGTCATTGATGCAAACATTATTCCACCACTTGTGAAATTGCTCCGAACTGCTGAATTTGACATCAAGAAAGAGGCAGCATGGGCAATCTCCAACGCCACTTCAGGTGGTTCACATGAGCAAATCATGTATGTAACTATATATTATATATTAAAAACAAAAACCACCGTATTGTGATTTTTTGTGTACAAGCAAAGAATAACAGCAACTACTGAAAAACTGTGAAGTAGTTAACAGCCAAACAATTTATATTTAGAGATGTATGCTAGCTACTCTAATGATTATACCTTGTTTAACAGGACATACATTGTGTCCTCCAAAGCTTGAAGGCATCAAGTTCATAATCCTACCCCTCATATATGTATATAATTAAATCTTTGAGTTTTAGAAAGTCAATTGTCTCCTAGAGTAATAGTTATGCAACAATTTCAGTGTTTTGAGTTTTTGTGTACAAGCAAAGAATAACAGCAACTACTGAAAAACTGTGAAGTAGTTAACAGCCAAACAATTTATATTTAGAGATGTATGCTAGCTACACTAATGATTATACCTTGTTTAACAGGACATACATTGTGTCCTCCAAAGCTTGAAGGCATTAAGTTCATAATCTTACCCCTCATATATGTATATAATTAAATCTTTGAGTTTTAGAAAGTCAATTGTCTCCTAGAGTAATAGTTATGCAACAATTTCAGTGTTTTGAGTTTAGTCTGTAGAAAGCTTCCCAGAAAATTTTATTCAGAATTAAAAGTTCATGTTTGAAGTTGAACAATGAAACATGTGGTGAATATCTCAAATTTTATACATAAAAGTTTTACAGCATTCAAAATATTCTCAAGAAATAATACACGTTTCAACTAAACTGTGGCACACTTAAGGGGCACTATTCAGAGCTTTAGCTTTTTTCCTTAATGATGAGCAGATTAGCAAGGCTCGAAATGTTGGACATAAAAAATTCTGCACAGTTGATTCCAGAAATCCTTATCTCAAATCTGCATGGAAAAAAGATGAGCCCATTAGCAAGGCTCAAAATATTGTACATAAATAATTCTACACAGTTGAATCTAGAAATTCTTATCACAAATCTGCACTGAAAACACAACTTACACGCCACAATTAGTAATCCTTAACATCAATTAAATGTGAACAAGAAGCATTGTTAGCTGGCTACTCAGCTACATCTAAATGAACTGTTGTAAAAGATGCGTTTACCAGGCCCTATCTGTCATCTGCTGCAAGGGAACAAATTTTCTAATACTTCAGTAGTCTAAAAGCTGGTGCAATCAAGATTAAACTTCTTTCAAATGTTAGAATTGTAAAACTTGTGTTTGTTGACTGTAAAAACTAAAGGTCAAACAATTTCCCTTGGGAGTGCTCTTCTCACTTGGGTATTTATATTTGACCTTGTATCCTTGTAATGTCCCCCATTTAGCCTAGTTGGACAGTTGATGGAGATTAGCCTATCACAGATTCCTGTAGGCTAATGGCAGTGGTTAGGGGGTCTAACTGGATCATTGCACAGGGACTTACTATTTATAGTAAGTCAGTTTAGAGCGACTTGCTATTTATAGCAAGGCAGTTTCGGGGGCCTAGCATGAGGTTGATGGTTCGATAGGTCCAAGACATTATAAATCAATATATAAGTTAAATTAAATATTTAACTTATACTATTCGAAAAGGTAAAATAACTTTAAGTTATAAAGTATGTCACTTTATTAAGTTTTAACTTAAAGTTATACCTCTAGGGGATGGGCACCCATGATGATATAAGGGGACATAAGGTGTTGAAATAAAATAATAAAATATTGCATTTCCTGGGCGTTGGGAAGAAGAGAAATAAAAAGGCAACGTGAGTTCATTTTGCACCATGCTTGGTTTATTATTCACTTTTATGAGAATTGCTTTGTCGTGCATTTTGAGCTTTGGAAGCTTTGAGGGTTTGATATTGGCTGTGCTGAGACGAAAACCTCTGCATAGTCCTCTTCTTCGTGTGTGAGAGACCACATCAGGAAGAGATTCTTGGAGGCTTCATTCAAAAGCTTCAGTTGTGCATTAGCCGGAGACATTTTGATGAAGTTTCGAGCTTGAATGAACATATTTTCATGGAGTTTGATATGCAGATGTAAAGAGAGTTTTGGAGGAGCAGATTTGATAGTATTTCAAAGGGTTTTGTGACTGTTATTATTTTCCTTTCTGGGCCGTACCTCTGCTAGTACAGCCGTACCATCTACAGGAGAGATTGTGGAGTTTTTGTGTGGTTTTCATGGTGCATTCTCATCACATTCAGGTTGCCATATATCTGCAGTCATTTTCAGTCATTCATTGAGGAGTTTGTGGAGTTTTTGAAGGCATTTGTTGCTGCTCAGAGCCTACAGCAGGGCCGTACAACCTGAAGGTGAACGTGGGTGCTTGGGGTATTGTTTCTACTTCAATCTGTGACCTCTAACTCCTTCATACTTGGCATTTGGGACTGTATTTGCTACTGCAGCTTCATATTCAGTAGAGAACTTTATTTGTATGCATTTCTTGGTGATTTTCTATGGTATTGTAAGCTGGTGCAATTACGGCAATAAAACAAAGATGAAGATTTCCATATGGGTATGTCTATGTAATTAGTTTTAGCCTATTTTATGAACTGGGTCATTGTTCGTTTATGCAAATCCATTGTATATTTTCTGGGTTTTCAGTATATGCTTTATATTCCGTGTTTTCAATGCAAAATCAAAACATGCAAAAACAAACATAAAACCCTAAACCATCAGCAAGCAGAAAACACAAAAAAATTGTTACAGAACCCCTAGCTTGGACATTGTACGTTACAATCCTTTGGCTTGCGTTTACCCCTTTCTTTTGTTTGCATCACTTTAGTATTTCTAGCTGTAGTCCTAGTCACTTCTTCAGCTTCAAGGGTTGTTTTTACCCTAGTCCTGTTCTATTACAATAGGATGCAAGTTTGAGCCCCACTGACTTCAATTATATTTAACCAAGCTTGGATTCAAATGTGCCTACTTAGGATTATACAGAAGACTAATATCATATATACAATCATACATTGTGAATAAACTAAACCTTGAAACAAAAACTAATATATTCTCTCAAAATTGCAGTGTTTCTTCGAGTTTTTGAGATAGGGGGATGTTGGGATGGGTTTCTAGGGATATTTTTTTCCCAAAATTTTGGGGATTGCAAGGGGAGACGACTATGTGTATTAATATATAATTTATATGTACCAGTGGTAACTTTATGAAAAGGGCCCTAATAAATTAATTTTTATTGGCGAATCTTTCCTTTTTTTTTGAAAAATATCTTAATTTTATTGGCAAATAATAGGCAAGTGCATTAATTACCATGGTGAATCCTTCCTTTTTTTAAAATCAAATTCCTTTAGAAAAGTAGGGGCTTGGGGATGGCAGCCACCAGTGGGTTTAAGGGGTTGTGCTTCTTACAGAGGTTGAGAGGGCAGCACCCCTTGCAGGGTCTAAGGATAGTGGCCCCAACACGCTCCTGTCGCGATACAAGCAGGGTCGCCAAGCACAAATCTACTATCAAGGAAGCATTGGAACTCACGCAGACTAAACATTTTAAATTGACACCATATAAGGAAAATGCTTATATAATGTCCCTACTCAAAGCTATAAACTTATCTCTAATCTAACAATTACTTTTACTTTTCGGGAGCTAAAATGTACTTATGTTCATTCAGCCCAAAATCCTTTTGGATCGTTGGTCTCCTCTAATGTAATGGTTCATATTGCTTTTCGGGAGAATGGAGATCAACAGTCTAAAAGTAATTCTGGGCTTGATGGACATTTGAAAGTGTGGGTATGTAATGTCCCCATTTCCGACATGATCACCAAAGAGAAGATTGATTTAGCCTATCCTTATTCCCGTGGGCTAACCCAACAGAACAAGGGAATATTTTGGTGAAGATGGAAAATGTATTAATGCACTTTTGCATTAATTTTAAAAAATGAAGACAATTAAATAATAATAATTTATTATTATTTATTATAGCGCCAAGGAAAAAAATAATAAAAATAAATTAAATAATATTACTTTAATATTATTTCATTTGAGCGCTTGCTTTGGAGTTGGAGAAATAAAATAAAATAAAACAATATTCTTGGTTTGGAGCGCTCACCTTGGAGTTTGCAAATAAAAATATTGATATTTGAAATTTGAGCCTTCCTTGGAGAAATAAGAAGTTTGGCCAACACGGAGGGAAAACACAATTCAAATCTTTAATTTGAAATTGTCGGCTTCAACGATGAAAGAAAAAGAATCCAAGTATAAATCAAGCATGAAGGAGCTAATTTGATCATCACGAATACTTTGTCAACTTTCGCATTTATGCTTGGCATTTGTTTGCTTGATCTTCCAAGGATGAAAACCCTTGCGGAGTTGTGTGTTGGGCGAAAACCCAATCACACTTGGAGGCAGATTCACACGGAGTTCGCAATTGTGCTTCATCGAAGATTGTTTGAGCTTCATAGATTCATTTTTTGAATTTTGGTTGGGGACCATTGTTGAAGATTTGTGTGGAGACATTTGAAGATCTATTTCATATTGAGAGCACAGATTTCATAGAAGCCCACATTGTTGAGCGTCGAATTAATGGTGTCATCGCATGCAATTCATTGAAGATCACTTGGCATATCAATCGAAGACTTGGTTGAAGACACTTGAGATTCATCTCTTTGAATGCCGATTGGTGGAGGGACTCACATTGCTAGGAGTCACTGATTTCAGACCAGCGATCATACATTGCCGCCACCCTTGATACAATCTCATCTGTTATCCGTCAAGTTTGAGGAGGTCGCTGTGTTATAATATCAGGTGATTTGAATAACTCTTTGGCAGCGAATAGACAGAGGCAGCGAAGGAGCATTCAGGGATAAGCGCTCCACACTTGTTGAGAGCGATCATCAGATGAGGTAGCTCTCTGCTGTGAATACATCATTAGAGGCAGCAATCTACCACAGATATATCAGCATTGCGGACTGCCAATCAAAGGGAACTGCTACAGCAGGCTTGTTACTTGTATTGCATTGTAATTGGACATTGAATTGGTATGTTGTCATTAAATATTCAACTTGGTTTTGTCACAGCATATTGTTTTGTATAGGCTGTCATAAGCCACCCAAGTAGATGTAATTGGAGATTGATTTCTGACAGTGAATTCTGAATTGTTCCAATCAATTTAATTGTTATCAAGTTGAATGCTATTCATTACAAAGTAGTGTAGTTGTTTGCTATCAATGATTGGCATATATGTTCATTATAATTCATGTTATTGAAGACAAGATAGAAGGGGGCAAATAAGAAATCAGATTTCAGTCCTAGGGTTTAGTTGATATTGCAAGATTCAGACAATTTGTTTCAAGAACCTAGAACGAGACATTACAGGGTACATTTTAGCTCTCGGATAGCAATAAGAATTGTTCGATTACAAACAAAGTCAACGATGGGAAATGAAAATTGGCGATATGGCCCTAAAATAACAGAGAATTATGTAATATTAATGGTGAATCAATTTAGATTTGTTTTTAAACTTATAAACTTTAGGCGAATTAGATCTAATTATGCATCGAATATTGTGGCAAAATAGTTGAGTGTAAACGTTTAATAAAATAAATGCTCAGGCAAATTAACCAGTACTAAACTAAAATTTTGTAAAAATGTGGCGATTTAGGTCGCCTTATAGCTTGTCCTATTAGCCAAAAGTTGAATCCCCAATTTCAACTATTCGCCACTAAAAGATTAATCGATATATATCGTAATTTACAAACATATACAAAATTAAATAATAAATATAGAATTGAGAACACACTACAATTAAATTATTAATCAATGATAAGTTATAACAATTAAACAATGCCAATTATCAAATCATATGTCAGAATATATTAATTTGAATATACATAACTTTTGAGGATATTCACTTCTCCTTACTTGAGATCGCATCTATCACACAAAGTTTAATTGACCATGATTCATAGATGGTAAATTGAGTCGACATGGTGATGGTGCGATGACTTCATTTTAAACTATGACTTTATGGGATATGTGCTGCCATCTTTTGTCTACAATACCATAGTTTCTATGCATCCATGGAGACCATCGTTTCAAGGTATCCATACCCACCAAAATAGCCAATTGTAATTGGGTCTATTTAATTACTTCTCTATGTTGGCAGCCTAAGTTACCGGTTCGAGTTCGGGCTCAGACATGGGTTCAGAGTTCGGTTACTAGTTCATATATATAATAAAAATTATATAAATTTTTAAAAATAGTAATACTCATAATTGCCAAAAAAAAAACAAAATACCTCATAATTTACAAAAAAAAAAAAGAACTCGTAAATTCATAATTCATTGATTCGTGTCAAATGTCAATATAAAATGAAAATTACAATCAATAATTTTAATCTTCGTATTGCTCTTCATCAAGAGCATCATCATCAAAGTCAACATTTGGTTCGTTTGAACCAATACTATTTGCAATGCCACTCCACTAGTCATGTGATATGTAGAATTTGTCTCATCTAAAGAAACTATGGCAAGTTGTGCAACAAAAGTAACGATGTCCACAGACGTGGGCATTAGATCTCAATTCCTCGTTGCCCTCTCATTGTAATCACGTGTCTTATTTGACAACAGACACAAGTTGGAATGCACATAGACTAAATTCTCAACTTTTATTGCAGCCAACTAGTTGCGTTTAACTGAGTGGATAAAGGAATATGTACTCCAATTCCACGCAGCTGAAGAACTCAACTTCTCAAAATTGCATACAAACTCAATACAAAATTTGTAATTATAAAACATAAATTATAATATATAGCAACAAAAGAAAAGTAAGGAAGTTAAAAACTAAAAAATGCAAACTTGAGATATAATTTTTATTGCAAGAGGCTATGTGATGTCCCTAACTTGTATTCACACAATCATTCCAAGAAGATATTAAAGTACCACAAATCCGAGCAATGAAATGTAGGAATATTAAAATGATAAATCTGGATCACCAAGTGCTTCAAGCAAATTTCTGATTTCTGCCCTAGAATTCTGCACCTTACAACTCTGCCCTAATCCTAGCTGTAGGAAAAAAATCAGACTGGAAACCAAATGTATTCTTGCACTAAACTCTCAATAACATCAAGGCATTATGTCCAATAGTTCGCCTCAACATGTAAAGTAAATTGAGCATAGAAAAATGCATGAACTTGTAGGAACATCAATAGATAAATAAAGGAATATGCTGCTGTTATAGTCTGATTTTATTGGAATAATGACAAATATCATTGCAAAATAATATCAAATGATCCTCAACATCAGCGCCATACTTAGGGTCTGATTTGCCCTTATTTCAAGACAAGTTTGGGCATTAAAAAGACCTCTTCACCAAGGCAAAGGTCTGCTGCAATAATCTGCCCAGGATATCAAACACTAGCAGGTCTGCAAATCTTCATAAATCTGCCATAAATCCAGTCGCCCAGCTCCTGGAATGTGGCGCCCAAGATGAAGGGTGAATGTGTCTTGAAGTCTGCTATGAAATCTGCCCAATGAAGGTTGAATGCTCAAGTGGACTTCCGTCACGAAATCCTCACAAACGCTGGTCTGATTTGCTTTTCCACAAGCAGGTCTGCAATAATGAACTTAATTAATTGAATGGGGTCATCTCCATTCCAAGTTGAGGGGCCATCTCCTCAAAGCAAGAAAAAGGACTGAAATCCTTATGCCAATGTGTAGAAATCAGAACAAGACAAGTCGATGCTGCGTTGATGCTGATGCCAATTTCATTTGATATATATACACATTCTATTCCTTCTCCCTTCCTAGGCCGACCTAGGGATATGTGTATTGATTTGAATAATGACTCTTTCCATAGAAGGCCAACCAGCACTTGATCAGCTAGGCGCTCCACTCAAGGTAAATAAGGAATATTATTTTATTAGCTTTCTTTTCCTTCAAGCGCCCAAGATAATGTGTACTTAAGTCGTCCCAATAGTGAAGGTGACCTCTCCAAAAGTATGCCAAATAATTAATTATTACTTCATTGTTCCTCCATGAGCGCCCAAGGGAAATATATACTTTCCTTAGCCTTGTGATGAAATCCATTTGCCCAAGTAGAATCATGAAGGGCGCCTTAGGGAGATAATAGAATAATGTGTTATTGATGTGCCCAAGGTGAATAGTGATCTCCAAGGTGATCTCCATAGCAATGATAAGTCTCCAAAGCATAAAAGGTGAAGTAATGGTTCCATGGCAAGGCATTCGAAAGTGATGTGATGGCATCCATATATGAGAAACTCGAACCTCAGTCTCAAGACCATACAATAGACCTCCCAAGTACTGACTCCGAAGAAGACACTCCTCAACATTCCCAAGTGATAAGCCATCTCCATGGCCCATGATGTCCTCGAGATGTCCCAGAGTGAGATGGAAAGCTGGTTGGAGACCATAGGTGACCATTCCCAGAATGGGGACATGACAGGCTACAGGTAAATAGAGTCTTGTCCATGGATGTAACACCATTAATGAGTGTCTTTTTTGTACTTGTCTTAAAAAGCGCAAACATCATGATTCCTTGAAGATATAAAGTGGTAAAACTCACCCAAGACAAAACAATGCATTTCTTCATTTGGAAATATTCTTTTCAAAGCAGCCTTGTACCCAACAACAACTTCATCTCTATATGGTGCCACCCTCCTCGACAAGGAAAGTATCTCTATGTTATGATATTTTGGGGACAAGGCAAATGCTAGGAGATGCAAAGGTGTGGTCATCTTGTCCCAACAATCAACAATGATCTTTTGCCCTCTTTTGAAAAATGCTTCTGTGGGGTAATGCTCCTTAGCTTCTACTATGGTCATTTTTTCAACCATGGAGTCCATGCCATCATAAATTTCATCCAAACATGGTTGATCCATATCAACATTCCTAATCAAACTCATGATGGGCTCCATGAAAGTCAAAACATATTCCATAGAAGCCTACTACTAATCATTGAGGGTCAACACTTTGACCTTTTGGGCTTTTTGTATTTGGTTGTCTCTGAACAATCCAAAGAGTGTTGATGACCATGGTGCCCAACGGCTCTCAGACTTTCACAAGTCATTTCAAGATGATTGTGTGGGATGCAAATCGAGTCTCTGCAACCTAACATGGCGTAAAGTAATAAAACAAATTAAACAATTAAAAAGTAAATAATACATCAAAAAATTAAGTATATATAAACAATAAAATTATCTTGAACAATTTAAGATGGCGCTTCTGCTCCCAACTTCTAGCAGATTTGTTGAAACCGTTAGCAGACCACCCGGCACATCTTGTAATCTACTCCTTTTGGAAGAGGCGGATTGCTTTCTTCTGGAGACGGGGAAAGCGATATCAAGGTAGATATTGAAGGCGTAGGATATTTTTCGAAGCACAAATCCTTCAAGAAAACGGTTACTGACTAAGGCGCGGCCATGAAGGGTAGGGATGTCTGCTTGGAGGCTTCGGGAGAAACAAAAAAATCTCCCATGGTAGCTCTGGTAGAGGATACTTCAAAAGAGGAGGAACTCCACAGGAAGCATACCCTTATCTGTCGTTTCCATAATTTTTGGCCTAGCTTTAAATGATTTCAGGGTAGTGTTGATGATTGTTTTTAGACAACTCAACAATAGAGTAAAACACTAAGTATCCCACTCTCTTGAATGAAGTTCTTTAAAGGCTAATCGATGTGATCCAATGAAGTAACTTCAAGGTTCCTTACTTATGATTTGTGATGGATGAACTCAGTGAATTGATGTGATATTGCTGATTATCACAAAGGGACTTACACAATTGTTCTGACAACTTGTTTCACTTATGGGAGGCGAACACTTGGAATTTCTAAGTACTACAACTTTCAACGTATGATATGGCAATGACGTTCTTGATCCTAATTCCTAACAATGATAGATTAAAAAACTTAAAAGATATAAGGTTTAAGAAACTACTCTAATCCTAGATGCAAGAAACAATTATTGATCAGGTGAAATCAACCAACTCTGTTTCGCCAAGTTAAACAACTACACAAGGTTGATGCAATCTTCTAGGGTAATCAAAGATGTTCAAATCACTTATGTTCATGAAAGTTCAACAAACACAAACAATCGAATTTATGTTCACTTTGTTCAGACTAACCATACACTGCAACTTGCAAGCCACAAATCACAAATGGTATGAACATATGGATTTCACCACGAAACAATAATAATCACTTTCATCAACTAACATAACACTTAAAAGAAAACCTATTCTAACTTAATATTCGCTTGAAGAAATTGAAAATCATGCAACACTTTGAAACATAGACAAAATCACCAAACCAATGAGTCTTGTATTATCTCAAAGAGTTCTTGCAACAATTTTTCCAGAGTCTTCAACCTTACAAATGAGAGCAAAAGGAGCCCTTATATAGGCTTCAAAATACATGAATGGCCAAGATTGATTGGCAAAACCAACGATCTAGATCATGCCACATCGGCAGTTGGTTACAACAAACTACTATTTTTAGCATATGAAAGAGGGAACAAAGGCACGTTTCCCAAGAAGATAAGGATGACACATCAAAGCCTATGAGGAATCTCCATGTGAGTAGCCTTCACTAGTACTGTGAAATACAATGAATTTGGACAACACTTGTTGGACATCATCAAAAGGTACACTTGGCGTATTCCTAATGGTTCCTTCTGCTTCAAGTACATCAACTATATAAATGCCAAGTGTCTTCTCCCAATCGGTCATTCGAGCTTTGTTGGCGCCAAGGTGGATGGCAAGTGAGAATATGCTATCAAGTTTCTCATCAAAAATATCATCTTCTTGGAAATAGAATGCTTGGACTTGTTCCTTCATGCGATCAATAGTCATCTCTCCAAAAGGATTACATATCTTCATCAATGATGCATGTATACTATCTTGTATCCTTTGAATGACACTTCTTACCCTTGACATGTCTATTACAACTCTATCAAGTAGCTGACCTTTGTTGCGAAAGCAATAGTACCAAGAAGAGAAATCATGTCATTCCTTCTTCAATCACCTCAGCATGTATCAACTCATCAACTGAAGCTCCCATCGAACTCTTCAAATGTGGCATATATTGTTCTTGGATGGCTCTAAACTCAGCACAAGCTGTCAATAATGCAAGTACTATTTCCTTAGGCTCACTAACCTTATCATATACTTGCATGATATCTTCAAGATGCTCATTTGTTGTTTCTCTTGACCTCTTCATCCAATCCTTCAACCTATGAGATGAGGATCTCAATTCTTCAAGGTGTACAACTGTTTCTGGAGGAAGAATGGGTGGAGGTGTAGAAACTCTTTCTTGCTGACAGATAGGATGCATTAAGTGTTGAATATACTGTTCCAATGCCTGACACCTTTCCTCAGCTTTTATTCTTCCTTTTGTTTCCTGTCTTATCATAGCTCGAGCATTAGTGACTGAATCTTGAAGCTCTTCTTCTACTTGTGCTCCAGTCAAAGGACCCAAATCAATTGTGTTAATATCATAGTCTTCGGGTACAATGTCTTTTACATCCTTTTTAACTCTTGGAACAGCTACATGAACCTTCCTTACGCCAGTTTCATCTTTTGTTATCTTTGAAATAGTTGTTGCTTTCCTCTCCAGCTTCTCTGTTGAGATATCAATGAGCAACTCCTCAACTGGAATGGGGTGATACTTTTCTACTTCACAACTCTCTTTGATTTGCTCTTATAACCATTCTGGCAAGGATGAAAGATCCTCTCGTCTTTGAACTTGCCTCTCCTGTATGGGCAATGTCTCCTCTTCAGCTTCATCTTGATCTTCAGTGTTGCCTTCATCAATTATTTCAGTATCATGTGGACTTGAAGGTATGTCCTCAAATGGAATGTCTTGGCCTTCACCTTGGTCTTCATGCGCAACTATATCATGATTCCTTGGAGTACCTCCTGGCTGTCTAGATGAAGCAGTCTCAACACTTACCCTCTTCCTTTTCTGACTTGACTCCCCTTGTGTATATTCAAGTTGCTTCCTTTTCTTTGTTTGACTTGAATCTCTTTCATTTTCTTTACTTCGTGAATCTCTATTAGGTGCACTGTGTTGTACTTGTTGCTCAACTTCTCCCATCTTTGTGTAGGTAAGCTTCTTTCCTTCATCTATCAATGCTTGTGCTTGGTCTTTTGCATGCTCGTTAGTGATAGCAATAATAGGTTTTATCAACTCTTCATCATACGTTCTTTCTCTTTCAGCCCAATAAATGGTATATGGCAGATTCTGTACCTTGTTATACTCATCCTTTGAAAGAGTCCTGTCATCATCTAGCTGATCAGGAACCCTTGACACTTTTCTAGCCCTTACTAAATCCCGTTTCAATCTTGAACATTTTTGCATCCTTATATCATCATCATCAATGACATTTGCCCAATGATCTTCAAGTTGCTCTATATGTTGATAGGTAGGATATGATTGCTTGATTGCTCCATGTGGATCAAAGCTCTCTCTCCTTGAATCATGAAGGTGCAAGTGATATGCTTGAAGCTCAACCTCGGAGTGCTCAGCTGCTTGTAATGATGGACATGAATAGTATCTCCCAAGCTTTAGAGGAAACTGCAACCCGACGTTCTTCCTTGCCTTTTGCATCTTATGGAACTCTAACAATTGTCTTGATACTTCTAACATCACCATCCTATTAGTAGGATACCTTGGCAATCTATACGGATATGATGTGAAGCCTTGAATCCTTATATAGGTAAACTTATCATATTGAATATAATATCGTCCATATTCTTCAATGAAGGCCCTAGTAGCACCTGTCAATCTCTTATGCAACTCTCCTCGCAATCTACTCACTATATACATGGCAAATGCATCATTGAATCTCTTGTAATGGTTGATGTTCTTGAGATGAAGCTGTGTATAACATTGGTGTGATAGGATTTGATTGGATTTGATGCCCACTTCTCCTTTAGAAGTCAATCCCTTGTAGACCACATTCCTTGCTAATATGTAGACAAGATAGGAAGTCATGTAGAAGGACCTTGACTCGTCGAAATTTTTAATGCTCATCAAGGCAATGACTTATAACCCCAGCCCAATCAGTCATCTTATTCTTCGTGAAAACATGATCAAGATATGTATACATCCATCCCTCAAAAGTTGATGATTGAGGCCTACTTGTCACTCTATTCAAGAACATGATGAAATAACTTATCACTTGCTTGAAATCAGGCTTGTGAAACTTCGGATCTTCGGAGTTGTATATCTTTGTTGAGGGATCCGTCATCCACTTCTTTCTCACTTTTTGCATGTGTTGCTTAGGCTTGGCTTCAAATGTTTGTTGTGCAGTTGTAGGACAAATGAACACTGTCTTTCGATTTGGAATGTTGAAGATCTCTTGAATAGCTTCTCTTTGTAGATAAGCTAGAATAGTTCCATCCTTAGCCACAATTCGCCTTCTTTCTCCATCATAACGTTGATTGCATTCCAACACTAATTCGGTGCATGGCAGGACAGGCAGGAAACAAGCTGCTTGTATGATACCACTCTTAGCAATAGCCTTGATGTCTTCATTCCTTGTTGGTGCGAGTAAGGAATCTTTGATCTCCTCTAAGTTGACATGTCCTATGTTGGTGTCTCCAACGTTCCTCCAATGCGTCTCGAGCTTAGACTCCGGTAAGGTTGACTTGGCATCGATCTTGATCATCACTTGACGCTCCTTTGCAGTCATGCCCATTTACCTACAAGATGAAAATACCTCTATTAATGACTCTAAATGATAAAACTACTTTTATAAGACTAATTTTTGTATGATAAAGATATGAAATCTGAAAATTAAACAAGTAAAAAGGCAGATTTATAAATTAAAAGCAGCTGAAACATACCTTTTGACAATTTTCAGACTAAAATAATGCAGATTTCTGTAGAAAATGGTGAAATATCAGCTTGAAATGACAAAAATCAGACCTAAAAAAGTGCAGATCTGCTATGAAAATCATTGCCTTCTTCCAAAAATCGCTCCTTGATGAGTTGTGAAGTAAATGATGTCTAAATGAGAGAGGGTGCTTGGCTTATATAGGCAATTTGCCTCATTTAAAGAGCTGGTCGGCCAGGCAGGTCGGCCAACTTTAACATTTAATGCATTTTGAAACTTTCAAAAATTTAAAACTACTTCCAATTTGGGTGCCAAAAGTGAATAACAAAGGCATGAAAGTGCGCCCAACTACTTATCAATTACTTTCAACGTGTTATCAAACCTCTGGGTCTCTATTACCTTCGGCGCAGATTTGAGATGGAATAGATTGGAAATTGCGCCCAAGGTCTTTAAGATGTTCAATCTTCATCTTGGGCGCCACTTTGATAATGTCCAATATGAAGCTCTTCACTAGGGCGCTGATTTGGATTTTAAATGAATTAGGCCTTCCTAAGTTAGGCGCACAAATGGGAGAATGAGAACAAGAAAATGCACCCTAACTCTTTCAAAGATACTTACCTCATCTTCATGCATCCAAACACTTATAAAGTTTCAATATGTATTCTTCAATACTTAACTCCTTGAAGTAGCTTGAAGAATGCCTCAAACACACCCCTCCAACCCTCTCATAGACAAGGCGCTTATGATGGCAAGAATGGTAGAAAAATGCGCCCACCCTTGCTCTTCAACTTCAAGCACCTCATAGATAAGGCGCATATGTAAGTCTCCTCAAGTGATAGAGTTCGCCCAACCTAGTTGATGTAATCTTGACTCCATGCAATCACACATAGGATGATCTTCTCCTTAGGCGCACCTTGAAGATTCCACAGATGCATCTTTGTGCCTAGATCACTTAGTACATTTTTATCGCTTGTTTTCAACCTCCAAGAAGCTTCCTACAATAGGCGCAGATTTGATGGTAAAGGTATAAAATTGCGCCTTAAGGTAGCTAACTTACTTCATAATGATTTCAAGAACTTCCTTATGAATCATTGCTAGGCGCATATCTAAGAGTCTTGTGATGGTAAAGTGCGCCTTGACTCTTTGAAACGATTCTTCCCTCCTAGGTGCCAAAAGTAAACTTTCCCATGGTTAAAATGCGCCTAAGGTCTAAGCTTGTTATTTGAGACTTCAATTCTATGCTCCAAGGCGCTCCTTTATTGTCAATGACCTTCTAAGTTAGGCGCCCAAACTGACCTCTTAAACCAATCACACACTTAGGCACTCAAAATGACAAAAACAACAAGAAATGGCGCTTAGCGTAGACAAGGTGTTCAATAGTGCCCAAGGCGCACTTTGATGATGTTCAAGGTGTGATATGGCGCCTTGCCTTGATGTGATGTTTACTTCCAATTTTCATGATCTTCATGACTTTTATAAACTCCTGTGAACTTGTCTTATCCCCATAGCTTCAAGATTGATGATTTCAACATGATTTCTTTCAAGGCGCGCAAGATGAACTCCTCAATGGTGGAAGTGCGCCTATACTTCTTGGCTCGCTCTTAAGCATTATGATGACCTTAAGTCTCTTTCTACCAAGGCATTGTTGTTTAGAGCCTTCTTATTCCAAGGTGATTTCAAAATTCAAGATTCTTAGCCTTTTATATCCTGGGCGCATATTGATGATCATTTGAACGTGAATTGGCGCCTAGGTGTAGATTAGTATTTCCTTCACTTCTCAGGTGCTTAAATCATTGTAGTTGCTTTCAAAAGACTTCTCCAATGTCAGCCACCTTCAAGACTTGTAGTCTCAAGTTGACTTCTCCCTTAGGCAGAAATGGGAGGTTGTTTTGATGGAAAGTAGCGCCTTACTTCATGATACTCAATTTGATATGTTTGATCAACTTTGGGACTCAAGATAGATTGCTTCTCTTAAGGCACCTTACTTTATACTTCAAATTATCCATTCTATATCAAGGCGCTCAAAGGAGGCTCTAGAGGTAAAAGAATGTGCCCAAGCTTTCTTGGCTTGCTTCTTGGCAATCAAATAGGTTTAGTCACTTGTCTTGTCTTTGCAAGGGATCACTCTTCAATTGGGTGCTAGATCTGAGAATCTATAACATTCAATCTCTAAGGCGCCAAAATGAGGTGGTTTTGATGGCAAAGTGCGCCTAACCCTCAAGATGTGCAATCTCCTTCCAAGGCGCCAAAATAAGGCCTTACATCTCCAGAAATGCGCCTTAGCTTGATATGACCGGAAAGATTAAATTTAGGCAATTGGGTACATCTTGAACTCCTAACTCTTCAGGGCGCTCATTGTTAACTACTTGAATCATATTCCACTCAAGGCGCACTTTTAGGGTGTTACAAATGACAATCGATGCCTAGTCTATACTTAGCCACTTTCTCCATAGATCTTCAATCACCGAAACATATTGAGTTCAAAACATCATTCTCACATAGGCATTCATACTTAGCTTGCAAACTCATTGACTGATTAACGCTGAGATAACACAAACTACTTGTTAGTGTGAATAGGGATTTTTCCTATCTAGTTTCCCTTGTGTGAGGATAATTCATATTATTTAACTATTTATTAGTTAAATAATATTCCCTCACATAATTCACACTAGGTTAAGTTTACTTAGGGACTTTTTCACTTTATCCCACATTGGTTGTGTATTGAGTCTCTTGGGTGGAATATCCTATATATATCCACCTCTTGCTCTCATATGAGCAACCCCATTCTATTGTATTGCTTTGCATTCTCTTGAGCTGAATACAGTTTATTTGGCTCATATCTGATTTTTGTTTTGTTTTCTCTAAATCACTTGCATTCTTGGGTAGTAATTTTACATAGTATCAGAGCGGTTGTGAGTTGTGGGTTAACATTTTTTTTAGAAATCTGAGAGTTGTTTTTCGAAGCACATGAGTATGCTCTTCTCTTGCATCTTCTGATGATCTGGAGAAACATAAAAGTGTGGAGAAAACTCTAGTTTCTGAGGGGGTTCATATTTTGACTTGCCAGTTGCAGGTTTTTTGGAGCTTCCTCGAGACTCTTTGAGCTCAAATCTAACAATCGGCTTGCATTTTATTTATTTTGATCAATCTTGCAGGTTGCAGCATGCCTTTGTTTGTCTTAGGTAGTTGATTCAGTCTTTGCATGCCGTTTTTTGGTTGCTGGGGTCATTTTTTGGTGCTAAAGACTTTTTTTTACATTAGAGTCACATCTTCTGTAGATCACAAAGAAAAACACCTTCTGGGTTTTGTTCACAGCATCAACAAATCATCTGGGTATCTGTTAGTTTTTGCATGCAGCTTATATCTTTTGCAAAAACGACATCAGAAAGCTACAGCAGACCCCCTCTCCATTGGTGTTTTGGAAATTGCAGTTAAACTTCCAAAGGCTGTAACTCGAGCTCCCGACCTCCAATTTGCAAGATTCTTTTTTTGATTTTGACTAATTTTTTGTGCTCTACATGCTGGTTCAGACGATTTCTGATTTTGGTGAATGAATTTTCCAGAAATTATGTTTTCTTATTAGATCTGACAGGCAGTTTTAGTTTTTAGAACTTCAAACGGCTATAACTTTCACATATGATCTCGGATCGAGGTCATTCTTTTTTTGAAAGTTGATATTTTTCCGAGCAGTACACAATGGTGCTATTTGAGGTTCTAATTCTGGGATGGTTTTGTATTTTCAGTATTTGGGTCCATTTTGAACATTGTAAAACTATGGAAAACTCTACTCTAGCATTGTAAACGCACATATCTAAGGCCATTTTTATTCATGGAGGTTGATGTGAACATTCATCAGTGCATGCACTATTTCCTTTCTTGCATGCATTAGGTTTGCATTTTCTCTGCACTTCATTTCAGTTCCAGATCATTTCTCAATCAACTATTGCTTCATAGATTCCAGGGTTGTGTCAGTTGCGAGTTTTCCAGTGTTCCTTGGCATCGAGTCTGTTGTTGCTTTTTCATGATTCTGACCTGAGTCCTTGAGTGACTCTAATATGGTTTCTAGCAAATAGAAGTATCTTTCCTTGCTTGCCAGATTGAGGATTCCAGTGTTACTCCACAAGTGTGCTTCCAGTGCTTTTTGTTGCAGCAGGTTATCTCATTATGGGGGGGTTGTATGATCTCTCTTATCATCTTTTGTGTGGATAGAGATTGATTGGATTTGTGATGGATATCATTGTTGTATTTCATCTGTCTTTTGGGGAGGAGTTTTGTCCCACTGGGTTTTCTCCTTTTCTCCATTTGTGAGAGATTTCATTTGCATTTGTACATGGGTACCTAACATGGCCTAGTAGCCGGGACCCATCTTTGCATCTTTTTGCATATTTGCATAATAATCTTCTCCTAAGTTGCACTTAAGGGGGGGTGTTAGTGTGAATAGGGATATTTCCTATCTAGTTTCCCTTGTGTGAGGATAATTCATATTATTTAACTATTTATTAGTTAAATAATATTCCCTCACATAATTCACACTAGGTTAAGTTTACTTAGGGACTTTTTCACTTTATCCCACATTGGTTGTGTATTGAGTCTCTTGGGTGGAATATCCTATATATATCCATCTCTTGCTCTCATATGAGCAACCCCATTCTATTGTATTGCTTTGCATTCTCTTGAGTTGAATACAGTTTATTTGGCTCATATCTGATTTCTGTTTTGCTTTCTCTCAATCACTTGCATTCTTGGGTAGTAATTTTACACTACTAACCTTAAAACGACTAATTCTATGAAGAAGACTGGGGGTCCCCATTTGCAATGGGGCGATGTGTGATTAGGTCACAACAGGTAGATTTAAATGATTGGATTTTAAAGAACTGGCAACCCTTATTGGAGGGAGAACTTTGTATAGGCCCTTGTGCCAAGGGCTTCTTTTATGTTTCATGTGAACTCCTTGAAGACAGAGCAACACTTCTATAGAAAGGTCCTTGGATTTGTAATAAGTCTTACCTGGGAATGAAGCCTTGGTTTCTTGACTTCAATCCTTTTACTGAAACCTTCTCTATCACGCCGATTTGGATGCGACTTCCAAATCTGCCTCTACATCTTTAGGGCTCCTCGTGTCTACGTGTTGTGACTTAATCACACATCGCCCCATTGCAAATGGGGACCCCCTTTTTTTGAAGATCCTGTGCTTTGCATTAAGTTTTGGATGATCTCTTTGGTTTATGTCATGATGAGTCATTGGTGTGTGAGTCTGCAGCATTGCCAAATTGTCTAGTCGTTTGAGAGGGATAACACTGCAACATAAGCAAGTAGTGATTTCGAGATTCTAATTGGGGTTTTAAACATTGAAAATGACAGTTTGTAAGAGCATGACCAAGACTTCCTACATGAACAATGAAATGTCAACCTTCAAAATACTTTAGACACTAAAATTTTGTAAGAAGGGACCATCATAAGCCTAGGCGCATCTTGTCACTTGAGCAAACCTAGATGAGCGCCTAAGGTGAGAACTTGAAGATCTAGACGCAATTTCACACTCACAACAACAAGGATATGCGCCTAGACAAACAAGGGCATGAAATTGTTAAGTTTGTTCATATCTTGAAGTAGGAGGATCGTCCAACATCAATACATCATTTTGAATTCATTAAATTGAGCATAAACAAATGATGGATTTAGGCACACATTTCCACTTAAACAACCTCATTTCAACGCCTAAGGAAATAGCATGTTTAGATCCATAAATTTTGGGAGTATTGAGTTGGCTAGGTCTTCATGAGCACACCCAAATGACTTAAATCCATCTATGATGAGGTAAATGTCTATTTGAACTAAGGCGCAATTATGCATCTCTACAATCATCTTCTGGCGCCTAGGGATGAGATGGTCTTCATAGGAGTTTAACAAGTGTCTGAAACTATGAGATGCTAAGGAATGAGCTAAGTTTATCTAGGCGCATATCCTTATCCCTACAAACCAATTTCAGCGCCTAGCAATGAAGGAAGTTTGGAATCTCTAAATGTCAAAGAACTAGCCAGAGTAAACAAAGGCGCATATCTTCATCTGTACACTCACAAATCAGCGCCTAAGATAAAAGAGCATTAATTCTTGTCAAGGCTCCAATCTATGTCTATACAACCTTCAAAATGCGCCTTGAAAGATTGCATTGGATTGAAGTCTTTAGAAACTCAAAGAAACTACTAAGGAGATAAGGCACTAATTTCATCCTTCAAAATCATAAAATGCACCTAGCAATCTAGAAGTTCCAAAGACCTTAGATCTGCGCCTAGGTTTAAGAAGGCACTCATCTAATTAATGGCGCCACCTTACACTCATATGACTCCTGAATGGCACCTAAGGTAATGAAGAATTTTAGAAGGGTTTAAAACATGCTTGAAATCCATTAAAGTGTCAAGAGGAAGCCTCTAGGAAGTTAAGAAGCACTTTTGCATCATGGGAGACTTAAATGTGCGCCTAGCCTTAAGAGGCACGGTTTAAGGAAGTTTAGGCGCTCATTTCTATTGGTTAAATCATCTTATTGCGCCTTCCCTTATTATATGAGTTTAACTTGATGAAACTTGATGCATGAAGCCTCATCCAATCTAGGTGCTAATATAGACTTGTTCATCTCTCAACATGCGCCTAGCCATCATGGAGTTCAAAGACACCTCCAATGAGCGCCTTGGGAGAAAGTGCTTGAGATGACCTTTTGGAGTGGGCGCCGAGATGAGAGGAGTTATTTTGAGTCATCTTCAAATGGTTGGAAGTGTGAAATGTCAAATGTAAAGCCAATTTTAGCTAGGCGCACTCTCACTATTGTACAATCTACGAATTGTGCCTTAAGTTAGAAAACATAGATTAACATCTAAGAATTGCGCCTTGAAGGGAAAGAAGGATCATTTCAAGATATCTCCAATTGTTTGAAGGCATGAAAATAGTAAGTATAAAGACATTTAAGTCTAGGCGCACTTTCCATCAATACCAAACCATTTTGGTGCCTAGGAGGAAAATGCATGAAATGACATCTTTGAGTAATTTCCTTGAAGGATATAACCATTTTAAGGTCTCTCCCATTGCTTGAATCATTAAAAATGATAAATATGAGGTCAATTAGAGTTAGGCGCACTTTAGCCTTCCTGCACACCAAGATCTGCGCCTTGACTTGGAGGAGTTAGTATATGTTTTAAAATGATTTCTATGTGTTTATGAGATTTAGTGTTTGTCAATAGTTTAATATGTGGTTTTCTCTGTCTTGTAGGAACATCAACAAAGCTGAGAAGTCATTCAAAGAGCCAGAGCTTGGAATCACCTTCATGCAAGGAGTGAAGTAAAGATTGAAGATAGCTGCTGCAAAGGAACACTTCACCATGATCATGCCGGAACACTACATCATCAATGGCATCACGTTCGAAGACATTCATCCATTCAAGCTTCAAGTTCTTTCAACAACTTCAAGTCTCTGATAAGTCTCTTACTACAAGCTAAGAAGGAAGCATCATCATCATCTACACTACTCTCTATAAAGAAGCATCAAAGAGGTCAACGTACATCTTGCAGAAGAAGAAGAAGAACAAAGTTATCCTACTTACAAAGAACAAGGCAAGATCAACAAAGATACATCCCAAACATACAAGTTCAAGATCAAAGCAATCACATCAAAGACATCACACAGATGATGCAATTTGGGAATATGTTGTGGTGGCACCTATGTGGCATATGCATATTATTCATCCTATCACAATTCGCCACATCATTCAACAAGCAAGAAGCTAAAGAGGATGCCTATGTGGAAGATGCGCTGAAGATTCCATTTCATCCTTATCTTCTTGGAAAATGTGCCTTCATTGCCTATCTTACGTACTAAAAATAGCAAGTTGTTGTAACTACCTGCTGAGATGGCATGATCTGGGCCCTTGGCTATTTGAATTGATCCAGGCCATTCATTGTAATTTTGGGACTCTATATAAAGGCCTTGTTGCCTCATTTGTAAATATAGTAGTCAGTAGGCAAGTAGACAGTAGAGTAGAGTAGAAGAGACTCTCAAAATTCTCTGAGAATACTTGAAGATTGTTGTAAATATTTCTCAAGATTAATGCAATGACATTGGAGCTTACTTGGTGTTAAGTGTTGTCTTGTGGAATAACATGGTTTCTTGTATCTTGATGAAATGGAGAGATGTTTCTAAGTAGATTAGAAGTAGAGTTGTAGCTCATTGATGTAATACATGTTGTATTGAATATTTGATCAACTCCTAGCTCATGCTTTTAACATTCATTGTTAGTGAAGTGTTGTGTAAAGCTAGTCTGAGCTTCATTGTAATTTGCTTAAGTTCGATTGTGGATGCTTGTTTGAGCTGCGCCGTTTAATGGGTGCTTATATGAGCTTTCATGATTTGAAAACCTTTCGCTATCCTTAGGAGATTGCACCAACTCCATGTAGTTGTAGGCATCCTTGACGAAGTGGAGTTAGGTTTATTAAGGAGTTAGTCTATTCATGCATCATCATTGCTTCATTGACCTTAGATTAATTTCTTTAAACCTTTATCTTTTTTCTTTTCTTTATCATTGAGACATTGTACATACATCATCCACACTGCTAGGAGAAATAAGCTAAGTGAAGCAAGAAGAAGTCTACATAAGTCTCTTTGTGATTATCAGCAAGATCACATGTATTTACTGAGTTTATCCAATACAAATCACGAATAAGGAACCTTGAAGTTGTCTCACTGGATCACATAGCTTAGCCTTTGAGAAACTTTACTCAAGAGGGAGTGCGATACTTAGTGTTTTACTCTATTGTTGTGTTGTCTAAAAACAATCATCAACACTACGCTCCATCGGCAACTCCATTGGGAAATTCATTTCAGGACCGAGTTCTTTTGAAGAGCATACAACCTTCACTCTTCGCTCTTCCTTCACATATGCACGAATCCTTGTGGTAATGGATTTGGTTGTCCCCCTTCCTATAGAGGTTAAAATCAGAGTCGGGTCCAAGTTATGGACTCAAATGATAGATTATGAAGGGATTGCTTTCAGGTGTAGACACTGTTATGCTATAGGGCATAAAGGAAAAGAATGTTTAAAACCTTCATCTTCAAAAACTTTTGCTAATTTGCGTAAGCAGGCTACTTGGTGGAAAGGGGCTAAACTCCATCATCAACATATCTTTCCTCTTCCACAGGAGGGTGTTGAAGCCAAGGCCTTTGCTAAATCAGATTTGCCCATCAAGCCGGATACGGTAGGTGAAGTCTCAACATTTTCACAAAGGGTGGTGCCCTCTCCAAGCAAATCAGATATTGTGGAGCCCGCTGTTACAAACATGGTGGACAACATGGCTCCCAATGGCATTGAAGCTTCAGTAGTTCCTAAGAAGACCACTTTGGTGCCTAGTGGTGGGAATAATGGCAATATTAATGTTGGCTTAATGTCCAGTGGCGTTAAGCCTCCCTTAGAGGAGAAAGTAAGCCATAATTCGAACATCGAAGTCTCTGCCAAGGATGAATGGAGTCTTGTTAAGTGGGGAAAAAGATAAAACCGTCCTTTCCGATGACTCCTTGCCCCCATGATAACATGGGTAAGCAGGTTCCGAGGGCAAAATCATAACATTGTTATGACAATAATATATGATAGGCATGGATAGAATATTATCAAGGTTTTGTTAGTTCCCTAGTTTTTGTTAAACTCAAGCTTTTTGTTGAGCATATAAAGGTTAAACTCTTTTTGTTGTATTTCTGTTCATATTAATACAATGGGAGTTCTCCCTTTACTTACCAAAAAAAAATACCTTCAACAATTCCAACTTGGAGAAGGACTTGAAGATGGCTTGTGACATTTGATGATTTTCCACAAAGCTTTGAATCTCCTTAGCCTTAGTGTAGATTTCTTTGATCCACTTAATTTGTGTGCCAATCTTTTGCATCAAGTTGAGGGAGTGGATGACACATGGTGTCCAAAAAATATCTATATGTACCCTCCACTACTAAACTAGTTGCCTTGCAATTTTTAGCATTTTCCATTATCACTTGGACAACTTTTTCAGGACTCACCATCTCAATAGATTCCATGAGAATCTTGGCAATGAAGTTTGCATCCTTCACTTGCCCCTCACAATCAACTGCCTCCAAAAACATCTCCGCTTTAAGTGACATTGCAATGACATGAATCAATAGCCTATTTTTTCAATCCTGCCATCCATTAGAAATGGACACTCATATTTTGGGCCATGTATCTTTGATTGCTTTCAATGGTGCCTCTATAAAAGCTTTTTCTTTGGCCAATAAGGTGGTGTGCACCTTTTCATACCAAGGACTAGTGTAACCAACAAGGGCATTAGCAATTGCCGTCACCATTTCGTGCTGATATGGTGATTTGACAAGGTTGAAAGGAAGCCCATTGCCATAAATGCAATGATCTAATCTACGTCCCTTGACTCATTTTAGAAGGCCTTTTTCCAATGGGCCTCTTTTACAGGAAACAAAGGGGGTATCGTCTTCTAGGGAAGATAATGGTAGCATGAAAGGATGTGGGCCAGCTGGAATTGTAAAGTCAGTAGGAGGCTTACATGATCCTTTCGTAGATAGAGGATGTGATATTTCCTTTACTTTGTTACTTACAATGTCAGCATCCTCTTGTTTTTTGATGGGTATTGTAAAGCCACCAGGAGGCTTACATGATCCTTAGATAGAGGACGTGATATTTCCTTTGCTCTATCACTTACAATGTTAGCATCCTCTTGTTCTTTTTTGATATATGCCATAATTTTGTCCTTTGAGACCCCTTTTTATTCAGCCCCACATTGGCTATAATGCTAACAAAAACCCCCACCTCTAGGAAGTTGCTCAATCATGCAAGTATGTTGCCAAAGAGGTGACGTTACATCAATTTTGAATAACAAAAAAAACGTTAAGAAAAATTAAATAATGTACAAAAAAATCGGCATTATAACCCCTATAATACGTATAAAAGGTTTTTAAAAAGAAAAAAAAAAAAAACTTGAAATTTCTTTGGAAAAACTTGAAAAGATCACATATAAACTTACTTTTGATTGATAAATCCTATAGGTTTAACCTTCTCTTTCATATAATACACAACAAACCTGGTAGACTCCCTTTGTCAATCCTTCACCTTCAAATCCGCAAAAAATCATGTGGGGTCTGTATGTGGGTCTGCTGGGGTTCGAGGTGAAGGGCCCATAGAGTACTTGGGATGCCCGGGTGAAACCCTGGGCGAAACCTAGGCCTTCTTGGCCTAGAACTGGGACTCGGACTGTATTTTGCCAATGCACCAACCAAAACAGGAGGGCCCAGTAACCTAGTTGGCAATGTGAGAATTCATTTGAATGGTTTCAATCATTCGTTCAGAATGAAAAATTTGATAATCTGGATAAAGTTAGTATTAGCTTCACTAGTCCATCTTTTCCACCAGCTGATTGGGCATCAAGTTGTCATAATTTGTGGAGAAAAGGAGTTCTGCTATGGACAGGCAGCCACAGGAATTGGCATCTCCTTCCATTGTCAGTGAACATTCATGGACCTTCAATGACATGTATGCTGAAGACGGCCTGCAGGAGATTGACAGGACAACTGCTCTGATCGGCTAGTCAACAAATGTAATGTTTGCACAGTATTTGAGACATGTTGGGACATAGGGACTTTGGGGAACGTTCCCAGGAGATTTCCTCCATGTAGGACATCCCCAAAAAACACAGAAAAAAGGGGATGGGGTGGGGATGTTTTGTTCCTGTCCCCCCGCTCAGAAACAGCACAAAACCCCCAGGGATGCGTCCCCAGGGGACACTGTAAAATTATCTTGGTTTTAATTATTATGGAAATTAATATAATTTCTTCCTTGCAATGTAGGAAAGCATCTCAATATCTTGTTCATTTTCAAACTTTAGTGTTAAATATTTTTGCCATTAGATTCTGGATTGATTCTCTCCATGCTGTATACCCTAAAAATCCTATCATTGTTGTCATTTTTTAAGGAGTTGGGTTGGTGATCGCAGATAGCTTCTCTACCTTGGGCTGGCTTCTATTAAAAGAGGTTCTTGGTAGACCAGCAGCATATTCTGTGAGCCTTGGAGTTATATCATTGTCAATAACTGGATAATCACTAAGCAAAAATAATTCGAGAAACCAGCTGGTGATGTGATCTACAACTCTCGTGAGCATTTAGAATGTCCTTGTTCGGATGGCTCATCAGTCTGGGATGTGGCCCAATATTAAACTTTGTAGATTATCAAACTGGTTAAGCAATGGTTGAACCCCTGCTTAGGGTACACGTAATGGTTTCATGCATCTACTAGTGACATCCTACTAGATGCATGCATTGTTGTTCTGGTTGAAGCCTGTGTAGTTATGCTGGCACTCTTATTTCTCTAACATCATTGATAAATTCAGATGATGTTTGCAGTTTTGAGTCATTACATAATGTATGGTGATTTGAGGTATTACACTGTACACTAGAGATTTGAACACGTTATGGTCATATGGTTCACTTCTTCTCTTATTGTAATTTCAGGTGTATTTGTGTTGTCTGATCAGCACTGGGAAAAAGAAGACATGAATTATTTCATCTCAGCTGCATGCTGTCTTTTCAGGAGCATAGAAACTTGTTTGAAATAGCTTGTTACATCAACTTTGTACAGGAAATTTTACATAATATTTTTGTTCTGTTATATGCCATGAACACTGATATATGCTTAATCTGGCAGGTTTTTGGTTAATCAAGGATGCATTAAACCTCTGTGTGATCTGTTAGACTGTAAAGACCCAGAACTTGTGAACCTTTGTCTTGAGGGCCTTGAGAATATTCTGAAAGTAGGAGAAGCAGAAAAGGAACTAGGAAACACTGCAGGCATAAATTTCTATGCTCAATACATCGATGATGCCGAAGGACTTGAAAAGATCCAGAATTTGCAGATTGACAATAATGATGAGATCTGTGCAAATGCTGTACAGATTGTTGAAACCTATTGGGAAAAAGATGATCAGAACTACGATTTTTTTTAGAAGATGATGGGTAGAATGATCAACACATAGCTCCTGATGACATTGATTATCAGCCAACTTTGAATTTTGGTGCAAATCAGGCACAAAAACTTCCCAGTGGTTTCACTTTTGGTTAAGAAGGTATGCTTTTGATGCCTCATATGTTCTAAAATGCAATTGCTACTTTCTTGTTCTCATGTGTAAACTTTTGCCAAATTTTGTGGCAGGTCAGATTTTTGGCCACGCAGTGTATTTGAGAGAGACTTTCAAAGATAATTCTGTTATGTATTTATTTCAAAGAAATAAGCTTACTGTGGATATCCCCTTTTCTTGGGACATGTTTGCAACTTTGCATTTTTTTCAATACTTGGAGGATAGTGTTAGATATTTCAACAATTCAAATTAAGTCATCAGGAAATTATGATTTTCTGGAATTTAAGGCATATTTAAACCGACAATAAATAGAAAACAAATAAATGATAAAGTGCATGCCCTGGAAATAGGGGTGCATAAGGACACCTATGAAACTCAGACAGCCTATAATGGTGGGTGCTGTAATATCCCAAATAGGATAAAACCCTAATATTCTGATTTTTCACTTCAAACCCTAATTTTCTGATTTCTGATTTTTATTTTCAGAATGATAAACAATTACAAAAGCCAACATATAATTTCCAAAAACATCAAAATATTATGGCAAATGATTCGCCTAATATCATAAGTGAAATACACAATGTATGAACATCAAATGCACATAACGAGTCTGAATTGATGAAGACAAATCTGCTGTCATAAATCAGAATGTAGAAGTCTGAAATTACATCTAAACAAGGGCTAAAACATGACAAACAAGCCCGGAAATGCTGCTGTCCAAATCAGACCAAAACCCTAGGTTTGTACATACCAAATGATGGTGAATGATGCTCAAACAAACCCTCCAAATGATGGCGCTCCAATCTGCCCTAGTGATATGCAATGAATGATCACCAAAATGTCCTCAAAGGATGAATTCGCCCTTCTCAAATCAGATCTGAAAATGCTGCTGCAAGTACGGCTAGGGTTTGCTGCTCCACATGCAAAAATACTCCACAACAAGCCTAGCGAACCTCTCCAATAGTGGCGCTCAAGGCTAGGGTGAAACCCTATTGTCAAAGGATGCACAAATGCCACAAATCTGCTGCTCCAATCTGATCCAAAAATCTAAATATGCAAATCTGCCCAAAGAAACCTCCGTAGATCTCCAATGAAGTGCAAGTAGTTCTCCATTATGAATCCTTCACAAGATGAATTAGGTTTTCATCTAATCCAGCAAGAATCACAAGGGTTTTCGTCCTTGGATTCAAGCCCAACAAAATGTTGTAGCCAAAGACATAAACTCCATGAAATGTATGAATGAAAGGAATGATGGAAATGCTAAAATGTTGCAGCCAAAGACATAAACTCCATGAAATATATGAATGAAAGGAATGATGGAAATGCCTCAAATGAACCCTAGGCCGACTTAGACATGATAGTTCTTTAATTTTTATTACTTTTTTCTTCCCAAGTGTGGCCGACCACCTCAAGACAATATTGGCACTCAAAATACAAATTAAAGATTTGTCTTTTGTGTTTGTTTTCTCCTTAGGCCGATCTCCCTCTAGTGCCCAACACAAGATATATCATTATTTTATTTTGTCCAACCTTCCATTCTCCAAGGACGAACCACTTGGGCTCAAGATTCATCATGAATTTGTCTTCAAAACAAGTCATTCTCTTCAAGGGAAAATATCATAAATTATCCTTTATTTTTCCATAGGCAATTTCCACATTTTCTTCATTTTTCCATTCTCCAAATTGGTCGCTTTATATTAGGGCAAATTATTTGATTAGTGATGTCCTCACCAAAAATACCACAAAAATAAGCTTAGTCATCTTCCATACTCATTTTGCCCTACAAAATTGGCAAAGTGTGAAAACTCGCCAAATAGGACATTCCTCGAGCCCTCTAGCTTAGCGTACATGAATGGAAATAGGCTAGCCAACTCCATTATGTGATCACTCCGAAAATAGGGACAATATAGTCCTCCCTTCCTGGAATTGCTTGCCCTCAAGCAATTGCAAACCTGTATCTTGCAAAATACTGTCAAATGACAAGTATCTCCATCCAACCAAATGTTCGGTGATCACTCTACTCAACCTGTGGCTGCATCTCCCAAAAAGAATATGAAGAATGATATGCAAAGTGAGCTCCGATGGCAAAACTAGTCATACACACTCGAACTCAATTCGGCTCCATTTCCCAAATTCGGAAATCCTACTCCTCCATGTGTCTCAATTGTGTAGCTGTAGGAACAAGAATGAAAAAACCTCAACCACAAGTGCCAACAACTCCTTTCCTTCGAAGGCTTTACTGTCCATGAGCGCTAAGTCTATCAAAGACAAAACACTATACAAAACCAAAGCCTCGAAGAATGCCATGCTCAACAACAAGTGATGTACGATAGGATCTCTGAAACACGACCAACTGTACCAAGTCTTCTGCTGCTCCACACTGATACAAACATTACCAAGCCAAGAGTTGTCAAGCAACTTATCATGATCCCAATGAAATAGTGCATCAAACACACTAATGCCTAGATCCCAAATCATCACACCACTACATCCACTGAAAATGAAGAGATAGATGTCTCTCATAGTGTCACCATCACCAACTATCCATCTAACTCCGAATGACCTCCTAGGGATGTGAAAGATGCCCATCATAGGTACATAGGAAAACATACCAACCCATACTAGGTTGCTGTTACAAATCAGAACAGCACCCAACAAACTGAAATCATACCTATGATGGTGCAAATAGTACCTCCAACGACATATGATGATAGGATCTCATCATCATGCCAATCTCCAACATTGAGGAAGTAATCCAAACCTCTCCAAAGCATCCAAACAGCTGCTGTCCTCAAAGTATACCCTGAAAACTCCATGACCAACAAAGTAGAACAGCCATCTATCAACAATGTATGAGCTATAAACCAATGGGTTAGTGCTGGAGCACTTCTACTCTCATGCTCATCTCCATACCTCAACTAAAACTCAAGCATATGCCACTCAAAATCAAGTGCCTCTATGACATCATCTACATACCTTGGATCATAGACCAATTGAAACTCTACACCTCCAAGTGCATACCAATCAAAATCAAATGTCTCCATGACACGTGTCATAAGTCCCAAAGCTAGGGCAGCTCCATACTCCATCAAAGAAATATGACGGTGTTGTGTCTCAACACAATTAGACTCCTCAAGTTCTCCAAAAGAGGCTAGATGCTCAACCAAATCAGAACCACAATTGTCTTCATCTACACATGCATGCATATCATTATTGGCTGGTCCACAAGGTGTGCTCGACTATTTCATCCATAACCGTGACCTGAACCTTTGATGAGCTCTCTAAAAGAGGTGACTCATGATCCTCATGATGCAAACTATGTACACAAACATAAATTTCTGAATCATACCTCTCATCGTGTCCACACAAATCTGATTGCTTGTCGTGCTTGTCCATCATAAGAGGCTCATTCCTCATATGTTCATCCTCCGTAGCTTCTTCCCTTTGAAGAAATAGGGATCGAATGTAGGCTTCTCTTTGCTGTCTTGCAAGATCTATATGACTGTAGCGTTCCTTGACCTCCTATAGATGTTGTCTTGCTTGGGCAGCCAACAACTTAGCTTCCCTAGCTCTCCATAGCCACTCATCACACATACTTTGAGTCTTCTTTACATCCTCCATGCTATGATATACAAAACCAGACCTCTTGTGGCTTGGATCCACAACAAGTACATCATGTTTAACCCTCAAATCTTGAGTGTCAACATTGGAAGACTCCATACCACTACCATCCTCATGTATTATGGCTGCTAGCTCGTGATTATGCAAAGGTAAGGGACTGTTATTGCAAATTTGGTGCATGAGCACCTTGGGATTTCATGCCTCCATGAGGCAATATTGTTAAATTATGCTTTAATATTGTGTCTTTGATGTAATAAGGTCAATTAAGACCACTTTATATGTGTTTGAGTCAATATTAGGTTGTTAGGTGGTTTATGAAGTCATAATGTAAAAATGTTGTCTTTATTCCAAGAATGCAAAATCAAGGAATGTGAAGGGTCATAGGTGGAAAATGAGAAGTTAAATGGTTAGAAACTCAAAGGGTAGTTAGCCAACGGTTGTCCTTGGTTGTAAATGTTTAAATTTGCCTTGGATGGTCATGGAGATCCAGGGGTGATGTTTTGGAGATCAAATAATACCAATATACTCTATTTTTCTACATTTTTTCTGTATTTTCTGTTGTTGCAGGTGATTGTACGGCCCTGTACGACCTATAAGTGATCAGCTAAGCATTGGGATTGATGAAACATTGAGTCTTCTTTCATTTGCATTTGGTCTCATCGTTTTTCATCAAGATTTGAGCATTTTATAGGCATTTTACTAAAACTGGTCTGAAACCCTACATAGGATTGGCATTAGAAGTTAGCTAGGAGTTAGGGTTTGAATAAAATTCATTGGGCAAGTGTGGGAATTGATTTGGTGAGCTTGGGCAAACCATATTTGACATGTCTGAGCCATTTGTATGAAGATTTGGAGTCTGGGTTGTGAAAACCACATAGTGACCTATTAAAACAAGCCTAAATTAAGGCCTATTCTAGAGTCGCAGCAGAAATTTGACCATTAGGTTCCAAAACAACCATCCTTGCAAATTTGATATGTTATCAAAGGGCTTAATGGGTATCTAAAAATGGTTTTAGGTTGTGGGTTTGAGTTGTCTTCTGCAAAGTTATGGCAAAAATACCTTGTTTGCCGTGCTAATTAGGCCTAGTCTCAAAATGGGACAGTCAATTTTAGGCCCTCACTTTCTAAAACAATTTATACCCATTTCAAGATATGTTCAATAAGGCCCAAATGGGTATTTGAAACAGGTTTCAGATTTTGGATATGAGGTCTGGTTTGCAAGTTATCACCACTTTATCAGTTTTGGAGACCTATTAGTTTGTGGTGGCCTAGATAAGGAAACCATAGTAATTGATGGAACCTCTATTCTTGAGAGTCATGGGAGGTTTATATATGTCATGTGTGCATGTCCTAAGATATTCGAAGGGTCTGGTAAGGTATTTGAAGTGCAGCTACCAAGTTTGAGGATTGTAGCCTTGTGTAGGCTTAAAACCAATGAAGGCCTAGTTGAGTTTGCCTCTAGCCTCTGCATCAAAATCAGAAAATCAGAGCTGTTGTCATACCTTTGTGTAGTGTCTTCACGAACCTCAATCACATCTTCCTCCTTTGTTGCATGCTTATCATCAAGTATTGATCGAAGAGGTGTCTCCAACTGAAAATCACATGCATCAAGCTTGATCCGAACCTCCATCCTCTTGGCTGTCATGCTTGTAGGTGTACCGTTGTTTATTGCCTTCAAAATTATTTGCTTGCCCTCGGATGTGAACTCAAGCTCCATCTTGTTGAAATTTTGAATGTATTTCCCAAGAGACTTTAGCCATTGGATCCCCAATACAACCTGTGTCTCTCCAATGCCAACAACATAGAACTCGTCCTCAAATGTATAGCTATCCAACTGAATGCTCAATTGGGAGATCTTTCTTGTACAACTCATCTTGAGTCTATCCACCAACAAGACGTTGAATCCAGGAAACTCCTCTACTTGTCCTCTCTTGACTACGGAACCCTCATCAATGAAATTGTGTTACACCACTATCAACCAAACAAGATACTCTTTGTCCTTTCACAATACCTCCTATCCTAAAAGGATAATGCTTAGGAACACCTGAAAGAAAAGCAATTGTACCTTGTGTCGTGTCATCAAGCTCCACTTGTGGCTCCTCCTTGTCACCTTCTGAGCTATTGTTTGGAATCTCCTCATCAACATCGGAAGTGACCTCAATGTAGTATGCCTTGCCTCTCCCAAGGCATCTATGATCGGGCTCCCAAGGCTCCTTGCATTTCTCCTTAGCTTCTTCACCTCTAGATCAACTGTTGTCTTCTTCGGCGAATCCTTTTGAAAATTCTTCTTTGGATCCTTTCTAGATGAAGTGAAAGGCTTAGTTTGAAACTTAGGCAAAGATGGTGTTGAAAATTTCATACCTCTAGCCCTCTTGATAGCTTCCCTCAATGATGGTGGATCTAGGGCCTTCACCTTGTTGTGTTAGTTGTCATTGATGTCAAAGGTAAGGTTTGAGTTGATGTGGTGTTAGATATGGGATACGGGCCTTAATGTGATTATCATTCATGAGGCATTTGACATGTGATGAGATCATGGTGCTATTCATGATGTTAGACTTGCAAAGAAACATTCCTTATGAGTGATTGTCTTGTCATGCAGAGAATCATGTTGGTTCATGTTGTTCATCTTACATGTGATGATATTCATTGATCATGTTGGTTCATGTTGTTCATGCAAAAAGGGTTCCTATGGTAGAAGTGATCTCAGGAGTTATTGCTCTCAGGAGTTATAATGTGTGCTGCTTCAGTTGGTTTGTTTTTGGTCATTGATTGCAACACATCAGGACATTTAAGGACACCTCAATTAAGGACAAAATTGGATTTGCTAACCTGCACTTGGATCAGATGTTTTGATCAGATGTGTTGCTT
This sequence comes from Cunninghamia lanceolata, assembly GCA_027924645.1. Lineage (NCBI taxonomy): Eukaryota > Viridiplantae > Streptophyta > Pinopsida > Cupressales > Cupressaceae > Cunninghamia > Cunninghamia lanceolata. The sequence goes on from BSBN01000077.1 coordinate 1,203,945, forward strand.
GGAAATGCATGTGTATGAGCCTTCATGCCATAAGCCTTTATCAGGATTTGGTTGATAAAGTAACTCTTATCATGGTATTCAACAATGTGCCTTAGTGTTATGATGGATTTCACAAGTTGATTAGATGTTACTATGTTGATTTGTTAAGTTCTTCAAGACAATATATTTTGTTTATCATGGTTCAACAGAGATCACTTGCTTTACAAGTTCATATGTTTCATGATAAAGGATGTTGGTGGTTTGGAGTGTATACTCTCATCACTGTATTGCTTCTGTCATGATTAGGGTTTAAGTCATGTTGTCATACATCCATAATCTTCAAGGTTGTTGCTACTTCATCTTGTTCAGGTTGTTGGTGTTTAGCAGTCTGATTCCATGCAGTGAGGACTTATATTGTTTTAATGACATGTTGTCATGATCTTCAGTGAAAAAGTGTTCAAAGTGGTTGGTGCTTTGATGTCATAGATGTTCAAGAGTTTTCTCAGCAAGCTACTCATGTGCAGAGATACAGGGTCTTATATGCAGATATATATGGTCTTTCATGTGAAGACACATGATCATTTATGCTCAATATCAAAGAGACAAGTGTTAGCTCTTAAAACCTAAACACTCAAGCAAAACCCTAAATTAAAGCTCCTAAAGCCTATCCTAAAAGCCCTAGGTTGAACGCCATTTACTTTATTTCTAGTTTTGAATTGACCAACTCAATCAGTTAAAAGACAACTTAAGTTACAACTAAGGGTTTATAACTCGTGGGGAGACCGACCTCGATCTCCTAGGAGCTCCGGTAATGTAAAGTCATTTTAATGTGTTTGGCGGGAGCTTCAATCGTGCGGTCCAAGACAAAAGGCAAGATGGTGCGAAATATTCATTAAACAATTGGCTTTTAAATGCCTTTTGGGAGCCCAACAGTTGGATGTTGTTTCTAAATTTGACGTGCTTCTTTTATAAAAGGCAGAAAGACTAATTTTTTCTAATTTGATTCGAATACAGAAGGCGAGAGAATTTTACTGTGGAAGATATTCGATGATTTTTTAGTTTTTGTTTGTTGCTCAGTGTTGATAAAGGCAATATGAACATGCAGACACAACGATTATCAAGTTCATAAAGAGTATGTTGATTGTAATGTGCAGATAAGATTGCAGAGGTTAAGAAGACTTTGTATGGTGCAGGAGTGTAATGTGCATGATAAATAATATATGCAATGTGACAGGGGATCATTTGCAGAGATTTATGTGAGGATATTGAAGACTGTATTTGTTGTTTTAAGATTGTACGATGATTATTTCATGCCTTTATGAAGAAGTTGATAAGTTTGTGCAAGATAAGGAGTGTATGAAGATGCATAGCTCCGTCTTTTAAAATCATCTATCGAACCTCAGTGTGCCAGGGAATTATATTCTGTGATCAGTTTGATGCCTTTGAAGTTTTTGGTTATTGTTTTGAGATTATAAAAGAAATATCTGCAAGAGGATTTTTGAAGAATCTAATGGTGTTTATTGTATTTGAAGTATGAAGTTTGCAGTATATGGAGTTTATTGCATGATATTTGCAGTATATGGTGCTTTAAAGATTGTAGCTTGACAGATGAAAATTGAAGAAAATTTTGAGGAGATACAAGGTTTTTGTTATGAAGTAAATAAGGGTAATCCCCTAAGTTATCTTGTTTTGATTCAAGGAGATTGTACAAGTCAGTGAGACTTTGTGTATGCCAGTGAGGCAAGTGTATGCCAGTGAGGCTTTGTAATTGTTGATTTTTCTAATTACGCCAGTGAGGTAGTTACTGAGTGGTTTTTCTTCCCCATGAGGGTTTTCCACTCCTGAAATCTTTGTGTTATTATCTCATTTGATGCATGGTACATTTGTTCTTCATACTTGAATATCCTGTCCTTTATTGCACAAGTATTTGGTTTCTTGCATTACATCAACATCATTACTTTCTTGAAATGGTGGGGCTTCTTCCCTGTAGTGCCAACAACCAAGGTTCAAACCCCGCATGGTCGCCCTCTATCGTGTCAAAAATTGAGGTTGCTTACCCTCCAAGAGGGGAGAATCTATGGTGAAATAGTGGGGCTTAGGCCTGTAGAGCTAACAACCTAGATTCAAACCTCCTGGTAAATTTAAAAAATTGTGTCCTAGTCACATGATTAACTACTGACTTGGATTCAAACATGATGGAAACTGTCCTGGGCGGCGAGCGGGAAAGCGTGATTTTGAATCACGATGGAAACTGTGTGCTGAATGTTGATGGGGGTTCAGCGGATTCGCCGTTCTTGCTCATGTTGGTTGGGGAGCGGCCTGGTGAGAAGGTCGCATCTGATTTGGGCGGGGGTGGAGTTGAGGCTGCCTTGTTTGGGCAGGGGCCTGGCCCCTTGTGCGCTGGTCCCTGGGGGTTTTTCTCTCCCATATTTGGCCCCTGATTCTAGCGTTGGTGCCGATGGTTCTTCAAAGGTTAATGCTGCTGGTGTGCCTACGATGGCGCTTCGGGCTCCGGGAGGCCCTGGGAAATTGTTTTCTGCTGTTGTTGCCGGCCCTGGGGCTTGGACCTCTTCTCGACCCAGTTCTCGGCCGATCCCTTGCGCCCGTGAGTCGCCTATTGTGGTTTGTGGTTTGGAGGTCACTGAGAACGAAGAATTTTATCACAACATAGGTGTGATATGCAGATTTAATGGTTTCTGGCCCTCCTTGCGCAATCTTCACCATTGGGTTTTGGAGTCTTGCAAGCCACTGGTTGAGCGTAAGATAGAATTGTTTCCTTGTGCAAGGGGGTTCTTCATAGTGACATTTGCCTCTTCTGAGCAGGGAGACTTAGTGCTCGATGGCAGGGTTTGGTTGTGGAGAGAGCACTCCCTCTCCATCAAGCCCCGGACTCTCTCCTTCAATCCCCTTACAGAGCCGCTCAACATCAGACCTATTTGGGTCCGGCTCCCTAATCTCCCTCTTTAGTTTTGGGAGGATTCTTGCTACGAGGGCATAGGCAATGCCATTGGCCGTTTCCTCAAGGTTGATTCTACAACCTCCTACATGGGGCACTCTACGGTAGCGCGCATTCTTGTGGATATTGACATATCTGGACCTCTACATGGGGATGTGGTCTTGATGTTAGGGGAAAGGCCCTGGAAACAACTATTGGATTATGAGGGTATTCCTTTTAGATGCAGAAGGTGTTTTGCTACAGGTCATCTGGCCTCTGGTTATCCCCTCTCGCGTCGTAAAGGCACTGCTTCTTGGTGGAAGGATGCTCTCCCGGATCACCTAACTATCAGTGCTTCGGAGGATGATGGTTCATCTCAGGGGGATGGTTCCTCGGGGGATGCTGACCCTCTTGTGACTGCTACAGTGGGTGTGGAGTCGGTTGTTGCCGCGGTTCCCTCTCGTTCCTTGGACTCTTTTGATCACTTTGCTGCTCATCTGTCGGCTCCTATTTCGAGTAGGCCTGCTTCTTCTATTCCTGATTCTTCTGCTTCAGTTCTGCCCTCTTCGGGCTCGGTCTCCCTTCATGGGGCTTCGTTGGTGTCTATTGGGGTTCACCGTGTGCCCTCTTTGCTGGTGACTTAGGGGGTGGCTCCCCCCTCTCCATGTGCTATCGAACTTGGTTTTGAGCCCTCCTGGACAGTGGTTCAACATAGGAAGAAAGGTCCCTTGCCCTCTTGTGGCAAGGGTGTTAGGGTGTCCAGATCGAGATCTGATGTTGTGTAGATCCTTGTTGCTCTTCGGCTAGGCTGCTATGCGTATGCTGTTGGTCTACTGTTACTGGTCTGTTGTTTCTGGGATCAAGTTCTCTTGGCTTTTCTCCCTGTTCTTCTGCCCTTGTGGCCTCATTTTTTGCCCCTTTTTCTGGGCTTTCTGTAATAGGGATCGGCTCCCTTGTTTAGCCGCTTATCTTTATCAAAAACATCATTACTTTCTGTTTTTCAAGTTTTGATAAGAAGTCAATTAAATTGTTTTTTTCTACAACATTGATTCACCCCCCCCTCTCAGTGTTGTTTGTACTCCAACACACCCATCCACAAAGTGGCTCCTCAAGTTGCTCAATGAAGAGAAATATCAACCTAGTCTTCGAAACATTAATCACCAACACTGGAAGCTTTTGAAATTTGGAGATGTATGTGTCCATGGAATCCTTCTAAGTTGTGCCAACTCCTTGAAGAATTGCTCTAGATTTGATTCATGAAATCTATCAATCAATCTTTGTGAAAAATCCACATAAGTAGTGATAAAGTTATGGCCTTGAGTTACCATACCATTGTACTAGCAATCTAGAGCATCTCCCTCCAAGCAAAGTGTAGCAAATTGTATTGCATCTCTCTCAAACATAGGGGTCAAAGTGAAGTCGTTATTCAACTTTTGGATCCATGCCCTTGCCGTGATCTTCCCCGAACCCAATTTTCCTTGCAAGTCACGATTAGTGTTGTTGTTGTTGCCTCTTTCTCCTTTAGGTCTATCCCTATTCCTGTACTTCACATTGTAAAAATCCGGCCATGGCAAAGCTTCTTGGCATTCTTCACTCAATAACAACCATTCTCTTCTATAATCATCGAATGTATCTCCTTCAATTCGTGGTTCATTTTCTGTAGCTCTTTTCTGTTCCAAAAAGGTAGGCATGAGAGGTCTCATCGTGGATGCATGGGATGCATGCGTAGGAGTGCTGCCATTATTTCCGGACGTGTGAGCCATATTATACGCATTGCTTTTATCACCTCCATTGCCTCCATTATTTTGCATAAGTCGAGTCATCATCTGTACCAAATCTTGTTGTCCTCTAGCAAGATCATGAAGGATGTCCTTCATGCTAGGTTCTTCATCACTTCTATCACCCATGCTAGCTTCTTCTTCTTCAAAATATGTATCAACAAGGCACTGCCTTCTCCTGTATGTGATGAATTTTCTCTTCGGGATTCATACAATCAACATTAGATGATCACTAGTGAAATCTCACATATAAAACAATTCAGGCTGGCAAGATCAAAGCTCTGATACCACTGTACTATCCCAAATAGGATAAAACCCTAATATTCTGATTTTTCACTTCAAACCCTAATTTTCTAATTTCTAATTTTTATTTTCAGAATGATAAACACTTACAACAGCCAACATATAATTTCCAAAAACATCAAAATATTATGCCAAATGATTCGCCTAATATCATAAGTGAAATACAAAATGTATGAACATCAAATGCACATAACAAATCTGAATTTCTGAAGAAAAATCTGCTGTTATTAATCAGAATGTAGAAGTCTGAAATTACATCCAAACATGTGCTAAAACATGACAAACAAGCCTGGAAATGTTGTTGTCCAAATCAAACCAAAACCCTAGGTTTGTATATATCAAATGATGGTGAATGTTGCTCTAACAAACCCTCCAAATGATGGCGCTCCAATCTGCCCTAGTGATATGCAATGAATGATCGCCAAAATGCCCTCAAAGGATGAATTCACCCTTCTCAAATCAGATTTGAAAATGGTTTTGCAAGTACGACTAGGGTTTGTTAATCCACATACAAAAATACTCCACAACAAGTCTAGCGAACCTCTCCAATAGTGGTGCTCAAGGCTAGGGTGAAACCCTATTGTCAAAGGATGCACAAATGCCACAAATCTGCTGCACCAATCTGATCCAAAAATCTAAATATGCAAATCTGCCCAAAGAAACCTCTGTAGATCTCCAATGAAGTGCAAGTAGGTCTCTGTTATGAAACCTTCACAAGATGAATTAGGTTTTCATCTAAACCACCAAGAATCACAAGGGTTTTCGTCTTTGGATTCAAGCCCAACAAAATGTTGCATCTAAAGAGATAAACTCCATGAAATGTATGAATGAAAGGTATGAAGGTAATGCCTCAACTGAACTCTTCTTTATACACAATCTCCACTCCTTCACCTAGGCTAACTTAGGCATGATAGTTCTTTTATTTTTATTACTTTTTTCTTCCCAAGTGTGGTCGACCACCTTAAGACAATATTGGCGCTCAAAATACAAATTAAAGATTTGTCTTTTGTGTTTGTTTTCACCTTAGGCTGATCTCCCTTTAGCGCCCAACACAAGATATATCATTATTTTATTTTGTCCCACGTTCCATTCTCCAAGGGCGTGTTAGGAATTAGTGTTCACATGGGTGTTTAAATTAGCATTATTAGCATGTGTAATAAAATGGAGTTATGTAAATTAATATTAAGTTGTTAAGAAACAACTTAATAGTATTGTGAGCCTAATAATGTAAGTGAGTTGTTAACACAACTCACGTAGAGATTTGGGAGTGAAAATAGGAGGGAGAGAATTAAGGTGGTTGAACAACCCACCTAGATATAGTGTGAGAAGTTAGTGGAGTTGTTATAGGAGTTAGAATACTCATCCTATATATTTGTAATAGCTTACTGAATGAATGTGTGGAATAGAAGCATTATTATTCTGTGCATAAAACTATTTGGCTTCTTTGATTTTCTCCATATTCTCTAATATGGTATCATAGCCAAGGGATTCAGTGCCTATTATTTAGTTTTTTCCTTACATAGGTTGTATCTTGTGTATCTTGAGATCCGGGGGGGGGGGGGGGGGTGGAATCATTTTGTGTGTTGTGAATCAGTGGATCTGATCTGTGATATGGAAGGTTGAATTGATATAATGTATGCTTGAAGGTTGGTTTGTCTTCGCTTGCTGGCTTTTGACGAGATCGTCGACTTGATAGGTCGAGGGCAATCTCCATTTGCTGATCGTCACAACAGTGCTGATGGGCACAGTGGGGGAGTCTCTAGACGATTTGAATATCACGTTCTTGTAGCTTTTTGCCTTTACACACTTCCTTCTGAGGATCGAATCAGTTAGGCACACTCTATGCTTATTCACTGTCACAAATATGTCTTCAAGATGGATCTAGACGGCATTAACAACTCTGCTCTTTCTCCTTCAATCGCATATCAACAATGCATTTATTCTGCCTTTTATTTGCTTGCGAACTTTTCAATCACATTGCAATCACACTTCACCTCACTCACTTTGATTCACTATTTATACATGATATTACATCGATAACATTGTTTGTCAGTCATATACAACATGAAAAATACATTTACAAGTTGACCAAACAACACACAATATGAAACGTGTAGAAGATAGGTCCTAAGTGAAACGACACATTACACCAGCAGAAGATCCAAGCCTTGCGGACACCAACACTTGCTTGGCCAGGTCCAAAACATCCTTCACAACTTCAAGCACCAAGTAATTGCATCCACACAGTCCGCTCATTTGGAAATAGGGCAGCTTTAAGGAAAACACATGGGGACTCGAAGTTGAATGACCACATCAACTTGAAAACCTTGTGCGGTACTGGAAACAAGAAAGATTTTCGTGAGACTTTTTCAAATGAGTCCACATGACTCATACAACATCCCCAAACACTCCTTTGCCACTGCACATCAAAGAATTGTGCCGTACAACTTCAATCATTAGCACCAAGAGCAAACTGTCATCCGGAACACACTACAACATGCTGTCATTTGAAAAACTAAGCTGTGGACTACCAAGAACCTTGAAACTGAGAGGAGGTATGTAATACACGTCCATAAACATTTCCTCAAAACCGCAAAGGCAACCATTCATTTGCGGAGGAATGCAGAGCATTCCATTAGGCCTTCATCACTAGCTTACTCTACCAGAACACATGCCGGTACTCTATCATATATAACTTTCACAGCGGAAGGACAAATGATCTGAAAACTTAGAATTATCACCTTCACTGCAGCTTGAACATTATTCCAAAATTGCATGGCCATATCTACAAATGCGGAGGAATGCAGAGCATTTCATTGTCTTGCATATAACATCTTCACAGAAGTGACACTGTCTTCAAACAATCAATCAACAAAACACTCTTTTGGTAATGCAATCATCATGGAACTTGAAAAAAAACATGCTACAAGCCATCAGGAGCATCAACAACATATTTTATCATCTTTGTGCTTCTAATTCCCATATTAATATGAACTATATCTTCTCCTTTCTCTTGTTGGATGGGACATGACATCCAACCATGAACACCATCACACCACCATGATAGTGTTAACATTAATGACAACCTAGTGAGAGTGTTGACATCAATGACAACCCAAGGAACCATATGTGTAGCAATCTCCCCCTTTGGCATTGATGGCAACACATCTCTGCTTCTCTCCTCCTTTGACATCAAGGATAAAGGGCAACCATTGCCTCAATCAGAGACCACATACCTACACATTCTTTCTTAGGGCATGACGACTTCTGGCAGAAAACAAACTCCCCCTCACATCAACAACTACTACCTACTCCCCCTTAGAGGTAGCCACCATCAATCCAGGAACAAGATATAACATGAACTCCAATCATGAACACCATCTCTTCTTCTACCTGCTCTTCTTCTCATTGTATCTTCCTCTCTTGCTGGATGAGGCATGACATCCAATTATGAACACCATCACACCACCATGATAGTGTTGACATTAATGACAACCCTAAGAACCATATGTGTAACAGGGAGTAGATCACAAAACACTCTTGAAACAATAAGTCAAATTATAGAACCAATCGACAAGGCACAACACAACAAAAAGGGAGGACCTAGGACAAACACTTTTCACTATGATCAACAAGGGTCACAACTACACAAGGAAAAATAGAAAAAGAAAATGAACTACACAACATTAAATACTTCGTCAATCAAGAGAAATAATGCTTGAGATGATGGCAATGAACCAACAATTCCGTGAAATTACCATCCATTACCATCAAAATTTTCATTTTTTCCTCTATTGTATAGTCTCGCATTCTACATGAGGACTAAGTCTCCAACTAAAAACATCTTTGAGTTGCACTCTTATTGAATAGGTGCTTCATTTTGTGTTGTCATAATAGCATTTTTTCATGTTTAGTTCTTCTATTATCCTCTAACTCTACTAGTTCTTGTACTCTCATACATATATTGAATCATCTTCCTCCACCAATTTCTAGCATATTTATATTTTAAAAATATATCTAAAGTACGTCGAGAGATATCCTTCTCGAGGCGCCTATTCCACTTATAATATCTCTCGGTGTACTTTAGATATATTTTTAAAATATAAATATGCTAGTGGCATTTAGAGCCGGAAGTGTAATCATAACCATAACACTAACCCTAACCCTAAATCTGACCCTGATTGTAATCTTGATCCTAATTAAAATACTAGTTATATTTGTGACCCTAACTCTGCTCGTAGTTTTTAAAATATGTTTAGAATTATGATTAGGGTAGGATTTAGAATTAGGATTATGGTTAGGGTTTTTTAAGAGTTACAGTTATGATTAGGATTAGAGTTATGATTTAAATTAGCGTTACACTTAGCATATATATAATTAGAGAAATCTACACTAATTGTAATCTTATGATTATGGTTAGGGTTAAATTGATGGTTAGAATAAGGTTTATGGTTTGTGAGTTAGGCTTAGGGTTAATTATATGTTTTTAATTAATTATTATAAACCCTAACAATTTTATAATCGTCATTATTAAAAACCCTAATTATTTTAAATCATAATTATATAGTATAACATTATTAAATATAATAATATTATATTTATATTATTATGACATGATTATCAACGTTAACCTTGCCCATTATTATTATAAGCGATAATAATAATATAATGATAATATTGTATATTATTTTATTATATCTAATAATATATAATATAATATAATTATATATTATATTATATAATGATATATAATTATTATAAACCATAATTAATTAAACCCTAATCCAAATTATTTTATACCCTAAAGATAGTTTTAACCTTAACCCTAATTACTTTAAACCCTAACCCTAATGCTCATTTTAAACCCTAACCCTAATAATCATTTTAAACTCTTATTATTTTAAACCCTAACCCTAATGATCATTTTAAACTCTTATTATTTTAAACCTTAATCATAATTATTTTAATTCCTAAAATTGATGAAATGATTGTGTGATAGAAATCAGAAAATGCTATCATACCCATTAGCACCATTACAACAACATTTACAAAAAACCTTTCAAAATTGAATTTAGCCATGGATACAATGTGTAAATAGTCTCTAAACATTTGTCAAAAAATATTTTATATATATTTGTTGCCATAACAAAATAATTTCTAAACACTTTCACATAGTGAGCCATTTATGCACTGGTAACAACTTTTTATTATAAGTTTCATAGAGATTAGGCCAAACTTTGATAGTCATGTTAGACTTCACGGCATACAAGGTAGGTATACCATAGTGTGCATGTAACAACCTGAATGATGGAATGACTTGATGCACCTAGAATCTGATGGAGTACTTGAACTTTAAAACGACAAGCAACCATTCCTCAACTAGGCCCACGTCATAACTAATTCGTGATTGTTCCTTAAGGAATCTCATGAATCTCATACTAAGCTCATTAGAAAGAGTGTTTCTTGTTGATGATCACTGTTGGCCTAATAGTGACCATCCAAATACATCCAAAAAGGTAAAGATCTCGAAGCTCATGGTATAGAGCAACTGACCAGTCACAACAATCTTCAATCTCTATTTGTAGATTATAAAATTTAACATCCAAGCTCATTGTCACCTTGGACTCATAGAGGAAGTTAAAGTACTAAACATAATGTTCAAATTTTCTTTTAGTCCATTTACATTAATTCTATTAACCATCTTCTCCCTCAACCAATAACAAACACTCAATTCATCTATACAAAGGAGGACATTCCATGGAATATACCAATGATAGTTGGACAACCAAGTTGACACCCATGTGTCTGCATTATGTGACATCTTGCTCACCTGCATCAAAATAATTATTAGTTTACTCATTTTTATTATACCAAAAGATATATATTGACACACATTTTAAAAAACTACATATATGATATTAAATGTTAACCAAATATATGTCATCAAAAATGAAATTATCATTTGGTAAATTTCCCTTGGAGAGCGTCCATGTCCATGCCATATGTACATAAATGGTGGCATTATTTTAAGACGTAATTGCACAATTAAGAGTTTTTATTGTTTAGTATAGTGAAGCATAATTGCATGTTTTATTATTAGTTTAATAAAGTAAAATTGCATTGTTTGTTTCATTAGATTTAGATAACATAACATTAGAAATAAATGTTTTAAAATTCATTCAACTTTGATATTAAAGTAGGTTTTTGGCAAGTTATAGAATATACAAATTTGAGATTTTTTTTTATGAGATTAACATAAAGATTGTGAACATGATCAAATTAGCAAATAATAATTAAAATTAGTAAACAATTATAACACAAAATTTACGTGGAGAAACCCTTTCGAAAAAAAAATCCACCAGAAAAAGGCAACACCATGTATATATTCATCTGTAAAAATAGGGTTGCAAATATACAAGATAGTTCAGTCTTTTTTCAAATGTGTAATACCCCTCATACAATATAAAAATAGTGCATGTTGTGCTATGCTTTATTCTGTTGGATATTGTTTGTTTTAGTTTGTTATTATTTGATAGCATATTTAGGATATTGTTTGTTATTTTGTTGAACTTGTGGTTTACGAGATTCATCATATTTTATTGTATAAATATGTGATTCCTAATGCAATGTAATTCAATTCGAGCTTTATGCTCTTAATATGGTATCAGAGTAATACATATTCTGTGCCTATTATTTTGTGAGTTGGAGATGCCTCTGATTCAGGCACCATGATAGGAGTTAAGGACGCCTATTCTATTGCCTTCATTGTCTCACCACTTCAAAGAGTTAACGAGTTTTCAAAAGATCATTCTTTGGCGTTCAAGATTGCAGACTAAGGAAGTCATCGGGTGAAGGCACAACATAAGGCCGATTCATCTGTTGTTTCGAACACCCAACGCTTAGAGTTCCAAGAGTTGTATCGATCTTTTGGAATGAATCGTCTTTGAGAGAGCGAATGTGACGAGCTTTCTTGACCTTCCTGCAGCAGTGGAGGACCAGAGCATTTGCATTTAGGAGATTGCCTTGCTAGCAATATGTCAATCCACTCACAATTTGTTGGTATCTGCACTCTACGCTGCAGAAAGCCCTATCACCTCTATACATGTATATATCCTTTCCGTGACGCAACTGCCGCCTACAGAGATAGCAAACACTGAGAAAATCTTCAACAGGCAAATCTGGAGCATTTGCGTAGCAGCAGCAGGAGGCCTCAAACTGGAGCTTGGGAACTAGCGGACTATTGCGCAGATATCTCCAGACATCTTCTCTATGCAGAAGCTAGCGTCGGTGTCGGTCAAGGCCACGATTGTCGTTGAAGGATAGTAAGGCTCGGAGCCTGTGCTAAAGTACATGGTCTTTATTAAAAGCTTGCGGCCTGTCTCAAGGCAACGACATGCTTGAAGGCCTGGAGGGCGCAACTATAACCACACTGGAAGGCGCAAAACCAGGCAAGGAGGAGGCCCGATCAAGTACGTTCAAAGGCGTCAAGGCTTGACGACGTGCTGAGTGAGGCCAACCCACGACTTCTAGAGTGGTGAGTCTTGTGAAGTGGCCAATGAGTCTTCTGGAGGCACATAGGAGGGCATGTCGAGCAACAAACACCAGGCACGATCTCCCACTGTAGTTCTCATTTTTATAAATTTTTCGTTACACTTGTAGTTGTAATATAAGTGTTGGGCATTTGTAATTAGATACTTCAAGGTTTCATTATATCCATGATTATACTAGTCACATGATACTTGTATGATGTTTTGGAGGGATCCTCTTTGTAATGGCCTCTAGATTGACTACGTGAGAAGACATTACTATCTAGCTCGCACAAGATAGTAAATGTACATTTTGTTGATCTCAGTGATGACATAGGAAAATAGCATCTTTATTTAGCTAACATAATGACAGGAAGTTCTTCAAAATTCCTTCTTCTAGACTCCCAGTTGTTGCGTGGGAATAACTATTCTGCATGGAAGACCAAAGTCAAAACTTAACTCGAGTTTGAAGAAGTTTGGAATGTGGTCGATGGAACCACGAAATGACATGCAAGTGATGCTGATGACCAAAAGACATTTGAATCAAGCCGACATGAAGGCCAGACTGATCATTCTTTTCAACGTGTCTGATGAAGTTCAACCCTTTATCTGAGACTCGTCCACAACCAAAGATGCATGGGACAAGCTCAGGACAATGTATGAGGCAAAGAATCGGAATAGGGCCTTGTATTTGCAAAGTCAACTACACAGCCTGAAGATGAAGAATGGAGAACAATTGGAATCCTTTCTCAAAAGGATTGTTGTGTTGAAAGCTTCACTACAAGCTTTAGGTGAAAAAGTTGAGGATGCTTTCGTAGTGCCTATTTTTCTACGAGCATTGCCTACCAGATACAAAGTGTTCGTGACAACTTTGAATGTCACCGAACAAACTCCCAGTTTTGATAAGCTGGTAAATCTACTTTAGAAAGAAGAGTCTCTAAGCCAGGATCATTGCGAGGAAGATCATGCGATGACCACACGTCATAAAGGCAAGAAGCCTATGAAGCAGTCTGGTGGATCACCCAAATCTGGGAATTCATCTAGCTCTCAGAAGAAGTGTCCAATTTGTGAAAGGATTGGACATGATGTAAAAAATTGTTGGCCAACAAACAAAAACAATATGGCAATGTTGCTGAAGAACAAGACTCTCCAGAAGAGGAATATGTGTTTTCAGTCCACACTTTAGAAGATAGTTCACAATCAACCTCAATTTGGTATGTGGACTCAGGTGCTACTAAGCATATGACTGGACAGAAGGAGTGGTTTCTCACGTTGAAACCTCGTCATGGTAAAGTCTCTCCTGGAGATGATACCACCTATTATATTCAAGGTATTCGTGATATCTCCTTGCAGTTTGGCATTCATCATTGGAGACTCACTTAAGTTTTGTATGTGCCAAGACTAACCAAAAATCTCCTATCTGTTAATCAATTTCTTGATCACAATCTAAGGATTGAATTTGATAAAAACCAAGACAAAAAGGTATGTCTCATTCGAGATAAGTCTAAAAAGGCAAAAAATGTTGCAAGTGTTATTGAAATTGGTAAAATGTTTAGGCTTGATACAATTGCAAATAATCAAGCCTTAGTGACTAAGCATAATGATCTTGCTATGTTACGGCATCGCTGAGTTGGTCATTTGAGCACTAGTTATTTGCTTACTCTTAATAAGAAAGGCATGGTCAAAGGGCTTCCCTCACTTGAGAAGTCGAGTGCCATTTGTTCCAGTTGTCTTGCTAGCAAACAACATAGGGCACCCTTCTATCCTAGTGAGCATCGTGCAAGCCAACCTTTGGAGCTAGTGCATACCGATCTGTGCGGACTCATGGCACCTAGTCACAATGGTTTCAGGTACTTTCACCTTTTTGTTGATGATGACACTAGAAAGATGTGGGTATATTGCTTGCAGACTAAAGATGAAGCCTTTTCCTACTTCGAAGAGTTTCACACTCTTGTGGAGAAAGATACGAATCATCGTATTCGTGTCCTCCGCTCAGATCGAGGGGCGGAATATACCACCATCGAATTCTCCACCTACTTGAAGGAAAAGGGAATTCAACGTCAACTGATTGCAGCTTACACACCTCAGCAAAATGGATTTGCTGAACGGAGAAATCACATCATCATGGAGATGGTTCGAAGCATGTTGAAGGATTCTCATTTGGGACATGCTTATTGGGTTGAAGTTGTCCACACATCAGTTTATCTTCTGTATCATGCACCAACCAAAGCACTTGATGGCATCACACCAAAAGAAGCGTGGAGAGGGGTAAAGCCTTCTATCTCTCATCTTCGTGTATTTGGATGCACTGCCTATATGCACATTCCTAAACAAAAAGAAAGAAGCTAGATGAAAAATCAATTCAATGTATTCTTCTTGGATATAGTAATGAATCTAAGGCATATTGCCTTATGGATCCTAATACAAAGAAGATATATATCAATCGAGATGTAATTTTTGGTGAGAAGAGTGATTCAAGTTCACCTTCCACATCATCACCTGATCCAGATAGTGCTCCTATTTTCAACATGGATGGGAAAAATAATGGGGATGTTGATAGTCAAATTAACTCAACACCTACAAATGTCACAAGAGCTTTGCCTAAGTGGTATACTAGTACCATTCACGATGCAAAGCTAGATGGAATCCCAGACACTTCCACTTCAGGACCAAGGACTCGTAGCATGGCTTGCAATGAGGTAAATCTAGCATTAATGAGTTCAATTGTTGATAATTTTGAACCATATAATGTTCCGGAAGCACTAGAGTCAAAACTTTGGAAAGAGGTTATGGATGCAGAGTATTAATCCCTGATGAAAAACAACACTTGGGAGCTTGTTGATCTTTCACCTAGTAAGAAAGCAATTGGATGTAAATAGATATTCAAAACTAAGTATAAAGTAGATGGTAGTATAGATAAACATATGGCTAGACTTGTAGCCAAGGGTTATGCCCAAAAAGAAGGGATAGACTATGAGGAAACATTTGCTCCCACAACAAAAATTAAAACCATCAGAATGATTTTTGCTTTAGCTGCCTAATTTGGTTGGAAATTGTATCAAATGGATGTAAAAAGTGCATTTCTCAGTGGAGACCTTAAGGAGGAGGTCTATATGACCAAACCAAAGGGATACATTGCACTTGGTAAAGAAAAAAAGGTATGCAAACTTGTTAAGTGCCTCTATGGTCTCAAACAAGCTCCAAGAGCTTGGTATATTTAAATTGATGAACATTTGCTAAAACATGGTTTTACTAGGCATCCATATGATCCAAATCTCTACCTCAAGGATCAAGGGGGGGATATTGTGATCATTAATGTATATGTTGATGACTTAGTTATCACAGGCAGCTCAGAAGCAATGATTGAGACAACCAAGAATGATCTCAAGAAGGCCTTTGATATGACAGATCTCGGGCTACTTCACTATTGTCTAGGCTTAGGGGTATGGCAAACAAATCACCATATCTTTGTATCTCAAAGAAAATATGCCAAGACATTGCTCGAGAAGTTTAGAGTGTTGGATTCCAAACCCATGTCTACACCTATGGAATCAGGTTTGTAGTTATCTATTTCTGATTCATCTCCTCAGGTGAATGCAACTCTCTATCGACAAATGATTGGAGGTTTGATTTACTTGACTTACACTAGACCAGATATCAGTTTTGCTGTTAATTATCTCTCAAGATTCATGCAAGAACCAAAGATGTGTCATTGGAAAGCAACAAAACGGGTACTAAGGTATATCCAAGGTACAATGAATCATGGTTTGGAATATAAAAGGAGTGATCGATTCTTCTTGACAGGGTATATAGATACAGATTATGCAGGTTCAGTTGATGATAGGAAATCCACATTTGGATTTGTTTTCTTCTTGGGTTTAGCTCCTATTTCATGGGGAAGTAAGAAACAAGCCACAATTGCTCGTTCCTCAACAGAAGCAAAATATCGTGTAGCAGTATGTGAAGCAGTATGGATACGTCGCATATTAGAAGGATTTGGGGTACCACAAAACCAACCTACTATCTTCTATTGTGACAATCAGAGTGTTCTCAAGCTTGTTCGCAATCCGGTGTTTCATGAACGAACCAAGCATATTGAAGTTGATTGCCACTTCATATGAGAACATGTTCAACAAAACAATATTCAGCTCCAATTTTGCTCCACTTAGGAACAACGTGCCGACATCTTCACCAAGCTTCTTGCATGTGTGAAGTTTGAAGCTTTTCAGTATTCTCTTATGAGTACTTTAAAGAAATGATGTAATAAGGGGGGAATGTTGGATATTCCATCATTTACTCTCATATGTTTCGATTGTTTGTTTTAGTTTGTTATTATTTGATAGTATATTTAGGATATTGTTTGTTATTTTGTTGAACCTGTGGTTCACAAGATTCATCCTATTTTATTGTATAAATATGTGATTCCTAATGCAATGTAATTCAATTCGAGCTTTATGCTCTTAATATATTCTGCTCTGTTCTGCTATTCTTTGTATGCTCTGCTATTATGCTATGCTCTCTAAGCTCTGCTCTATATACCTTGATCTTTTAATAATTTTAGCCTTTGTTCTTCAACTTTTCTCTTACCAAGTTGTTTTCCCTTTTTCATCTTTTCATAACGGTCATATGTAAATGGTGGCATTATTCTGAAGAACAATAGTTTTCAATTCTTCTCATAATAGTTTACCACGCCTGTTACTGTCATATGGTGGTTTATCATTAACAATAGGTAATTGTCTTAAATATCCAACTAGAATTGAGATACACCTAGAAAATATTGAATAATGACTTTCATTAGTGTGTAGTATTAATTCTTAAATTTTATTATAATGAAGTATATGTTTTAAAAAAGAAATAAAATACATATCTTGAACACAAAAACAAAGAAATACCTCCAAAATGCATGTTTGCATTTTTAGGGAATGCTTAACGAAGTCAAGAGTCCACCTTCTCGAGCGAATTCTGGCCAATGAAGCTCATTTCATTAATCAAAATGTATTTTGTGTCAAATATCTTCTTGGAAAGTTGCCAGCCTTGTTCCTTCTAATTGAGCAAGTAATAGAAGTGGACTATGTCTTGGAATGCTGCATTTTGGAGAGCTTGATTGATAACACCAATTATATATGATTTTCCTGTTCCTGTGGTTCCTTGAATTATCATGAATAATTGCAATGTATTTTGAGATCCACGATAATGTGTCATAATTATATCAAGTGTTTTTTTTTTTTTCTGTTTGGCACCTAATGTTGCATAATTGATATTTTGCGGTATATCATCACATATGAGAAATCCATTTTCTTTCATCGTGTCTATGAACTTTATTGCCCTATTTGTGTAGTCTTCACCTTGATATTCATTAGACCATGGTGTTTTCTATCAACATCTCTTCTTCCTAGCATATCTATTTCAGACACTTCCATAATATGATTACAATGGAGCCTCGATATGATTTTCCACTCATGTTTTGTTGTGTTTCCTTGAAGAGGTTGATTATCTTCAATTTCAAAATCATTGCTATTTTCAACATCTTTTGAGGCAGTTGTTCATTCCACATGTCAAGGATTATAATTAAATGACTCCCAATTTGATATTATTGCATCATTTTGAAGACCAATATCTCTTTCTATATCACGAAATGGTTTGTAAAGCAAGAGTTCAGACTAGCAAAAATCAACCAATTTATCTAATTCATGTTCAGGGATGGATACAAACCTCATAAATACTCACAATAGCTGGCATTTCCCTTGCTTCTCATTTGTTATTTCCAACTTTTCTTGGATTATATATACATGATCTAGCCACATCTATAAGCGAAACACCTTCCATGCAAACGACCTTGCTTTTGTATCCAACAATAAAAGATTGTGTATGTTCTTCATAATTATCTTTATTATTTTTAGCTATCGGTTTGAATACCTCACATGAGACATTTAGATTGACAATTTTTCTGTTGGTCTCTACTAATGGAAGTTCTAATAGCATGTGACATGTTTCTTGTGCCCCAATGTCTCTTTCTATAATTGATTAAGAACTCTCCAATATGCTCTTGAGGCTCAATCATCAGTGTTTTCCATGTTTGCAAGTCGCATCAACATTTGATGATAAGTTTTTGAAATTTTCTCTGCCTTGGCAATATACTTAATTACACAATGTTTGGAAAGAACAAGCTGTCAATCTATATTTGCTCTCCACAATTGAAGTATGTAGTGATTATGTGTATTAACTCTATCATCATTTCTTCTAGGTTCAATTTTTTTTTCACATGTATTTGAGTTTTCATATAATTTTGATTCTCTAAGATTCAATGGCTATGGAGCATTATACCTACAATTCATAATAACATAATTTTATTTCATTGTAGTCATTTTATATTGAATTTGTATAAAAAAATTTGTGAAAGATTTAGAATCTTACCTATAAACCATCCGTCCTCTTTTCTTACGTAGGCATGCACCCTCTCTACACATTGTATGTCGTTCTACAGAATTTAGAATCTCTTCATAGTCATGTTTCATATCTACTTGTGTAAGTTGTCCTATATTTCGAAGACATGGATGTTGAACAAAATTTTGGAATATCTATCATTCAAAAAATATTTATATTTATTCATTACACTAAAACATAAAATTTATATATAATTATAATCTTAAAAAAAATGATTGATAACATACCTATATGTTTCGTTGATGTGGATCTTCTCTAGGATTCCATGCATGAATAATTGGATGGACGTATTTCTTTGCATTTTTCTTTCTTGATCATTTCTCCAATCAAGATTATTCATATTTGGTGCTCCATCTATCCATAAAAATCCATGCACATGTGGTGAACCTCTATGTTGCCATTCATATCTAGACCAATAATCTTCTACATTAATTATTTTTTCTAGTATCTATTTTTCCTAAAAATTGTATGTTATAGGTGCATTTAGTGTGCCACTATATGAAGAATATTGTTGGTGAACCAATTTGTTGAAGCATGTCTGTTAACTTTGCACGGTATTTTACCCAATATGACCTTGTACCCTTTAATGTTGTTCCAAATCACATCAAGCGATCTGCTAGATGGGAGTGGGGCGCATTTTCCATATGTTCACGCAACTCATTGATGGTGATCGACATATCTTGCTAACACTGCAGATGAATTTTGTGCACGATGTCTCATGATCATGTTCATTACATAATATCTAAATCGTTAGTGTCAACCAAAACGGTGATCGCTATATCGAAATAGATGTTTCACAAACTCATGTAGATGTACTCTTCTAATGCGTGGTTCTAGCCAATCACATCTACCATCAGGAAATAACGTTGGAAATGCCATATCAAGCAAGCCTAATGTGAAGTACTCATTAATAGGAGACGCACCAATTCCTGACTAATCAATCTGTTGGGACCTAAAAATTTTGGCAAAATTTCAGGTACCCATGATGAAAATTGGAATCAACATCGAAAATGAGTTGGGGTTGCTTTTTGAAATTTCTGAAGATTCCCTGTTTTTTGCAAGATATGCGTGTTTTGGTGAAAATGCATAAGGAAAAGGTGTTTGTATGTTTGGTCGTTGTATGATACATATACAACGCTGTTTGTATATCGGGTTCTTTGTTATACTTGTATGCATTTCGCTAATGTTCTATCTATACATGCAAGTCGGGCCCCGACAAAGTTTAGAGTTTAAACGAATAAGCCATTGAGTCTGTTGGATGCATTTTGTGTTTGTATGTTAGGCGCAGCGAAACATACAAGGCGATATACAATGAAATATGCATGCTACGGAACCAAAAAGTTATGAAAGGAAGTTTTATCGTTGTATGTTCCGCGCTTTGTATGTATGTTTCGGGACATACATTGCGATACATACAAGGCGGAATTCAGAGAAAATTAAAATCGGGTTAATATGATGCATCACATTTTAAAGCATATAGAAAGATACAAGCCAAGATACAATGCCGAAATCGAAAGTAAATTCCAATTTGTTTAATGCACCTTGTGAAGTCCACATTTGTAGAACGAGCGATATAAAAGTGCGATATGCAAATTGAACATACAAGCCGGATGTCAAAAGGAAGTTAAATATAGAAAATTCTTTGTATATTTGAACGCTTGTATGTTTACAATATACAAAGAAAATATACCAAAGGATAACATACAAAACTTGACTAAAGACTTGAACCTTGTATACATCTGGTGGGGGCCACGTTTGTATGTGAGAAATGTATGTATCTAATATGCATTCGATATACAAAGGAGATACAAATGCGGATTCGAAGGAGATTTCAGATTCATTTCGTAAACCTGATGGAGTCCGCATCTTGTATGTATGTCTCGAATGTATATACAGAGATCAAAAGAAAGGAAATTTCAAACAATATAGAGGCCAACTACATGTACATATGTATATGAGATACATAACGATAAAACTTGTATATACAGAGGTAAAATCAAAATGCAGAGAATAATCAACAATTAAAACTAAGATGTTTAAATCTGCTGAAGAAAAATTAATTAAGTGAAGAGTTGCATCGAGTGGTTATCCGAAGGGTCACAACCGTAAAAAATGCACAGCGTATGTATAAAGATAAAAAAAAAAAAAAGGGAGGCAGTAGAATATAATACATACTATTTACAATGTTTTCAAAAGACCATGTTGCAAGCATCTTATTGAAGAAGTAAATTGGAGTTCTCTGATTTTGTGGTTTTATTCTGGCATCAATTGTTTGTTAAAGTTACTCAATTGTGTGGTTGTCTCCAGTGCTGCAATTTCCTTGTTATTCAAATTAACATATCAAGTATATTTTTAATCTGTCAATGCACATTTGCTGTAGTTGTGTGATTTGATTAATTGGTGTCTATTATAGGAATTAAAATCCTTCTGATCAGTCATAGTACCCTGGAAGTGTTAGTTTGGATTACTAAGAAGAACCACATAATTAGGATTGTCATTCTGTCTCCAAGTTAATATTATCTGTTATTCTTGCATATTTCATTCAATTGGTTCCTTCAAGAAAGGATTAAATTATCTTCTGGTGAATAACAATAAATCTGATATATTGGTTGGATTATTAAGAAGAGTTTGTCAGTCATCTCCTTACATGTTTATACTAGTTATAAACTAAAATTGTGCCAAACAATTAGAATTATTACCCACTATAAGCCACTAGTCTTAGTCCTTCATTTGACTCTGTTTACCCAACAAGGCACTGGTCTTATTTCAATTTACCATTAAAATCCTTTTATTCGCACAATCATAGAATTCACTTTGATATTGTTTATACCAACCATTCATCAGATATTAGAATTAGTTAGCAAGCTTTCATCTATCCTACACCATTTGCCACTGTAGGTAGATCCATTTACTTAGTCAAAATAATTCAATTTGCTTTAATTTCCAAGGTTTACCCACCTAGGTGTAGCAGGACCTAAAGTGTAGGAAATCATCAAACCCAAAAGGTTGATTTTGTCAAGTTAGTTCAAAAACGTTGGCAATCTAAGCATAGAGCTTGGCATCCTCTTAGGATTAGCAACCTGAATTTTTGAGACCTAACAAATTGGCGACTCTATTGGGGAGATAAATAAAAGACCTTAGTAACAAACCATTCCTTTTATAGAGTCATTTTAGAAATTTTAATTTGGTAACTCTGTTGGCAACAAGAACCCAGAAAGATAAATTACAATTTTTTTCCTATTTACAAAATAGGTGGCGACTCTAGTGACTGTTATAACAGAAAATTGATACCAAATGGATGGTAGGAGATCCAAGATGGAAGGCAAGAAATTGCAATCATCTCCACCAATTAGAAATAGCTCCAAAAGAAATGGAACATCAAATTATTCTCACCAAACTGATAACCAGGAAGCTCAAGAGGATAATGTTGAGCAAACTATCGAAATTCACAATAAATTTACACCTCTGCATGAATCTAATGTAAATCTCAACGGAGTAACTGATGACATATTGGCTAAATACAGACTTGATCCTCAAGAACAGCTGGAGTGTGAAGCACGGGCCATGAGGGAAATCGATCAAAGACAAGTTGAACATGATTTTAAAATGTCATTACAGCAAGGAGAAAGGGTAAAACATGGATTTTCAACTCAAGAAATAGATGAAAGCCCAAAGAATTCAAGAGGTATGAATCAAGCACGACAAGATTTGCTTAGCCTCCAACAAAAACTTGAGATGATCAAGATAGAGGAGACTAAAAGGTTGTTGCAATAGGAGATAGAAAGTAGGGCCAAGACAGCCCCCTCAAAATATGTACCTCCACATAGGGGAAACACTTCAAGGAACCCACAACAAAATCTATATCAAAATACAGGTGGTGCTTCAAATTCACAAGCATCTGGAATTTATCAGAATACTATTCCTAAAGTTCCTAGAGCACCTCCCAAGCACAATACCTCTCAACATATGGCTAATCCTTACCCACCCCCTGGCCAACAATATTATAGACCACCAAATCCTTATATAAATCCCCACATAAACCCACAACATCAATATGCGTATCATCAGCCCCAAGGCGGATATAATTACTATCCTAATCCACCACCCATGAATTTTCCACCTCAAAACCTCGCAAACATATGTAGCCAATTTGATTTGACTGGGTATCAGTTGTATCCATATCCTATTGATAGTAATTGGAGAAATATGGTTCCCAAGTTTACTGGGAACAGTGTAATATCAGCTGAAGATCACATCAGAAGCTTCAATGCTTTCGTACAAGACATTGGTATGGACTGGGAAGATATTAGAATGTGGTTATTCATGATGTCCCTGACTGAAGATGCAAGAGATTGGTTCAATAGCTTCCCTGATGCCTCAATCAATTCAATAACTGATTTCCACAATCAATTTAACGAGTAGTATGGTAATCAGTATGCCCATGCATTTGCATTACATGAATTGATAAGTATCCAGAAATATCAAAATGAATCAGTGTATGACTTCAATATGAAAATTTTCAAATTGCACAACAAAGTACCACACGGATCCAAGTTGTCCGATCTAGCGGCATTGAGCATTTATATGAAAGCATTTGATCCCAAGACAGGGTATGAACTTAGAAACCAGTGCCTTGCAACCCTGGCTGAAGCACAGAAAGTGGCCTTAACTATTGAAAACAATAGGAAAGCTGCAAGTATGGTTAGCAAGAGGGATAACCCTAGAAATCCTCAGAACCCAAACATTCAGCATACTAAACAAGAAGGTCAACATAGGCATGAAAGGCCCAGGTTGCATGATATGTTGTATAATACAAATTGGAAAGATGGGAGACCCATTGATAATAGCAGAAAACAACATTATGGCAAGGATACTCTTGACCCTTTAAAAAGAAATACGACACATATGGTAGAAAATAAACCTTGGTGTCTGGTGTGCAATTTGCCACATTCACCTGAATATTGTGAGGTGGCTAAAACAGTACAACAAGAAGAAATGTTGTACAATTATAACAGAGACAATCACACTATAAATATGATGCAAGATACACCATATGTGCTAATTGAAGACTATTCTTCTTCAGAGGAGGGGGGATATGAATATGATGTGGGAAACCAGAGACATCATATCAATATGGGAGAATAGGAAGTGTTCTCAGATCAGGAGGATGGCTATGAGGAACTTACTTATCATAACAACCAGCCATATGATCAATGGAGAAAGCCCACCAAAAATGAAAGAGAAGCTCTTACAATAGTTGCAATAGCTCAAGCTAAAAATGCTTATAACTTAAGGAATAGGATAGTGAATGTTGAACAAGGAACACCTGGGAGTGTATTCATAAAAGATCAGAATTACAAAAAGAATAATGCAAAGTCATCATTCAAAGAACCGGAAAAGGGTGATAAGAGTAAAACAAAAGAAAAATCACAAAATCAAGAAAAAGAAAATATAAAGACAGAGAAGAATGATCAGACTATGGCCCATTCTTTTGACATTGCTCATGCAATATCTCAGGTTAAAATATCAGTTCCACTTCTAGAAATGATGAAAATAGATAAATACAAAAATACAGTAGTCAAACTGATTTCCGATATACCAAATTAGAAACATAAAGGATCTGAGAATAGAACTAATAATGTACACCAAGAAACATTTCAAATGCCTGACGTATACCTAGGTGATACATTGACAAAGAATCCCTCACAGGTGGACCCTTTCTACACTACATTGCTGATCAAAAATAGGATAGTGAGGAATTGCATGATTGATTCAGGTGCGGCTAAGAATATCATGCCAATAGCAGTTATGAAGGAGCTTGGAATGTGGGTTGACACTACATTTGGTAGGTGTTATGCAATGGATAATAGATCCATCCCAGTCATTGGTATTATGAGAGATGTGGAGATAAAACTTCCTTCATACCCTGAAGCAACTTATAACATTGATATTACCGTGGTTGACATCCCACCATATTATGGAATGCTTCTATCAAGACAATGGGCTGCAATGGCAGGAGGGAATGTCCAATTGGACTTATCATATGCCACAATACCAGTGGGAGGTAAAGAAATCAAGCTGTGCAGGGAGCCAAGGTATGAGAATATTATAGAATGCTTGGATCAGCATCAGAAAAATTTCTTTTGTGATACAGATTTAGAAGCCTTCAAGGTTGGGAAAAGTCAACCAGAATGCAGAATACTGATCCAATACATATTGAGTCTAAAAAAGAAGAAAATAATGTGTGGAAGATGTACTTTGATGGTGCATGCAACAAAATGGGAAATGGAGCCGGAGTAGTATTTATTTCACCAGGAGGTAAAACTTTCAAATACTCTTTGCTATTAACTTTTGAATGCACAAACAATGTAGCAGAGTATGAAGCTTTGCTCATTGGTTTGAACATAGCTACCAAGCATAAGATAAAAAAATTAGCTGTATATGGTGATTCTAAACTGGTTACTTCTCAAGTGAGAGAGAAATACCTGTCAAAAAACAAGAGGTTGAGACAGTACAAAAACACAGTCTGGGATGATATTGAGTTATTTGATGCCTTTTCAATCAATTGGATCAATAGGTCAAAAAACATTATGGCTAATTTTCTAGCAAATATTGCATTGAAAAGAGATGATGTCACATTAGGAGGTATTACAGAAGTTGAATTCAAAACCAGACTTACTATCCCAAATAATGTACATAATTGGCAATTATTTGACAATGATGCTAATATAATCAACTTCCTGCAGTGTGCTGATCATTATGAAAACCAAGAGATTGATTTTAATGCATTTGTAGAACATGACGGGAAGGAAACCCTTTTTGGTCAAGAAATAGTTCAGTTAAAAACAAATAAAATACCTAAGGGACTTATAGCATTGGAAAAGGCATTTGATGGACATCATAGATTTAAAATGAAAGACACACCAGTGGTGCAGAATGACCTTGAAGAGATTAATTTGGGGACACAGGCAGCCCCAAAGAATGTGTATATTGGAAAGACTCTTGATCCAAAAATCAGAAGCAGAATCATCAACTTACTTAGGAAGTATAGGCACGCATTTGCCTGGTCATATGATGATTTAAAAGCATATAGAGAAGATATGTTTCATCATGAAATACCACTAAAACTAGATGCTAAACCGTTCAGGTAGAAACAGAGGCCTATCAATCCTACATTAGCTCCTAAGATGCTTGAAGAGCTTACAAAATTAAGAGATGGAGCTATCATTAAACCCATCAGGCATTCTTCTTGGGTTTCTAATTTAGTGTCTGTCAGGAAAAAGAACGGTGATATCAGACTATGTGTCGATTTCAGGAACTTGAACAAATCTTCCTTGAAAGACAACTATCCCCTCCCTAATATGGAAGCAATATTACAAAAGGTTACTGGATGTGAACTATTGTCAATGATGGATGGCTTCTCAGGTTACAATCAGGTGAAAGTCAAGGAATCAGAGCAATTTAAGACTGTATTCACCACTCCATGGGGAACATATGTATATCTAAGGATGCCATTCGGACTCACTAATGCTGGAGCTACATTCCAAAGAGCAATGGATGTGGCCTTTGTTGAATTGATTAATAAAATCATGATAGTATATCAAGATGACTTGACAGCATATTCAAAAAGGGCTGAGGATCATTGTGCACATTTACAACAAATATTTATTAAAGCCCTAGAATATGAGATTTCATTGAATCCTAAGAAGTGCCATTTCGCAGTGACAGAGGGAAAGTTGCTTGGTCACATAGTTTCAAAAGATGGAGTGAGAATAGACCCTGAGAGAGTAAAAGCAATTGACCAAGTTCCTATCCCTAAAAATGTGAAAGCTATACAGTCATTTTTTGGCCAAATTAACTTTGTCAGGAGGTTTATATCAAATTTTGCAGAAATTGTTGCCCCCATATCAAGGATGTTGAAGAAGAACTCAGAAGTGAAATGGACGACAGAAACAATAGAAGCATTTGCAACTATTAAAAAGGTAATCAAAGAAGCACCTGTTCTGATATCTCCTAAATTTAGTAAGCCGTTCCAATTATTCTCATTTGCCTCTTATCATACAGTTGCAGCAGTGCTATTGCAGAAAAATAATGATGGATATGAACAACCTATCTCATTTTTCAACAAATCCCTTCAGAATGCAGAGTTGAAATATGACATTGTTGAGAAACAGACATATGCATTAGTAAAAGCAGTTAAAACTTTTAGGCCATACTTGGTGGGAGTTGAAATCATAGCATATGTACCTAACGCTGCAGTAAAGGATGTATTGGTCCAAACTAAAGTCACAGGTAGAAGATGCAGATGGATCAATAGAATTCAGGAGTTCAATATTGAAATCTAGATTACTAAACTAGTGAGAGGACAAGGTCTTGCTAGGTTGATGGCTGAGAGTAATCTTGAAGCTTCTCAGATATGTAGTGCTAGTGATGTTGATAATACAAGTTCTAGCATTGAGCGCACTCTGCGGTATACCGACATTATATATTATCTAAAGCACATGAAATGTCTTGAGGGGTATGATGATAATAAAAGGAGGACACTGAAATTGCAAGCCTCAAAATATGTGTTTATTGATGGAGATCTTTACTGGAAAAATAGAGATGGAATTTTACTATTATGCCTAGATGAGCATCAATCAAAACATATCATGAAAGAGCTACATGAAGGCATGTGTGGAGGTCATTTTTCAGCAAAGACTACAGCCCACAAGATCCTGAGGGCTGGATACTATTGGCCTAAAGTTTTTAATGATTCATATCATTACACCAGGAAATGTGAAGCATGTCAGAAGTTCTCAGGAAAGTTGAAATATCAAGGGGCATTGCCCTTGAAACCCATGCAGGCGGAGGCTCCATTCTATTAGTGGGGTATTGACTTCATAGAAGAAATTGCGGAGAAGTCAAGTGGTGGACACAAATGGATTTTAGTCACGACATATTACTTCACAAAGTGGGTGGAAGCAATCCCAACCAAGCAAGCAACAAGGAGGGTGGTGATTAATTTTCTGATAGAAAATATTATATTCAGATTTGGCACTCTAGTAAGGTTAATCATGGACAATGGAATGTGTTTCAGGTCTGATGAATTCAAAAAATTTTGTAGTACACATGGCATCACTGTGTCCTATGCTGCCCCATATCATCCACAAGCAAACGGATAGGCAGAATCCAGCAACAAAAGCCTCTTGAAAATCATAAAAAGAATGTTGGAGGGAAACAAGAAAGCATGGGATTCAAAGTTAAGAATGGTTGTATGGGCTGATAGGATTACTGTAAAAAGAGCAATTGGGAGATCTCCTTTTGAACTAGTATATGGAACACAAGCGAGAATACCATTAGAAAATCTAATGCCAGTTTACAAATTTATTCTTCAGGAAGATTTAAACATTCCCGAACCAATGGAGGAAAGATTAGAACACCTTGCAGAGCTTGATGAAATGAGGAGACTAGCCCAAAGGCAGAATATTAAGTTGCAATCAGAAGTGAAATACCTCTTTGACAAAAAGGCCAAAGATAGGAAATTTGAGATGAATGACTTAGTGCTGATGTGGAATGCTAGGTGCCAGGACAAAGGAAAACATGAAAAGTTTGAAGCTTTATGGCTGGGCCCTTTTGTTATAACTGGCAAAGGTGGTGATGACTCTTACTATTTGCAAAACATGTCCGGAGAAGAACAAGAATTGCTCGTGCATGGGCAATATTTGAAGCCTTTCTTTTCATAATCATGCACAAAGAGGATTGAGTGTTGCCAGTGCATGGACAACCCTCAAATAATCCTCAAAATATCTTTATTCCATGCATAGTAGTCTAGGGAAATCAAAAGAGATTAGGATCTGCCAGTACATGGAGAATCCTATCAATCTCTATAAAAAAAAAAAAATTTCCATGTATAGTAGTATAGGATCATTCTCGTTCCCCATCATTATCACCCCCATTCCCCATACAATTCTCATAAAACCGTCATCCCAAATGAATAAAACATATGGTCTACTCCCCCAAGAGATCTGAATTTTTGTTATACTCACAAGGAGTATACACCCCCAGACAGAGCCACTGTTGGGACCTAAAAATTTTGGCAAAGTTTTAGGTACCCATGATGAAAATTGGAATCAACATCGAAAATAAGTTGGGGTTGCTTTTTGAAATTTCTGAAGATTCCCTGTTTTTTGCAAGATATGCGTGTTTTGGTAAAAATGCATAAGGAAAAGGTGTTTGTATGTTACATATACAAAGGTGTTTGTATGTTTGGTCGTTGTATGATACATATACAATGCTATTTGTATATCGGGTTCTTTGTTATACTTGTATGCATTTCGCTAATGTTCTATCTATACGTGCAAGTCGGGTCCGACAAAGTTCAGAGTTTAAACAAATAATCCGTTGAGTCCGCTGTATGCATTTTGTGTTTGTATGTTAGGCGCAGGGAAACATACAAGGCGATATACAATGAAATATGCATGCTACGAAACCGAAAAGTTATGAAAGGAAGTTTTATCGTTGTATGTTCCGCACTTTCTATGTATGTTTTGGGACATACATTGCGATACATACAAGGCGGAATTCAGAGAAAATTAAAATCGGGTTAAAATGATGCATCACATTTTAAAACATATCGAAAGATACAAGCCAATATACAAGCCAAGATACAATGCCAAAATCAAAAGTAAATTCCAATTTGTTTAATGCACCTTGTGAAGTCCACATTTGTAGAACGATATACAAGAGCGATATATAAGTGCGATATGCAAATTGAACATACAAGCCGAATGTCAAAAGGAAGTTAAATATAGAAAATTCTTTGTATATTTGAATGCTTGTATGTTTACAATATACAAAGAAAATATACAAAAAGATAACATACAAAATTTGACTAAAGACTTGAACCTTGTATACATCTGGTGGGGGCCACGTTTGTATGTGAGAAATGTATGTATCTAATATGCATTCGATATACAAAGGAGATACAAATGCGGATTTGAAGGAGATTTCAAATTCATTTCATAAACCTGATGGAGTCCGCATCTTGTATGTATGTCCCGAATGTATATACAAAGATCGAAAGAAAGGAAATTTCAAACAATATAGAGGCCAACTACATGTACATATGTATATGAGATACAGAACGATAAAACTTGTATATATACAGAGATAAAATCAAAATGCAAAGAATAATCAGCAGTTAAAACTAAGATGTTTAAATCTGTTGAAGAAAAAATAATTAAGTGAAGAGTTGCATCGAGTGGTTATCCGAAGGGTCACAACTGTAAAAAATGCACAGCGTATGTATAAAGATAAAATCAAAAAAAAAAGGGGAGGCAGTAGAATATAATACATACTATTTACAATGTTTCCAAAATACCATGTTGCAAGCATCTTATTGAAGAAGTAAATTGGAGTTCTCCGATCTTGTGGTTTTATTCTGGCATCAATTATTTGTTAAAGTTACTCAATTGTGTGGTTGTCTCCAGTCCTGCAATTTCCTTGTTATTCAGATTAACATATCAAGTATATTTTTAATCTGTCAATGCCAAGTTAATATTATCTGTTATTCTTGCATATTTCATTCAATTGGTTCCTTCAAGAAAGGATTAAATTATCTTCTGGTGAATAACAAGAAATCTGATTATATTGGTTGGATTATTAAGAAGAGTTTGTCAGTCATCTCCTTACACGTTTATACTAGTTATAAACTAAAATTGTGCCAAACAATTAGAATTATTACCCACTATAAGCCACTAGTCTTAGTCCTTCATTTGACTCTGTTTACCCAACAAGGCACTGGTCTTATTTCAATTTACCATTAAAATCCTTTTATTTGCACAATCATAGAATTCACTTTTATATTGTTTATACCAACCAGTCATCAGATATTAGAATTAGTTAGCAAGCTTTCATCTATCCTACACCATTTGCCACTATAGGTAGATCCATTTACTTAGTCAAAATAGTTGCATTCAATCTGCTTTAATTTCCAAGGTTTACCCACCTAGGTGTAGCAGGACCTAAAGTGTAGGAAATCATCAAACCCAAAAGGTTGATTTCGTCAAGTTAGTTCAAAAACGTTGCCAATCTAAGCATAGAGCCTGGCATCCTCTTAGGATTAGTAACCTGCATTTTTGAGGCCTAACACAATCAATGTTCTTGGATTTGCATCAAAGTTATTTACCCATGCATGGATTAATTCCATCTCTTTATGAGAATTAGGTTGTCTAGAAGCCAATGATGTTGTGTGATCAATGATGTTTCCTTCATCCATAGATCCATCAATGGATCCACAAATACAATTTCATTTGCATATGAATCAAACTCCATATGCACTGAGTTTAGCTTGTTGAAGATATTTTCATTAGAGTTTGATGAAAGTTCACTAAGAACAGTTTCATGTATTTGAACATCAGAATAGAACTTGACATGTTTAATTTTTTATTTGAGCGTCTTGTACACTCACTCTCTATTGACTCTAAAGTTGTAATTTGTGCAACATTGATCCCTCCTTCGAACAATAATGCTTAGAAAATCTTTTATACAATGTGGCAAAACCTTTGAAACATCTTTTACTTGTGGAAAATTGATTGTGTCCTTTATATTTGTATTAACCTTCAATTGCATGTGTCACTTGTAAGATTGAGTTGACACATGCTATCAACATTTTCTACACTTGTGTCAAGTTTACAAGTTCTTGTGGTTGTGGGCCTGGATCCATATTATTTTATGCTGAAAATAGATCATTGTCTTTCTCTTGTCGACATCTATTACATATAGGACTATGAGGTGTGCGAGAAACCTTTATTCCAAGGTAACATTCTTGACAAATATAACACATGTTTGGTGAAACAAAGCTATCTAGGCCATGTCGATAATGCATTTGGAGAGTATTAAAATTTGTGTGAAGCATTTCGTTGGGGTTGGGTGTATTTTCTCCATTGTTTCCAACGGTGACATTCATTTCATGTTGATGTGCATTATTTGGAGTTTCAGGTACATACTCTATAGAATTTTCATCTTGTGCATTTGGTCGAGGATAGTACCTTTCAGTTGTTTCATGATTAGGGTCTTGTTTTTCTTCTCTTTTAGAGTTTGTTACTTGTTCAGATGTTTATGCATGACTTATTTCCATATTATATTGTTGTCGATTATGTGCTTCCAATTGTTCAATTGTTAATTAAACCGTATGTATATGATAGCTTTCTCTACTGATGCATGAGCATCCAATGGTGTAAGGGCAATCTTGCATCACCCAAAAAAAGATGTGTTTCAAAATTGTTGATGTTCTTTCCATTTCTTTTCAAAATTTGTGGTTTTGGTTCCATAATCGTTTGAATAATGATGTAGAACTTTCAATTTTTCCAAACTACTAAAAATAGTAACAAGTTATTTTAGGAAAGTTTGCATTTGGGCATGGATTGAAGTGAAAATTTACAGGAAGCTTCGTAACTTAAAAATAAGACTTTTGGCGAAGGAATCACGCAAAGATCATTATCAAGCTGAAAGATATTAAAGATTTCGTTTCCCGAAAAATGTCTGAAAATTATTCAAACTCAGGTTTGGGGCACTAAACGGACCCGTACGGGCCCGAAAATGGTCGGAACCGGTAGAGCGAGTTCTTAGCGTGTAGAGCACTCCGTGAGCTTTCCAACGCATAAAACGGTTCGTCAATCGAAACCCAGATCAAAAGTTATGGCTCCCGGAAGCTGACCTATTTTTGGAGGGAGATGCAAATTTTGAAATTAGGTTGTTGGCTGCCAAAAAGGCTATTAATAACCATTTTTTGGAACACTGGGCAATAGTAGAGTTAAGGGGGTAAGTGTAGAGTCAAAATAGGCAGGAAAATAGAAACGCTAGCTGATTTGGGGTTATAGAAGTCAGAAGATTCCAGAGCCTGGTGAGGTGTAGCTATAGTGTGTTGCAACTTGTGGATGATTGATTCCTTTGATTGTAATTGAGCTTTTGTAATGTAATGAGTTGCCCAGATCAATAAAGAAATATTTTATTTTCTATGTTCCATTTATGTTGTGTGTTTTATGCTTTACCCCATTCATCAAGTGACATCAGAGCAAGGGTTCTTGAGTGTGTAGACATATCGCCGACCATGAGGCAGTTTGCACCAGGACCTGAGGTTGTGGGTTTGCTATGGAGATCAAGATGCCTCCACGAAGAAATCGTATTGGGAGGAATGCTTTGACAGAAGAGGGTTTTAGAGCCCTGCAAAGGCAAATCGATGCATTGCAAGAGGAGCTACGAAGAGGGTTTGAGCTGAGAACAAGAGAAGAAAGCGAGGATGAAGCGGAAGAGGAGCTATCTGAGGAAGAACAAGAAGTTGCAGGAGATCCTGCAGAAGTTAGGTTGTTGAGGGCCATTTCTAAGATTGGAAAGAGGCCCAGGATCGAAGTTTCTACATATTTTGGAAATTTGAATCCATAACAGCTTATTGATTGGATCAATGACATGGAGGAATATTTTGAGTATGAAGACGTGGAAGACCCAGATCGGGTCAAGTTTGCAAAAACAAAATTGAAGGGCCATGCCAGTATTTGGTGGAAGGAGGTCCAGTTAGAGAGGAATATAAGAGGAAAAGGAAAGATCACTAGATGGAATAGAATGGTGGAGAAACTAAAACAGTTCATTCCTGTGGACTATGAGATGGAGTTGTTAAAGAAGATGCAAGGGTTGAAGCAAGGCAACAAGTCTGTTAAGGAGTATACAGAAGAGTTTTATAAGATTACTATCAGAATCGGTCATGTAGAGGCGAACAATGAGAAGGTAGCCCATTACATTAATGGATTGAGGCCAAGTATTCAAGAGGAGCTGAGCTTGGTGAGAATGACCACCATAGAAGATGCATACCAGTTTTCCTTGAAGGTGGAAGAGAAGCCGGATAAAAGATTTGACAGCAAGCAAAGGGGAAGAGGTCAAGGCAGAAGGACTGGTGGAAGACCCTATGGGGGCCAAAATGAAGATTCAAAGAAAAGTGAAGAAGCTGACATTAGTCGAAATCAGAGAGAAGATAATACCTACTACCCTCGTGACCAGAATGATGGTGAGCAAAGAGGAAGAGGAAGAGGCAGACCTGGGCAAGGACCTAGAAGAGGAGGTTTCAGAGGAACCTGTTTCCAATGTGGAGAAGGACATCGAGCATACGGGTGTCCACAACATCAAGGAAGGACAAATAGAAGACCTGAAGGTAATGCACGAGTTGCACATGTCGATGAAGATGCACAATCTCAGCGCTCTGAAGATACTGAAAGGGGAGAAACCCTAGTTGTCAGAAGAACTTTGTTGAATGAGGAAGGAAAAAACCCAATCAGAGGAAGAGTCTATTTTGCACAAGGTGCAAATGTGAAGGTAAGTGTTGTGATATTATTATCGACAGTGGAAGCACTAACAATCTTGTTTGAGAGATGGTTGACAAGTTGAAGTTGACAAGAAGAAAGCATCCACATTCATATCGGATTGCATGGTTGCAAAAGGACCATAGAGCTTTGGTCAATGAGCAGTGTTTAGTGAAGTTCAAGATTGGAGACTACCATGATGAGGTGCTATGTGATATCATACCAATCGACGCATGTCATATACTGTTGGGGAGGCCGTGGCAGTATGATAGGAGCGTTGTCCATGATGGTCGTGCAAACACATATTCTCTAACAAAGGATGGAGTTCGTCATAAGTTGAAGCCCTTGAAGGAGGTGGAAGTAAAGGTATGTAGTACTGCCAGAATTTGTTTGGTAGATGGTAGAAAATTTTTCGAGGGTATGAAGCATGAGCGTCATTGCTTTGCATTGATTCCTAAGATTAGTCAAGAGAAATGTGAAGATGTACTGGCATAAGTCTCAGAAATGTTGGAAGAATTTTAAGATATTGTCTCTGATAATGTACCAAAAGGTTTACTACCAGTGAGGAAGATAAGTCATCAAATGAATTTGATACTAGGAGCCAATTTGCCGAATAAGGCAACCCATAGAATGACTCCAGCAGAGAGTGAACAGTTGAACAGACAAGTTCACGAGTTGTTGAGGAAGGGATTGATAAGAGAGAGCCTAAGTCCATGTGTGGTACCTCCAGTACTAGCACCAAAGAAAGATGGAGAGTGGAGAATGTGTACAGACTCTCGAGCCATCAATAAGATCACGATTAAGTACAGATTTCCATTGCCCAGAATGGATGACATAATGGACTGTTTGAGTGGAGCCAAGTACTTCACAAAGGTTGACCTGAAGAGTGGGTATCACCAGATCCGTATCAAGCACGGAGACGAGTGGAAGACTGACTTCAAGACAAAGGAAGTTTTGTATGAGTGGTTAGTCATGCCATTTGGGCTAACCAATGCACTGAGCACATTCATGCGGCTCATGAACAAGGTATTAAAAGAATTTTTGGGAAGTTTTGTTATTGTATATTTAGATGATATTTTGATTTTCAGTAAGACTTGGGATGAGCATATGATGCATATCAGAAGAGTTTTAGAGAAGTTGGGGGAGGAGAAGTTGCTGATTAATCTGAAAAAATGTAGTTTTGCAAAGAAGGAGTTGGTATACCTAGGATTTGTTGTCTCAGAGGAAGGTCTTAAGATGGACCCAAAGAAGGTGAGGGCTATCATTGAATGGCCTACGCCAAGGAGTACTTCTGAGGTAAGATCTTTTCATGGTTTGACAAGTTTTTATAGAAAGTTTATCAGGAATTTTAGTAGCATTTGTGCACCCCTAACTGAGACAATGAGAGGGGATAGAAAAGAGTTTAGATGGACTAAAGGAGCAGATAAAAACTTTGATACATTGAAACAGAAAGTCATAGAGCAACTTGTTTTGGCACTTCCAGATTTCAAGTAGATTGTGATGCTAGTGGCAGTGCTATAGGAGCTGTTTTGAGCCAAGAAGGTAAGCACATTGCCTATTTTCATGAGAAGCTTAATGATGCCAAGAAAAAGTATTCTGTTTATGATCATGAATTTTATGCAATAGTTTTGGCTTTGAAGAAATGGAGACATTATCTATTGCCAAAAGAGTTTGTTTTATATACTGATCATCAGGCTTTGAAGTATCTTAATAGTCAAGGAAAGTTAAATCAAATGCACTTAAAATGGGTTGAGTTTTTGCAGAGTTATACTTTTGTTTTGAAGCATAGGAGTGGGAAGTCCAACAGAGTTGCAAATGCCTTGAGTAGAAGGCAAAATTTGTTGACAGAAATGAAGATAGAGGTTGTTGGGTTTGATGAGCTCAAAAGATTGTATCCTGAAGATCCAGATTTTGCAGAGGCCTGGAAAGCTTGTTTGGAACCTGTTACTTTGGACAGAACAAAATGGTTGGATTTCATAATCCAAGATGGCATGTTGTTTAGAGGAAGCTAGTTGTGCATTCCAAGGAGTTCCATGAGAGAGAACTTGATTAAGGAGAAGCATAGTGGAGGATTGGATGGACACTTTGGTCGAGATAAGACCATTGCTATTGTTGGTGAAAATTATTATTGGCCACAGTTGCAACAGGATGTGAGGAAATTTGTGCATAGTTGTAGAGTATGTCAGATGGCGAAAGTGGCAAGTCAGAATACAGGTCTATATTAGCCATTGCCTGTACCAGAAAAGCCATGGGATGATATCAATATGGATTTTGTTCTTGGTTTACCAAGGACACAGAGAGGACATGATTCTATTTTTGTGGTGGTGGACATATTCTCGAAGATGGCACATTTTATTCCTTGCAAGAAGACTAATGATGTTGTTCATATTGCAGAGTTATTTTTCAGGGAGGTGAGATTACACGGTCTACCAAAGAGCATAGTTTCAGATTGAGATACCAAGTTTGTTGGTTATTTCTGGAGGACATTGTGGAAGAAGTTGAAGACATATTTGAAGTTCAGTTCTGCACACCATCCATAGACTGATGGACAGACTGAAGTGGTGAATAGGAGTTTGGGTAACCTGCTACAATGCTTAGTAGGAGATAAGTCCAAGGGATGGGATTTGATTTTACCATAAGAAAAATTTGCTTACAACAATTCTGTCAATAGGAGTACTGGTAAATCACCATTCCAGATTTTATATGGGAATAGTCCAAGAAATACTTCAGAGTTAAGGAATCTGGACAAAGGAGAAAAGACAAGTGTTGAGGTTGAAGACTTTGCAGAACACATGAAGAATTTGCATGAAGAGGTGAAAAAGCACATTAATAAGATGAATATTCAGTACAAGGCTAAGGCAGATCAGAAGAGGAGATATAAGGAGTTCTAGGTAGGAGATGAAGTCATGGTTCACTTGAGAAAAGAAAGGTTCCCAATTAGAACATACAATAAGTTGAAAATGAAGAAATTTGGACTGTGCAGAATCCTGAAGAAGCATGATTCAGGAAATGCATATGAGGTAGAGTTGCCGAGTGGGATCAATATTTCCCTTGTGTTCAACATTGCTGATTTAACATAATATCATGAAGGTTGCACAGAGGATGGACCAACAGAAGAACAGTGGAGTATTTCGGCATCTACTTCAATGGAGGAGATAGAAGAGATCTTGGATAGCCATGTGGGAAGTACTCAGAACGAACAATATGAAGAATATCTGGTGAAATGGAAATGAAGGCCTGTTGAAGATTCTTCTTGGTTGTGTAAGGCAGAGGTTGACCGTTTGGGTTTTCTTCACACAAACACCTGAGACGTGACAGGGTCACTTCTCAAATTACCTTGGGTGTCTGATTCAGGAGCATCCAGTGGTGTAAGGGCAATCTTGCATCACCCAAAAAAAAATGTGTTTCAAAATTGTTGATGTTCTTTCCATTTATTTTCAAAATTTGTGGTTTTGGTTCCATAATCGCTTGAATAATGATGTAGAACTTTCAGTTTTTCCAAATTGCTAAAAATAGCAACTTGCGATTTTAGGAAAGTTTGCATTTGGGCACGGATTGAAGTGAAAATTTACAGGAAGCTTCATAACTGAAAAATAAGACCCTTGGTGAAGGAATCACACAAAGATCATTATCGAGATGAAAGATATTAAAGTTTTTGTTTCCCAAAAAACACCTGAAAATTATTCAAACTCAGGTTTGAGGCACTAAACGGCCCCGTACGAACCCGAAAATGGTCAGAACTGGCATAGCAAGTTCTTAGCGCGTAGAGCACTTCGCGAGCTTTCTGACGTATAAAATGGTTCGTCAATCGAACACCCAGATCAAAAGTTATGGCTCTCGAAAATTGACCTATTTTTGGAGGGAGATGCAAATTTTGAAATTAGGTTGTTGGCCGCCAAAAAGTTTATTAATAACCATTTTTGGGAACCCTAGGCAGTAGTAGAGTTAAGGGGGCGAGTGTAGAGTCAAGAATAAAACATAAACCCTAGCTGATTTTGGGTTACAGAAGTAAGAAGATTCCAGAGCCTGGTGAGGTGTAGCTGTAATGTGTTGCAGCCTGTGGATGATTGATTCCTTTGATTGTAATTGAGCTTTTGTAATGTAATGAGTTGTCCAGATCGATAAAGAAATATTCTATTTTCTATGTTCCATTTCTGTTGTTGTGTGTTTTATGATTTACCCCCTTCATCATCTACACACCTCATTTTGTTGTTTTCTTTGTGCTTCTCTTTCTACATTTGTTATTTCTTCTCGTTGTTGTCTTCAATATTCCCTTTGATATTCTCTTCGATATGCTCTTTTATATTCTCTTTCTTGCTCCTCACATTCAAAATTCATCCTTAGATGAACCATTATTCTATACAATCGAAAGGTATCTCTATTTAATGTTTCTTCTTGTAAGGTAAATATTTGTAAAAAAATATTACAAAAATGATTATCAAATGAGTGCAAAACATAAGAAAAAAGTATATGTTACGCAATTTTCTCTCTTAAAATTGTGTTAACTTCAAAAATATTAACCTTGATATATTTTTAATATTAAGTTAATATTAAAAACTTTAATCGACATATATTTTTAATGGAATAATCAATTTTCTCATTTATTAATCTTTTCTAACTAAAATTGTGTTCACTTTAAAAATATTACCTTGATATATTTTTAATATTAAGTTAATATTAAAATTAAAATTATTTAATGGAATAATCATTCTTATGGCTATAATAAAAATATTAATAAGAGTTGTTTTCTCATTTATTAATCTTTTCTAACTAAAATTGTGTTAACTTTAAAAATATTAACCTTAATATATTTTTAATGGAATAATTTTAAGAGTGAAAATTGCTTTAACTTATACTATTTTCTTATGTTTTGCACTCATTTGGCAATCATTTTTGTAATATTTTTTTTCAAATATTTACCTTACGAGAAGAAACATTTAATAAGATACCTTTGGATTGTATTAATGGTTCGTCCAAGGATGAATTTTGAATCTGTGGAGCAAGAAAGAGAATATAAAAGAGCATATTTAAGAGAATATCAAAGACGACAATGAGAAAAAAATGATAAAGAGAAGCACAAAGAAAACAACAAAATGAGGTGCGTAAGGAAAGATATCATAAATATAAGGTTGAATTAACAATTGAACAATTGGAAGCACATAATCGACAACAATATAATATGACAAGAAGAAGTCATGCGGAAACATCTGAACAAGTAACTAACTCTAAAAGAGAAGAAAGACAAAACCCTGATTGTCAAACAACTGAAAGGTACTATCCTCGACCAAATGCACAAGATGAAAATTCTATAGAGTATGTACCTGAAACTACAAATAATGCACCTCAACATGAAATAAACGTCGCTGTTAGAAACAATGTAGAAAATACACCCAACCCCATTGAAATGCTTCACAGAAATTTTAATACTCTCCAAATGCATTATCGACATGGCCTAGATAGCTTTGTTTCAACAAGCATGTGTTATATTTGTCAAGAATGTTACCTTGGGATAAAGGTTTCTCACACACCTCAAGGTCCTATATGTAATAGATGTCGACAAGAGAAAAATAATAATTGATTTTCAACATCAAATAATATGGATGCAGGCTCACAACCACAAGATCTTGCAAACTTGACACAAGTGGAGAAAATGTTGATAGCACGTGTCAACCCAATCCTACAAGTGACACATGCAATTGAAGGTTAATACAAATATAAAGGACACACAATCAATTTTCCACTAGAAGTAAAATTTTTGCCACATCGTATAAAAGATTTTCCAATCATTATTGTTTGGAGGAGGGATCAACGTGACACAAATTACAACTTTATAGTCAATAGAGAGTGAGTGTATAAGGCACTCAAATACAAAATTGAACATGACTTGAGTTCTATTTTGATGTTCAAATAGATGAAACTACTCTTAGTGAATTTTCATCAATCTCCGATGAAAATATTTTCAAAAAGCTAAACTCAGTACATATGGAGTTTGATTCAGATGCAATTGAAATTGTATTTGTGGGTCCATTAATGGATCTATGGATGAAGGAAATATCATTGATCACACAACATCAATGGCTTCAAGACCACCTAATGCTCAGAAAGAGATGGAATTAATCCATGCATGAGTAAATAACCCTGATGTAGATCCAGGAACATTGATTGATTGGCCAGGAATTGGTGCATCTTCTATTGATGAGTACTCCACATTAGGCTTGCTTGATATGACATTTCCAACATTATTTCCCGATGGTAGATGTGACTGGCTAGAACTACGCATGAGACGAGTACATCTACATGAGTTTGTGAAACATATATTTTGATATAGAGATCACCGTTTTGGTCTACACTCACGATTTAGATATTACATGATGTGACATCGTGCACATAATTCATCTGTAGTGTTTGCAAAAAGAGGTCTTCAAGATATGTCGATCACCATCAACGAGTTGTGTGAACATATAGAAAATGTGTCCCACTCCCATCTAGCAAATCACTTGATGCGGTTTGAAACAACATCAACGGGTACAAGGTCATATTGAGTAAAATGTCGTGCAGAGTTAACAAATATGCTTCAACAAATTGGCTCACCAACAATATTCTTCACTTTGAGTGCAACCGATATGTATTGGTCAAATTTGCATGCACTTATGCCTGGAACACCACCAATAGATCCATGACAAGCCCAAAATTAGAGAACACAAAATATTATTGATTATCCTCATATAGTGGCACAACATGCACCTGTGACATACAAGTTTTAGGAAACAGATACTAGAAAAAGGAATGAATGTAAAAGATTATTGGTCTAGATATGAATGACAACATAGAGGTTCACCATATGTGCATGGATTTTTATGGATAGAAGGAGCACCAAAAATGGATAATGTTGATTGGATAAATGATCAGGAAAGAAAAAATGCAGAGAAATACTTCCATTTAATTATTCATGCATGGAATCCTAGAGAAGATCCACATCAATGAAACATACAGGTATGTTATCAATCATTTTTTAAAGATTATAATTATATATAAACTTTATGTTTTAGTGTAAATAATAAATATTAATATTTTTTGAATGATAGATATTCCAAAATTTTGTTCAACATCCATGTCTTCGAAATATAGGACAACTTACACAAGTAGATATGGAACATGACTATGAAGAGATTCTAAATTTTGTAGAACGACATACAATGTGTAGAGAGGGTGCATGCCTACGTGAGAAAAGGGAATGGATGATTTGCAGGTAAGATTTTAAATCTTTCACAATTTTTTTTATAAAAATTAAATATAAAATGACTGCAATGAAATAAAAGTATGTTATTATGAATTGTAGGTAAAATGCTCCATGGCCCATGAATGTCAGGGGATCAAAATTATTTGAAGACTCAGAGACAAGTGAAAAAATTTTGAACCTACAAGAAATGATGATAGAGTTAATACACACAATCTCTACATACTTCAATTGTGGAGAGAAAATATAGATTGGCAACATGTTCTTTCCAAACATTGTGTAATTAAGTGTATTGCCAAGTATACAGCCAAGACAGAGAAAATACCATAAAGTTATCATCAAATGTTGATGCAACTTGCAAACATGGAAAACACTAATGATTTAGCCTCAAGAGCATATAGGAGAGTTCTTATTGAATCAATTATAGAAAAAGACATTGGGGGACAAGAA
Organism: Cunninghamia lanceolata; assembly: GCA_027924645.1. Lineage (NCBI taxonomy): Eukaryota > Viridiplantae > Streptophyta > Pinopsida > Cupressales > Cupressaceae > Cunninghamia > Cunninghamia lanceolata. The sequence goes on from BSBN01000077.1 coordinate 1,245,929, forward strand.
ACATGTCACATGCTATTAGAACTTCCATTAGTAGAGAGCAATAGAAAATTTGTCAATGTAATGTCTCACGTGAGGTATTCAAACCTATAGCTAAAAATAATGAAGATAATTATGATGAACATACACAATCTTTTATTGATGTATACAAAAGCAGGTATTTTTCATGGAAAGTGTTTCACTTATAGATGCGGCTAGATCATGGATATATAATCCAAGAAAAGTTAGAGATAACAAATGGGAAGCAAGGGAAATGTTAGCTATTATGAGAGTATTTCTGAGGTTGTATCCATCCTTGAACGTGAATCAGATAAATTGGTTGATTTTTGTTGGTCTGAGCTCTTGCTTTACAAACCATTTCGTGATATAGAAAGAGATATTGGTTTTCAAAATGATGCAATAATATCAAATTGGGAGTCATTTAATTATAATCCTTGGCATTGGAATGAACAACTACCTCGGAAGATGTTTAAAATAGCAGTGATTTTGAAATTGAAGATAATCAACCTCTTCAAGGAAACACAACAGAAGTTCATAGACAAACACCATTGTCTAATGAATATCAAGGTGAAGACTACACAAATAGGGCAATGAAGTTCATAGACACAATGAAAGAAAATGCATTTCTCATATGTGATGATATACCGCAAAATATCAATTATACATTAGGTGTCGAACATACACAAAAAAAAATACATTGCCATTATGTAGGAGTCAAGGACAACACTGAGAGGGGGGGTGAATCAGTGTTGTGTGAATTTTCAAATCTTTTTACAAACTTTAACTTTCAAAGCACAAGGAGAGAAAGATACCATTGATTTCTCAAATACATATGCACATGCCTATGAATGCATAGAGACAACAAAACTTCATAAGTAAATCATACACACACAGAGAAGATTATGACACAAGATTTGCACGAGTGGAAAACCCTCCAGGGGTAGAAAAACCACTCCAAAACTGTCTCACTAGCTTAAGCAAAACCTCATTGGTTACAATATTTAGAAGCACCAACTTCAAGGAGCACCAACCCCTAATACAAAACAAATTAAATACAAGAACTCAGAGGGTTTCTCTGTTTCAATACAAAACATTTCTTCTCTCACATGTGTCTGTCAAATGGCCATTCATCTCATCTACCCAAATCATATACAAAACTTAGATATTCAAAATAATCAACCCCGTATCCTGATCCACTCAACAACACTACACCAATCCATCTGCCAAGCCAATATATACAAGATGACTTTTCATATTTTGTCTTCTCTCCACAACTGTTTCAATCCTTGATATTCTTACATTTGCAAATACGATCTCTTCAAATTCTCTGTCCTGCAAATCCATTTTAGTGAGCATAAAACCTTTTATATTCTGCACAAGATAATTCAGTGATCTTCAATATTACCCCTGTCAAAAATAAAATCAATCTGTTATAAAGAAAACATTTCACATTGACCCTGCAATCAATTGATCTTTCATTTTTATTTCTCTTCACATTCCTCATAATTTCACCTGCAAGAAAATATTCCTCAGTCTTTTCATATTTCCCTCTGCATTTTAAATTCTTCAATAAAATCTAATCAATGCTCTATAAATAAAAAAAACTCTGAGAACTTTTCATCTTCTCAAACCCTTCATCTTCTCCTTCACATTCTTCATTTTCTTTTCAACAGAACTTCAAAAATCTTTTTGCCTTGTATAAAGACTTCATAAAAAATCTCTATCAACTTTATGTTCATCTGCAAAAAATCTTTTTGTCTTCTCTCAAAAAATCTTCTTCTTAACAATATTTTAGATAAATAAAAAATCTTTCAACATATCTCTTTTAAAAAAAAATCATCTTAAAAGATGCTTCATATTCCTGCAAAAATAAATCATCTCTCCATCTACCTTGAAAATTTTCTTCAATATCTTCAAACTTCTTCTAAAAAAAAAAAAATTACCTTCGTTGATTCTAATATCACCATTAAAAAATCTCTTCATAAAGATTTTCCTCTCATTTAGAAAAAGCAAATAAAAAAATCTCCTTATAAAAAATCAGATTGATGTCATAAGGGACTGACCAAAAGAATTTAAAAGAAAGTTTCTAAGTTTAAAAAGGAAACCAATTATCTTTTTTTTCTCGGGCTTCAAAAAGGCTTTAAGAACTTGAGTTAAAACCTCCAAGGCATCGGGCCTTTGATGACTATTTACGCGCCCATATATGATTTTCTTTTGGTGCTTTTCAAAACATATAGTTGGCCCCCAACACATTTAAAAGCAGGCCTGTCATAGCGATGGAAGCTCTTTAGAAGCCCGGTCAACTTAATGACCTCACACCCCTTTGGAAGGTCATCACTTAAGTGATAACTTGTAATAACAGGTCACTTTTGATTTATAAGAAAAGTGAATATGTTTTGAAAACATGACTTGCTTAGGATTTTAAAAATCATACCATATTTTTGACAAAATCCTAATACAAATTTTGCTGAGAAGAAACACATAACTGATCTAGTTTTCACTTGATCATGACTGTACCAAATCAGTCCATTATGAAGCTAATACTCCATCAAACTTAATCAAATATAACCTTTAGCAAACTCATATCACTGTATGAACTCCTGTGAACACTTGAGGTGAAAACAACCAGAAGATATAGTTTTCTATCATGATAAGTTGAACACCTGCTATGTATTATGAAGTCCTAATTCAACAAGTAAGGCAAGAACATGATCAACTTGTGTCAACATTGCTTGAATATGAACATGTATGTAAACCATTTGAACTCCTATATGATCAACATCTGAAGCACATGACTATCCTCAACACATCACTGACATCTTGATGTAACTCAATCTCGACGATCTATTCAAGAAGACTTTGCACAAACACAATTGATATCCTTAAAGCAACACACAAGATGATGTACTCCTGATGATGTACTCCTGCAACAACACATTTGACATCAATGACAACCTGTCACCATCACATTATTCATGATAATTCAAGGAACGACATGAACATGAAAATCATATCTAATTGGTGGTACCAATCAAGCTCTCCAAAATGTAGCATTCCAAGGCGTAGTCCACTTCTATTACTTGCACCAACAAGAGTAGTAGCATTCAATATCAGAGCCTCAACAATCCATTCAATACTTCAAATCCCTAGCACATATTTTGATCAATTAGTAGGAACAAGGCTGACAACTTTCCAAGAAGAGATTCAACACATAAAATACATTTTGATTGATGAAAAGAGCTTCATTGGCTAGAATTTGCTTGAGAAGGTGGACTCTCGACTTCGTCAAACATTCCCTGAAAATACAAACATGAGTTTTGGAGGTATTTCTTTTTTTTCATGATATGTATTTTATTTTATTTTTAAAACATATACTTCATTATAATAAAATTTAAGAATTAATACTACACACTAATGAAAGTCATTGTTTTTCAATATTTTCTAGGTGTATATATGATTTTGGTTGGAGATTTAGGACAATTACCTCTTGTTAATGATAAACCACCATATGGCAGTAACAAACGTGATAAACTATTATGGGAAGAATTCAAAATTGTTGTTCCTCTGGATAAAATATTTAGGCAAGAAGCAGAAAACATTCAACAACAAGGGTTTCATCAACTTCTCATAAATCTAAGAGATGCAAATCCAACTATTGATGAATGAAAGTTGCTGATGACAAGAACTAATGTTGGCATTGACGCACCAACCAATGAGGAATTTGATAGCAGTATTCATTTATTTTTCACAAGTGAAAATGTGCATAGCCATAATAAAAAAACTATGCTCATTGAAACAGTTTGTTGCATGTAGCATTTCAACAAAAGTGGGTGGTGTCAATGCAACAAAAGTAGGTTAGAATGATGAACTTGATTTGAAGTTATTAATTGCTAAGGATGCAAGGTTCATGCTAACTTCTAATCTTTGGATAGAAGCGGGTCTTGTAAATGGATCTCTAGGGTATGTTTGAAAAATAATATACAAAACTGGAAAGGCACCATCGGAACCATCGACATATATTATGGTTGAGTTTGATAATTACTTTGGAATACCATTAGAAGATCATTTTCCATGTATAGTTCCAATTACACCAATACAAAGGGGCCACACGATTCAAATACCATTAAGATTGACATGGGCATTAACGATACATATATCATAGGGTTTAACTCCTTCAAAAGCCACTATTGACATAGGGCATGTAAAGAAAGAACATGATTGACATTTGTTGCTATATCTCATGTAAAATCATTACAAGATCTCAGAATAATGCCACCATTTACATATGACCGTTATGAAAAGATGAAGAAGGGAAAACAACTTGGTAAGAGAAAAGTTGAAGAACAAAGGCTAAAATTATTAGAAGATCAAGGTATATAGAATAGAGCATAGAGAGAAGAGCAGAATAGTAGAGCATACAGAGAATAGCAGAGAAAAGCGGAATAAAGCATAGTAGGGCATGCACTATTTTTATATTCTATCAGGGGTATTACACATTTGAAAAAAGATTGAACTATCTTTATTTGTAACCCTATTTTTACAGATGAATATATACATGGCGCTCTCTTTTTTTGGTGGAGTTTTTTCTTGAAAGAGTTTGTCCACATATATTTTGTGTTATAATGGTTTACTAATTTTAATTATTATTTGCTAAATTGATCATGTTCACAATCTTTATTTTAATCTCATAAAAAATATCTCAAATTTGCATATTCTATAACTTGCTAGAAACCTACTTTAATATCAAAGTTGAATGAATATTAAAACATTGTTTATTTCTAATGTTATGTTCTCTAAATCTAATGAAGCAAACCATGCAGTTTTACTTCATTAAACTAATAATAAAGCATGCAAATATGCTTCACTAAACTAAACAATAAAAAAACTTTTAATTGTGCAATTACATCTTGATATAATGCCATCATTTATGTACATATGGCATGGACATGGACACTCTCTAAGGGAAAGTTACCGAATGATAATTTTATTTTTGATGACATATATTTGGTTAACATTTAGTATCATATATGTGGTTTTTTTAAATGTGTGGCAATATATATCTTTTGGTATAATAAAAATGAGTACTGAAAATTTGAAAGTTATGTTGATTACTTTAAGTTCCTCTATGAATCCAAGGTGACAATGAGCTTGGATGTTAAATTTTATAATCTACAAATAGATATTGGAGATTTTTGTGACTGATCAGTTGTCGTATATCATGAGCTTTGAGATCTTTACCTTTTTGGATGTATTTGGATGGTCACTATTAGGCCAATGGTGATCATCAACAAGCACACTCTTTACAATGAGCTCAGTATGAGATTCCTTAAGGGACAATCGTGAATTAGTTATGATGTGGGCCTAGTTGAAGAATGGTTGCTTGTTGTGTTAAAATTCAAGTACTCTCTCAGATTCCAGGTGCATTAAGGCATTCCATCATTCAAGTTGTTACATGCACACTATAGTATACCTACCTTGTATATCGTGAAGTTTAACGTGACTATCAAAATTTGGCCTAATCTTTATGAAACCTATAATGAAGAGGTTACCGGTGCATAAATGGCTCACTATGTGAAAGAGTTTAGAAAAATTATTTTGTTATGGCAACAAATATATATGAAATATTTTTTGACAAATGTTTAGAGACTATTTACACATTGTATCTATGGCTCAATTCAATTTTGAAATATTTTTTGTAAATGTTGTTGTAATGGTAATAATGGGTATGATAGCATTTTTTTATTTCTATCACACAATATTGTCATCAATTTTAGGAATTAAAATAATTATGATTAAGGTTTAAAATGAGCATTCAGGTTACAATTTAAAGTAATTAGGGTTAAGGTTTAAAATATCTTTAGGGTATAAAATAATTTGGATTAGGGTTTATAATAATTATATATTATTTTATAATGTAATATATACTATTATATATTATATATAATATAATAATATATAATATAATTATATTATATATTATTATCATAATATTATTATTATATTATTAAATTTTATTATTAGGGCTTATAATAATAATGGGAAGGGTTAACATTTATAATAATGTAATAATAATATAAATATAATATTATTATATTTAATAATGTTATACTATATAATTATGATTTAAAATAATTAGGGTTTTTGATAATTAGGATTATAGAATAGATAGGGTTTACAATAATTAATTAAAAACATATGATTAACCCTAACCCTAACTCAGACCATAAACCTTATTTTAACCATAATTTTAACTCTAACCTTAATTTAAACCATAATCATAAGATTACAATTAGCATAGATTTCTCTAAAGATATATACGCTAACTGTAACACTAATTTAAATCATAACTCTAATCCTAATCATAATTGTAACTCTTGAAAAACCTTAATCGTAATCCTAATTCTAACCCTAACCCTAACCCTACCAATAAAAACCCTATTTCTAAATCCTACCCTAACCCTAATTCTAAACCTATTTTAAAATTACGAGTAGGGTCAGGGTTAAAAATTTAATTAGTATTTTAATTAGGGTCAAGATTACAATCTTTAGGGTTAGGGTTAGTGTTATGGTTATGATTACACTTGCGGTTCCGAATGTCACTAGAATATTTATATTTTAAAAATATATCTAAAGTACGCCGAGAGATATCCTTCTCAAGGTGCCTATTTTTTAATCAATTTACCAAATTTAAGTGCAATAGGTGCCTTGAGAGGGATATCTCTCAGCGCATTTTAGATATATTTTTAAAATATAAATATGCTAGGGTTTACAATGATCTACTCCCAAATATCTAGCTAGGGTTCTCATTGTATCTATTATAGATACTGCAAGAAATTGATGGAGAGGAAGATGATTTGATATATGTATGAGAGTATAGAAACTAATAGAGTTAGAGGATAATAGAAGAACTAAACATGACAAAACTCTATTATGACAACACAAAATGAAGCACCTATTCAATAAGAGTGCAACTCAAAGATGTTTTAGGTTGGAGACTTAGTCCTCATGTAGAATGCAAGACTAGAGGATAGAGGAAAGCATGAATATTTTGATAGTAATGGACGGTAATTTCATGGAATTTTTGGTTCATTGCCAGCATCTCAAGTATTATTTCTCTTGATTGATGAAGTATTTATTGGTGTACATTTTATTTTTCTATTTTCCATTGTGTAGTTGTCACCCTTGTTGATCATAGTGAAATGTGTTTGTCCTAGGTCCCCCCTTTTATTGTGTTGTACCTTGTCGATTGGTTCTATCTTTTATCTTATTGTTTCAAGAGTGTTTTGTGATCTACTTCCAAATATCTAGCTAGGGTTCTCGTTGTATCTATTATGGATACACATTCCCCAATAGAGCCAATGTTGACCTCTATCTAAAATCTTGATTAAATATGGTGTCTTTGATCATTGTGGTATCTTTGTATCAATCTAGATATGTCCTACAGGTCATGTTTTGTTGCATTCCCTCACCACATGTTTTATAAATGTGTTCTTCTCCTTTCATTTGTAGTGGTGTCATATGAGTTGTTTTGGTACCTTTCCTCTTTCTTCCATGTTGTGGTACCTTGTTTTGTGTTGTGGTGTGTTCTCATTTCCTAATTTAACTCCTCCCTTGTTCCCACATATAGTTGATACCACATGTTTTCCCTTTGTTATCATTTTTACCACAAGGTCAATGTGATTCAACGAGTTATCTTCACTAACTTTGTTATGGTGATTCCTTTGGTTCGCAGTGAGTTCTCTTGGTTTACAATGATCACTAGTGTTACTATATGCACATCCAGTGTTGTGCTAACTTCCTTCTTGATGCCTTGGTCTTTTGTGGAGAATGTTGGTGTTGGACTTGCTTAGTTTGCATGTGATTGTGGAAGCTACACTTTTAGTTCTCAGGTGCATGGCTCATTTATTTGTGTGTTCAAACCAACAAGGTGGTTTTATTGCTAGGGCGTACTAGTGTGATGGTGGGGAATTATTTGTAGGGTCGTGGTGTTGTTTGTCCCTCTTAGCGGTGACCCATTCTTTTAAGATCATTGTGGTTGTTCCAAGTTGCCTTATGGTAATGCATTTCCCTTACAGTAGAAATATTTGGCATGCAACATGATCCCCTTGTCTCCATGGTGCATCCATTACTCGTCACGACCATATCTTCAGTGGCAGTGCTCATATGGTAGTATGGTGACCGGCATGGTGACTAAGTTTCTATCTAATGGTTGCATGTGTGCTTATTTGATCATATCTGCTTTGTGGAAAGGTCTTGTTAGCCACATGTTATGTATTGGCTTCCATGGTGACTCAAGTTTTCATTTATTCATGTCTTTTACATTTCTTCATTCATGTGTGGATCTCAATTGTTCTTTGCTCACCATTGATCATCTAATATATCTAGCTCCACATGGATGGTGGGGTTTCAAATGAGGTTCAAAATGTTTACCTAGCCTACCCAATACTATTCAATCTCACCTACCTCAACCCTATACTATGAGTTTGTAGGTTACTTTCAAATGCATGGCTCCTATAGATGACTTAGTAGTGGCTAGTAGTTTCTTCGACATTTAAGGGATTCACCCTATTCTCTTGATAAGTGTTCATGTGTTACAATAGGGTTTTGATCAAAGGTTTACATTGAGCCTTGTGCATGGTCATGGCAGGCTCACTCATTTCAAATTCTTCCTTCTTTGACATGGTAATGAGTTTAATGTTTATCTGATTGATGGGGTATCCCATGGTGGTCTCACTCGTGGTTTCATGGTTTCTCTTTGCTATTGTACATCCTTGCATTTCGTAATTATGAGGTTGTGGCTTGAATGTCTTCACGGGTTTGATCTTCCATGTTCCTATGCAATCTTTTGAGAGTTGCTTACATCTCGTGGTCAACTTGAGGTTGATGTGACATAAATTTGAATTTGCCTCCAACATCTATGAGGCCAAATGTTATATAATCATAATTGGAGAAGGAAAAAGGGTTGATTATTGGCATGGTTGCAAAACTAAGAGAGAAAAGAAAGAGCAAAGGTTGTTTTGCATCTTGTATTCAGTCGAGCATTTGGATATTGAATGTATAAGTTGGGTTCTATTATTTCATTACTTCATTTATATTGTATCCTATTTGAGGAATGAGTACAAATGTATTTTGTAACTATCGAAATGTGTCCTTGAATGTTTCACATGCTTTTGATAGTCTTATTGAGTATCGTAATCACATTTGTTGGTTTGATGGTTTTGACTTGTTTTTAATTGAGAAGTTTCTAAAAGTCATTATAATTTTTTATGAGGCATCCTATCAAAGTTGCATAAGAAGTATGTGAGTTCATTGATGGATTATTAAGATATGCTCGTGTGGTTGCTCTACAATGTATTCTGCTTATAGTCTTTGTGTGTAAAGCCTAGCTTATATGCAAAATTGTGAAGCATAGTCTTCATTGTCATCTTCTATAAGGTGTCATTTCATGGTTTACTCTTGTAATGTCCTTAATTTGTGAAATCTTGACTTTTCTACCCATATGGGATAAAGGCACCAATCATTCCACCACACCTACATGAAAAATAAAAAATCAACCTTTAGGAGTAGTAATATAGTTGTTCCACCACATTTCATAATCTTGTTGCCCAAGGTTCTGCAAAGTGTTTGTATGTTTCAAAATTGGCTTTCATATAAAGGAATGGTATGGTATCATCATGACAATGATTTGTGAAGCGAGATGAAGTACAACAAAATATTAATAGGTTAAGAAGAAATCATCCTAGTCTCCACATGGTTGGTGCATCTACTTAGATGTGTAAAATCCTTAGTTCTAGGTAAACTAGCATATTGGTACTTAGTGACACTCAAATAGGAGTCTCATGTGCATTGGGTATGATTTTACTCAAGGTTAGTTCTATTATTGTTGCTCTTAGACATCTTAAAAATACACCTTAACAATCACCCCCTTGATTTAGTAGAACCTAAAGAAGAAGAAGGATCTACCTATCCTTATCCATTAGTCCTTTCATATCACTATCTAATCATAAGTCCCACTTCTCACATTTGGTGACATACCCATGGCCCTCGATGTTAGTGTAAGAAAAGATAAGGGAATTTATCTTATAAAATGTAACTAGGTCACATCCTATGGTGCATATGCATGCTTGTTTACATCTGCTATATGTGAGGTATTTTTGGTCTACTCATGGCTACCATTAGGGCATGGTTGGTCAAGACCGAGGTTTTACATCTATATTATCTTGTTATGGCCTTGTGGAACACCATTCTAGGTTTTGCAGACACTGGAGAAGAAGAAGATTTTCCCTAATCCTATCCATTGGCCCAAAACCATTGTCTCCTTGTTGATGTGTCCTCTCTACCTAAGATATCTCGTTCCCCTTGCCTCAACTTGAGTAATGATAATAGAGGAGAGGGCCTACTATCTTAAGAACAACAAAATGACAACTTTGTTGGGGACCAACTCTAGTTAGTCCCATCCTAGGTTACATGAAGTTGAACACTTTGTTGGTAATAATACCCTAAAAGTGCTTCTATCTTGGTGGTTTCTCTTGCCTCAAGGATTTCCTCATTCCATGAGGTGGAAACTTTGTTGTCACAATGTCAAAGATTTGTTGTGGATACATGCCTGCTATTGGTACTACAAGTCATATCCCAAGTTGGTGTGCAATAGTAGTTTAAGGTACATGAAAGTGTCTTCTTTCTCCTCCTCTCTTAAGATAAGGTTTCTTTCTTGCAAAGAAGTATACCTTTGCAAAAGGAATATGGTTCAATTTTAGCATGACAAAGGTTTTGCAATCATGGATCATTGGTTTGAAGATGACTCTAGGTGTAGTTATAAGTGCTCATATAGTTCATGGTATGCCTCTAGCCCTAGATATCATGTTGACAAGTATGATCTAGATTATTATAATGATTCCTCATATGAAAGCTCAAGTGGTTATTCACCTAATTCCAAAAGTCAAGCCTATTGTAAAACCATGTCATACTCAAAGCCATTTAGGCAAGAGCTTGTAGATTTAGTAACCAACATAAACATGCTTGACCTAGATATTGAGCAGTCTCTAACTTAGCTCACATCTTTAAATGCCCAACATGTTGGGTCAGTAATGTTTGATGATGAACATGTTGATCTTTTGTTGAACTTAGTGAGCCAATTGCACGTGTCACTAACACTACCTTTTTGTCCAAGATTTAGAAAACTTCAGAAGGCGGGATGATGAGTTAGTTTTTGACTTTCATATTAGGTTTTTTGTTGCTATTAATCATATCCTAGGTGAATATAGGCCTACCAAAAGTGTATGCATTGACATGTATTGTGAGGCTTTCCATCCTGGTACAAGTTTGCTTCACCCATAATATAAACCAAAAAATTTATACATGGCTTTTGGGTGAGTAAATGTTGTTCAAGTCTCATATTCCATAAGTATCCTGCCTCAAAATGCTGATGGGGATGAACTTATAGCTTCTTATGGTCAGCTTGGTGGGTGGATTCATGAATATGATGGTGTTATGTGTACAAATGAGGGAGCTAAAGCACACAATCTTTTTTGGTTGAGTTAGATGTACTTCCCTACTTTGTTGATCTTGAGGATGATGATGCTAGCACCTTCCTTGCTAAAGAAATGTTTGATTTAAATGTTCCTGGTCATGAAGTTTTTTGCTTGGATGATTTTTTATAGTTTGTCTTGAAGGAGATATCTTATGTTAATGAGGATTATGTTGAGGACACATTTATAAACTCATTGTGTTGTAAATATGCAGCCATATAGACTAATTCCTCATAACCCAATAAGAGATTAAATGTGCAAAAAACTAAAATCCACATGCAAAAGAAAGACAATCATACCATCAATGGTGACACAAGATATACCCTGGGAAAACCCTCATAGAGGGAAAAACCCAGGCTCCAAAAGCATGCATCTCTCATGTATTATTCAGTAATAAACAACAAATACATATGTAGAGATAACCTCTGAAACAACAAGCTCTCTGTACCTTTCAATCCATGTGAACAAGCATGTAACCATACATCCCATGCCATGCTTCAAACCCTCAACCAACCAACCTGCAAGAGAAGCTACAAACCCAACCAAAGGCAATAAGCCTTCACTCAACCTCTTACAACAACTATCCGTGTGTTTGCTTTTATAGACATATGCTCACACAAATACAACATGTGGTATTGTAATACCATTTTCCCCAAAACCATGTGTCTAAAAAACCATTGACCCCACATTTGATTATTAGTATTAAATTTTCCCAATTAATCAAATAATTACAAATAAAGTAATTAACCCAATGTTACATACAATGAATACAAGTGGCGTCCAAATAAATATCTAATGTGGCTAAACGCATCACGTGATGCACCACAATTAAATATTTATTTTACATAATAAAATAATACCAATGTTATGCAAAGGTGTACAACATACCTACTCCAACATTCTCCCACTTGTATACATTGCATGAGGGATCAACATGTAAACTCAAAACATCAAGGGAAAACCATCTATGTGCCCAACATGTACCATATAACCATCCATGTGCTCCATGTGCTCCAAGATACCTACAACAAGAATCCCCTCATCCTCCATCTAGCCAACAATGAAGAATAAGATCCTCTAAAGAGATGCCACACTAAAATGTCACATAGAAGTAAGAAACTTGCATCAACTGATATCCAAACACAAGCACCAAATCCAATGGTAACAAATAGGCTCGAGTAGCTAACAAGAATCAATCACCATAGTTGAAATAGCAACCACAACTAGTTGCTAATGCATCAACTAACCATACCTCCAAACCAAGGTATACAAAAGATAACAAGTAGACCCTATGCCAACAACATATCCAACTCAAATCACAATGATAACAAGTCCCTGTATATACTCAACCCTGCATAAAGAAGTCCTCCAAGGTAACAACACAAAGCATGTGATAAAAAACCTCAAGACCCTCCATACCGAAGCATAATGAGAACATCCAACAAAGGAATCATATGCATCCTAGAACTCCCATTGCATGAGTAAATGTCAAATCTGAAAATAGATCAAGGCATCCAAAGATCCACTAATAGCACACACATAGAAGATGTGGCTAAATCCTCTATCACATAGTGTCAAAGAACACACACATAGATATGCAAAATCTGCAAACTAAATAGCTGCAACATAACTTTCCTCAAGTCCATGTCTCTCCCAAATCCTCCATATCATAAGAGAAGAAGTCAAAGAGACTCAAAAGATCCATACACATCTCAACTCCAATGTCATGTGAACATAAATATCTAGGAAGAAGCATAAGACCAATCAAGAGAGAACATGCAAATCATAACCATGCCCTTCTATCCACACTAATGTGCTATAGCTGTGAAAAGTATGATCTCCTTTTCATTCCAAAAACAAGAAGCCTCCACAACATCCAATAACAAGATGCAAGCCTCTCTAACCAACAGGTAGATTAAACTCATAACCATCCCAAAGAAGGAATAAACCCAAAGCCACTAACCATCTCCATTACACACAATGAGCTCATAACAACTCAGGATCAAACATAATGAGATAACTAATCATATCCATGCATCTACTCCTCCAACAAGTCCTCACAACCATAATCCATACCTCAAGACTCAAGTATGAGAAGATAAGATACAAATAAAGAATGCATTTGAAAATCAGGTGGGCATACCTACCAAATCATTCATCGCTGAGTGGACCAAGAGTGGGGATGAGATTGCTCCTCCAGGATGCACCAAGCCTCAAAGACTTTATCCAAGAACAATCTCCTCAACATGTCCATTTTGGACTCACGTCCAACTGAGGTGTAGGCTCCTCAGTCTTGCTGCTGAAATCCTCATAAAAGAGTAACCATCTCAACATGTCTCTAATCCCAAGAGAACTCAAGCCTCACCTAAGTCTCCAAGTATCCATGATTACCTCAATGACCAATCCATGCTAAACTCCAAATGCAAAACCGCACGATCATGAAGCTCCCAAGCACATGATCAATGTACCCAATACCAAGAGAACCATCAAGATCATAGTCAAAGCTCCCATTACATGTTCATAACCTAGGAACACATCATGACATCATGACCTAATTGTTGCAAGTATGTGCTAACCAGTGTTGTCATTGATGCCAACATGTTTGTGTTGTCATTAGTGTCAACTGTGCTCTTGTTTTGTTACTTGATTGTGATGAGTTAGTTTCTTTGTATTGTGTTGTATAAGTGTTGAAGATGATAAGAATATGTTCCTGATATTGAATATCCAAGTGCTTTTGAGAAAATTTGGTTCATACTGAAGACAGAGTTGTGAAGATGTATTCTGACTTACTAGATATTGTCTGAGTTTTTGCTCTGCATTTCTTCTGTGTTGAAGACTGGAGTATGAGAATTGGATATGTTTTAGAGAAGTGTTTGAAGATGCTAAATCTAGAATTTGGTGGTCCGGATTGCTGTGCAGTAGAAGTTCTATTCACCAGTTTGAAGATTGTGCCTGGCAGCATTTGCAGTGTGACAGGGAGAAAGTATTTTTCTCCACATTTCTCCAGAGTTTGGTTTTTGGTCTTGTGGTTCTAGACTTATGTTTATAAGGTTCTTAGCTATCTTCATGCCAAAGGATTTGTGATTTGGTTCTCCAGAAAGCAAGTTATTGATTAGCAAAGTTTGACAGTGTCTGTTGTGAGCAATTTGTGATCTGTCTTCAAGTGAGATCTATTACAGATAGATTTGTCAGCTCCTAGGTGATTTTATGTTGTTTGTGGATGTCTCCAGATTGTGGTAAAGGCTTGTGCTTGATCCGCAAGCAATGATTGAGCTCTTGGAAATGTGTGTTCAAGCATTCTTGGTGTTTGCACAAGTTAGGCCGACTTGGATGCTAACACTCCTTGCGGATGTGGTTCGTGGATTGTAGATGCGTGTTGAAGCATGTGAAGATGTATTTGGGTCCGAGATAAGTCGTGAAGTGTCTTTCTTTCATTCATTTGCTCCACAAGTTTGTTTAGGTCTAGACCTAATTTTAATTATGTATGTTTGCCGACCTTGGAGATTGTTCCAAAGGTGTAGATTGTATTCCCGACCTTGATGTATGTTCTGAGGTTGACAATTGGTATAAATATATGTAATGAATTCGTGTGTTTGTGTGGGGAATGCAATGATGCGTAGATGAGAGTGTGTGTGTTGTAAGGGCAGTGAAGGTGATTTGTATTGTGCTTCAATAGAACTGAACTCAGGCATGTTGTAGATGCCATTATATCAGTTCATGGCAGTGAACCACCCCTCTAGGTAGTGAGCCAACCCTCGGCAGTGAGCCCTATTTGCAGTGAACATTTCTTTGGACATTGAGCCTCATTTGATTTTCGGTATTGTTACTACATTATATTGTGATCTAACACTCACCATGGTTTTTCCACATAAAAATCTAGTGTTCATGTGTGTATGGTGTTTATGTGTTAAAATTTTGGTTCTACACTTCATGTTTAATCTTCATAACAGATTAAGGAATTAAAGTAAGTGAATATGGATGTGATCTTGTTTAAGAAGAGTTAAAGTTTTTGATACAACTGAATCACGCCCCCCCCTCTCAGTTGTCTTGTGCCTTCAATGGTACTTTAGATTTGAATTTCATTCATTTCATTATCATCTTATTGCATTTGAAAATCTACAAAAAATTTGAAAATTTTGAAAAAAAATTAACATCCTAGGTTTGCATTAAGGCATAGTTTGAATCAATTTCATTGCATTTCATCTAATCTCTTATTTTTACATCAGATTTGATATAAATTACAGTAATACATCATTAATTAATCATTTGCATTGCATTTCAATGCTTAAATTGTTAGATTTTGCTTAAAATTGTGCATTTTTCATATAACCTAGTCTTGGCAATAGCTAGGGTTGGTGGTTAAAATCTTGTTTCAGATTTTACTACTCTTTTAAACACTCTTTTAGGTCTGATTTATGATTGTAGTGTTTCAGTATTGTGTGTCTTTGCATTTACATCTTAAAATTTGCATTTACACATAGTCAATTTCATTAAAAACTAGCATATTCAGTCCCTTCCTTAACAACTCGCGAACTTGTCTGTTCAACTCTTCATTCTCTATTGGAGTCATTCTATGGGCTGCCTTATTTGGTAAACTGGCTCTTGGTATCAAATCCATTTGGTGACTTATCTTCCTCTCTGGTGGTAAACCTTTTGGTACATTATCAGAGACAATGTCCTGATATTCTTCCAACATATCTGAGACTTTTGCTGGTACATCTTCACTTTTCTCCTAGCTGATCTTAGGAATCAATGCAAAGCAATGACGCTTGTGCTTCATACCCTCCAAAAAGTTCCTACCATCTACCAAGCAAATTTTGGCAGTACTACATACCTTTTCTTCCACCTCCTTAAGGGGTTCAACTTATGACAAACTCCATCCTTTGTTAGGGAATATGTGTTAGCACAATCATCATGGACAATGCACATATCATATTACCACGACCTTCCCAATAGCATATGACATGCATCCATTAGTATGATGTCACACAACACCTCGTCATGGTAGTCTCCAATCTTGAACTTGACTAAACATTGCTCATTAACCAAAGCTCTATGGTCCTTCTGCAATCATGCAATCTGATATGGATGTGGATGCCTTCTTCTTGTCAACTTCAACTTGTTAACCATCTCCTCTAAAAAAAGATTGTCAATGCTTCCACTATCAATAATAATAACACAACACTTACCTTCACATTTGCACCTTGTGTGGAATAAACTCTTACTCTAATATGGTTGTTTCTCCTCATTCAACAAGGTTCTTCTCACAACTAGGGTTTCTCCCCTTTCAGCATCTTCAGAATGCTTAGACTATGCATCTTTATCTGCATGTGCAACTCGTGCATTACCTTCAGCTCTTCTGTTTGTCCTTCCTTGATGTCCTCCACATTGGAAACGGGTTCTTCTTAAACCTCCTCTTCTAGGTCCTTGCCCAAGTCAGCCTCTTCCTCTTCCTCTTTTCTCACCATTATTTTAGTCACGAGGGTGATAGGCATTATCTCCTCTTTGATTTTGACTGGTGCTAGCTTCTTCACTTTTCTTTTGATCTTCATTTCAGTCTCCATAGGATCTTCCACCAGTCCTTCCACCTTGACCTCTTCCTCTTTGCTTTCTTTCGAATCTTTTATTCAACTTCTCTTCCACCTTCAGGGAAAATTGGTGCGCATCTTCTATGGTGGTCATTCTGACCAGGCTCATCTCCTCTTGAATACTTGGCCTCAACCCATTAATATAACGGGCTACCTTCTCCTTGTTGGCCTTTGCATGCCTGTCTTGATAGTAATCTTATAAAACTCTTCTGTATACTCCTTGACAAACTTGTTACCTTGCTTCAATCCTTTCAGCTTCTTCAACAACTCCAACTCATAGTCCATAGGAATGAACTGCTTCTTTAGTTTGTCCACCATCTGATCTCATCTGGTAATATTTCCTTTTTCTCTTCTATTTCTCTCCAACTGGACCTCCTTCCACCAAATACTGGCATGGCCCTTCAACTTCATTTTTGCAAACTTGACCCGTTTGGATCCTCCACATCTTCATACTCGAAATATTCTTCCATATCATTGATCCAATCAATAAGCTCTTTTGGATTCAGATCTCCATAATAGGTAGAAAATTTGATACTAGGTCTCTTTCTGATATTTGAAATGGCCCTCAACAACCTAGCTTCCATAGGATCTCCTACACCATCCTGTTCTTCCTCAGAGAACTCTTCTTCTTTAGCTTCATCTTCACTTTCTTCTCTTATTCTAGGATCAAACCCTCTTCGCAGCTCCTCTTGCAATGCATCGATCTGCCTCTGTAGGGCTCTAAAACCCTCTTCTGTCAAAGCATTTCTCCCACCACAGTTTCTTTGTGGAGGCATTTTGATCTCTACAACAAACCCACAACCTCAAGTCTTGGTGCAAACTGCCTCACGGTCGGCGATCTATCTGCACACTCAGGAACCCTTGCTCTCATACCACTTGATGAGGGTGAACTCCACCCAAAACACACACAATCACAATTTATAGATTTTAAATAGACAAGAACAAGATCTCAAGAGAGATTAGTTAAACAATCTACAAATTGATTTAGAACTTCTTCATTAAACTTGCCTACAAAAAGCTACAGGACTGAAATACAATTTTTAGGGTCATATGCTTGCTTATTACAGAAATATGGGTTGTCTTACAATAGAAATATCTGACTTATATAGCCTTCTGACATCTATCTGACCTCTTGATTTGCATGAACAGGACTTGCCAATCACTCCCTCTGACCATTGCCCTCGAAAAATATCCCAAGATAGGCTTTAAATACATGTCGGAACTAGTTAGTGTAATTTCCCTAATGTCGGCTTGTTTTGAAATGTGTAACTCCCATTTGGGCACCAAAATGAACCCAACTGTCCTTTTTTCCAACCCAAGAAGGATTTTCAAATTTTAAAATTTGGTAGCCCAACTTCCGGGAACCATAACTTTTGATTCGAGTGTTCGATTGACAAATCATTTGAAGCGTTGGAAAGCTCATGAAGTGAACTATGATGTTGGAAATGCGTAAACAGATTTCTGTAAACTTTTTAGGGTGTTATGGGATGTTTAAGTACCTCAAATCTGATTTCAAAACATTTCCGGGGACCTCACAAAATTGAAACTTTAATATCTTGAAATCTAGACATGATTTTGAGATGAAATTTACCAAGAATGCTTATTTCAGTATTCTAAAGTTTTGGGGGAAATTTTGGACTCAATTGCCTCTTTGATATAAGGTTACTAAAAATAGTAAGTTCTGGTATTCTTAGCCTTGTTGGAAACTTTGAAGGTTCTGAATCATTATTCAAGTGCAAATGGTATCTGAAAACACAAATTTTGAAAAGAATGGAAAACAAATCATCTTTTTTTTGGGTGATGCAAGATCGCCCTTACACCACTGGATGCTCTTGCATCAGCATGACACAATACCAACCATTGTGTAAGAAAGGATCCCATGTCAAAATTGACAAACCATAACCAACACCTCAACCAAAGACTCCAAGAGTCCTTCATGGTATCAAGATGTCAACATCTCCAAATCACATGAAGATAACCATACCCTGCCAAAGCTCTCACTAAAGTGTGATACCGAGCTATACATGGCAACAACATAAACATCAAACCCATCACTGTCAAAAGCTCCCACTAAAACATGTAACCAAGCTATCCATGACATCGTGATAACCATCTCCTACATGAAGATCATCCATGGACCCAACACAATCAAAGAATTGAATGTTATGACAACTCCCAAAAGGTTGAGTAAACCATAATCTTGAAACCAAGAAGATGAACAAAACCTGTAAACGAAACGTCAATCCAACACCACCAAAACTGCACTTGTATAACAATAATGTCATGCAAAAGTCCCAACCAAACAAGAAACATCCATGACACCATGATCAACACCAAATGTACTTGCACCAAACTTCCATCAAGTCTCACACAACTGTACCATATGGTCAATAAACATAGGTCCCATATCATGACTGTATCATGTAATACCACCTCTCTATATCTCATAATGACAAGTAAACCAATGCAACATGTGACTAAACCAAGCCACAAATTAGAATATGTATTAGCACTGAAACATATATGGGCATAGACAACCCACATCCAAGTCATATATGCAACCTGTAAGCATAGACAACCTACAACACTGCACAACCTGTAGATCTCACAATGCAACATGCAAACTCAACAATAAATGTATAATTTTGTCAGGAAGGGATATTCAGAGATAAACATATAAGTCTGCAATGACTCAAACACCAAATCATCCCAAATTTGATTTTCCATCAACTCATAAACGCACCAAAAGTCAAAGGGATCAAAAGTAGCTCAAACTGATACAAACTAAACACACCTCAGAATATCAACTCCAAACTTGCTTCACTACGTATTTCTCAGAAATATCTTTCCAACGCCTATAAGAAGTCCAAAATTTGACTCTGTATGCACCTGTTATGCTCGATCAAAGCTCAAAATGAACATATGGATTCCAACTCTCAAAAATAGTCAAAATGGAAAAAACTGATCAAATCTCTATCACCATTGCGTGGTATGTGGAAAGAGCTTTCCGTTGACTATAAGAAGTAAAAAATCTGAGATGTTGGGTGAAAGTTATGCCCCCTGGAATAAATCTGCCCTCCTAGACTTATAAGCTAAGCCCGGGTGGCTCTCTGGTGATTGCTAGGTGGTGGCCTGGTGGCCCACCCATGGCAGTGGCACCTGGGTGGCACCCTAGTGGTGCATAGGCAGAGAGGGAGTGGCGGAATTGAAAATGGATTTCAAAAGGTTTAAATTTTGCAGTTTGAAATGTTTTTAATAAAATATTATTTAATTTTTTAGGGGTTTTAAAACCCCATGGGGTTGGCTAAGCCACGACCCTAATTCCCCACAGGACCAGATGCCCGCGCCAGGGGGGATAAGCCCCACTAGCTGCAGAGTCAGCTGCCTAGTGGGGGTTGGTCGCTGGCCTGCACAGGGCGTGCAGCAGGGCTGCAACGTAGGAGGGTACGACCCCCCTAAAAAAATTCTTTTTTTAAATAAAAATTGTATCAAACATAAGGAATTTTTTTTTAACGACCATACCTACGCGATTGTAGAATCTTCTGACAACCTATACCGCCGATTCTGCCTGTGATTCCATACAGAATCTTTAAAGATTCTCTAGGGCACAAAATAGGGCGAATATTTTTTGTCTTCAAAGATAGGTGAATTATATGTTTTTCTTCATCTGCAGGACCTCTTGAACCCAATGGATGGGTCTGTTTTTGCCTAGGAGGCTTCCTGCAAAAGATGACCTCCATAAGCCTCCATACAAAGAGCCCAAATCGAAAACCCATTTGTCAAATCTCCATCAAACCCTAGATTTGCAACAACCCAAGTCTGCAAACAACCTTGTAACCATGAAATGCATTCATTCCTTCCATGCAAAGCCATGGATTCCACTATACATGAAAAATCCACTCATAGCTAGGGTTATCAAACAGGGATATCCTCCCAAATCATGGAAACAAAGCTCTGATACCAAATGTTGTAAATATCCAACCATATAGACTAATTCCTCATAACCCAATAAGAGATTAAATGTGCAAGAAACTAGAAATCCACATGCAAAAGAAATAGACAATCATACCATCAATGGTGACACAAAATATACCTTGGGAAAACCCTTATAGAGGGAAAAACCTAGCCTCCAAAAGCATGCATCTCTCATGTATTATTCAGCAATAAACAAGTACATATGAAGAGATAACCTTTGAAACAACAAGCTCTCTCTACCTGCAATCCATGTGAACAAGCATGTAACCATACATCCCATGCCATGCTTCAAACCCTTACACAACCAACCTGCATGAGAAGCTACAAACCTAGCCAAAGGCAATAAGCATTCACTCAACCTCTTACAAAAACTACTTGTGTGTTTGCTTTAATAGACATAAGCTCACACAAATACAATATGTGGTATTATAATACCATTTTCCCCAAAACCATGTGTCTACAAAACCATTGACCCCACATTTGATTATTGGTACTAAGTTTTCCCAATTAATCAAATAATTACAAATAAAGTAATTATCCCAATGTTAGATACAATGAATACAAGTGGCATCCAAATAAATATCCAATGTGGCTAAACACATCACATGATGCACCACAATTGAATATTTATTTTACATAATAAAATAATACCAATGTTATGCAAGGTGTACAACACGCGTACTCCAACACATTGGTTGTGTATGATGGTGTTAAAAATTTGCGCCCTCAAGTGAATCTAGATGTTTGTCTACAAAGAGAAGAGGAAGATCAAATCATAGATCGGTTTCTTGAAATTATATTTTATACAGTGGATCTCTATAAAGAGCTTGAAATAGGGATACAACTTGAAAGGAAAGCTTTCCTATGAAGTGTCTCATGTTGAATTACATGTTGATTTCATGAATGATGGTGTGGGTCAAGTTTGTGACTCAGACGTAGAGGGGTAAATCAACATGTTATATGGTGATCGCACTAGCATGGATGAGTTGCATGGTCCAAATCAATTTGGAGATTAGCATAGTGTGATTTAGTTTGGAATGGTGCTTGATGACATGAGTCAATATGGAGCATGTTCCTATTTCTTATGGCTTGATCATGCTGATAGTTTTACTGATAGGATTGGTTTGGGCTCCTCAAGCACTTTTTGTAATACAAACATGCACACACATGAGAGATGGTTTATATTGTAGCTCAATGGGAAATACACCATTAGTTTGAGGGTGCTCGACTCCTTCATCAAACTTATCTTTAATAGAGGCAAGTGGCTTGTGGTAGTTTATCCATGAGCTTGTGCCAAGGATATTTACAAGCTCTAGCTTGGAAATGTTTCCATAAATCTACTTGCATCCATACAATATCAGTTTCTAGTTGTCCCCTCATGTAATTGGTTGTAAGTTGTTTTTGTCTTGTATATATCCCCTTGTTGTTTGTCTCATGTAGATATGTGTGTTTTTCCTTGTGCTCTTTTGTCCCCTCCCTCCTCTTCCCCTATTCTTCTTGGTTTGTTGCTAGAAATTAATCTAGATTCTTGTTGTTCCTACAAGAGGTACACATCCCCAAGTAGAGCCTATGTTGGAACTTTTTCTTGTTTGCCTTGAAATTGCATTATTTTCTCCTTCATGAGTGAAGTCTTCTTAGGCTTCCTCTTTGTGTAGTCGTGACTTATACTTTTAGCAGAATCATTCGTCAATGTGTATTTTTCTTTTTGATGGTTGGTCGCTATAGTCTATGTATTTTTGAGCATATGATTAGCCTCGCTTTCTTTTAAGGTGCATCTCTTTGCCTTTCACAAGTACTTTGTTACATTTTAGATATTTCTTTTTCACAAGCATAAGGCAAAACTTTTGAAACTATTCAATCCTAGTCCAAATCAACTATTAGTGCATATCTATGAATTTAGCAATTTGACAATGAAATAATGTTGTGCTATTGGACAACATTCGCATATAATCATACAGTGGGTCCCTGGATTCTCTGGCTCATGTGTAACTAAAGATAGAGTCAACAACATTAGCTTTTCCATGTGGCCTCTCGGTGCATCCCAAAAGCATTGTTGATGTTGTTAGAAGATTACATTACACCATTATTTTTTGGTGTATAAAGTTGGCATTTAAGGTGGGCCCACTCTCTTTCATCAATTTTCTTATTAGCGAATACGAGAGAAGGATACGATGTCATCTCTACCACATGGTTCCCCTACAAATCTCGATGAAATGGATGCAATGCAATCAAATGCTTCTGCACCCTTAGATCTTCCACACTTAGATTGCTTACAATCCCTTAGATCTTCCACACTTAGATCACTTTATAGCATCCTCCTCTACTCAAAAATAATGTTGCACCATTGGATGTCACCTCCACATTAGTTTGGTGGGTCCTATGCTTCTAAATTGTTGTCCTTCATGTGCCCTATTGTAGTCTTGCAAATGATGGGGGAATGTCTTCTTATGCATCTACACTTGTGCGCTACTATAATTCAAATGCATTCAAGAATCCTTGGCCTTATGGGTCCATCCACCATGCATTTGCATGTTGCTCGTGTGATTGAAATTTACTAAATTTCCTAAGTCATGTGCCTCCATGTTGCCCTAGGTGGACTCATTTTAGCCTATCATTTATACTTGATATGAGAGACTATAAATAGGCTACCTTGTCTAGGTTGTGCTCAAAATTATGTTTTATATTAATCAAAACCCTTGTGTTAGGATGTTTTATTGAAATTTGTAGTTTCAGGAGGTTTTTGTCAAATTCTTGTGTTCTTGAACAACTTTGGAGTTCCTAGGGATGTTTGTACTTTCATCCAAAATCTCCCTTGCATCCATTTCCTACTCTCCGACGTTCCCTCTTTGTTTCTAGACTTTCAAACCTCATGAGTGTAAGAGTCACACAATAGACTCGAGAGATGCCTAGGATCACCTATAACCAAAACAAACTTCCACAACAAGAGAGAAGCAATGACAACGCTATATTATTAAAGAATGATAATGATGCATATAAGGTACAAGATATACAATGTATGACCCACATATATGTACAATGAGATACCTTTCTTATATAGGCATGGGTGAGACCTAGGACAACATGTGATCATGACAAGTGTTTTAACCCTACATATGAGATGAGGCACGAATATTAAATTCCCTAAGTAAACTTAACTAGACAAGTGTGAATATGACCTAATATGGAACGAGTTAGGTAATATACCCTATTCAAACCAACACCCCCTTAGGTGCAACTTAGGGAGAAGTAAACAAATACAAAGATGGAAAGATGCAAATGTATTTTTTCTTTGATTACTAACACTAATGAAACTCAAATTGTGAAAGAGGCAATAGAGATGGATGATAGTGAGTCCTAGAAATTAGCCACGGATGAAGAAATGGTTGCATATAAAAAGAATGAGACTCGAGACTTGGTTCAGCTATAAGAAGGATAGAAGCATGATGGTTGCAAATGGGTCTTGAAGAAGAAGTTCAAATTAGATGACAATGTTGAGAAGTACAAGTCAACATTGGTTGTGAAAGGATATTCTTAAGTTTAGGTGATAAACTTTATTGTGATTTTTTCTATAGTTGCTAACTTGACATCTATTAGGTTCTTATTATCTATTGCAACAACTTTTGATCTTGAGATAGAGCATATGGATGTGAAAACAAATTTCTTATATGGTGACTTGGAGGAAGAGATATAAATGTCACAATCATAGCACCACATTGAGAAGAGCAAGGAAAAGGTTGTTTGTTGGCTGAAAAATCCCTCTATGATCTCAAACAACCTCCTAGAATATGGTACCAAAACTTTGATTCAAATTTTTTAGGTTTGTAATTTACCAAGTCCAAATCTAATCATTGTGCTTATTATAAATAGGACAATGATCATTTCATCATTGTCACATTGTATGTCGATGATATGTTGTTATTTGGTATCAATAAGGGAATTAATAAGGACTTGAAATCTTGATGGAGCCTTGTTGATCACAAGATGGAAATTCCAACTAAAACAGAGATTCAAATTCACTATTTTCTTTATTAATGATAGGAAGTTCAGGACTCCCAATTCATTCACACATTCAGTATGTAACCTCAGATATGAACTTTTATTAATGAAAAGATTTCAATACAACAAATGCTATCAGTGTTCAAGGATAGAAAGCAGTGGAACAAATTATTATCATTTACTACCCAAAAATTGAATGCACAAAACAAAACATGTATTCCACGAACCAGCCGACCCTTATTTCCTTCAACTCAACTTGATATACAATTCTTCTGTCCACACACGACTTTCTCCAACTTTAGTATTCCCTTGCAGCCTTTTGTATTTGTCTCCTGCCTGTATTCTCATTGTCTCATTCCACATTCAGCCTCCTTACTTATGCAACCATTGGCCTTCTCCTCCTATCATGGGATAGTTGTAGTCTTTTGATCTCCCAACCCGACCGTTTGCATGCTCAACTTCTTTCCAAGAGTTGAGGAACTGCTTAGTCAGTTCTCTAACTAACTATAATGACCACATCTCAAGCCCTTTCAATTGTCCTAAGCATTCCATTTGTCGAGTGTGTAGAATAACTATCGACGGTTTAAATCCCTTTTGATTTTGTTCCTGTCACTCGGGCGACAGGAGCTTCCCAAGCTAACCAAGTTTTACATAATACATAAAGGCTGTGATAGGAACTTCATCTTAGCTTAACATATAGATGGGATTTTACCAAGAATAAATGAAGGATATAAGGAGTCACCCAAAAAGATAAAGAAAACAACAAAAAGGAAGAAAAACCAAAATTGTAGGGCAAGATGCCCCTGCATCAAACTTCGTGGGTGGAAAGAATTCATGAGCTCCTGCTCATAAGGTATGCTATTGAATGACCCTACTTAATGATCTCATCCTCTGTGAGCTAGGAAGCATCTTCAATGGGATGATTGCTCCATATGACAAGATATTTAAAATACTCATGCTTACAGGTCTTCTTTAGCAACTATTTGTCCAGAATGCATTCTATTTGCTATGGAGTAGAGACTGCTCTAGTTGTTCTTCATGAGATGAATTGGCTGCTTCAATTCCATCTGCTTCTATATCCCCCTTATATAGATACAAGTCTGCCACATTGAAGATAGGAGATATATTCAGATCTGCAGGTAATGATATTTCATAGGTATTGGCAGAGAACTTCCTAAGGATTTGGCAAGGACCAATCTTCTTCATTTGAAGTTTATTGTATGTTCCAATAGGAAATCTCTCCTTTCGAAGATGTGCCAATACAAGGTCTCCAATCTAAAATTGTAACTCTCTCTTCTTTTGATCAACATACTTTTTGTATTGCTGATTGTTGTCCTCAATGTTATGCTTCACCTTCTCTTGAATGCCATGAATGACTTGAGCAAATTCTTCCCCATCTGCACTCCTCTTCTCCATTCTAGCAAGATCACAAAGTTCAAATACACCTCTTGGGTACATACCATACACCATATAGAAAGGACAGAAACCTGTGCTTTTATTTGGCGAGTCGTTATATGCAAACTCAGCTTGTGCCAACATAAGATCCCAACTTCCAGGTGAACTACCAACAAGACACCTTAGTCTGACCATCCGTTTGTGGATGATAAGCAGAACTAAAATTCAGATTTGTGCCCAATTTCCTCCATAGGGTCCTCCAAAAATGACCCACAAACTTCATATCCCTATTAGAAATTATGCTTCTTGGAATACCATGCAACCTTACAACTTCTTTAAAGAACAAATTGGCAATGTTAGTGGCATCACTAGTCTTCTTGTAGGGTATGAAATGCACCATTTTTGAAAATATATCTACCACAAAAAAGATGGAATCATTACCCCTTTGTGTACGAGGCAAATCCAAAACAAAATCCATACTCACCGAATCCCAAGGCCTGGTTGGAACTGGTAATGGCTGAGAGAGCCCTGCATTTTGACTTCTTCGTTTAGCAAGTTGACAAATTCTGCACCTTTCTACATACCTTTTCACATCTGCCTTCATCTTTGGCCAATAATAATGAGTGTTCAGGTGACAAATTCTGCACCTTTCTACATACCTTTCTACATGCTCTATATGCTCCTCTTTGGACCTGCTAAACACCAAAATGTCATCCAAATATACAACCATGAATTTGCCAAGGAATGGTTTCAAAACCTCATTCATTAACCGTATAAAAGTACTAGGGGCACTAGACAATCCAAAAGGCATAACTAGTCATTCATACAACCCATCACTAGTCTTAAAGGCTATTTTCAATTCATCCCCCAGTCTGATTCTTATTTGGTGATAGACACTTTTCAAATCTATTTTGGAAAAATACATAGATCCACTCAAGCAATCCATTAGATCTTCAATCCTAGGTATGGGAAACCTATATCTTATTGTGATTTTATTAATTGCCTGTGAATTAGTACACATATGCCATTCCCCTCCCTTCTTTGGAACCAACACTATAGGAACAACACAAGGGCTCAAGCTTTCCCTTATCAAACCCTAATTCAAAATATCCTCCACTTGCTTCCTTATCTCCTCATTTTCCATAGGTGTTAACCTGTATGTAGCCTTATTTGGAAGGCTAGCACTCAGAATTAAATCCATATGATGGCTAATGCTTCTAGTAGGAGGCAACTCATTAGGAAAATTAGATGCAACAATATCCATATTCTCATTCAAAATATCTTGAAATTCAATAGGCAAATCCTCCAATTTTGTAGAAGTCATCACACATCTAGGTTTAAGAACCAAAGCATAACCAATTTCTTCACTCTTCAACTCATTCAAAAACTCCTTACTACTTACCATCATTACCTTACTACTGTTGTTGCTACTGCTATCCTCTTCTTTCTCTTGTGGGCAATAAGGTATGCTTCTCTCCATCCTTCTCAATGGTATATGTATTCTCCCTTCCATCATGCACCGCTTTCCTATCAAATTGCCACGGTCTTCCAAGCAAAACATGGCACACATCCATTGACATTATATCACATAAAACACAATCTTTATAACTGCCAATCTGAAAATCAACATAGGCCTGCTCACTAACCAATATTTTTTGACCTTTTTGTAACCAAGTCAATTTATATGGAGTGGGGTATTTAATCCTTTTAAGATTTAAATTTTCTACCATTTCAGTTGCAACAATATTATCTATGCTTCCACTATCTATAATTAGATTACAACATTTACCTTGTAACTTACATTTGGTTTTGAACAATGCTCTCCTTTGGATTGGCTCTTGACTTTCTCTTTGTGGCTTCAACAACACCCTCTTAATCATTAAAGACTCACCTGATTCTAGTTCATCCTTCTGGTGACCCCACACTCTCTTGATCAGCATGTACCACCTGATTACTCCTTTCAAATTTTGAATGTCCTCCTGGTGATGATTCAGAGCATTCCCAACTCTTGTGCCCATATTGGTTGCACTTAAAACATTTTCTAGAAAATTCTCTACCTCTACCTTGTGAGCCACCTCTTCCATAAGACCTTCCCCCTCTATTTTGAAAACCACCTCTAACATTATTGGTTGTCCCACTGGAACTTCTAGCCTCTTCTCCTTGATGATGCTATTGCCCCTACTTGTTTGTTGTCCTCTGCCTCTAAAACCTCTTCCTCTCTTCTTCTCCTCTGCCTTTAGGGCAAGTTGATAAGCCTCTTCTAGGCTCCTAGGGGACAAAAAACTCATTTCGTCTTTCAAACTATACTTGAGACCATTCACATATCGGGCTATTTTCTCCACATCTTCCTTAGCATGTCCAAATTTGATTACTAACTTGTAGAATTCCTTCGTATAGTCTTTCACAAACATATCCTTCTGCTTCAAATTCTGCAATCTCTTAAAGAGATTTGCTTGATAATCACTAGGAAGAAATTTGGCCTTCAACTTGGCCACCATTCGATCCCAAGAGTTGATCTTCTCCTTATTTCTCCTTCTTCTCTCAATTTGGACAAAGTCCCACCACAGGGTAGCATGGCCCTTCAGTCAGGTACAAGCAAACTTTACTCTTGTTTCCTCTGCTACACCCTCATATTCAAAATACTTATCTAAGTCATTGATCCAGTCTATCAAGTCTTCACCATTAAGGCTTCTGGCATAAGTTGGTACCTCTATTTTGGGTTTAGAACCTAGACTCATAATTGTCTTCAGACATCTTTCCTCAAATTCATTTGTTTGATCTGACTGTCCTCCCTCATTCTCTTCTCTCTTTTGTTCTTCCTCCTCATCACTTGCATCCTCATCATGAGGGGTCCCTCTTCTCTGTGCCCTCTCTAGAGCTTCCATTCTTGCAATCAAATTCTGCAATAACTCAAGCTCAACTTGGTCTCTTATGCCTCTACCTCGAGCTCCTCCTTTGGCCATTCCTCTTGGAGACATATTGACCGCTTACCAATGCCAAATCTCTTTAGGATTTGATACCAATTGATGGAGCCTTACTGATCACAAGATGGAAATTCCAACTGAAACATAGATTCAAATTCACTATTTTCTTTATTAATGGTAGGAAGTTTAGGACTCCCAATTCATTCACACATTCAGTATGCAACCTTAGATATGAACTTTTATTAATGAAAATATTTCAATACAACAAATGCTATCAGTGTTCAAGGACAGAATGTAGTGGAACAGATTATTAGCATTTACTACCCAAAAATAGAATGCACAAAACAAAACATGAATTCCACAAACCCTCTGACCCTTATTTCTTTCAACTCGGCTTGATATACAGTTCTTTTGTCGACACATGACTTTCTCCAGCTTTAGTATTCCCCTTGTAGCCTTTTGTATTTGTCTCATTCCTGTATTCTCACTGTCTCATTCCACATTTGGCATCCTTACTTCTGCAACCATCGGCCTTCTCCTCCTGTCATGGGACAGTTGTAGTCTTTTGATCTTCCAACCCAACCGTTCACATGCTCAGCCTCTTTCCAAGAGTTGAGGAACTCCTTAGTCGGTTCTCTAACTAACTACAATGACCACATCTCAAGCCCTTTCAATTGCCCTAAGCATTCCATCTGTCAGGTGTGCAAAATAATTGTTGATGGTTTAAAGTCCTTTTGATTTCGTTTATGTCACTCTGGTGATAGGAGCTTCCCAAGCTAACCAAGTTTGACATAATACATAAAGGCTGTGACAGGAACTTCATCTTAGATTAACATATATATGGGAATTTACCAAGGATAAATGAAGGATATAAAGAGTCACCCAAAAAGACAAAGAAAACAACAAAAAAGAACCAAAACAACAAAAAGGAAGAAAGACCAAAATTGTAGGGCAAGATGCCCCTGCATCAAATCTTATCTTTCTTTATAATTTAAAATGAAAGACTTAGAAGCTACTAATTTTACCTTTAGGATGGATATTAGATGGCATTAAGATAATAGAAAACTTTGATTGGGTTAGAGGAATTACGTTGAGTCTAATTTGTAGCATTTTATATGGCTAACAAACTAGTGAATGATCCTATTTCTATTGGAACAAAGATTTCAATTGAGAAATGTCCTTTGACATATAGAGAGATGGAGGATATGAGTTCAATGCCCTATGCTAATGTAATTGGTAGTCTTATGTATGCTATAATCTACACTAAACTAGGCATTGCCCAAGTAGTCAGAGTATTGAGTCATTGCATGGCTAATCCTGGATGAGATCATTGGGTTGCAATGAAGAGGGTCTTTAGGTATTTCAAGGGTACTTCAAAGTACTCTTTATTTTGTGAGAGAGTTAATGTCTCAAGGTACCTACAACATAGTGAATATTTGAGGATACGTGTATTTTGATTGGACAAGAGAGGTTGATATCAAGAGATCTACTAGAGGTGATGTTTTTTGTTAGCAATATGTGTTGTCATTAATGTCAACACTTAGAGTAAGGTTAGCTCTTGGTTTGTGATGATGATATACCAGGGTTGTAACTGAGATGCAGTGAGATGGAGTGACGTTCTTTATGTTCATGGTTGGATGCCATGCCCTGATCAGTGTCAAGTCAAGTTGTTTTGAGCATGCTTGTGGTCAGTAAAGATATTTCATGATGAAATATTAAGATGGGAATTAGAAGCACTAAGATGAATGATGATACATTAAGATGGGAATTAGAATCTATGTTGAGGATGAGAAGATGTTGTTGATACCCTGTGGCATGTTTAATGTTCTTTCCTGTTGTTCCTAAGGATGTATGTGTTGTTATATGAAGGTTTTGGCCTCCAAAAGTTGGTGAAGCTTTTTGCTACAGAGAATCACCTGAAAAACTACCTGGTAAAATGCTCTGCATTCCTTCGCATTTGAAGCTATGGTCATGTGGTTTAGAAGTTAAGTTCAGTATGATGTAAATGTGCTAAATCCAAAATTTTAGATCATTTGTCCCCTCGTAGTGAAAGTTATGAGAGACAGAGTTCCAATTTGTACTTTGGCAGAATCAAGTGATGATGAAGATTGTTTGGAGTGCTTCACATTCCTCCATAGTGATATATATTGTTGTACAGTTTTGAGGATATGTGTATGAGTGCATCCACATGAGTTTCAGGTGTTTTGGAGGTCCGCAAGCTTAGTTTTCAAATGACAGTTGTGATACAGATAGTTTTGAATGTCTAGTTGTTCTCAAGAGATATGCTGATGATTTGCGCCAACTTGTTGTGGCATGAAATGGTACATAGACTATGGAAGATGGTCCTAATGATCTTGTGTTGTCTCTAGTTGCTCCACAAGATGTTTTTTTGCTCTCTCTGAAACTGGTTGAGGTATGGAATGATGATATTGCTAGGCTATGTCTCTGTCTGGCCGATTGAAGAATGTTGAAGGTATGCACCACAATGTTGTTGTTATGAGTAGTTCAAGGAATGTTTGGAGATGTTATGTGGGTCCTGGCATCTCATCTGGAAAAAGTGCAAGCAATGTTCAATCTCTCATGAGTATCGCCAAGTTGAAATGACTATTGTGTTACAAGCTTCATGTGTTTTTGCTTAAGGGTGACCTAATTCAAATGTTTGAAGCATGCAGATGTTATTCCTTGAAGAATGATGTTGTGAAGGATGTTTAGGACCGAACTAAGCATGTATTGGGATCTTCAAGGCATGTGTTTCCTTCTAGAGTAGCGTGTTGTTCATGATAGGGCTTGCCTTATGCATGTTTCATGTTTTGTGATCTTTGGCCGACTTGTAAAATGTAACATTCTTGTTGTATTGGCTGACTTGTAATGAAATCAAGGTAATGTCATGTATATATTGTAAACCTAGTTGCTCTAGGTGAAGCATGGTCATGAAGATGAATATGTGAGTGTGCAAAAAGAGAAGAATATGAAGATGTCATACATTATGATGTGCAACTAAAGGAGAAAGAGAAGAAGTGTTAGAGGCAGAATTGAAGAGTGTACCTAATTTATTCAACCATCAGAAGAAGCAGAATTGTAATCATCAAGGTGTGATCTTCAATGTCAGTTTTCAAGCAGTAGAAAGATTGTCATACTGTAATCATCTCTAAGTTCATTCTCAGTTTAGGGAGTAGTAGCTTCCTTGGGAGTGACCCTAAAATAAAGTCTTCGAGGAGTAGTAGCTTCCTTGGGTTGTAGCCCTAAAACAAAGTTGTAATTTTGAGCTTAATATATTGTGAGTTAATCCTCACTGTGGTTTTTCCCTTCTTGGGTTTTCCACGTATATCTAGTGTTATGTGTTGATGTGCATTGTGTTGACCTTTCATGTTTATGTTGGTGTTGTAATGCTTAAGTTTTAATATGCTCTGGAGGATTTGAAGTTTGTCTAGATATTGATTCACCCCCCTCCCCTCTTAGTATCGTGGTGTGTTCAACAATTGGTATCAGAGCCAAGTTACTTAGAAAAATCTAAACTACTCAAGGAAGGTCCGAGATGGCTAATAATGGATCTCTCAAGGTACCTATGTTTGATGGAGCAAATTATTCCTTTTGGAAGCTAAGGATGGAAAATTATCTATATTCTCTAGGGTATGGCATTTGGAAACCAATCAAGAAGGTTTACACTACTCCTGCTAGTGATCCTACAAATGCAGATGAGATTAAGGTATATGATAACAATGCCAAGGCAAAGAATGCTATCATGAGTGGGCTAGCTAATTCAGAATGTGAAGGTAATGGGTTGTACATCTGCTCGAGATGTTTGGAATAAACTTGAAAGTATTTATGAAGGAGATAGTAAAGTGAAGCAAGCCAAGATGCAAATTTTCAAGGGCAAATTTGGAACCCTGAGGATGATAGAAGATGAAGATAGTGCTAGTTACATGCTCTGGGTGGATGAAATAGTTAATGGGATCAAAGGTCTTGGTGGGGAAGTGAAAGAATATGAGATTGTGAAGAAGGTTTTGAGATCTCTTCCTAAATCTTACAGTCATAAGGTGTCTTCCATTGAGGAATCTCAGGATTTGGATAAATGATAAATTGTTTGGCTCTCTCATAGCCTTTGAAATGAGAAAATTTGACAAAGGTACTCCAAAGAAGGAAGCTACATTCAAAGCAAGTAAGAAGACAGAAGATGAAGCAGTTGATCAAGATGATGACCTTGATGAAGTAGAAGCAAACTTTGTAAGAACATTGAAGAAAGGCACAGGCAAATATAGAGGTAAGTTACCTTTCAAATGTTTCAATTGTAGAAAGATTGGTCATTTTGCTTCTAATTATCTTTTTAAAGGATCAAGGGGTAGTAACAAGAGAGACAAGTTCAAAAGAAGCTTGTATTCCATAGATAGCAGTTGTTCTTCAGAAGATGAGGATCATGATGATTCAAATGATGAAACACTTTTCATGGCCTTGAATGTTGGTGACAAAAAGGATGATATTGGAAAATGTGAAAAGACTGATACCTTACAAGATGACCAAAATAATGATAGATCAATGGTTGTATGGACTGCCTTTCATGCAAAAGAAGAAGCCAAGGCTTGGGTAATTGATAGTGGTTGCTTTAATCATATGGCTGGTGACAAGGAAAAGTTTATCATCCTTGAGAAGTGGAATAGTGGAGCTATTAAGTTTGGTGGTGATGAGTTAGCACAAATATGTGGAAATGGTACTATAACTATTGATGGGAAGAATAGGACTGAGGATGTCCTTTATGTCAAAGCAATAAAGCACAATCTTCTCAATGTCAATCAAATGTGCAATAAAGCATACAATCTTACCTTTCATGCCAAAGGTTGTGAAATCGAGAAGGTAGGGTTCAGAAAACTAAATGCAGAAGGTATCAAGTCATATGGTGACATCTATCATGATCTAAAGGAGGTAAATGGAAAATATGATTATTGGCTCAGTCCAATGAGTGTTGGTTGTGGCACAAGAGAATGGGGCACATCAACTTTGATAATATGGTAAAGATCAACTCTATTCGTGCGGTGAGAGATATGCCTAAGATAACCAAGCCTGCAAACACATTATGCAAGGAATGCCAAATGGGAAAGTAGACAAAGACAAATTTCAAGAGCAAGGAGTATTCTTCTTCAATGTCATTAGAGCTTATTCACACTGACCTATGTGGCCCTAAAAGAGTAAAGAGTCAACAAGGTGAGAGGTATTTCATGTTTCTCATTGATGATTATTCTAGAATGACTTGGGTTACTTAAGAGAAAAATCAGATGCCTTTGATAAGTTTAAGGTTTTCAAAGCTATGCTTGAGAATGAATATTGATCCTAAGATCAAATGTTTAAGGTCTGATAAAGGAGGTAAATTTATTTCAA
Source organism: Cunninghamia lanceolata (assembly GCA_027924645.1). Lineage (NCBI taxonomy): Eukaryota > Viridiplantae > Streptophyta > Pinopsida > Cupressales > Cupressaceae > Cunninghamia > Cunninghamia lanceolata. Next base: position 1,280,702 of record BSBN01000077.1, read on the forward strand.
ATGAATTTGATAAGTTTTGTGAAGATCATGGTATTAGGTGGCATCTGTCAGCTCCTAGGACCCCTCAACAAAATGGGGTAGTGGAAAGGAAGAATAGGACTGTGCAAGAGATGGCTAGGGCAATGTTGAATGATGCAGCTCTTCTTGACATGTACTAGAAGGAAGCAGTTCACACTGTTGTTTATCCGACCAACATAGTACAATTGAGGGTCAATAGCACTAAGACCCCTTATGAGCTATGGTATGGAAGACCTCCCACTGTCAGATACTTTAGGATCTTTGGTAGTAAATGCTATATCAAAAGAGATGAAGAAGACCTAGGAAAGTTTGATTAAAGAAGTGATGAAGGGATCTTTCTTGGTTGCTCAACCAAAAGCAAGGCCTATAGATGCTACAACAAGAGATTGGGAAAGATGATTGAAAGCACAAATGTCAAAGTAGATGAAGATCTATATCAGATCTCACAAGAATCAGAGGACTTTGGATCCGATATTTCTCCATGCATTGAAGATGAAGAAAAAGAGAAAGAAGAAAAGGAACAAGAACCAGAGTAGATACCTAAGACTCCAGCAAAGTATGTTCAGAAGAACCATTTAGCAGATCAGATCATTGGAGATAAGAATGAAGGTGTGCAGACCAAGAGAAGGTTTGCAAAGGCATATGAGCAAGTAAATTTGTGTTTATTATCAAAGTTAGAAACCAAAACCTTTACTAATTCTAGAAAAGATGATGGATGGATAAAGGCAATGGAATAAGAATTGAATCGGATAGAGAAGAATCAAACATAAGAATTGGTCCCTAGACTAGCCAATAAGAATATTAGAGGAACAAAGTGGGTGTTCTAGAACAAGTTGAATGAGGATGGTGATGTTGTGAGGAACAAAGCAAGATTGGTGTGTAAGGGCTATTCTCAAGTTGAAGGCATTGATTTTAAGGACACTTTTGCTCTGGTAGCTAGGATGGAGGCAATTAGAATGCTTCTTACCCTTGTTGCTCATAAAAACTTCAAGGTTTATCAAATGGATGTCAAGTCAACATTTTTTAATGGTGATCTAGAGGAAGAGGTTTACATTGAGCATCCGGATGGTTTTCAGTTGTCAGAGGATCCAAACATGGTATGCAGACTCAAAAAAGCTTTATATGGACTCAAGCAAGCTCCTAGAGCTTGGTATGCTAGGATGGATAAATACTTACTTCAGCAGGGCTTCAAGAAAGGTACCACATATAGCAATCTTTACATCAAGGAAGGAGACATAATTTTGGTAGTTGCAGTAAATGTTGATGACATCATCTTTGGTGGAGATGATGATATGTGTAAGAGCTTTGCAAAGGAGATGCAAAAAGAGTTTGAGATGTCTATGATTGGTGAGATGTCTTTCATCCTTGGACTTCAAATTGCTCAGCTAGATGGTGGTATCTTTATTTCTCAAGCTAAGTATGTCAGAGAGATGTTGAATAAATTTGGTATGGACTCTAAACTAGTAAGTACTCCTATGGTTACTAGTTGTCACTTGAGCAAAGATGATGAGTCTCCAGAGATTGATCAGACTTCCTATAGATCTATGATTGGAGGATTGTTGTACTTGACTACTTCTAGACCTGATATTATGCATGTCGTATGTGTGGTTGTTAGATATCAAGCTAATCCCAAGGAAACACATGAGAATGCAGTGAAAAGAATATTCAAATACTTGAAGGGAACTCCAGATTAAGGCTTATGGTATCTAAGAGGTAATGATTTTGATCTGAGTACCTATACTGATGTTGATTGGGTTGGTTGTGTTGATGATAGAAGAAGTACAAGTGGCGGTGCTTTCTTTTAGGAAGCAAATTGGTTTCATGGCAGAGAAAGAAGAAAGATTCATTGTCCTTATCAACTATAGACGCAGAGTATATTGCAGCAACATCCTGGTGTACACTAGTGTTGTGGATGAAGCAAACCCTGAAGGATATCAAGATACTGTATGATAAGCCTATTCCTATATTGTGTGATAATACAAGTGCTATCAATATTTCAAAAAATTTAGTGATGCATTCTAGAACCAAGCATATAACAATCAAGTATCATTTTTTGGGATTGAAGGTTGCAGATAAGGAAGTAAAGTTGGAATATGTTCCAACAAAGGATCGGGTTGTAGATATTTTCACAAAGGCTCTTGCAAAGGATACTTTTGAAGATCTCCAATAGAGGTTAGGGGTTATTGCCACTCCTTGCTAGATGCATAGTGGTGCATCTGTCTAGGGGGAGTTCATGTTATATCCTTTTTTCCTGGACTGATGGTAGCTACCTCTCAGGGGAGAGCAGGTAGTGGTTGTTGCTGATAGGGGGAGCCTTGAGTTGTTTCAAGGAAGAATATATGAACATCAAAGGAGGAGAAAGTTTGTGCCCTAAGGGAAAGGAGTAGTCACCCTTTGGCCTTGATGTCAAAGGGGGAGAGAGAAATGTACATCTAAGGGGGAGTATGTGTTGCCATCAATGACAAAGGGGAAGATTGTTGGTAATATGTATTGTCATTGATGTCAACACTTAGAGTAAGGTCATCTTTCGGTATGTGATGATGATATACCAAGGTTGTAATAGAGATGCAATGATGTTCCTAATGTTCATGGTTGGATGTCATGCCCTGATCAATGTCAAGTCAAGTTATTTTGAGCATGCTTGTGGTCAGCAAAGATGATTTCATGATGAAATATTAAGATGGGAATTAGAAGCACTAAGATGAATTATTAAATATTAAGATGAGAATTAGAAGCACTAAAATGAATGACGATACATTAAGATGGGAATTAGAAGCTATGCTGAGGATGAGAAGATGTTGTTGATGACCTATGGCATGTTGTATGATCCTTTCTGTAGTTCCTAAGGATGTATGTGATGTTATATGAAGGTTTTGGCCTCCGGAAGTTGGTGAAGGTTTTTGCTGCAGAGAATTGCCTGAAAGACTGCCTGGTAAAATGTTCTACATTCCACTGCATTTGAAGCTATGGTCATGTGGTTCAGAAGTTAAGTTTAGTATGATGTAAATGTGCTAAATCTAAAATTTCAAATCATTTGTTCCCCCACAATGAAATTTATGAGAGACAGAGTTCCGGTCTGTACTCTGGCAGAATCAAGTGATGATGAAGACTATTTGGAATGCTCTGCATTCCTCCACAATGATAGATATGGCTATATAGTTTTGAGGATATGTTCACAGTAATATATGAGTGTATCCACATGAATTTCAGGTGTTTTGGAGGTTTGCAAGCTTAGTTTTCAAATGACAGTTCTTATGCAAATAGTTCTAGATGCCTAGTTCTTCTAAGGACATATGCTGATGATGTGCGCCAACTTGTTGTGGCATAAAATTATACATAGAATAATGGAAGATGATCCTAATAATATTGTGTTGTCTCCAATTGCTCTGCAAGGTGTTTTTCTACTATCTCTGGAACTAGCTAAGGTCTGGAATGATGTTATTGTCAGGCTATGTCTCTGTTTGGCCAACTAAAGAATGTTGAAGGTATGCGCCACATTATTGTTGCTTTGCAGAGTTCAAGGAATGTCTGGAGATATTGTTTAGGTGTTGCCAACTCATCTAGAAGTGCAAGAAATGTTCAATCTCTCATGAGTACCGCCAAGTTGAAATGACCGTTGTGCTACAAGCTTCATGTGTTCTTGCTTAAGCGTGACCTAATTCAAATTTGTGAAGCATGCAGATGTTATTCCTTAAGGAATGATGCTGTGAAGGATGTTTAGGACCAGACTAAGCATGTATTGGGATCTGCAAGGCGTGTGCTTCCTTCTCGAGTAGCATGTTGTTCATGATAGGGATTGCCTTATGCATGTTTCATGTTGTGTGATCTCTGGCCGACTTGTAAAATGTAACATTCTTGTTGTATTGGCCAACTTGTAATGAAATCAATGTAATGTCATGTATATATTGTAAACCTAGTTGGTTTAGGTGAAGTATGATCGTGAAGATGAATATGTGAGTGTGCAAAAAGAGCAGAATATGAACATGTCATGCATTATATGTGTGACTGAAGGAGAAAGAGAAGAAGTGTTAGAGGTTGTCCGGATTCATATTGAAGATATTTTGTGAGAGGAGGGAAGTGAAGAGTGTGGCTAATTGATTCAACCATTAGAAGAAGTAGATTGCAATCATCAAGGTGTGAGCTTCAATGTCAGTTTTCAGGCAGTAGAAAGATTGTCATATTGTAATCATCTCTAAGTTGATTCTCAGTTTAGGGAGTTGTGTCTGCAGGGAGTTGTAGCTTCCTTGGGAGTGACCCTAAAACAAAGTCTTCAGGGAGTAGTAGCTTCCTTGGGTTGTAGCCCTAAAAAAAGTTACAATTTTGAGCTTCATATATTGTGAGTTAATCCTCACCATGGTTTTTCCCTTCTTAGCTTTTCCACATATATATGGTGTGATGTGTTGATGTGCATTGTGTTGACCTTTCATCTTTATGTTGATGTTGTAATGCTTAAGTTTTAATCTGCTCCTGAGGGTTTGAAGTTTGTTTAGATATTGATTCACCCTCCCCTCTCAGTATCCTGGTGTGTTCAACATTTTTAACTTGTTTGGTGGTGTATTGAATTAGATGAGCAAGTGATAGGTTGTGGTCACTTTTTCCATGATAGAAGAGTATATGGTAGCTACTCATGCCTATAAGGAGGCCATCTAACTTTAGAGATTGTATGTAGATGTTGGGTTGAATCATGGAGTAATTTAGATTAGACGTGATAATCAAAGTGTCATTAACTTGGCAAAGAATTCAAATTTTCATGCAGAGACAAAGCACATTGATGTTCATCATCATTTTATTTGTGACTTGGTGGAGGATGGGAGAGTGATCCTTGAAAAGGTCGACACTTTGGAGAATGTTGTGGATGCATTGATGAAGCCTATGAGCAAGGAGAAATTTGTTGATAACTGAGAGGGGGGGGTGAATCAGTTATCCTAATTATTTCCCTTATTGAACTTTCTTTTTAATTGATGCAGCATTGAATCAAACACAAAAACATTAATCATGAAATAAGAAACACATGACACAGTATTTTTGACGTGGAAACCCTGTTAAGGGAGAAAACCACGGGGTGATTAACCCAAAATTATTCTCTGTTAGAAGAATAGGAAATTACAAAATGGCACTTGCCAATTAGGGCTCACTGCCCGAGCACACTGCTCACAAGAGGCCCACTGCCTACAAGAAGACACACTGTCTACAAAGTGATAAGAATCACAGTCTTGAACTGATTGGAAGCATCTGCATATGCTGGAGTTCAGTTCCAGTTAGGCTCAGTACACTGATCTGCTGCACTTCATCTTTCCTCTGTTCTTTATTCTGCTATCTTTCACATACCGGATCCTTTTTGCTACTTCTGCTCTGTTCTGGACTTATTCGCATATATCTACACACCATCACACCCTTCACAACTAAATCCATCCTCTATATATATCCGCACAAGTAATTTCATCACCTTTCTAGTCGGCATCCGGAACAGTCTAGTTTCTTGCAAACTCTTGTTCTGTCGGCTGAATCCTTCCTCACCAAGCAATGCGGATCAAGCATATACTTGTAGATATCATTAATCATGTCGGCCAAACATGATTCATGCCTTCACAACCTCTATCATCAATAGTAACACATCCGGAAAGTAGTCTGATACTCTGTCAGTCAGTTCTTCCTCTGTTTTCACTGTCTCTCAGGAATCCGGTACTCAACTATTCATATCTTTTTCCTTGTCCATCACCGGAGGCTAAATCCTTGGAATATACCACTCAAGGTAGTCCTCTTGACTTCCCCAAATCCGCACTGCACCAAGATACTTCCTCTGAGAGATCCGGACCAATCTGTCAGACCTTGCCACATGCTCTGTTCTTGTTCACCGGACCACAACAATCTTCATTCTGACTTCCGGTAGAGACACATTATAACTTGCGGATATGTGGGATGACCTTTGTTGCCATCAATGACAACAACCATGAATCCATATAGTGTCTCTTGCCAACAATCTCCCCCTTTGGCATTGATGGCAACACTTAGTGAAAAATGACTAAGTGTTTTCACTATGCTCCCCCTTTGCTGATGCTCTGCCTTTATATACAATTTCCGGAACTCCCCCTTAATTGGATTCCTCATTTTTCACTGCTCCTCACTCCCCCTTTGACATCAATGGCAAAGGGTGGGGTCCGCACACCAAAATTTTCAAAAAAATTTCTATACATAGCCGCATATTTACATACTCACATGTACTGAAGAATGTCTGCAAAGGATGTCTGCAATTGGATCATTTCTGTAGCCCAACTTTGCTTCATTCTGTCCAAAATTGAAATGTGACCACTCAACAAAAATGCAAAAGCTTCTGCCCGCTTGAGATTTGTCGGATCTTTTGTTTGGGCGGTGGTCTGAGCATCACTGATGGCCTCATGCATAGTTTCCAACTTAGGGATTATAATCCTTCTAAGTTCTCCCATCCGGTTAGTGATATTCTTCCTTTCCTTCTCAAGATTCTTTATTTCATTCAAGACTGCAATAGTCTGACATTCTTGATTTATTATGGAGGAAGAGAGAGGATCAAAACTTTGAGATAAGCTTTGTAGCTTGTCCTGTTCCTCTTTTATTTTCTTATCAATTGCTGCTGTTGCCTTTGGCCAGGATATACAAAATTTGTAGATGTCACCGCCATCCTTAAGAGCATTCTCTAAGCTCTTTATTCCAATGCTCACAATCTTCCTATCTTTAGAGATTAATTCTAATACTTCTGAAAATCTTTTATCCAAAAATTCCTTCCGGACCTTTTCTTCAGCTGATTTTTCTAGAGAATCAAAATGTGTATCAACACTGCTGACTAAGGTTTTTAGATTATCGGAAGTGGAAGCTGTCGGATCTATCTGGATTGATGGCATAATCTTTACAAGTACTCCGGAAGCAGCCTCTATCAACTCACAGTCTTCCATATGAGACTTCAGGAGTTTTTCATTTGCCTTGGCATTTGCAAATGAAGCTATCTTCATTGTTTGTACCGGAGAGAGAGAGTCAAAGTCGAATGGGCCTTTTAGAAGCTCCGGTTCATCAATCTCTAAAGTTTCTTTGCTCAAAAATTGTTGAACAGTTTGTGCAGTGTCTCTTGCCGGAGACAGATGTTTCTTTTCTTCTGCAGTCTTGGAACTGTCAACCTCTTTGTCTTTCACCACTGCTTCCTTCTCCTTTGATTGCTCTTCTTCTTTGGATCCGGAGATTGTAGGGGAAACCGGAGGAGAGATGCTTGTATGTTCAGGGCCCATTTCTTCTGGAGCAGAGGGTTCCAAGTCCTCAGCTGTTTCTGTACCTAAGTCCTCTACAACAGGAAGATTGAACCTTTTGAAGGCCTTCCGGAGGATCTCTTCTGTCTCTTGGGCCACTTTGTCAGTCTCACCAAGCATGAGTTGATTCATCCTGGCTTTACTTCTGAACTCATCTTTGCAGTCCTTGAAGATTATGTTCATTGTCTTGGGATCAATTTGAGGATATAGCTGAATAGCTATCTGCTCCCGGATCTCAAGATCTTTGGCATGAGCATTGTTCTTTCTTACTTCTAATTCCTTTTCTAGGCTTTTAGGAATAAGAGATATGATCTCAATGAAAGCCTTATTGTATATGTTCAGATATTTGATTGTGGCTTCCTGAAGAGTCTTTTGGTCAGCCTCACTGAAGTCATCATAAGATTCAGTCATTGGTTGAAGGTTTCCATCCACCGTGACCGACTTGATTACATTCTCTAGAGACAGAGTGGGCTTTTCAACAGATACCTCTGCCATTTCATCTTTGTCTTGGCCTGTGGAGGGTTTACCGGATCCTTTCTTCTTCTGCTTCTTTATTTCTTTTACTCCCTCATCTGACTCTATTTCCTCTTCATCCTGTTGGCTTTCATAAGCCCTTGTGGCTTTTGTCTTGGATCTCTTACCGGATGCCTGGACTTCCGGTTTTGAACTTTTGGTTGTGGGAGGTGCAGATCTCTTTGATGATCTGGTCCGGGTGGGAGCTTCAACCGGAGCACTTTCTTTACCTTTCTCTTCTTCCTCAGCCTTCCTCCTCTTTTCCCGGCTGGCATCAAGTGCCTCTTTTGAGATGCCTAGGCCTTGAGCAATGTGCTCTACTTCTTTTCTCACCTTTCTTTTAATCTCAGGTTCCCTGAGTTCTACATGTATTTTTACACTCAGCTCCTCAAAGGTTCCAAACCTTTCTGCCTTAGGATCTTTGGGCTGACTTAGCATGTGTTGAACATGCAGCTCCACTATCTGTTCATCCACTTCATACCCCATGGGCATGATCCAGACAGTCCTTGGCTCCACTGCCTCCATTAGGCACTGATCAGTGTCAACCATAAAGCACACTGAGTCTTTGTATTTTTCAACAAGAGACTGGGGAATTCTCTCTCTTGCTTGCATCATGCTCTGAAAGTTTTTGAAGTATCCCCATAGAGCTGTATTTCTCGCTTTTGCATCCCCAAGTCCATGCAAATAGTCTCTTATCTGGACTGCAACAGGTTTGTCATTCTGCCATACCCATCCACTTGATCCGGGTAGCTCATTCATGAAGTAGAAGAATAGACATACAATAAGAGTACCATACTTAAAGGAATTCTTCTTATCCTTCTTGATTTTCTGTATATTTTCCATTAATTGGCTTAGCAGTAGTTCGCAGAGATCATATTCTGCATTCTTTCTTAGCATTTCATAGGCAGTGTATACTGCAGTTCCGGATACAGAATTCTCCCTGCTGGAGTGATAGATCTTGTATCCTATTATCATGGATGCATATTTGATATCCGGATCCGAAATATCTTCAATGGTCATTGCCCTCTTATCAAATTTTGATCCGGTGGCCTCAGTTACAATGTTGTTCTTGACAGATTTGAGGATAGGTATCCCTCCGGAAGAGTATAGACCAGTTACTGCTCTAATTGCCTCTTTTGTGATCTTGCAGGGTCTATTCAGCCATAGAAAGTTGTCATGCATCCTGCTCAGTACATACCGGACCCATTCATCTTCTTCAAAGCAGGGGAAATGAATAAATTGCTCAAATTGTTTCTTCTGGATATCCTTATACTCTGGTTTAAGCTCAAAAGCATTGTCTATCAGTTGCTTGTGATAGAGGTCTCTTAATTTGAATTCCCCAAATTCCTCAATGCTTGCATGTATGTAAACCCTAATTTCTTCAGTATGTAAAACTCCGTGAGGAACACTAGAGAAGGCTCCTAGTGGATCTACCTCCAATGATTTGTAAGGATGTTTCTTGAATGTGGGGCGAGGTCTATCAGAGATCTTAACTATATTTGGAGTAGCCATTCTTCAAAGATTTGTAGTGAGATAATGAAAAACAGAGAATACCTTATGCGCCTTCGGTTTGCACGGAGTGGTTGGATTGATTTCTTTATGCAATAACTTCGGCAGGAGATCCTTGGTGTGCTTGATGAACCTTGTTGCAGAGCTCCACTTTTCGCTTCTTCTTGAGTGCAGAATGAGCAAATGACTTTTGAGAAATCCCTTAAATTGCTCCGCGAACCCTAATATCTGTCTGCAATAAATGCTTCACCTACATCATTCCGGTTTGCCTTGTCTGGATAGCTTGGAGTATCCCGGATTAGTCCTGATCTGTGGATATCATCCGGATCTTTCAATCATGAATAAATCGAGGTAACATATTACAAGAACATCCCAAACACTCTGTCCAATCCGCAGAACAAGATAGTGCACTTCCGGATCTTCTCCGGACCTTTTTGTAATCCTTTATCATACCGGAGCATCTCCCTGAACAGGTCTTACTTGATCGATCACAGCTTCTTCATAACTCCATGCGGACCTCTGAAAACTTGACTGAAGCATCTCAAGACTCATATCTGCAAACCCTTTAATCCGCATCTTGTGCCACATCCGGCATCACTTGTTTGGCTGGGGGAACAGGATTTTCTTTGAGTCTCCCCCTGAGCCTGAGCTCACTTTTTAATTTCCGGAAGAAATATCAGCACCAGAGTCTGGTGCGGATCCAACCTCTACATTCTCTGAACTTTTCTTCACCCAAATCTTGCTCATCTGATTCCTAACTTCATCCGCATTCATCTTTTGTTTACCCTTGTCTTGATTCTGATTATACACCGGACCTCTTTTGTCCTGATACTTATTTCTGCAGACTTTAGCATTATGACCGGACCTATTGCAAATTTGGCAAATAACATTTCTTTGCATATTTGACTGATATCCCCTTGATCTGCATTGATTAGCCATATGACCTACTCTATTGCATGTAAAGCATCTACCTTTGAATGATTTGTTTACTTGCATAATTCTGCATTCATGGGATTTGTGTCCATACCTTTTGCAGTTGAAGCACTGTCCGGAGAAGGATGAATTAATCTGATTCATTCTCATTCTGCACTGATTAGCTTTGTGACCGAAGTGGTTGCAGCTGTGGCAGTATCCATTGAAGGATGGATATCTTTGAGCATTTGGCTGTCTTACCGGAGGTCTTCTAGGCCTGCTCCTTGGATTTTCTGATCCAAGATTCTTCTGACCGGATCCGGAGCTTTCTCCTTTCTCATATCCCAAACCATACTTGTCATCTGTCCTCTTTTTACTTCCAAGAAGAACTTCAAGTTGAGCAGAACTTATCTTGAATTTCTCTTTATATTCATTTGCTGTTTGAAGGTCTCTTTTGAGAGAGGCAATTTGATCCTCAAGTTTTTCTTCATTATCTTTGGCATCTTCAAGATCAGATTCAAGATGTCTGATAATCCTGTCCATCTGGTGGCATTCTTCTGATTTTTCTTTAAGAGATTGTCTTAGATTGTCTTCAGCCTTTCTTTTTTCTTCAATCTCTTGAGTAAACTTTATAGTTCCTGATTCCATTTCATGTCTTAACATAATGACTTCTTTTGATAACTTTTCACATAACTTGGTTTGCTCAGTCAATTCTTCATTTGTATTGCTTTCTTCACTTTGTCTTGCCAACTGTTGGAGCAGCTCCTTTCTCTTTTTCATAGAGAGACTTAATTTGTCTTTTAATTCTCTCATGAATTCATCAGCCTGTTTGAGTCTTTCCTTTAATTCACTGACTTCAGAATTTGACTGTTCAAGATCCTCAAGAGCAGTCTTGAGTTGCTCCCTTAAACCATATGCATCCATTTGAACTCCCAGATCTTCCTCAAGCTGTTAGGCTCTATTAGGAGGAACTTAGCTCTGATACCAATTGTTGATAACTGAGAGGGGGGGGGGGTGAATCAGTTATCCTAATTATTTCCCTTATTGAACTTTCTTTTTAATTGATGCAGCATTGAATCAAACACAAAAACATTAATCATGAAATAAGAAACACATGACACAGTATTTTTGACGTGGAAACCCTGTTAAGGGAGAAAACCACGGGGTGATTAACCCAAAATTATTCTCTGTTAGAAGAATAGGAAATTACAAAATGGCACTTGCCAATTAGGGCTCACTGCCCGAGCACACTGCTCACAAGAGGCCCACTGCCTACAAGAAGACACACTGTCTACAAAGTGATAAGAATCACAGTCTTGAACTGATTGGAAGCATCTGCATATGCTGGAGTTCAGTTCCGGTTAGGCTCAGTACACTGATCTGCTGCACTTCATCTTTCCTCTGTTCTTTATTCTGCTATCTTTCACATACCGGATCCTTTTTGCTACTTCTGCTCTGTTCTGGACTTATTCGCATATATCTACACACCATCACACCCTTCACAACTAAATCCATCCTCTATATATATCCGCACAAGTAATTTCATCACCTTTCTAGTCGGCATCCGGAACAGTCTAGTTTCTTGCAAACTCTTGTTCTGTCTGTTGAATCCTTCCTCACCAAGCAATGCGGATCAAGCATATACTTGTAGATATCATTAATCATGTCGGCCAAACATGATTCATGCCTTCACAACCTCTATCATCAATAGTAACACATCCGGAAAGTAGTCTGATACTCTGTCAGTCAGTTCTTCCTCTGTTTTCACTGTCTCTCAGGAATCCGGTACTCAACTATTCATATCTTTTTCCTTGTCCATCACCGGAGGCTAAATCTTTGGAATATACCACTCAAGGTAGTCCTCTTGACTTCCCCAAATCCGCACTGCACCAAGATACTTCCTCTGAGAGATCCGGACCAATCTGTCGGACCTTGCCACATGCTCTGTTCTTGTTCACCGGACCACAACAATCTTTATTCTGACTTCCGGTAGAGACACATTATAACTTGCGGATATGTGGGATGACCTTTGTTGCCATCAATGACAACAACCATGAATCCATATAGTGTCTCTTGCCAACAAAATTTAATTTACCCTTGGGTTGTAGCCCTAAAAAAAAGTTACAATTTTGAGCTTCATATATTGTGAGTTAATTCTCACCGTGGTTTTTCCCTTCTTAGCTTTTCCACATATATCTGGTGTGATGTGTTGATGTGCATTGTGTTGACCTTTCATCTTTATGTTGATGTTGTAATGTTTAAGTTTTAATCTACTCCTAAGGGTTTGAAGTTTGTTTAGATATTGATTCACCCTCCCCTCTCAGTATCCTGGAATGTTCAACATTTTTAACTTGTTTGGCGGTGTATTGAATTAGATGAGCAAGTGATAGGTTGTGGTCACTTTTTCCATGATAGAAGAGTATATGGTAGCTACTCATGCCTATAAGGAGGCCATCTAACTTTAGAGATTGTATGTAGATGTTGGGTTGAATCATGGAGTAATTTAGATTAGACGTGATAATCAAAGTGTCATTAACTTGGCAAAGAATTCAAATTTTCATGCAGAGACAAAGCACATTGATGTTCATCATCATTTTATTTGTGACTTGGTGGAGGATGGGAGAGTGATGCTTGAAAAGGTCGACACTTTGGAGAATGTTGTGGATACATTGATGAAGCCTATGAGCAAGGAGAAATTTAATTTACGTGGTGAATCTATGGGCCTCTTGACCCTTTGTAAATAGTTGATAATGTTGGTGTTCCCTTTGACTTTTGCAAGATATATATGACAAGTGGGAGAATGTTGGGATAGGTATCTCATACACCTTGCAAACCTAATGGTTTGTTTACTATTTATTTATTAATTATTTGCAAAACCTCATGGAAAAGGGCATCTCTCTATGACTTGGCCATTCTATTATGTGTATGCATTGATATGATGTGTGTAAGAGAGACTCTTGTAATGTAAGATGTGTAAGGGCATCTATGACAATGTAAGAGTGTGTAAGAGTTGTAAGAGCATCTATGACGTGTAAGAGCATGTGAGAGGGAGGTTACATCGTTGATTTGGAATATTGACCAACTTATGATGCATGTTATGGCCATCATAAGGCATATTTGAATTGAGGAATAAGGTCAAAATAGAGCCCACAGTTTGGGGAAATGGCTATGATATGTTATGACAAGCTATGAAAGTTGTAAGAGAATATGCTAAAAATAGTCAAAGACCCATCTTGGACTATGGCATTGGAATTTGATCCATGGGGTTTTGGGTGTCATATCTCCCATGTGTAGGCTCATGGTTTTGTGAAACCACTTGTTCTCTCTTCTTGGCTTCTCTATTTCTTTAGTGCTTAAGATGGAGGTTTCAGATAGTGTATTTGTAGATACTAATATGTTGTAAAAAACTCTCTAAATCTACATTATTGACATAATCTCTTGTGAAGGCTTGAGCCTAGAGTTGTATTGTAAATGTTCGTGTTATTGGGAATACAATTGGTTCAAGTTTGGCTGCCAGGTTTTTTCTTGAAATGGTTTTCCTAGGGTATATCACTATGTAATGGTTGTTTTATTTATATTTTATTTTCTACAAATTGTTTGATTGTATTTTTGTATACATCTCTCATATATTACTATAGGAAGTGTTTCCATTATTTTAGCTTTCTTTAGTAGTTGTAAAGTGTTTAGTTTAAGTGAGCCCAATAATAAAAATTAGGATTGTATCAACCACTTTTAGTCCCAACTCATTCATGGAGAGAATTTTAATGGATATTTTTAGACTACCCATGACACAAAAAGGGCATGGTTATTTGTTTGTTTTGGTTGATAGATTCAACAAAATATGTGTCTTAACTTCATGTAGAAAGTATTGAGGGTGAAGGATGTAATTGCATTATTTTTTACAAATGTGTGGATTCACTTTGGTTTGCCTCAAATCAATATTTCAAACTAAGATTCTAGATTTCTTGGTAAGTTTTGGTGCACACGTTGGAAGAAAATGGATATTAAGTTGAAGAAGAGCAAAACTTTCAATCCACAAATAGATTGACAAATTGAAGTGATAAATGACTTTGGTTCAGTTAATTTGTGGATGCAATTCAAAGCATTTGAAGACATGAGATGAGAACATAGAATATATTCAAAATTATTACAATTTAGCAATGTATTTATCTAGAATATTTTACCATTTGAAACTTGTTATGGATTTTTGACCTCCCATCCCACTAGATGTGCTTATGGGACAACCATATGAGAAAGATAAAGAGGTTAACTCAAAGGTGGATAGACCTAGAAAGTCCCTTGAACATATCAAGCAAGTCCAACTCCAAGTACAAGATAAGGTTAAGGATATTTACGAGAAGTATAAGAGGCAACATGACCAACACCACACTGAACACAAATTCAAGGTGGGTGATCAAGTGTGCTTGTATTTAAGAAAGGACAAATTCAAGGAGCAGTGAGAAAGATGAAGCCTTTAATGTATGAACATTTCTCAACTTTGGAACAAGTTAGTAAAAATACCTTCCAACTTGATTTGCCACCATATCGAAAGTGTATTCAATGATTAAGGTGGAAAATTTAAGAATGTTTGAGCCTTTGATGTTGTGTGAGGAAGAGCAATTGTTTTTACTATCCATGGAAGACCTTAGTCTAGGTCCATAGGTGTCACAACTTGTTTTAATTATAAATTGATTTGTATGCAATAACTTATTAATTAGCAAGGATTTATTATTCAACTATTATTTAATATAATTTATAATTGTTATTATTATTTTATTATATAACTATTAATAGCATTTTTTTAATTCATAATATTGATTTTGTATATATATGTAATTGAAAACTACATGATCAATGGCTGCCCTAGCCAGACTGCTTGAAAATCCCTTTTCTAAATTCCTTATCTAAAATTGGTGTAGGGGCACCTAGTCTATATGATGTAAATAGGGTCCTATGTTAATATTTTTGTTCTTGAGTCATGTTTTTGGTTGTTAGAAGGTCTATTTAGACCATGTGTGATGTTTTTAGTCATGGGGGTCAGTTGTGGAAGTTTAAAAAAGTTGCAAAAGTTGCATTTTTGTGTGTTCAAAGGAAGTTGAACGGTCAAGTACTTGAAAAGTAGTTTGGATTTGTTGGTTTTTTATGGAAAATGTTTAAATATGCCTTGGGATATTTGAGGCAAGGTTCTGGAGATATTTTTTGGAGATAAAACAATACAAATACTCTATTTTTCTACATTTTCTAATTTTTTTGTTGTTATAGTGAATGGTACGGCTCAATACGGCCTGTAGATGAACAAAAATTGATTTGAATTGATAGAGGAGTGAATTAGCTATCATTTGGTTTTGATTTGATCTGTTTTCATCAAGTTTGGAGTGAGTTAGAGCCAATTTGGTGTAAACTGCCAGGAAACCCTAGTTAGTGAGGGTTAGATAGAAGAAAATGAGTTTTTGACCCATTCCACCCGTGGAAAAGTCTGAGAATCGATGCAATGGAGTTAGTTAGGATGCTTTTCATGTTTTTTGTGTTTGCAGGAGCAAGGGATGGACATAGGGCAGAGTTTGATGCAGCCCTAGTCTAATATCTCTATGTAATAGGCTTAGGTGATTAGGTAGAGGTAGGGTTTTGTTGAAAGGTGAGTTGGCGATAGTTCCAGCTGAAAAATTACCATATTCAAACCCCATGAGATGTGAGGAATGTCCTAAAGTGAATTTTTGTGGTTTGGGTTTTGAATTTCACATACTTGCTTTGTAAAACAAGGCTAATTAGGCCTAATTAAACTGTAGCAATCAATTTTATAGGGTTTTGTTCCAAAACAGCCATATCCAAAATTTTAATATGTTGTCAAGTGGCATAAAAGGTATCTTGAATGGTGTTTTGTTTCTGTGTTTGAGGTCTTCTCTGAAAGTTATGGTGGAAAAACCTTGTTTGGAGTACTACTAGGAGAAGTTGAAGAGTTTTGGGAGAAACCCACCAAGATAGGATTCAAATTTGAAAAGTTTGTTAAGTTGTGATTGTATAGACAACCTCCACCCTGCTCTGCATCAATTGGTATCAGAGCATAGGTTTTGGTCATAGGTGGAAAAGGTTGACGTTTGAAAAAGCAAAGATGCCTCCTAAAAGCAATCCAACAGCCAAAGAAGTGAGAGAGTTGAAAGAAAAGCATGCCAAGGAGTTGAGACAGGTAAAGGAGTCTCAAGAAGCTATCCTAGCCAGAGATGCAACACTTGAATCAAACCAAAGGAGAGGTGTGGTCATCGGAGACCAAAGTGATGAAGAGGAAGAGGAAGAGGGTGAGAATGAAAACCCTCAAGAAGGGGACCAAGAGGAAGAGTTGGACCCTAATGACTTGAGAATGGAAAAGTTGTTGAAGGATGTGAAGGGAGACACTCCTAAGGTGAAGATGGAATTGCCCATGTATGGTGGGAAGTTGGATAGTGAAGAGGTGCTAGGTTGGATGGATGCACTTGATAACTATTTTGAGTATGAGGAGGTAGTAGAAAACCAAAGAGTGAAATTTGCCAAAACAAAGTTGAAAGGCCCTGCCTTTACTTAGTGTAATTATGTGTAGGAAGAGAGGTTGAAGAAGGGTAAGTCAAAAATTAATTCATGGGATAGAATGGTGTCTAAAATCAAGAGCCAATTTCTACCCGGTGATTATGCAATTCAGACATTTAGAAAGCTACAAAACCTGAAACAAAAAGAAATGGATGTCATGGCTTATACTGAGGAGTTTCTATTGATAACTGAGAGGGGGGGTGAATTAGTTATCTTAATTATTTCAGCTTTCTGAACTTTCTTCTTAATTAATGCATCATCAATTCAAATAAGCAAACATAGCCATGAAATGGAAATACACATGACACAATATTTTTGACGTGGAAACCTTGTTAAGGGAGAAAACCACAGGGTGATTAACCCAAGATTATATTCTCTATTAGAAGAATAGAAATACAAAATGGCACTTGCTAATTAGGGCTCACTGCCTGAGCACACTGCTCACAAGAGGCTCACGGCCTACAAGAGACTTACTGTCTACAAGATGTAAGAAGAATAACAAGATCCTTGAACTAATGAGAAGCATCCCCATATGCTGAGGTCTAGTTCCGATTAGGCTCAATATACTGATCTGCTGCACTTCATCCTTCCTCTTCTTTTGTGTTGCTGTCCTTTCACATACTGGACCTTCCTTACTGCTTTCACTTTGCTCTTCTCCTTTTCTTTGCACACCACACAACTTCACAACACTACCTTATCAAAATCCATCTAGTATATATATATCTGCACAAAGGATTTCATCCTCTTTCTAGTCAGCATCTGGAATAGTCAATATTTCCCAAACTCTAGTCTGTCGGCTGAATCCTTGCTTACCAAGTGATGCGGATCAAAAAGAAACTTATAGAAGCTGTCTAAAAAGTCAGCCAATCATGAATGATACCTTAGGAATCTTTATCACCATCAACATCTCATCTGGAATAACTTTTGATGCTCTGCCTGTCAGTTCTTCCTCTGTCTGTTCTACAAAATCAGACCCCAGTACTTAGATGCTTATATCTCTTCACTCTTTCAAAACTGGAGGCTCAAACCCTGGAATCTATCAGTCAAGGAACACCTCTTGACTTCCCCAAGTCTGCACTTTACAAGGATACTTCTTCTAACAGATCCGGACCTGACTGTCGGACCTTCTGCATGCTCTGTTCTTGCTTACCGGACCTGAAAGCTCTTCAATCTGACTTCCGGTAGAGACACACCATATCCTGCGGATGTGTGGGATGATCTTTGTGTTGATAATTGAGAGGGGGGGTGAATCAGTTATCCTAATTATTTCTTCTTTCTGAACTTTCTTAATAATCAATGCAACATTAATTCAAATAAGTAAACATAACCATGAAATGGAGATACACATGACACACTATTTTTGACGTGGAAACCCTGTTAAGGGAAAAACCATGGAGTGATTAACCCAAGATTGTATTCTCTGTTAGATGAATAGAAATACAAAATGACACTTGCCAATTAGGGCTCACTGCCCGAGCACACTGCTCACAAGAGGCTCACTGCCTACAAGAGACACACTGTCTACAATTTATAAAGAGTGTAATACAATACTTGAACTGATAAGGAGCATCAACATATGTTGGAGTTTAGTTCCGGTTAGGCTCTGTATACTAATCTGCTGCACTTCATCTTTCCTCTTCTTTTGTGCTGCTCTCTTTTCACATACTGGACCTTCCTTTCTACTTTTGTTCAGCTCTACTGCTTTTATTCGCACATCACCAACAACCACACCTCACCTCACAACTAAATCCATCTTATATATATATGCACAAAAGTGATTTCATCACCTTTCTAGTCGACACCCGGAATAGACAATATTTTCCACAAACTCTGTTCTGTCGGCTGAATCCTTGCTTACCAAGTAATGCAGATCAAGGATATACTTGTAGAAGTCATCAATCATTTCAGCCAATCATAACTTATGCCTTAATAACCTTTACCATCATTAGTAACACATCCAAAATAATGTCCGATGTTCTGCCAATCAGTTCTTCCTCTGTCCATACTACCAATCAGGAACCCGATACTCAAGTATTCATATCTTTTTCCTCATCTATCACCAGAGACTAAATCCTTGGAATCTATCACTCAAGGTAGTCCTTTTGACTTCGCCAAATCTGCACTTCACCAGGATACTTCCTCTGAGAGATCTGGACTAGACTGACGGACCTTGCCACATGCTCTGTTCTTGTTTACCGGACCACAACATTCTTCACTTTGACTTCCGGTATAGACATACCATGTCCTGCGGATGTGTGGGATGAACTTTGTTGCCATCAATGACAACAATCATGAATCCATATAGTGTCTCTTGCCAACAATCTCCCCCTTTGGCATTGATGGCAACACTTAGTGAAAAATGACTAAGTGTTTACACTATGCTCCCCCTTGGCTGATGCTCTGTTTTTATATACATTTTCCGGAGCTCCCCCTTAGTTGGATTCCTCATTTTTCACTGCTCTTCACTCCTCCTTTGACATCAATGGCAAAGGGTAGGGTCTGCATATTAAAATTTTCAAAATTTTATCCGCATAAGTATATAAATATGGAATACTTACATATACTGAAGTATGTCTACAAAAGTTGTTTTCAATTGAATGAATTCTGTAGCCCAACTTTGCTTCGTTCTGTCCAAAATTGATATATGACCGCTTAACAGGAATGCAAACGCATTTGCCCTTTTTAGATCTGTCGGATCACTGGTCTGGGCTATGATCTGGGCTTTTTTTATGGCCTCATGCATGGCCTCTAACTTGGGGATAATTATCCCTCTGAGTGCACCCAACCTGCTTATTCTATTTTTCTTTTCCTTCTCCAGCTTCTTGATATCATTCAAGATTGCAATAGTCTGACATTCTTGATTTATTATGGAGGATGAGAGAGGATCAAAATTCTTTGATAGATTTGTCAATTTATCCTCTTGTTCTTTTACTTTCTTCTCAGTGTCCAATGTTTCTTTGGACCATGATAAACAAAATTTGTACATTTCTCTGCCTTCTTTAAGAGCATTTTCTAAGCTCTTTATCCCAATATTCATATTTCTCCTATCATTGATTATCAACCCTTGTACCTCTGATAATCTTTTTGCAAGAAATTCCTTCCGAACCTTATCTTCTGCTGACTTCTCTAGGGAATCAAAATGTGTGCTAACACTATTGACTAGAGTTTTGAGATTACCAGATGAGGAGGCTGTGAGATCCTTCTGAAACGATGGCATAATCTTTTCTAGCACTCTGGAAGTAGCTTCTATCAACTCACAGTCTTCCATGTGAGACTTTAGGAGTTTTTCTTTAGCCTTTGCATTAGCAAATGAAGCTATCTTCATTGTCTGTACCGGAGAAAGGGAATCAAAATTAAATGGTCCTTGTAGAAGCTTCGGTTCATCAATCTCCATTGTTTCTTTGTTCAGGAATTCTTGGATAGTTTTTGCAGTGTCTCTTGCCCGAGACAGATTTTTCTTTTCTTCTGCATTCTTAGAGCTGTCTCTTGGAGGTTCCTCTCCTTCTAAATTCTTATCACTAGCAGTTGTGGTCTTCTTTGTTGAAGTCTTCTCTCCTTCTGCAACCTTGGTACTGTCATCTTCTTTTTCCTTCACCTCTGCTTCTTTCTCCTATATTCTTTCTTCTCCTTTAGATCCAGAGACTGTAGGGGAAACCGGAGGAGAGATATTTGTTTGTTCATGAGCCACCTCTTCCAGAGTAGAAGATTCCAAGTCCTTATCCTTTTCTGCACTGGTGTCCATGAATTGCTCAGTGGATTCTTTTTCAACACTTGTGGTCGAGGGGTCAGTACCCAAGTCCTCTATAATTGGATTGTTGAATTTCTTAAAAGCATTTCGGAGGATCTCTTCGGTCTCTCTTGCCACTTTGTCGGTTTCACCAAGCATGAGCTAATTCATCCCAGCTTTGCTCTGGAACTCATCCTTGCAATCTTTGAAGATCATGTTCATTTGTTGCAGAGTGATTGAAGGGTATAGCTGAATTGCTATTTGTTCCCAGATTTCTAGATCTTTTGCTCGAGCATTGTTCTTCCTCATTTCAAGCCTTTTCTCTAAGCTTTTGGGAATTAGAGAGATAATTTCAATAAAAGCTTTATTGTAAGTGTTCAAAAACTTAACTGTGGCTTCCTCCATAATATTTTTATCTGCTTCATTATATGCATCATAGAATTCTGTTAAGGGTTGTAGGTTCCCATCCACAGTGACTACTTTCACTACAACATTTAAGGATAGAGTGGGTTTTTCAACAAATTCCTCTTCCTTCTCTTCTTCTCCTTGACCGGTAGAGTGTTCACCGGATGATTTCTTCTGTTTCTTCATTTTCCTGATTTCTTCATCAGATTCAGTCTCCTCTTCATCCTTTTGACTGGCATAAGCCCTTGTGGCTTTTGTCTTTGTTCTTTTCTCAACAAGAGACTGGGGAATCCTCTCTCTTGCTTGCATCATGTTCTAAAAATTCTTGAAATATCCCCACAGGGTTGTATTTCTTGCTTTAGCATCCCCAAGCCCATGCAAATAGTCTTTGATTTGGATGGCAACCGGTCTGTCATTCTGCCATACCCAACCATTGGATCCGGGAAGCTCATTCATGTAATAAAAGAATAGGCAGAGTATCAAGCCACCATACTTGAAGGAGTTCTTATCCTTCTTAATCTTTTGCAGATTTTCCAAAAGTTGGCTTAGAAGAAGTTCACACAGATCATAGTCAACATTTTCTTTTAGCATTTGATAGGCTATGTAAACTGCAGTTCCCGGTACTAAATTTTCCCTACCGGAGTGATAAATCTTGTAACCAATTATCATGGATGCAAATTTGACATCCGGTTTAGTGATGTCTTCAATTGTCATAGCTCTCTTGTCAAATTTTGATCCGGTTGCATCACTTACTATCTGATTCTTGACAAATTTGAGAACAGGTATTCCACCAGATGAGTGCAGACTGGTTACTGCCCTAATAGCATCTTTGGTGATCTTAAATGGTTTATTCAACCATAAGAAATTGTCATGCACTCTACTCAACACATACCGAACCCATTCATCTTCTTCAAAACAGGGGAAATGAATGCACTGTTCAAAATGCTTATCCTGGATGGCTTTGTACTGAGGTTTAATCTCAAAGGAATCATCTATTAACTGTTTGTGATAGATATCCACTAACTTTGATTCCCCAAATTCTTCAATATTCGCGTGTATGTAAACCCTAATGTCTTATGTATGTAACACACCATGCAGAATACTGGAAAAAGCTCCTAGGGGATCTACTTCCAAAGATTTGTATGGATGTTTATTGAATTTGGGGTGAGGTTTATCAGAGATCTTCACAATATTTGGAGTACCCATCATTCAAGGATTTACAGAGAGATATTTGATAAAGGAGAATACCTTTTGCGCCTTTCAGTTTCACGGAGTTAGCCGGATCAATTTCTGGATGAAATGACTTCTGCAAATGATCTTGGATGAGTTTGAGGGATTTTGTTGCAGAGCCTCTCTTTTCATTTCTTCTTGAATGCAGAATGAGCAAATGCTTAGTGAGAAAACCCTTATATTTCTCCGCAAACCCTAATGTTAAGTTGCAATAAATGCTTGACCTAAGTCATTCCAGTTTGCCTTATTCGGATGACTTGAACAACCGGATCAATCATGATCTTAAACATCTTGCAGATCTTCCAAATCTTACCCATAGTTTATTTAGATGTTTCTCTTAAGAACCCTTTGATCCGCAACTCATCTTGTGACAGTTTTGGCACCAATTGACTGGCTGGGGGAACAAGGTTTTCTTTGTGTCTCCCCCTGCGCCAGAGCTCACTTTTTAATTTCCAGAAGGGATATCAGCACCAGAGTCTAGTGCGGATCCATCCTCTACATTCTCTGTACTTTTCTTCACCCAAATCTTGTTCATCTCACTTTGAACTTCATCCGCATTCACTTATTGTTTTCCCTTATCTTGATTCTGATTATGATATACCGGACCTCTTTTGTCCTGATTCTTGTTTCTATAGAATTTTGCAATATGACCGAATCTATTGCAAATTTGGCAAACAACATTTCTTTGCATATTTGATTGATATCCTCTTGATTTTCATTGATTAGCCATATGACCTATTCTATTGCATGCATAGCATCTACCATTGAATGATTTGTTCATTTGCATATTTCTGCATTCATGAGATTTGTGACCATACCTTTTGTAGTTAAAACACTGTCCGGAGAAGGATGAATTAGTTTGATTCATTCTCTTTCTGCACTAATTAGCTTTATGACCAAAGTTATTGTAGTTGTGGCAGTATCCATTGAAGGATGGATATCTTTGAGCATTAGGTTGCCTTACCGGAGGTCTTCTAGGCCTGTTCCTTAGATTTTCTGATCCAAAATTCTTCTGACCAGATCCAGAGCTTTCTTCTTTCTCATAACCCAAACCACACTTGTCATCTACCCTCTTTTGACTTCCAAGAAGAACTTCAAGTTGAGCAGAACTTATCTTGAATTTCTCTTTATATTCATTTGCTGTTTGAAGATCCCTTTTGAGAGAGACAATTTGATCCTCAAGTTTTTCTTCATTATCTTTAGCATCTTCAAGATCAGATTCAAGATGTCTGATAATTCTATCCATCTTGTGGCAATCTTCTGATTTCTCCTTGAGAGATTGTCTTAGATTATCTTCAGTTTTTCTTTTCTCTTCAACTTCTTGGGTAAACTTCATAACTCCTGATTCCATTTCTTGTCTTACCATAATGATTTCTTTTGATAACTTTTCACATAACTTGGTTTTCTCCTTCAGATCTTCATTTGCATCATTTGCTTCACCTTGACTTGCCAATTGTTGAAGTAGCTCCTTTCTCTTTTTCATAGAGAGACTAAATTTGTCTTTTAGTTAACTCATGAAATCATCAGCCTGTTTGAGTCTTTCCTTTAATTCATTGACTTCAGAGTTTGACTGCTCAAGATCATCAAGGGAAGTCTTGAGTTGCTCCCTTAAACCATATGCATCCATTTGAATTCCCAGATCTTCCTCAAGCTGTTAGACTCTGTTAGGAGGAACTTGGCTCTGATACCAATTGTTGATAACTGAGAGGGGGGTGAACAGTTATCCTAATTATTTCTACTTTCTGAACTTTCTTAATAATCAATGCAACATTAATTCAAATAAGCAAACATAACCATGAAATGGAGATACACATGACACAATATTTTTGACGTGGAAACCCTGTTAAGGGAAAAACCACGGGGTGATTAACCCAAGATTGTATTCTCTGTTAGAAGAATGGAAATACAAAATGACACTTGCCAATTAGGGCGCACTGCCTGAGCACACTGCTCACAAGAGGCACACTGCCTACAAGAGACACACAATCTACAATTTATAAAGAGTGTAATACAATACTTGAACTGATAAGGTGCAACAACATATGTTGGAGTTCAGTTCCGGTTAGGCTCTGTATACTAATCTGCTGCACTTCATCTTTCCTCTTCTTTTGTGCTGCTCTCTTTTCACATACTGGACCTTCCTTTCTACTTTTGTTCAGCTCTACTGCTTTATTCGCACATCACCAACAACCACACCTCACCTCACAACTAAATCCATCTTATATATATATGCACAAAAGTGATTTCATCGCCTTTCTAGTCGGCACTTGGAATAGACAATATTTTCCACAAACTCTGATCTGTCGGCTGAATCCTTGCTTACCAAGTAATGCGGATCAAGGATATACTTGTAGAAGTCATCAATCATGTCGATCAATCATAACTTATGCCTTAATAACCTTTACCATCATTAGTAACACATCCGGAATAATGTCTAATGTTCTGCTAGTCAGTTCTTCCTCTGTCCATACTACCAATCAGGAACCCGATACTCAAGTATTCATATCTTTTTCCTCATCTATCACCGAAGGCTAAATCCTTGGAATATATCACTCAAGGTAGTCCTCTTGACTTCCCCAAATCCGCACTTCACCAGGATACTTCCTCTGAGAGATCTGGACCAGACTGTCGGACCTCGCCACATGCTCTGTTCTTGTTTACCGGACCACAACATTCTTCACTTTGACTTCCGGTATAGACATACCATGTCCTACGGATGTGTGGGATGAACTTTGTTGCCATCAATGACAACAATCATGAATCCATATAGTGTCTCTTGCCGACACTTTGTTGCCATCAATGACAACACCAATGAAGCTACACAGTGTCTCTTGCCAACAGTTTCACAAGTTAAGCATTAGAGCAAGTCATGTTGAGGATGAGGTGGAGAAAGTAGCAAGGTACCTAAATGGGTCGAGGTTCAATATACAAGATGAGTTAAGTCTTACCACCCTAGAACAGTGGAAGAATGTTTTCAGATGGCAGTCAAGGCAGAAGAAAGGTTAAAGAGTTGAAAGAAAACCATGCCAAGGAGTTTAGACAAGTAAAGGAGTCTCAAGAAGTTGTCCTAGCCAGACTTGCAACACTTGAATCAAATGAAAGGAGAGGTGTGGTCACCGAAGACCAAAGTGATGAAGAGGAAGAGGAAGAGGGTGAGAATGAAAACCCTCAAGAAGGGGACCAAGCGAAAGAGTTGGACCCTAATGACTTGAGAATGGAAAAGTTGTTGAAGGCTGTGAAGGGAGACACTCCCAAGGTGAAGATAGAATTGCCCATGTATGGTGGGAAGTTGGATAGTGAAGAGGTGCTAGGTTGGATTGATGCACTTGATAACTATTTTGAGAATGAGGAGGTAGCAGAAACCCAAATAGTGAAATTTGCCAAAACAAAGTTGAAAGGCCCTGCCTTTACTTGGTGGAATTATGTGCAAGAAGAGAGGTTGAAAAAGGGTAAGTTAAAAATTAATTCATGGGACAGAATGGTGTCTAAAATCAAGATCCAATTTCTACCCGGTGATTATGCAATTCAGACATTTAGAAAGCTACAAAACCTCAAACAAAAAGAAATGGTTGTCATGGCTTATACTGAGGAGTTTCACAAGTTAAGCATTAGAGCAGGTCATGTTGAGGATGAGGTGGAGAAAGTAGCAAGGTACCTAAATGGGTTGAGGTTCAATATGCAAGATGAGTTAAGTCTTACCACCCTTAGAACAATGGAAGAATGTTTTCAGATGGCAGTCAAGGCAGAAGAAAGGTTAAAGAGTTGAAATAAAACCATGCTAAGGAGTTGAGACAGGTAAAGAAGTCTCAAGAAGCTATCCTAGCTAGACTTGCAACACTTGAATCAAACCAAAGGAGAGGTGTGGTCACCGGAGACCAAAGTGATGAAGAGGAATAGGAAGAGGGTGAGAATGAAAACCCTCAAGAAGGGGACCAAGAGGAAGAGTTGGACCCTAATGACTTGAGAATGGCAAAGTTGTTGAAGTCTGTGAAGGGAGACACTCCTAAGGTGAAGATGGAATTGCCCATGTATGGTGGGAAGTTGGATAGTGAAGAGGTGCTAGGTTGGATTGATGAACTTGATAACTATTTTGAGTATGAGAAGGTAGCAGAAAAATAAAGAGTGAAATTTGCCAAAACAAAGTTGAAAGGCCCCACCTTTACTTTGTGGAATTATGTGCAGGAAGAGAGGTTGAATAACTCAAAAATTAATTCATGGGATAGAATGATGTCTAAAATCAAGAGCCAATTTCTACCCAGTAATTATGCAATTCAAACATTTGGAAAGCTACAAAACCTCAAACAAGAAGAAATGGATGTCATGGCTTATATTGAGGAGTTTCACAAGTTAAGCATTAGAGCAAGTCATGTTGAGGATGAGGTGGAGAAAGTAGCAAGGTACCTAAATGGGTTGAGGTTCAATATGTTGAGTACTTGTGACTCAGATTACAGGCATCGTCTTGTGCTGCTCTTTGTCTCAGCGATCTCTTGTTCTTGGTTGATTGCCTTTTGTTATTGGCCTTACAGGCTCTATCGGCGTTGCTTCGATGTTTTCTACCGATGGTCTGAAGTCTCATAGATCGGTTCAATGGTTCATTGGTTCATCGGTTCGACGGCATTGGTTCAATGGTTCAAGGGTTCAACCTGATCGGGCAGAGTGTAGCCATCAGTTTTGCTTTAGTTTGTTACTTTGATCGTTTGTGTCTCCCCGATGGTGGTTTGTTCTTGCGATGTGCTATCGGCAAAATGGGGGTCTTCGGCGTAACTTGTCTATGTTCCAGCGATGGAGTATGTCACTCCGATGGTTCGTTGATGATTGACCAGCTGGGGTCGTCGGTGGCAAAAGTGTCGATGATAGACTTACTGTGTGTTCAAGGATATATACTACTATTGTGTTTGTCAACTGATGCATGTGGGACTATTTAGTCCTCATGAATACGAACGGTTGCGAAGGGTTAAAAACTGAATTGTCGACCTTTTGGAAGTTGTAACGGTCTATGATAGTAACTGATTGTTCTATTTTTCTGTAATGTGAGATGTGACTAGAATAGAGAGAGAGAACAGTGTTAGGTAGAGGGGGATTCAGGCCGGGAGGGAAGAATCTCTCTCTCAGCGATGTCTTGTACT
Organism: Cunninghamia lanceolata; assembly: GCA_027924645.1. Taxonomy (NCBI): domain Eukaryota; kingdom Viridiplantae; phylum Streptophyta; class Pinopsida; order Cupressales; family Cupressaceae; genus Cunninghamia; species Cunninghamia lanceolata. The sequence goes on from BSBN01000077.1 coordinate 1,307,971, forward strand.
GTATGCTATTTGTGGCATGATAACAGTATGAAGGACTAACCTGAGTGCTGTGATTAGAACTGAGGAGAACTTTGTGCAGGGTTATGCTATCAGTTACTCTTCTAGAGGAGCAAGATGTAAATCTCTGTGTTAAGGCCTTGAGCCTGCAAGTGTATTGTAACATGTTTGTTGTTGCTGATTAATACATTGGTTTGATGCTTTGGAGCGTGGGTTTTTTACCCGTAAGGGTTTTCCCCATGTATATCTATGTCTCTTGTTCTATCTTTCATGTTAATGTTTTTGTTGTTGAAATTAGATCTTGTTGCTTGTATTTCCTTGAAGGGTCAATGTTGGAAATGTTCTATATCTGTTTCTGCTTTGTGGCATAGTTGTGCATGTTTTTGAAGTGATTGAAAAGAATTTAAAACTGTCGAAGACACCACTATTTTTAGAAATACGTTCTGAGATGCTCTCATTTCCTTACACAATATACAAGATGAGTTAAGTCTTACCACCCCTAGAATAGTGGAAGAATGTTTTCAGATGGCAGTCAAGGCAGAACAAAGGTTAAAGAGTTGAAATAAAACCATGCCAAGGAGTTGAGATAGGTAAAGGAGTCTCAAGAAGCTGTCCTAGCCAGACTTGCAACACTTGAATCAAACCAAAGGAGAGGTGTGGTCACCGGAGACCAAAGTGATGAAGAGGAAGATGAAGAGGGTGAGAATGAAAACCCTCAAGAAGGGGACCAAGAGGAAGCATTGGACCCTAATGACTTGAGAATGGCAAAGTTGTTGAAGGCTGTGAAGAGAGACACTCCTAAGGTGAAGATGGAATTGCCCATTTATGGTGGGAAGTTGGATAGTGAAGAGGTGCTAGGTTGGATTGATGCACTTGATAACTATTTTGAGTATGAGGAGGTAGCAGAAAACCAAAGAGTGAAATTTGCCAAAACAAAGTTCAAAGGCCTTGCCTTTACTTGGTGGAATTATGTGCAGGAAGAGAGGTTGAAGAAGGGTAAGTCAAAAATTAATTCATGGGACAGAATGATGTCTAAAATCAAGAGCCAATTTCTACTCGATGATTATTCAATTCAGACATTTAGAAAGCTACAAAACCTCAAACAAAAAGAAATGGATGTCATGGCTTATACTGAGGAGTTTCACAAGTTAAGCATTAGAGTAGGTCTTGTTGAGGATGAGGTGGAGAAAGTAGCAAGGTACCTAAATGGGTTGAGGTTCAATATACAAGATGTGTTAAGTCTTACCACCCCTAGAACAGTGGAAGAATGTTTTTAGATGGCAGTCAAGGTAGAAGAAAGGTTAAAGAGTTGAAAGAAAACCATGCCAGGGAATTGAGACAGGTAAAGGAGTCTCAAGAAGTTGTCCTAGCCAGACTTGCAACACTTCAATCAAACCAAAGGAGAGGTGTGGTCACCGGAGACCAAAGTGATGAAGAGGAAGAGGAAGAGGGTGAAAATGAAAACCATCAAGAAGGGGACCAAGAGGAAGAGTTGGACCCTAATGACTTGAGAATGACAAAGTTGCTGAAGGCTGTGAAGGGAGACACTCCTAAGGTGAAGATGGAATTGCCCATGTATGGTGGGAAGTTGGATAGTGAAGAGGTGCTAGGTTGGATTGATGCACTTGTAACTATTTTGAGTATGAGGAGGTAGCAGAAAACCAAAGAGTGAAATTTTCCAAAATAAAGTTGAAAGGCCATGCCTTTACTTGGTGGAATTATGTGCAGGAAGAGAGGTTGAAGAAGGGTAAGTCAAAAATTAATTCATGGGATAGAATGATGTCTAAAATCAAGAGCCAATTTCTACCCGGTGATTATGCAATTCAAACATTTAGAAAGTTACAAAACCTCAAACAAAAAGAAATGGATGTCATGGCTTATACTGAGGAGTTTCACAAGTTAAGCATTAGAGCAGGTCATGTTGAGGATGAGGTGGAGAAAGTAGCAAGGTACCTATATGTGTTGAGATTCAATATACAAAATGAGTTAAGTCTTACCACCCCTAGAACATTGGAAGAATGTTTTCAGGTGGCAGTCAAGGTAGAAGAAAGGTTAAAGAGTTGAAAGAAAACCATGCCAAGGAGTTGAGATAGGTAAAGGAGTCTCAAGAAGCTATCCTAGCCAGACTTGCAACACTTGAATCAAAACAAAGGAGAGGTGTGGTCATCGGAGACCAAAGTGATGAAGAGGAAGAAGAAGAGGGTGAGAATGAAAACCCTCAAGAAGGGGACCAAGAGGAAGAGTTGGACCCTAATGACTTGAGAATGGCAAAGTTGTTGAAGGCTATGAAGGGAGACACTCCTAAGGTGAAGATGGAATTGCCCATGTATGGTGGGAAGTTGGATAGTGAAGAGGTGCTAGGTTGGATTGATGCACTTGATAACTATTTTGAGTGTGAGGAGGTAGCAGAAAACCAAAGAGTGAAATTTGCCAAAACAAAGTTGAAAGGCCCTGCCTTTACTTGGTGGAATTATGTGCAGGAAGAGAGGTTGAAGAAGGGTAAGTCAAAAATTAATTCATGGGACAGAATGGTGTCTAAAATCAAGAGCCAATTTCTACCCGGTGATTATGCAATTCAGACATTTAGAAATGTACAAAACCTGAAACAAAAAGAAATGGATGTCATGGCTTATACTAAGGAGTTTCACAAGTTAAGCATTAGAGCAGGTCATGTTGAGGATGAGGTGGAGAAAGTAGCAATGTACCTAAATGGGTTGAGGTTCAATATACAAGATGAGTTAAGTCTTACCACCCCTAGAACAGTGGAAGAATGTTTTCAGATGGCAGTCAAGGCAAAAGAAAGGTTAAAGAGAAGGAAAGAGAAGCAAAGTAGGAGCAGAGGAAAAAGTTTCAGAGGTAGAGGAACATTTGGAGGAAGAGGACAGTCCACAAAGCCACAAGGATAGTCAAGCAACAGTCAAGAACAAGGGGCAGATCAGAGAGGTGGATTCAGGGGAAGAAGACCAAACAATAGAGGCAGATTTGGTGGTCAAGGAAGAGGATCAAATACATTCTCAGGAAGATGCTATCAATGCAATTTGTTTGGCCGTCAAGCATGGAAATGTCTAGATAAACAACCTTCAACTTCACATGGTGGAGAAAGGAGAACTCAGTTGGTGCAAGAGGAAGATAATGAGAGTATTAACTCTCCATCTCAGCATGCTACTCCAGAAATAGGTGACTCTCTGATGATGAGAAGAACATTGCTCAAAGTGCCCGTGGTAAAGGAACCTCCACAAAGAAAAACTATGTTTAGAACCACCTGCAAATCTCAAGGTAAGGTGTGTAAAGTTGTTATTGATTCTAATTCCACAGATAATTTGGTTTTATTAGAGATGGTTGAAAGGTTAAAAATGAAAAGAATCCCACATCCCACTCCTTATAAGGTCTCCTGGTTGAACAAGGGGCAACAAGTCCTAGTTAATGAGAAAACATGGGTGGAATTCAACATAGGAGGGTATAAAGACAAAATATTGTGACATCAGCCCAATGGATGTTTGTCATCTACTTTTAGGGAGACCCTGACAGTATGACAAAAAGGCTAAATATGATGGGCAAAAGAACACCTATGTGATAGCAAAGGATGGGATCTCATTCACACTTACTCCATTGCAAGATGAAGGCCTAGACAAACAAGTAGGGTCTAGTATAATACTGGTTGAGGAAAAAGAGTTTTTGAAAACCATGAAAGAAGAGGGGGGAGAAGGTTATGCCATTGTAATCAAACCAAAGTCTGTCATGACAGCAACAAAGCTTGATGATGTGCCTAAAGAGGTCCAAACATTGTTGAACAAATACAAGGACATAGTGGTAGATGAGCTCCCTAGTTCTTTGCCACCAATAAGAGATGTGAGTCACCATATAGATTTTATACCAGGGGCAAACCTACCTAACAAAGTTGCATACAACATGACCCCTCAATAGAATGAAGAGATTAAGAAGCAAATCCAAGAGTTACTTGACAAAGGCCTAATAAGGGAGAGTCTTAGTCCATGTGTTGTCCCCACCATTTTGGCACCGAAGAAAGGGGGAGATTGGAGAATGTGCACTGACTCAACGGCAATTAATAAGATTACCATAAGGTATAGGTTCCCCATACCAAGAATGGAAGACTTGATGGATTGTTTAGGAGGGGCTTGTTACTTTTCTAAGATTGACCTCAAAAGTGGTTACTAGCAAATCAAAATTAGAGAGGGGGATGAGTGGAAAATTGCCTTCAAAACAAATGAGGGGTTGTATGAATGGCTTGTCATGCCATTGGGATTTCAAATGCACCAAGCACCTTTATGAGATTAATGAATGAAGTTCTAAAACCCTTCATAGGTAAGTTTGTAGTTGTCGATTTGGATGATATCCTTGTTTTTAGTAAGACTAAAGAGTAACACTTGCAGTATCTAGACTTGGTTTTGAAGAGGTTGAATGAAGAAAAGTTGATGATTTGTAGAAGTCTGAATTAATGAAGGAAGACTTGGTTTATCTTGGCTTTGTGATCTCAAAGGGCTCTTTGAAGATGGATCCTAGCAAGGTGGAAGCAATTCTCAATTGGCCTACTCCTACATCAATAAGTGAGGTAAGAAGTTTCCATGGCATAGCTACCTTTTACAGAAAATTTGTGAAGAATTTCAATCATATATGCTCTCCAATCATTGACACAATCAAAGGAGATAAAAGAAAAAGGTTTGTATGGACTGATGAGGCAGAAAAAAGCTTTCAATATTTGAAAAAGAGAACAACAACCTATCTTGGCATTACCTGACTTTAACAAAGTTTTCACAATTGAGTGTGATGCAAGTGGGTATGCAATTGGGATAGTATTGAGCCAAGAGGGCAAGCCTGTTGCATTTTTTAGTGAGAAGCTCAATGAGGCAAATAAAAAGTATTCCTCTTATGACTTGAAGTTATATGCCATGGTGCAATCATTGAAGAAGTGGAGACACTATCTCCTTCCCAAGGAATTCATTGTTTTTACTGACAATCATGCTTTGCAGTTCTTAAATAGCCAAAACAAGCTCAGCCACAGACATGTGAAGTGGGTGGAGTACCTACAAAGCTTCACCTTTACCATCAAACACAAAAAGGGGCAGTCAAACAAGGTGGCAGATGCTTTGAGCAGGAGAACATTGTTGGTTCAATAAGTTCAACTCCAAAGTGTAGGTATTGATGCTTTGAAAGGTATGTATGAAGGAGATGATGATTTCAAGGAAGTTTATGTTGTTTGTAATCAGTTCAATGGAACTTTTCATGAAGAACATTCTGATTTTTTAATACAAGATGGCTTACTATTTAAAGGGGCTCAGTTATGTATTCCCAAATGTTCTATGAGGACTAATCTAATTAAGGAAAAGTATTGTGGTAGCTTAGGGGGTCACTTTGGTGTGGACAAAACTTTGGAGCAGGTAAGAAGGTATTATTATTGGCCAAAGATGCAAATTGATATCGAAAAATTTGTGGAAAAGTGTGTTGTTTGTCAAAGGGCCAAGGGTTGTAGTACAAATGCAGGTCTCTATCAACCATTACCAATTCCAAATAGGCCATGGGATTCCATCAGCATGGATTTTGTGTTGGGATTGCCCAAAACTCAGAGAGGATTTGATAGTTTGTTTGTTATTGCAGACCGGTTTAGCAAAATGGTACATTTCATAACATGTAAATACACAAATGATGCCTCATACATTGCAGGGTTGTTCTTCAAGGAGGTGGTCAGGATTCATGGATTGCCATTAACAATTGTTTCTGACAGGGACAGTAAGTTTGTGGGTCACTTTTGGAGAACCCTTTGGAAGAAGTTGGGAACAAATTTGACCTTTAGCTTTGCCTATCATCCCCAAATAGATGGGTAGACTGAAGTAGTCAATAGAAGTCTTGGGAATCTCCTTAGATTCTTGACAAAAGAACATTCAACCCAATGGGATTTGATTCTTCCCCAACTTGAGTTTGCATATAATAACTCTATGAACTGAAGTGTTGAAAAAAGCCCATTTGAGATTGTGTATGGATTGAAGCCTAGGGGAGTGTTTGAACTCAGAGATTTGAGTGGTATGGAGAGAAGTGCTGAAGCAAAAGAGTTTGCAGTTGCCATGAAAGACATACATCAGCAAGTTAGAGAGAACCTTCAAAAGAGTGTTGATAAATACAAACAACATGCAGACTTGAAAAGGAGAAAGGTTCATTTCAAAGTGGGGGACTTGGTCTTAGCACATTTGAGGAAGCAAAGGCTACCTAAAGGGAAGTATTCAAAGCTACAGATGAAGAAGATAGGGCCATGTACAGATGCAGGTACATCAGAAGTTGCAGATGAAGATTGGATCAAAGACTTACCACCAATTCAACCATTGAAGCTAGAATGCATTGTGGATACAAAAGAAGCCAAAAGAACAAGGCAGAAGGTGTATTATGAGTACCTAGTGAAGTGGCAAGGCCTTCCGATGGAAGATGCCACCTGGATGACAGAGGAAGACATCAAAAAGCATGGAGCCACAGTTCAAGATCTGATCTCAAGAGGGACTTGAGATTTTGTTCTCCCCAGGAGTATGGTGCAGGGGCACCTAGTCTATATGATGTAAATAGGGTCCTATGTTAATATTTTTGTGATTGAGTCATGTTTTTGGTTGTAATAAGGTCTATTTAGACCATGTGTGATGTTTTTAGTCATGGGGGTCAGTTGTGGAAGTTAAAAAAAGTTGCAACAGTTGCATTTTTGTGTGTTCAAAGGAAGTTGAACGGTCAAGTACTTGAAAAGTAGTTTGGATCTCTTGGTTTTTGATGGAAATAGTTTAAATTTGCCTTGGGATGTTTGAGGCAAGGTTCTGGAGACATTTTTGGAGATAAAACAATACAAATACTTTGTTTTTCTACATTTTCTAGTGTTTTCTTGCTATTACAGTTAATGGTACGGCCCAGTAAGGCCTGTAGATGAACAAAAATTGTTTGGAATTGATAGAGGAGTGAATTAGCTATCATTTGGTTTTGATTTGATCTATTTTCATCAGGTTCGGAGTGAGTTAGAGCCAATTTGGTGTAAACTGCCAGGAAACCCTAGTTAGTGAGGGTTTGATAGAAGAAAATGAGTTTTTGACCCATTCCATCGGTGGAAAAGTCTGAGAATCGGTGGAATGGAGGTAGTTAGGATGATTTTCATGTTTTTGGTGTTTGCAGGAGTAGGGGATGGAGATAGGGTAGAGTTTGATGCAGCCCTAGCCTAATATCTCTATGTATTAGGCTTAGGTGATTAGGTAGAGGTAGGGTTTTGTTGAAAGGTGAGTTGGTGATAGTTCTGACTGACAAAATTGCTATAATCAGACCCCATGAGATGTGAGGAATGTCCTAAAGTGAAGTTTTGTGGTTTGGGTTTTGAATTTCACATACTTGCTTTGTAAAACAGGCCTAATTGAACTGTAGCAGTCAATTTTAGATGGTTTTGTTCCAAAACAACTCTATCCAAAATTTTGATATGTTGTCAAGTGGCATAAAGGGTATCTTGAATGGTGTTTTGTTTCTAGGTTTGAGGCCTTCTTTGAAAGTTATGGTGGAAAAACCTTGTTTGGAGTACTACTAGGAGAAGTTGAAGAGTTTTGGGAGAAACCCACCAAGATAGGATTCAAAATTGAAAATTTTGTTAAGTTGTGATTGTAAAGGCAACCTCCACCCTTCTCTGCATCAAAAACCCACCAAAAGTGAGCACTCAGGGTCTCTGGCAGATAAAGAAGAGGCCACGCAGGGCCCTATCAAAACCCAAAATTTGGCCTTCCAAGCCTAATAGACTTTCTTTACACTTAGAAACATAAAACAGACGGCTAAACCTTGATCAAAGCATGTGATTGCAGAAACCAAAATCAACTATTAAAAAGTAGACTGGGAAAACAGGACAAGGCGGAGAGCATTAAAAACCTTCAGATTATGTTGAGACCATGCGCGAAGACTTGAAACTCCCGAACCCATTCAAATTGTCTATCATCCGCATCCACGTGCAACACTTTCTTAAGGAAGGATATCCCTTTTTTTGCCCTTTCCCTATGCTCCAGCAACACTAGACCCTTAAGTTCAAGTAGAAAAGGATAAAGCTTTACCACTTCATCTGGATCCTGCAACAGGGGTATATCTTTAGGGCGAAGCATCCCAACTCCAGAGAAGGCTGCATTGATTGTTTCCTTGAGACCGCCCAAAAGCTCTGCCTTGAAGAGTTTTGAAACCATTAATTCTGATTCCTCCTTAGGCATTCCTGTGTCGAGTACCGAGGTAAGGAAACGAGAAGCAATGCATGTGTCTACTCTGTATAGTTCCCCTTCTTCCAGAAAACCCCTACCCAGGATGATTTTCACTGCCGCTATTGTCAATCCATCATTTCGTCGCAGGACTCTCTTTAGCCTTTGATCGGTTACCACTCCATTGAAGGCCATCTGCCTTACGGTGCTCTGTAACTGGATTGGGGTGTCTATCCCCAAATTTACAATGCCCTTCAGAGCTATGTGAGCCACAAATCTCAAGCCGCCTGCCATGGATGCCTTGGGACTTAAACAGACAACCTTTGTTGAGAAAGAAATGAGACGAAGTGGGGACTTGCAGAGTAAAGAAAGGTATATGAGTAAGATTATTTGCAGGGCCACTCCCTCTGCCACTTGTGTCTCATCATATATGGTGGAGAAAAAATGCTTCTCGATCTTTCCTTCCGAAGCACACTCAAACTCAATTTCGTTCTTCAATGTTTGATCTGGTGAAGTTCATGTGATGATGGTTGTAAACCTCTTCGGATATTCCACTTGATGTTCCGTATGCCACGTCCTAGCCTTCTTCCGTGTCAAGCAATGGCAAGTGAAGTCTGCAAATTCCTTTTGCCAACAAGAACACCTGAATCCTTTAAAAGATCAGCTCTTCCACACCATATGTGTGGGAAGGGCGCCCTCCCTACCGCCCACTATTAATAGCATTTTTTTAATCATTAATATGATTATTATTAATTTTAAACATTACTTGAGTTTTAAATAATACTAATCTTATTAAATTTGTAAAAATTCAAAGTTTACCTTATATGCTTTAATAATCAAAAAGGGAAAATGAACTCTTCGTGAAAAGCCACGTTAAAGGCTCCATGGCTAAATTTTGTTTAAGGGAACTAGTTTATTTTTTTACGTGGTTGTGTGATGGTAAACAAAAACAAGGTTTAGGTACGTGGCAGAATTATTGGGAGGGTAACCAACAGTAAAATCAAATTTGGGCTAATCTTTGTCAACCGATCATCAAACCGCCATTAATCCACCGCTTGAGCACCGAGGAAAAATATATTAAGCAGAGGTAATTTGGAGGAAAGGGGACGAAAAAGAAAGAGGAATTGGCAGAGAAGGAGTCAGAGAACGAAGTATGGGAAGAAAGGTATCATTCATCTGCAACCACCAATTTTGTGACGTAATAATAGAACCTGACTCCTCAATGTTATCATTTCCCTATCCATGAGTATTGTTATTAAACTATTAAAATTAGCAATTATGACATTCCATCATATGATGTTTTTTTTGGGGCATTCATCGCTATTTCATTGGTGTTAAATTTCTAAAGTCTTTTTTAACAAATTATTTTTGTGCACTGATTGTCTATCTAGTTTCATTTGCTTAGAAATTTCTAAAGCCTTTTCAAATAAATTCATTTTATGTGCTAATTTCATTTGCTTGAAAATTTCTAAAAGCTTTTTTAACAAATTCCTTTTTGTGCATCGTCAGATGCATTTTCTTGAAAAAAACATTCTAAAAAACTTTGAACAAACATTAGGGGAAATTTGCATATAAAATGGGCCTCCTAAGAAACTCTTAAAAAGCAAAACATATCTCAAATAATATAAATTACTTAATTATAAATAAATAAAAATTAGTTAACTACATGAGTTAAGGGAGTCACATATTTCTATTATAAATGCTTTAAGAACTCAAGTTCACTTTTCTTTTTATATTATTTCTTTTTTTGTTTTAGTTTTCGTTTAAAAAATCTTTTATCTTAAACTTATGATTCTAAAAACAAAACTTTCTAAATTTAAAAAAAACACTTCATTCTTTAATTACAATAGATTTTTTATTTTTCTTTTAAGATATAAATATAAATGTTTTTTCTTTTTAGTATTTCTTACCTATTTTTTTTGTTTTTTCACAAAATAACTTTTTTCTTAGCTTTTTGTTTTTTTTTCACAAAATATTTTTTTATGAATATTAGTTAGTTTTTTATTTTTTTTCACAAAATAACTTTTAAATATTTTTCTCTTTAGTATTTCTTAGCTTTTTATTTTTCTTTCACAAAATAACTTTTTTAATGAGTATTTGTTAATTTTTAATTTTTTTTCCACAAAATAACTTTTAAATATTTCTCTTTAGTATTTATTAGCTTTTTATTTTTCTTTCACAAAATAACATTTTTTAATGAGTACTTGTTAGTTTTTAATTTTTTTTGTCTCAAAATAATTTTTTTTTTTGGTATTTTAAGAATAATTTTGAAGGGAAAAGAAAAAATTAAAATATTTATCATTTTACAGATTTAATTATTAATTTATATATATTTAAAACACTATATAATTTTATTATATGTATATATTTATTTAAATTTACTATTTTATATATGTTTATAAAATTAAGATTCTAAATAAAAAATGTTGTAGCATTTGTCTTTCAAGTATTATTTTTTTAATAAACTCATTAATAAATTGAGATTTATTATTTTTAATTTTTTTTAGCTTTACAGGGTTGTTCTATTTTAATCTTTTTTTATCTCATCTTTATCCTTTCTTTTTTAGTTTCTATTTTAGTTTTTTTGTTTTTTAGTTTCTTTTTTTATTTTTTGGAAAACATAAAAATTTCTATAATAGAACTTAAGAATATAAATCTAAAAAACAAAAAAAAAAAAATATATTTAGAAAGATAAATGAGATAGAATAGGATGTGTAGAGTTAAATTAACCATCATGAGTTAATTCATAGGAATTTAGAAAGTTTAATTTTATAAAATAAATAATTTTATTTTTATTTTGGATGATGTCACCGTAACGGTTGATGTCATCTTTTAGTTGTTTTTTGATAACTCAAAAAGCTGATGATGTCATCCTTAGGAGGCCCATTTTTTATGTAAATGTCCCCTAATGACCATTATATGCACTCGCTGATCTAGGCAGTTAGATTTTGGGCAAATTAATTATTTAAATACATTAAAAACCTCTGAAATATAGTTCCAAGCTCTATACATTTTGTGAGCAAGTTGGCATCACCTCAGCAAATCGTATGGGTTGAAATTGTAAAGTCTACAATGAAGAAAACTCTGCTATACTCATGTTGCCCTTTACTTTCTGCAAATCGATTTCTTCCACCTTATGATCAGCAGCACTATAATTGCCACATTTACCTCAATCCATACATGTTGACTCCCTCGGTACTTGCACATAGGCGCTGCAAAAAAAAACTACTTATTTAAATGTCCTTAATGAATCTTATCTGTGTTAGATTGTCTGAAAGATTGTTCCTTGTTATTAAAATTAACTCCACCTCATCTAAATTGGCGTGGCTTGGAAAAGATACAGAAGTCTTCATTTTTTTATCTACCTATGTTTTACATATGGTTGCTAGGGAAGGCTTGAGAAACACAGATTTATGCCCACCCTAATTTCTAAGATCCTATTTTTATTTTGATTTCCTTAAGGAGTGCAAAAAAAAATCCAAGTAAACTATCTATTCCTTTTTACCTTATTGGTGTTGTGTATATAGCAATTGCGCCTTTTATGGGAGTCAAGAAAAGAAATATAACTTGCTAAAAATCAATCAAAAGATGAGAATTTGAATAGAAGATTTAACTAACATTTAGTATCATAATAAATTATGGTAAAATCTAATAATCCCTTTTCTTAACATTCACGTGTTGTGAGTTAAATAGGTAAGATAGTGTTCACCTTAATTCCATTTATTACTTAAAATAAAGTATTTACACTGAGTTAAAATGATTTTAAATCTTGAGTGAATTATATAAGTTATTATTGTTCTTCTAACCTTGTTAATAGTTATAATTTACCTAGTGTATTCTTTGTATGATCTATATTTGACACTATGTTCAATACCTTGGGGTCGTTTATAGATATCCCATAATCGTCTTATGATTAGTAGGTTCCCTTGTATGCATATGGAATGCTCTTGAATATTATTAATAATTTACTCTATTCGATTTTCCAAGTGATTCAGGATAGTTAGTCAATCTATGAGTGTATATGCAATAGTTTTATTTGAAAATTATTCATATGTTAATTTCGAGACGAATGTTGTTTAGTCTATTGAGATGCCTTGGGATGTTTAGTCTATTGAGATGCACATGATGATACCTAATATTTTAGTTATATTCTAACATAGTTAAGTTTTATTATAGAAGGAATTTATGACAGTTCATTATTCTTGGTAGTATTTATAATCTTTGTGTTTGAAGAGGCATCTATTACCCTTGGTGACAATAGCTTGAGGATTAGAAATGTTTTGATTAGAGTTTGAAAACCTTCTTGAAATTGATTATGTTGGGATGAGATAATCTACTTCTTGTATGATTGTTATGCATGTTATAATTAGTTTCATTATAGTTTATGCAGTTTCCTTTTGTTTTAAGATATTATGCAAATGCTTGGTAACCTTATATTTATTTAACCAGTTCGCTTCTTGATAATATAAGATTTATACCCGTTCGTTCTTTTAGTAAGATATCTCTTTTAAGAGTAATACAAGTCCAACTAGAAATGATAATGCAACTTAGGATATATTCCTTCAATTTAGTAATATAATGGTAAAAGTAGGAAGCTGAATAAGATGGAAATAATAAAGTAATTGTTTTTTTACTTAGTCTGACTTGACTTAGTTTTTTCAAAAAAAAAAAAATCAAATATAGATACTCTTTAACACTATCTAATGGATTGGAAATTGTCCAATGCTCTCACCTCGCCTATCAAATGGACCTTGTTGATCAGAAAACAGGATCCATCCTTAGATAAACTTGAACTAGTTTTATCTAAAACATCAACAATTGTTGTCGTATGCTCTCACCTCGCCTTTAAATGGATCTTGGTGATTAGAAAGCAATAAGTTTTTAAAAGAAATTAAAATTTTAATCTCAAATAAATCCTCGAACCAATCTTACATTATAGGTAAACTGAAAAATTCATTGAATGACTCTCACATCAACACCCCTTAAGGTGTTACAAGTAGATACTCTTCTAGTATACCGCCTCTACTTCACTTGAGTGGGTGGAAGCCGACGAAGAACTGTCTGGGGAAGACTAAACTATAAAAAGAGTTGTGTACTAACTCACCGTTACATAAAACTTAATGCAAAACAGAACTACATATTCATCAAACTTCACATAAGGAATCATGTAGTACCTTGATCTCATGGATACAAGGTATGTAGGGAGTCTGGAAGACGAAGAATGTCTTCAGTACTCAAGTACACAGGATATAGGGAAGCTACATAATCTTCTAGACGTTATAAACAAAAGATAAATTAAATTAGATATGAAATAATCTCTAGTACTTAGGAGAACCCTGAGAAGGTTTGGTCTTGTACTTGGATAGTTGGAGCGAGATTACAAGACCTCTAAATATTTTTGAACAAATAAACCTATGGAAATTCATAGGTACAATATATGGGCATATTGTAAAATTTCTTGTAAGTGACTCAGGACCCATATCAGTCTCAATGAGTTTAGACTCTGGCCAAAGCAATTTATGGATTCATGTCCTTATAGGCCCATATGGTCATTATCTTGTCTATCCTGTATTGGATAGAGGTGTGGTTCATTTGACCAATTAAAGGCTTGTATGGCCAATACTATTGCCTATCCCGAACTGGATAGAGGGTTGATCCAATTGACCAATTGTGTAGATTGTTCTATATGAACAAGCATGCCCAAAGGATAGAGGAGTCTGAATTGGCTATATTCCATTTAATCTTGCATTGGACATTTTTCTAGTTGGTTTGGCTATATTTGATTCCTAAGTACTCATATCGACCCAATGCTAATAATCAGTTGTCAAAAACTACATTAAAAAGGAAACAAAAATAAAAATATAGTATTTTTAGAAAATTTTAAATCTATTCAAGGAGTAGTGAGAAAGATGAAGCCTTTAATGTATGAACCTTTTTCAACTTTGGAACAAGTCAGTAAAAATACCTTCCAACTTGATTTGCCACCATACATGAAAGTGTATTCAATGATTAAGGTGGAAAATTTAAGAATGTTTGAGCCTTTTTTTAAGAAAAGGTGGCAAGCCACCCATACCATAGTATTAATGAAAAAGATAAAAGAATGTTTGAGACTTTGATGTTGTGTGAGGAAGAGCAATTGTTTTTACTATCCATGGAAGACTTTAGTCCAGGTCCATAGGTGTCACGACTCTCATTTTAATTATAAATTGATTTGTATGCAATGACTTATCAATTAGCAAGGATTTGTTATTCAACTATTATTTAATATAATTTATAATTGTTATTATTATTTTATTATATAACTATTAATAGCATTTTTTTAATCATTAATATGATTATTATTAATTTTAAACATTACTTGAGTTTTAAATAATACTAATCTTATTAAATTTGTAAAAATTCAAAATATGCTTTAATAATCAAAAAGGGAAAATGAACTCTTTGTGAAAAGCCACGTTAAAGGCTCCATGGCTAAATTTTGTTTAAGGGAACTGGTTTATTTTTTTAGGTGGTTGTGTGATGGTAAATAAAAACAAGGTTTAGGTATGTGGCAGAATTATAGGGAGGGTAACCAACAGTAAAAATATATTAAGCAGAGGTAATTTGGAGGAAAGGGGACAAAAAAGAAAGAGGAATTGGCAAAGGAGGAGTCAGAGAACTAAGTATGGGAAGAAAGGTATCATCCATCCTCAACCACCAATTTTGTGAAGTAATAATACAACCTGACTCCTCAATGTTATCATTTCTCTTTCCATGAGTATTGTTGTTATTAAACTATTAAAATTAGCAATTATGGCATTCCATCATATGATTTTTTTTTGGGCATTCATCGCTATTTCATTGGTGTTAAATTTCTAAAATCTTTTTAAACAAATTATTTTTGTGCACTGATTGCTTGTCTAGTTTCATTTGCTTAGAAATTTCTAAAACCTTTTTAAATAAATTCATTTTATATGTTAATTTCATTTGCTTGAAAATTTCTAAAAGCCTTTTTAACAAATTCCTTTTTGTGCATTGTCAGATGCATTTTCTTGAAAAAAACATTCTAAAAAAACTTTGAACAAAACCATTATATGCACTCACTGATCTAGGCAGTTAGATTTTGGGCAAATTAATTATTTAAATACATTAAAAACCTCTGAAATATAGTTCCAAGCTATATACATTTTGTGAGCAAGTTGGCATCACCTCAGCAAATCATATGGGTTGAAATTGGTAAAGTCTACAATGAAGAAAACTCTGCTATACTCACGTTGCCCTTTACTTTCTGCAAATCGATTTCTTCCACCTTATGATCAGCAGCTCTATAATTGCCACATTTACCTTAATCCATACATGTTGACTCCCTCAGTACTTGCACATAGGCACTGCAAAAAAAATTACTTATTTAAATGTCCTTAATGAATGAATGAATGAGTTTTAATAACGTCCACGAGACCAAAAATAGTCTATGGGACCAAGCGCCCAAAGCGCTAGGGTTTCTTCAAGTTCTTTTCGATGTCATCCCACCTTCTATGAATCTTTACCAACAGCCGGGCCATGTTGTGAAGCCTCTCTTCCTCAAATAATTCACTAAAACTGCCCACATTCACGTTGTTATCCTACTGCATACTGATATCCTTGTACGCATCACACTCCCTAATGAAGTGCCTCTCAGTTTCAACCGCTCTATCACTGCAGAAAATGCAAGTCCTATCTTCCCACCTTTCCTTAGGAACCGTCCATCTACCAATTTCGCATCTAAGATGATGTGAACCAGTCCTTAATTGTGCCACTAGGAGCCTAGCCTTACCTTTAAGATCGGCACTTAAGTATGCTTTAACCCCATGTTCCCAAGTGGGATTGAACTCTCTAATATAGTGCATTTTTTATGCCCAATCTGATTTGTCCACATGGCAGTCCTGAATTTTTCTAACACAAACTTTTTTATTTCCTCTTTGGTGTTAGGACACTCATGCAACTTAATGTCCCATTTTTCCAACCACTTGATGTTTTGTTTCATCCATGTCTTCTTCCTCCAATCTAACACCTCGCTCACCACCACTTTGGGCCACTGGTGATTCCCCATGTTTTCCACCTTTTTTAGGTAACTTAGTAACCTTGATATTGCAGCAGCTTCCATCGGGAAAGTACCGGCCTCTGCCAAAAGAATCTCATATGGAACAGTTGCTTTAACTTTAAGACTACTAGTGATAAGGTGCTTTTGAATTCTTTCTAGCTGTCTCCACCTGTGATTTGACATGCTACTCCCCCACACCTCACAACTGTAGAGGACAACCGACGTGACCAACAAACCAAAAAGGGTTTTCTTGGTTTTAATGAATCTTATTTGTGTTAGATTGTCTGAAAGATTGTTCCTTGTTATTAAAATTAACTCTACCTCATCCAAATTGGTGTGGCTTGGAAAAGATACACAAGTCTTCATTTTTTATCTACCTACATTTTACTTATGGTTGCTAGGGAAGGCTTGAGAAACACAGATTTATGCCCACCCTAATTTCCTAGATCCTATTTTTATTCTGATTTCCTTAAGGAGTGCTAAAAAATCCAAGTCAATTATCTATTCCTTTTTACTTTATTGGTGTTGCGTATATAGCAATTGCGCCTTTTATGGGAGTCAAGAAAAGAAATATAACTTGCTAAAAATCAATCAAAAGATGAGAATTTAAATAGAAAATTTAACTAATATTTCTTATCATAATAAATTATGGTAAAATCTAATAATCCCTTCTCTTAACATTCACGTGTTGTGAGTTAAATAGGTAAGATAGTGTTCACCTTAATTTGATTTATTACTTAAAATAAAGTATTTAATTTGAATAGAAAATTTAACTAATATTTCTTATCATAATAAATTATGGTAAAATCTAATAATCCCTTCTCTTAACATTCACGTGTTGTGAGTTAAATAGGTAAGATAGTGTTCACCTTAATTCTATTTATTACTTAAACTAAAGTATTTAGACTGAGTTAAAATGATTTTAAATCTTGAGTGAATTATATAGGTTATTATTGTTCTTCTAACCTTGTTAATGGTTATAATTTATCTAGTGTATTCTTTATATGATCTATATTTGACACTGTGTTCAATACCTTGGGGTAGTTTATAGATATCACATAATTGTCTTATGATTAGTAGGTTCCCTTGTATGCATATGGAATGCTCTTGAATATTATTAATAATTTACTTTATTCGAGTTTCCAAGTGATTCAAGATAGTTAGTCAATCTATGAGTGTATATGCAATAGATTTATTTGAAAATTATTCATATGTTAATTTTGAGCGAATATTGTTTAGTATATTGAGATATAGCACATGATGATACCTAATATTTTAGTTATATTCTAACGTAGTTAAGTTTTATTATAGAAGGAATTTATGACATTTCATTATTCTTGGTAGTATTTATAATCTGTGTTTGAAGAGGCATCTATTACTGTCATATTCCCTATAGTTATGCTATATATAACAATCCAAATATATCACAATGTCTTTCTACAAATTACATATACTCATAACTATTCATATTGAAATTATATATATATATATCATAATATACAAAAGCAATATTGGAAATAAATATTAGTAATTAAATATCATTATATTATAAATATGGATATGAATAAACATATGACACAAAAATTATAAATTATATATATACATATGTAATTATAATATATGTTAGAGAATATAAATATTATAAATAATAAGCATCATAAATGAAAACACAAAATAAAACAAAGAGGATTATGAAGTGATCGGGCCTCCTAAAGGAGTACCGATCCCCTTAAATAAAGAAAATGAAGAGGCATGAGGCAGCGGATGCCTCAACTAAGGAGACACCATATCTTGGAAACCCCTCATGCGGTGTAAAAGGGGGACCACTCCCCCTCTTGAGGACAGAACAGCAGAACAAAAAAAAAGAAGAAGATCAGCAGATATACGGAGGAGGAGATTCAGATTACAGTGAAAAGAATTTAGCAACCAAATAGCAATCACCAGCCAGGTAAGTTTGTACATATAACTTATTTAATTTATATAAAAATGTTAATAAGAAATGTATATGTTAATTAAGTATGGGTTAGAGTGTTTTACATATGCATAAGCAAATCTTAGCATAGGATAAGGATGCTAAATAAGTAAATATGCACATAAAAAACGATCATTATAGAATAAAAATGTTATCACAAAATTGTATACAATACAAGAATGTTTACTTAATAAAAGGGATATGATGCATATTAATCTTAATCTATAAGATAGTAAAAATGCCTTAACAAGAATAATATTAAACCATAAAAGGAATAAGCATTCTCTTAATAATAGTATAATGTTAATGAATGTGTGAAAAGATATATTTTATTTGTGTAATCATGTTAGCAATTAGATAAAATGAAATTAATCCATTAACTCCATCTGAGAGGTGTGATGCATGGGAATGAACAATTAAGCCAACATGGGTATATATGGCCCTTGTCTCAGTAGGTACAAAAGGTACCCCTTGGACAAGTGGAATTGGCCCTTGTCTCAGTAGGTACAAAAGGTACCCCTTGGACAAGTGGAAGTGGCCCTTGTCTCAGTAGGTACAAAAGGTACCCCTTGGACAAGTGGAATTGGCCCTTGTCTCAGTAGGTACAAAAGGTACCCCTTGGACAAGTGGAAGTGGCCCTTGTCTCAGTAGGTACAAAAGGTACCCCTTGGACAAGTAGATATGGCCCTTGTCTTAGTAGGTACAAAGCTACCCCTTGGACAAGTGGAAGTGGCCCTTGTCCCAGTAGGTATAGAAAGTACCCCTTGGACAAGTGGAAGTGGCCTTTGGCTCTAGTTGGTGAAGAAGTCACCCCTTGTGCCAAAGGATTAATAGTGGACCCATGATTGGCCAAAGGGCATCCTTTCACCTCATCTCATATGAAGTTAAGGGTTAATGCATGGATAGTGATAGGAAAATGATAAATATGTATATTGATAGAGATCATGACATTAATGATAGAGAATATCATAGTGAACTTAAGAGGAATATGTGAAAAATAAGTGATAGATAATGTGTATTGAAAGTAATCACAAAGATTATGGATACAAGATATGAAATGATAATTGATGTTAATTATAGAAAATATAAAGGCAATGTTCTTATGTGATTGAATATATCATTTATCTATTGCTAGAATTGAAATTAAGAAAGTTTGGTATAATAACGTTCTCTTTTTGCAAGTTGAAATTGTGTACAACATTTTGAAAATGTTGGCTTGTGACAAGGGAACATTACAGTGGTATCAGAGCGGTCTTCCTACCATCCTGTGAAGTAATCTTATGCAAGCATACACTAGAAGGAACCGCCAACTATTAGAAGAAAAAATGAACAACAAAATGAGGGCCTTCATGGAAGCCACTACCAAGGCCATGATGGAACAAAACGAAAGAATCACCAAAGCCATGATGGATCAAGGTGAAAAGACAATCTAGATGTTTTTAGAGGCACTCCAAAAAGTGGGTGACACTACGGATCATCCAAAAACTCACTCAACCAATGGAAAGGAAGTAGCCTCTAACCAAGCTAAAAACAATAATTCTTCATCAAGCACACGGGTTCCACGACCACCCTTCTTACCAAGAGAAGACAATCCAATAACGACAAATGACACGACCCAAGAGATAAGCACTGAAGACATGATTAGAGCCTATGCAAACTTAGATCCCGAACTAAGAAATCTTGTATCCTTTAGTGAATTTAGCAACTCCAAAAGGAATGAACTAGCGAGAAGGGAAAAGAGACCCATCAACAAAGATTTGAAGCAAAAGACTAGTAAAGTAATTCTTCCCAACTTTGATGAGACAAGTAAGATCACTCCGCGTGCATGGCTAGAAAAATTAAATGACTATTTTCAACTTAGTCACATGACCGAAAAAGATGCCCTTCAATTCGCCATTCTACACTTAGAGGGATTGGCGTACGAATGGTGGCATCATGGAAAGCACACACAAGATCATGAAACCATTAAATCCTATGAGGAATTTTCTAAAAGGTTCCTTAAGAAATTTGATCGCAGGCATCCCGAGCAAGATTTTAAGGACTTAACCCAAGTAAGGCAAAGGGGGACAGTGGATGAATATGTGAATGAATTCAAGAAAATAGCCCTCTAAGTTTCAGGGATGGAGAAGGGGAGGCTTACATTCCTATTCATCCAAGGCTTGAATGAAAAACTAAGAGAATTAGTGGGCGCACTTAGACCCACTACACTTGATGATGCCATAGAAATGGCCACCCAACTAGAACAAAACCAAACCCCCCAACTATTTAGTAAACCCTTCCATAAGAAAGGAAGGTTTGATAAGACATTCCATCGCAAAGATGAGAGGAAGGATAAAAAGCTATGTTTTACATGCGGAGCACCATGGACACAAGGACACCTATGTCACAAGCTACAAGATTTAAAAGAGAAAGGACTATGTTTCAAATGCAAAGATAAATGGGAACGAGGTCACAAATGCGAGCAAGCTCGCATCATTGAAGCCTTGACCTATGAAGAGGAGGAAGAAAATCTGACAAAAAGGAGAAGGTGTGAACCTGAAGAGAAGGTCACCCTAGTTGCTATATCTAAGGTATCTAAACATCATCCATTTAGAATTAGGTGCCACCTAAATGGTAACAAAATCACAGCCTTAGTAGATAGCGGGGCTACTCACAACTTTATAGATGAGACTTTAACCAAAAGAATGAAGCTAAACCCCCAAGAATTTGAAGGATTTATGGTATCCCTAGCGGATGATTCCACAAAAGAATGCTCAAAAATGCTACCACAATTAGGATTATCCATAGGGAGACACCCGGTCCAAGATGACTTCAATGTGGTGAACATGGGAAACATGGATATGATTTTAGGCATGCCATGGCTGCACTCCCTAGGTAAGGTCACCATAGATTTTCCAAAATTAGAACTCTCTTTTGAAAAGAAAGGAGAAAAGATCACCTTTCATGGGCTATCTGATGGGTCACCTAGAGTAATCTCATGCAAATGAATGGCAAGAACTTTTAGACATAATCAAGTAGAATGGACAGCCCAATGTATGATCCTGGACAAGTCAACTCCATTAGGGCAAAACATTCACATAGATATTCAACCTATCCTAAGAAAACATAAGAAGGTATTTGATGATATACCACCAGGTTTGCCTCCTAAGCAGGGTTTTGAACACATAATTGAAATGGAAAGAGATGCAAAACCTGTTATTACTACCCCATACCAACACCCCCAAAAATTCAAAGAAGAAATAGAGAAGACCATTAACGAACTCCTAGCCATAGGACATATACAACCAAGTTCTAGCCCATTTGCCTCATTGGTAGTACTTGTGAAAAAGAAAGATGGCACCATGATGATGTGCATTGATTATAGAGCCCTAAATAAGCAAACCATAAAAAATCTCTATCCAATTCCAAGAGTAGATGAATTAATTGATGAGTTGCATGGGGCTAAGTACTTTTCTAAAACTGATCTTCGCTCTAGGTATCATCAAATAAGAATGAGGGAAGAGGACATACCCAAAACAACATTCTGGTGTCATTATGGTCACTTCGATTTCTTGGTTCTACCATTTGGGCTAACCAACGCCCCGACCACCTTCCAGTCTTGTATGAACCATACCTTTCGAAAGCAACTCCAGAAATTCCTCCTAATTTTCTTTAATGACATACTAATTTACAGCAAGACGTGGGAGGAGCACCTTAAGAACATAGAGGAAGTATTATCCATACTTGAGCAAGAGTCCCTTTATGCCAAAATCTCCAAATGCAAGTTTGGGATGGAAGAAATCTTGTATTTAGGGCATAAGATTAGTGCAGAAGGTGTTAAAGTTGACGAAGAAAAAATTAAGGCCATAAGGGAATGGCCTAGACCTAAAACTCTCACCCAATTGCGAGGATTTCTAGGGCTCTGCAGTTACTATAGGAGATTTGTAAAGAATTTCCCCCGGATAGCAGCTCCCTTGTCTGACCTAACAAAAAAGGGATTATTCCAGTGGAATGATGCAGCAGGGAGAGCATTTGAGGAGTTGAAACATGTCATGAGTACATGTCCAGTTTTAGCTATACCTAACTTCTCTCTACCCTTCGAGTTGGAATGTGATGCCTCCGGTGAAGGAATTGGGGCAGTGCTAATGCAAAATAAGCATCCCATAGCATTCGAGAGCCGCAAGCTAACAACCGCAGAGAGACTTTACTCTACTTATGACAAAGAAATGTTGGCAATCATGCATGCTTTGGCCAAGTTCCGATAGTACCTCGTATGTGGAAAGTTTACAGTCCGAACGGATCATAACAGCTTGCAGCATTTTCTAAAGCAGCGTGATCTTAATGATAGGCAGCAAAAGTGGGTGAGCAAACTCCAAGCCTATAACTTTGACATCACTTATATGAAGGGGAGAAATAATGTGGTTGTTGATGCACTCTCTTGGAGACCTTTCATATGTGCCATGACAGGCATTTCACCAGATTGGAAAAACATCCTCATAGTCGACTATGCTAAGGATCCTCTCACCATAAGTATACTTGAAGGTAATTTACCAAATGATGAATTCAAAGTCCAAAATGAACTTATACTCTACAAGAATCAGGTCTATGTGACAGTGGAATCTAAGATGAAAGGAAAAATCCTTAGAGAATTCCATGATCAACCCCTAGCTGGCCACCCGGGTTGTTACAAAACCTACAAGCAAGTTAGAGAGAAGTTTGCGTGGAAAGGACTAAAGAAGGATGTGTTGAAACATGTGCAAGAGTGTGATACTTGTCAAAGGAACAAGGTGGAGCAAACCCATCCAGTCGGGCTACTACAACCCTTACCAATTCCATAACAAAAATGGAGTAGTATATCCATGGACTTCATAACTAGTCTACCGAGAGCACAGGGTAAAGATTGTATATATGTGGTCGTGGATAGACTCACAAAATATGCTCATTTCATGATTATCACTTCCGAATATAAAGCCCCTCAAGTAGCAGATATGTTCTTTAGAGAGATCTTCAGACTCCATGGATTACCCGACACCATAGTCAGTGATCGTGATAGTCGTTTCATGAGTTCCTTTTGGTAAGAATTGTTCAGACTATCAAGAACAGAATTGACACCCAGTACTAGCTATCATCCACAAACAAATGGTCAAACTGAAATTGTGAATAAATGGATTGAGGGATATCTACGGAACTATGTCACCGGACACCAGAAGGCATGGATTAAGTGGTTACATCTTGGTGAATATTGCTATAATACAACATATCACGTGTCCATTGGGATGAGCCCCTTTAAGGCTCTATATGGATATGATCCACCTTCATTTGGAAGCATGATCTTGAGAGAAAGCTGATGTCCCAAGGCTAAAGATTTCATTCAGCAACATGAAGACATTATGAGGGCTCTTAGGGATAATCTACATCATGCACAAAATCAACAAAAAATTTATGCTGACTGAAAGCGGGTGGAAAGAACCTTTGAAGTAGGAGATATGGTATTCTTGAGATTGCAACCTTACAAGCAATCCTCCCTAAAATCCAGTGGTGCAGAAAAACTTAAACCCCAGTTCTATGGACCCTACAAGGTGATAAAAAGAATAGGGGAAGTTGCATATGAACTTGAACTCCCCGGGAATAGCAAAATCTACAATGTATTTCATGTGTCTAGATTAATGAAATTGCTTGGCTAGAAGGTTACTCCAAGTGAAGACCTCCCTCCTCTCGATGACAAGGGACAATTGACCTTGAAACCCAAGGAAATTCTAAGTATCAGAGAAAGAAGATTGAGAAACCGAGCTATTACAAAGTACCTCATCAAATGGAAAAACTTGCCTGATGATGATGCTACTTGGGAGAAAGAAGATATTCTTAATCATCCAAATTTTACATTGCTTGAGGACAAGCAATCTTGAGTAGGGGGGATTGTCATATTCCCTATAATTATGCTATATATAACAATCCAAATATATCACAATGTCTTTCTACAAATTACATATACTCATAACTATTCATATTGAAATTATATATATATATATATATATATATATATATATCATAATATACAAAAGCAATATTGGAAATAAATATTAGTAATTAAATATCATTATATTATAAATATGGATATGAATAAACATATGACACAAAAATTATAAATTATATATATACATATGTAATTATAATATATGTTAGAGAATATAAATATTATAAATAATAAGCATCATAAATGAAAACACAAAATAAAACAAAGAGGATTATGAAGTGATCGGGCCTCCTAAAGGAGTACCGATCCCCTTAAATAAAGAAAATGAAGAGGTATGAGGCAGCGGATGCCTCAACTAAGTAGACACCATATCTTGGAAACCCCTCATGGGGTGTAAAAGGGGGACCACTCCCCCTCTTGGGGACAGAACAGCAGAACAAAAAAAAAGAAGAAGATCAGCAGATATACGGAGGAGGAGATTCAGATTACAGTGAATAGAATTTAGCAGCGAAATAGCAATCACCAGCCAGGTAAGTGTGTACATTTAACTTATTTAATTTATATAAAAATGTTAATAAGAAATGTATATGTTAATCAAGTATGGGTTAGAGTGTTTTACATATGCATAAGCAAATCTTAACATAGGATAAGGATGCTAAATAAGTAAATATGCACATCATAAACAATCATTATAGAATAAAAATGTTATCACAAAATTGTATACAATACAAGAATGTTTACTTAATAAAAGGGATATGATGCATATTAATCTTAATCTATAAGATAGTAAAAATGCCTTAACAAGAAAATATTAAACCATAAAAGGAATAGGCATTCTCTTAATAATAGTATAATGCTAATGAATGTATGAAAAGATATATTTTATTTGTGTAATCATGTTAGCAATTAGATAAAATGAAATTAATCCATTAACTCCATCTGAGAGGTGTGATGCATGGGAATGAACAATTAAGCCAACATGGGTATATATGGCCCTTGTCTCAGTAGGTACAAAAGGTACCCCTTGGACAAGTGGAATTGGCCCTTGTCTCAATAGGTACAAAAGGTACCCCTTGGACAAGTGGAAGTGGCCCTTGTCTCAGTAGGTACAAAAGGTACCCCTTGGACAAGTGGATATGGCCCTTGTCTCAGTAGGTACAAAAGGTACCCCTTGGACAAGTGGAATTGGCCCTTGTCTCAGTAGGTACAAAAGGTACCCCTTGGACAAGTGGAAGTGGCCCTTGTCTCAGTAGGTACAAAAGGTACCCCTTGGACAAGTAGATATGGCCCTTGTCTCAGTAGGTACAAAGCTACCCCTTGGACAAGTGGAAGTGGCCCTTGTCTCAGTAGGTACAAAAAGTACCCCTTGGACAAGTGGAAGTGGCCTTTGGCTCTAGTTGGTGAAGAAGTCACCCCTCATGCCAAAGGATTAATAGTGGACCCATGATTGGCCAAAGGGCATCCTTTCACCTCATCTCATATGAAGTTAAGGGTTAATGCATGGATAGTGATAGGAAAATGATAAATATGTATATTGATAGAGATCATGACATTAATGATAGAGAATATCATAGTGAACTTAAGAGGAATATGTGAAAAATAAGTGATAGATAATATGTATTGAAAGTAATCACAAAGATTATGGATACAAGATATGAAATGATAATTGATGTTAATTATAGAAAATCTAAAGGCAATGTTCTTATGTGATTGAATATATCATTTATCTATTGCTAGAATTGAAATTAAGAAAGTTTGGTATAATAACGTTCTCTTTTTGCAAGTTGAAATTGTGTACAAAATTTTGAAAATGTTGGCTTGTGACAAGGGAACATTACAATTACCCTTGGTGACTATAGCTTGAAGATTAGAAACGCTTTGATTAGAATATGAAAACCTTCTTGAATTCGTTTATGTTGGGATGGGATAGTCTACTTCTTGTATGATTGTTGTGCATGTTATGATTAGTTTCATTATATTTAATGCAGTTTCCTTTTGTTTTAAGATATTATGCAAATGCTCGATAACCTTATATTTATTTAATCAGTTCGCTTCTTGATAATATAAGATTTATATCCGTTCCTTCTTTTAGTAAGATATCTCGTTAAGAGTAGTACAAGTCCAACTAGGAATGGTAATGCAACTTAGGATATATTGCTCTCATAAATGATCAATTTAGTAATATAATGGTAAAAGTAGGAAGCTGAGTAAGATGGAAATAATAAAGTAATTATTACTTTTACTTAGATTTCTGACTTGACTTAGTTTTTTCAAAAAAATTATATCAAATATAGATACTCTTTAACACTATCTAATGCATTGGAAATCATCCTATACTCTCACATCTCCTATCAAATGGACCTTGGTGATCAAAAAACAGGATCCATCCTTAGATAATCTTGAACTAGTTTTATCTAAAACATCGACAATTGTTGTCGTGTGCTCCCATCTCACCTTTAAATGGATCTTGGTGATTAGAAAGCGATAAGTGTTTAAAAGAAATTAGAATTTTAAACTCAAATAAATCCTTGAACCAATCTTAAATTATAGGTAAACTAAAAAATTCTTTTGAACGACTCTCACGTCAACACCCCTTAAGGTGTTGCAAGTAGATACTCTTCTAGGATAATGTCTCTGCTTCACCTGAGTGGGTAGCAGTTGACAAATAGCTATCTCAGGAAGGTTAAACTCTAGAAAGGCTTGTGTACCCAGTCGCAATTACATAAAACTTAGTGCAAAATAGAACTACATATTCACCAAACTTCACATAATGAATCTTGTAATACTTTGATCCCATGGATACAAGGTATGTAGGCAGTTTGGAGGACGAAGGATGTCTCCAATACTCATGTACTCAAGATATAGGGAAGCTACATAATTTTCTTTGCAAATATGGAAGTTATAAACAAAAGATAAATTAAATTAGATATGAAATAGTCTTTAGTACTCAGGAGAACCCCAAGAAAGGTTGGTCTTATACTTGGTCGGTTGTCAAAATCTGAGGGAGAGTACAAGACCTCTAAATATTTTTAAACAAATAAACTAATGAAAATACCTCGATGCAATATATGGGCGTATTGTAAAATTTCATGTAAGTGACTCAGGACCTAGATTAGCCCCAATGAGTCTAAGACTCTGGACAGAGCAATTTATGGTCAATATTATTTCCTATCCTGAACTGGATAGAGGGTTGGTCCAATTGACCAATTATGTAGATTGTTCTACATGAACAAGCATACCCAAAGGACATAAGAGCCTGAATTGGCTATAATCCATCTAGTTCCACATTGAACATTTTTCTAGCCAGTTTGGCTATATTTGATTCCTGAGTATTGAGATCAACCCAATGTTAATAATCAGTTTTTGAAAACTATATTAAAAAGGAAACAAAGATATAAAGATAGTATTTTTAGAATATTTTAAATCTATTCAAACCTAAAGAAAGAAAATAAAATTTTCCCAACAAAGACCTACTCTGGTCTTTACATGTGGTATCAGAGCTAGGTTCAGAGACTAGTTATGGAGGTCTACTACCTTTTACACATGATAGAATTTTGAATAGAAATGAAATAATAATATATTAAATATCTTTACATATGATCTAATGAATATGTAATTTGATGTTCAGAAATGGAGAACTCAAAACATGCAAAAGGGAAGGAGAACTCAACATCCAAAATAGTTAAATTAACCAAAACACCCTCCCAAGAGAAGGTAGTATATAATTCGGATTTGGAAACTCTTTCTTTGATCTTGAGTTGAATCAAATTAAGTAAAGGAAAGGAGATTAATAAAAAGACTATGGAGAAAATAAAGAATAGCAAACTCTTGGTTGTTCGAGATTTCTCCTTTAGGTGTGGGCGGATTGCCCCAAAAATTAGCAAGGTAATAAATGAAGAATACCTCCAAGCTCACCAATAGGAGGAACTATCACTCTGAGTTTTGAGGAAGAACCAGAGGAAGAAATGGAATATGTATAAGATCCCAAAAATTGTAAATAACTACTATTGTAGATATGCAACTGAAAGGACAAGCCAAATAAAATCTTGAGTGTGTACTATTTTTGTAAATAAAATAAAAATTGTTAATTTCGTTGATTTGGTTAAATTTTGTTAAGTTTGTTAATAAACCTGTTAGTATTTACTTTTCATGTAAAGTACACAAATTGTTTAAAGGATTAATGGTGAATTTACTTCCTTGTAATAATTAAAATGGTTAAAACTAGGAATCTTCGTGGAAGGAAGCCAACTATCCAAAAAAAAAAAAAAATAGGACCCACCTGATAGCACTAACAAAGGCATATAAGCAGTCATTAAGCTGCTAACAAACAAAGGGATAAACTCAATAACCTGGAGCAAACTGTAAAAGGAAAGACAAGGGAATTTGGAAAATATTTTGGATTCCTTGGTAGAAAACCTAGTCAATGATCCACCTGTAACCAAACCAGTTAATCAACCAACAATAGCTAAGACAAATTAGGGGGCAATTGTTTTGGATATATATAGAGATCTAAAGAAGATAACACCCCCAAAATTTGATGGTAAACAAGTTGGAGACACCGCTGAAGGGTGACTTACAGAAATGGAGAAGTATTTCAAATTAAGGAAGTACTCTAAAATTATCAAAGCAGTCTGGGGTGCATATCAACTAATTGGAGAGGTTGTTAGTTGGTTGATTGAAATAAAGGAACAACACAATTATACCAAGGACTGTCTAGGGAAGACTAAGCCGTAGAAATGGTTTTGTATCGACTCGCAGTTACATAAAACTTAGTGCAAAACAGAACTACGTATTTGTCAAACTTCACATAACGAATCATGTAGTACCTTGATCTCGTGGATACAGGGTATGTAGGGAGTTTGGAGGACAAAGGATGTCTCCAGTACTCAGGTACACAGGATATAGGGAAGCTACATAATCTTCTTTGTAAATATGGATGTTATAAACAAAGGATAAATTAAATTAGATATGAAACAATCTCTAGTACTTAGGAGAACCTTGAGAAGGGTTGGTCTTGTACTTGGCTAGTTGGTGAAACCTAAGGGAGAGTACAAGACCTCTAAATATTTTTGAACAAATAAACTTATGGAAATTCCTAGGTGAAATATATGGGCATATTGTAAAATTTCTTGTAAGTGACTCGGGACCCAGATTGGTCCTAATGAGTCTAAGACTTTGGCCAAAGCAATTTATGGATTCATGTCCTTATAGGTCCATATGGTCATTATCTTGTCTATCCTAGTATTGGATAGAGGTGTGGTTCGTTTGACCAATTGAAGGCTTGTATGGCCAATACTATTGCCTGTCCCGAATTGGATAGAGGGTTGGTCCAATTCACCAATTTTGTAGATTGTTCTATATGAACAAGCATACCCAAAGGATAGAAGAGTCTGAATTGGCTATATTCCATTTAGTCCTACATTGGACATTTCTTCTAGTTGGTTTGGCTATATTTGATTCCTAAGTACTCATATTGACCCAATACTAATAATCAGTTATCAAAAACTACATTAAAAAGGAAACAAAGATAAAAAAGATAGTATTTTTAGAAAATTTTAAATCTATTCAAACCTAAAGAAAGATAAAAAAAAAAATTTCCCAATAAAGACCTACTCTGGTCTTTACAATAGGAAGAGCTTGAGCAGGATGTGCTACTTCAAAAGAACGAAAGGCAAACACACATGGAACTACATAAAACCTAGTTAGCTAGGCTGAAAGGTCAACTTCCATCCAAAGCAAAGTTCTACCCCAAGGATGATGTTGGGAAGACATTTCCACAAATTTTAGATGTATGAACTTTTAAGGTCCAAAAGCCCCCTAAATGGGAAGGAATGATCCAAAAATAGATCTTAATTATAATTGGAAGGTTAGTTTTATTCCAATTCAGTCAAGGAGTTCAATTCAAGCACATTTAGTGTTGGAGAGTCATTTTTGTCAATTGAGTACATTGAAGAGGCTTGTACAAGGTGAAGATTTATGATGATCTAGAGCATTTTAGGGATGAAGCTAATTGTGTACATAACTTTGAAAAATAGAATTTTTCACTCAAATTGGTAAGTTCACCCCTTTAATAGTCATTTCGTGGCTTGGTAAACACCAAGTCTCCTTGACGAATGTAAGTTGCCTCATCAAAAAAATTCTCCCTCATATTGCTCTCCTTCACCAAGGATGAACCTCATGCAAAATAGGATGAGTTAAACAACACATTAGTCATTATGATATATGTATAATATTTACATTGTATGCAGTATAAATACATGAAAAGCAAATGTCAAACACCAATATATCACTTACAAATGTTGAACAAGCGTAAATCATAACTAGATGTCATAAAATTTGCTATAGATGAAATAATGATAATTTTTAATATTATAGAATATTACCAAAAAATCCAAGTATATCAAATCTCAACATGTGTCTAAGTTAAATCAAAATTATTATAAACCTAATATCAAATACTTAAATAGTCCAAAAATGGGGTGGTGTATCCATGCCCCCTTAGAAAAACTTTATCCTAAAGCTATAAATTATTATCAAAATAAACTAGGATTTTTTTTTGCATTTCATTCAGATCTTCGCAAGTGGAACTATCTTTAAAATATTGGTCCCATTGGACCTTAGATTGGTTAGTTGTGTAGTTCCATGGATACTCTCATTAATTCTTGAGTACCCAAAAGTGGTTCCATGGAGTTTTTCCATAGTTCGTGCACCTGTAATGTGTCATGGTTAATAACATGAATCAACCATATAACTCTTAAGAAGACATACATGGAAGACATTATTAATTTTGTCCAAAGTTGGTGGTAAGGATAGTTTGTAATTGAATGGGTTGACCTTTTCTAGGATTTTGAGTGGTCTTATAAAATGTAAAGCAATATTTATTGCCTTCTCAAACTTGATTGAACCCTTACATGCTTTAACTCATAAGAAAACCATTTTTGCCAACAAATACCTGCCTAGGTGATCAACCCTTATCATCATAACTCTTGGTGAAATTCTTAACCTCTTTATGTTGTATTTGTGTTGTCATTGATGTCAACAGTATGAGGTTCAGTGATGTATAGGGTTGATGTCAGTAGTGTCGAAGGTTGAAAGTGATGAGCAATGATGTCGAAGGATTATGGTGACTAAAGAGAGAGTGTTGTAGATTGTTGACAGAGAAGCAAGGTGATGAGTATATGCTGAGGTGATCAGAGAAGAAGACAAAAGAGATGGTTCAGAGAAGTTGTGAAGAGAAGGGTGGGATAATGTAAGTCATGTACTATGTATACTGATTGGATCAGTATCATCTGTACACAGTTATACCCTATCCTCTAAAGTCCTTGCAAAGGTGAAAATTATGAGTAGAAGAATGCGCTAACATGAAGAACCTTGTTGCATTGAAAAGAATTGTGTTTGTTGTGTATGTTGTTGAAAATGAAGTTTCTGATATGGTGAATATTGTATTCTTTGTTTCATGAGGAAAGGCATTGCTTTAGTTTTGAAAGAAAGAGTCATCTTTATATTTAGAGGATGAGCTCAGATATTCAATATGATTGTTCACTTCAGGTTTCAGGTGCTGAAGTGCACCACAAGATGGTTTTTCAATACTCTATCTCAAGACCGGTTGTTTAGTATTTCTATATGATACCAAGTTCAGTATCTATTTGCTTGCACCAGAAAGAAATCATATATTTTAGAGGAGGG
Organism: Cunninghamia lanceolata; assembly: GCA_027924645.1. Taxonomy (NCBI): domain Eukaryota; kingdom Viridiplantae; phylum Streptophyta; class Pinopsida; order Cupressales; family Cupressaceae; genus Cunninghamia; species Cunninghamia lanceolata. The sequence goes on from BSBN01000077.1 coordinate 1,339,839, forward strand.
AATGTTTGAGAAGGTTTGTGGAAGTCTTAAGCTACTTATGAGATGATCTGTATGATGCTAATCGGTCTCTCTGGTACCGCTTTTGGTCTGCAGCTATTTTGTGGTAGGGAAAGTGTTTGATGGGCTGACTTCATGTGTTTTGATGATCTCGCCAGATGTTTTGAAGTGTGCGCCAGCTTGGAAGAATGTGTCAAGGAAGAATAGGTCCTAGTTATCACTCAACATGAACTACATTGGTTTTCTACATCTTTTGGATGCCAACTCGGTGTGGTCATTGCACGTTTCATGATTACATGTTTCATATTGGCCAACATAGGAGAAAGATTTTGTAATTTGTCGAAGGTATAACAAAAGATTTTGTTTGGTGTGAAAGGTAAGAGTGTGATATTGTGCGAGGATGTGTGAATGAATGTAGAAATGAGTGGGTGTGTTTGTGAAGGTGTGTTAAAGGTAGCAGAGTTCACTGTGCAGAGATAGTGAAGGTTTATGACAGAGTGAGGTGTTGCAGAGGTGGTTGATCACTGAGATCTATTAAGTGAGATTTTGTAAGTGTTGTTGGATTGTAATTTTTAGGGAGTTTGTCCTCCCTTGAGTAGTAGCCCCTAAAACATGTTGTAACATGTTTTATCTTTATTTGTGAGGCTGGATTTGGACAATAGATCCAAGAAGCTTGCTCACCATTATTTTTCCCTTCTTGGGTTTTCTATGTAAATCTGGTGTTGTGGTTGTATGCTTATGTGTTGTGTTTTAAATTGTTTAATTTGTTGATCATCTGTTTAAGGCAGTTAGAAGATTTGGTTGGCAAAGTTAAATTGGAATAAGTTTTGATATATACTGGTTCACCCCCCCTCTCAGTATATCCTTGTGTTCTAACAATTTGTATCAGAGTTGAGTTCCTTGGTGCAGCCTAACAGCTGAAGGTAGAACTTGGAGTAGAACACATGGCTCAGAAGGAATCCTCTTCTAAAGTAATGATATTTGATGGAAGTAACTTTGATTTCTGGAGTGTAAGGATGGAATCCTATCTGGCCTTGCTAGGGTATGATGTTTGGAGTGCTATCATGAATGATTATATTGAATCTAAACATTCTATTACAGATGCAGATGAAAGGAAGCTAGGTGTGCAGAAATTGCTTCCTACACTAATCTAATGAGGAGAGATGTATGCAAATTCAAATTTAATTCTTACAACTACAGCAACATAGAACATCTGATAGAGATATTGCAGCAATACACATACACACAGAAAGTAGACAGAAGAGAGAGACAAGATATACGTGGGGAAAACCCTTACAGGTGAAAAACCCCACACTCCAAAACACATCTCAAATGTATTACAGTAAACAATAATAGATTACAATACAGTTTTAGAGCCAATACTCTGTCAGGAGTCTTCAAATGTTGAATCTGGAGATATTCTAGCAGCATAATAGTACTGTAAAACACACTACTTATCTCCCATCCAAGCACCTATTTTTATAGAGTTTACAAGGCAAATATGGAACCTTCTAGAGATGGGCATCCATCTTGGACTCATGCCCCAAAACCCACGCCTAAGGACACTTGTCCAACATCCCATCCCAATGTGGGCACCTTGTCTCAAGATAGGCTATGAGAGATGCTCTTACGCACCTTACAACTGTCATAGAATCTATCATAACTGACAACACATACAGCTGTAAGAGAATCTGTCATACACTGACTAAAAATATCTTATTCCTCTTACAACTTGTCATAACCTCCCTTGACCGCCCAAAGATGCCTTTCTCTCATGCAAAGATACTCACCGACACTTGTCATTAAATAAAAATTAGTTGAGGTTTCGGGGGCGCTGCCCCTCGACCCCGCCCTGTACCACGACAGGGAGCACGTCAGGGGTGCTGCCCCTTGACCCCATCTTGGGGGCACTACCCCCAAACCCCTGTTAATTATTCAAGGGGGAAACCACGGCTGCCAAAGTCACCATAATTTATCCTGCTGCATGTACACAAGGTGCCGACTATGCCAACTCAACATGGGATAAATAAATACAACATTAGGAATTTACAAAGGTTGAGACACCTTAATTCCCAAGATTCTCCCACTTGTCAAACACCTTGCAAGGACCAAAATCAATGACAAGATTTAACTGCTAGGGGCCAAGAGGCCCATAGACTTCGAACACCATCTGAACTTCTCTATGCCCATTGGTTTCGTCAATGCATCTACAACATTCTTCAAAGTATCTACCTTCTCCAAATTTACCTTTCCATCCTCAACCATGTCTCGCACGAAGTGAAACTGAACATCAATGTGCTTTGTTCTAGCATGGAAAGTTGGATTCTTCGCAAGGTAAATTGCACTCTGACTATCACAACTAATCATGATCTGACCTACATCAACACCAATATCTGAACACAATCTCTTAAGCCAAATGGCTTCCTTACAAGCATGAGTTGCTGCCATATACTCAGCTTCTGTTGTGGACAAAGCAACAACAGGTTGTTTCTTACTCATCCAACTAATAGCACCACCAAACAGTGTAAACACATAAGCACTGGTGGATCTCCTACTATCAATGTCACCTGACCAATCTAAATCCACAAATCCACGAATATCAACAGAATGCGGAGGTCCTGAGACATTACCATGATAGCAAATGGAATACTCAGAAGTACCCCTCAAATATCTGAACACTCGCTTAACTGCATCCAAATGAACTCATCCAGGATTAGCCATAAATCGACTAAGGACTCCCACTGCTTGGGCAATGTCTGGTCTTGTGCAAACCATAGCATACATCAAACTGCAAACAGCACTAGCATAAGGTACTCTACTCATGTCCTCCACTCACTAGGAGATTTTGGACAATCCTCATCAGACAACTTTGTCCCCAAGGAAATAGGAACACACAATGGTCTACAATCTGCCATGTTGAACCTGTCCAATACGGTCTTCACATACTTACTCTAGCTTAACCAAAGTTTTCTATTGGTTCTGTCTCTTCTGATTTCCATTCCTAGAATGTACCTGGCTGCCCCTAAATCTTTCATTTCAAACTGTGCTGACAACTGAGATTTAAAATCAAAAATCATATTTTTACCCTTCCCAATGAGCAAGATATCATCAACATACAGTGCAACAATGAGAATACGATCACCATCAAATTTATAATACACACAGTGATCCAATTTAGATCTCACAAATCCAATTGACAACACAAAGGCATCAAACTTCAAGTACCATCTCCTAGGGGATTGCTTCAAACCATACAAAGACTTTTTAAGTTTGCAAACCAAATTTTCTTTACCTTTCACCATGTAATGCTCTGGCTGTGACATGTAGATTTCTTCCTCCAAGTCACCATGAAGGAAAGCTGTCTTCACATCCATCTATTCTACTTCCAAGTCATAAGTTGCTACGAGAGACAACAGGAATCGAATGGATGTCAGCTTTACAATGGGAGAAAAGATCTCACCATAATCTATACCCTCCACTTGTGAATACCCCTTCGCAACCAATCTGGCCTTATACTTCTCAACACTGCCATCTGCACCAAATTTCTTCTTGAACACCCATTTGCATCCAACGGGTTTCCGTCCAAGAGGCAAAGGCACCAAGTCCCAAGTTTGATTCTTTTCCAAAGAAGCCATTTCATCCTCCATGGCCTCCTTCCAAGAACCTGCATCTTTCATGTCCATAGCCTCTAATACAGTTCTAGGTTCATCACTGTTAGTAACCAAAGCATAAGCACAACTAGAATCAAGCAATGTAAAACCAAACCTTTCAGGTTGCTTTCTTATCCATGTAGACCTCCTCAAGAGTTGAGGTTGAGGTTTAGCTTCTTCATCTGAGCTTTTAGAGCTGCTAGAGCTCTCCCCATCATCAGGTCCAACATTGTCTTTCTATTCAGTCTTCTCAGGGGTAGCAAGGAACTAAACAACATCCTCTTTCTTTACTATTTCTTCTGGCTGCAAAATAATGGAAGAAGGTGTAAGCTCTCTAAAGATGACACTTCAGCCATAGGGTCCCAAAGCTTGTATCCTTTCACACCGACACCATAGTGAATGAAGATACACTTAACAGCCTTGTTCTCCAATTTTGACCGCTTCTCCCTAGGCACATATGCATATGCCTCACAACCAAAAATACGAAGATGCCTTATTGAAGGCTTTCTACCAGACCACACCTCCATGGGTGTCTTTCCAACAAGAGCTGATGTAGGAGATCTATTAACAAGATAGCAAGCAATGGCAACAGCTTCAACCTAAAACTTTTATTCTAGGCCAGCTCCACTAAGCATACTCCTAGCCTTCTCCATCAATGTCTTGTTCATCCTCTCTACAACTCCATTTTGCTGCGGGGTGTATGGAGTTGTCTTATGTCTTTCAATCCCAAGCTCCTTGCAATACTTATCAAATTTTGTAGAACAGAACTCACCACCATTGTCAGTTCTCAAAAATTTAATCTTTTTACCAGTCTGATTTTCAACAAAGGCCCTAAACTCCTTAAACTTGCTATAGACTTCAAATTTGCTTCTGAGAAAATAAATCCATGTCCTTCTACTGTAATCATCTATAAAAGATACAAAATATACAGACTTTAATAACAAAGGAACATTAAAAGGACCAAACACATCAGAATGGATAAGGTCCAACACACCAGAAGACTTATGAGAACTCGAGTAAAACTGAACACGGTTTTGTTTTCCATAAATGCAATGTTCACAAAAGTTGAACTCAAGATTACAATCATCTAACCCCTCAACGAGGTTCTTATTTTTCAGGGTACGTAGACCCTTCTCACCAATGTGGCCAAATCTCTTATGCCATAACATTGTCTTTTTAGCAGGAAGTTTAACTTCCAATGCACGGTTACAACCATCAAGACTAGAAACAACAGATTTCTTCACTACTCGTTCAGATGGTGGGGATGAAGTGACTGCTACCCTCTTCCTTGAGTCAGAAGAACTATTGCATTGTGAAATGCATGCTTCCAGCTGAAACAGAGTGCCTCTCCTAGTACCCTTAGCAAGCACCATAGCTCCTCTAGTCATCTTGCATTCTTCTTTCGAAAAGACAACCTGCACACCTGCATCATTCAAACTACTTACAGAAAGTAGGTTTCGTGCTAAGCCTAGGATGTGTATAACCCCAAAGATCCCCTTCACTTGACCATCAGGGAATCGGATAGAGACTCTTCCACGACCAACAATCTTCAGATGAGAGTCGTCACCCAGATACACCTTTCCACCATCAAACTCCTCATACTTAGTGAACCAGTCTCGATGCGAGGTCATGTGGAATGATGCACCAGAGTCGATTAGCCACACATCGTCAGATGCATGGGTTGTCAGGGCTGCGATGAAAGCATCACTGTCATCTTGTGACTTATTGGAATTTGAATCAGGAACTTTCTTCTTCTTCTTCTTCTCCTCTTTGCATTCCTTTCGGAAATGCCCAGTTTTGCCACAATTCCAACAAAGAGCCTTGGACTTTCTAGGAGATTTGGATCTCCCACGGGATTTGGATCTACCCTTCTCATCTTTCTTGTCCTTCTTCTTCCCTTTCTCCTTGGGTCTTCCATGAACTGCAAGGGCCTCTTTGGCTGCCTTAGAAGACTTTCTCCGCATCTCTTCAAACAACAGTGAAGAAACCACTTCTTCCATTTTGAATGTGGATGTGGTGCTTCTAATAGACATGACAAGATGATCCCATGAGTCTGGCAAAAAACAAAGCAAGGTCATACATCGATCCTCATCCTCCATCTTTACACCAATAGATGTCAATTGTGCAACCAGCATGTTAAAAGCATTCATATGTTCAGCAATGGATCCTCCATCCTTCATTCGAAGAGAATACAACTTCTTTCTCAGGAAAATTTTATTAACTAGGGATTTGGCTTGATACACATCCCCCAACTTCTTCCAAAGTAGTTTTGCAGTAGTCTCCTCATGGACATTTAACAACACCAAATCAGCAAGACTAAGTCTTATGAGACCCTTAGTCTTTTGATCCTTGAGATCCCACTCATCTTGTGACATTGCAGCTAGTTTAGTTCCATTAACACTTTCCCAAAGGTCTCGGTCAACAAGCATGTCTTCCATCTTGAGCTTCCACAGCTCGAAATTACTTCCATTGAACTTCTCCACTTCAAACCTTCCTGATGTGCTTGCCATCTCCTTGCTGCAATAGAAATCAGAATACTCTACACAGACTCCCACTCAACTTAAGATCAGCTCAAAAAACCCCTACCCAAAAGCTAAGACCAAAATTGGCTAGGCTCTAATACCAACTGAAAGGAAGCTAGGTGTGTGGAAATCGCTTCCTACACTAATCTAATGAGGAGAGATGTATGCAAATTCAAATTTAATTCTTACAACTACAGCAACATAGAACATTTAACAGAGATATTGCAGCAATACACATACACACAGAAAGTAGATAGAAGAGAGAGACAAGATATACGTGGGGAAAACCCTTACGGGTGAGACAAGATGATATAATCTTTTGTGGATATGATGAGATGTGTAAGGAGTTTGTAGGAGAAATATAGAAGGAATTTGAAATGTTTATGTTAGGTGAGCTATCATTCTTTCTTGGACTTCAAATTTCTCAATCAAATGATAGCATCTTTATATCTCAAGCAAAGTATGTCAAGGAGATGTTGAAGAAGTTTGGAATAAAAGATTGCAAACCTGTGAGTACTCCTATGGTAACTGGCCAAAAACACGAAGATGCCTTATTAAAGGCTTTCTACTAGACCACACCTCCATGGGTGTCTTTCCAACAAGAGCTGATGTAGGAGATCTATTAACAAGATAGCAAGCAGTGGCAACAACTTCAGCCTAAAACTTTTGTTCTAGGCCAGCTCCACTAAGCATACTCCTAGACTTCTCCATCAGTGTCATGTTCATCCTCTTTGCAACTCCATTTTGCTGCGGGGTGTATGGAGTTGTCTTATGTCTTTCAATCCCAAGCTCCTTGCAATACTTATCGAATTCTGTAGAACAGAACTCACCACCGTTGTCAGTTCTCAAACATTTAATCTTTTTACCAATCTGATTTTCAACAAAGGCCCTAAACTCCTTAAACTTGCTATAGACTTCAAGTTTGCTTCTGAGAAAATAAATCCATGTCCTACTGTAATCATCTATAAAAGATACAAAATATACAGACTTTAATAACAAAGGAACATTAAAAGGACCAAACACATCAGAATGGATAAGTTCCAACACACCAGAAGACTTATGAGAACTCAAGTAAAACTGAACACGGTTTTGTTTTCCATAAATGCAATGTTCACAAAAGTTGAACTCAAGATTACAATCATCTAACCCCTCAACGAAGTTCTTATTTTTTAGGGTACGTAGACCCTTCTCACCAATGTGGCCAAATCTTTTATGCCATAACATTGTCTTTTCAGCAAGAAGCTTAGCTTCCATAGCATGTGCATTACCATCAGAACTAGTTACAATAGATTTCTTTACTGCTCGTTCAGATGGTGGGGATGAAGTGATTGTAGCTCATTTCTTTGATCAGAAGAACTATTGCACTATTAATTATTCAAGGGGGAAATCGCGGCTGCCAAAGGCACCATAATTTATCCTGTTGCATGTACACAAGGTGCTGACTATGCCAACTCAACATGGGATAAATAAATACAACATTAGGAATTTGCAAAGGTTGAAACACCTTAATTCCCAATAGCAGATGTGAGGAAGGCTCATGAAAACAATGCTAAAGCCAAGAATGTCATCTTAAGTGGCTTGAATAGTTCATAATTAGTTAAGGTTGTGTGGTGTAAGACAGCAAAGGAGATATGGGAGAAACTCAAAAATCTCTATGAAGGAAATGACTCTATAAAGGAAGCAAAACTTTAGTCTTTTAAAACAATATTTGAGAATCTAAGGATGAAAGAAGATGAGAACATAGCAGGCTATTTGCACTGGGTAGATGAAGCAGTCAATGGAATTAGGAGTATGGGTGAAGACATAGCTAACTCATTGGTTGTGAAGAAATTTTTGAGGACTCTCCCTCACAAATTTGATTCAAAAGTTTCTGCAATTGAAGAAGCCAAAGATATGAGGAAGCTCACCATGGAAGAGTTGTTTGGGTCCCTCTCTACCTATGAGATGAGAAATGAAGTCATAGGACCATGCCTAAGAGAAGTTGCTTTCAATGATGTGGAGAATGAAGGAACATCTGATGTATGCAATGAAGTTGAGGAAGAAGAAGCAAACTTTGTGAGAAAGCTAAAAAGGGGATCAGGAAAGTATAAAGGTAACCTACCTTTCAAATGTTTCAAATGTGGTAGAATTGGTCATTATGCTTCTAAATGTCCCTTTGGAGAAAGTGAAAATAGCAGCAAGGTTTCAATAGAAACAATTTCAAGAGAAACCTTCTTTCAAAAGAAGACTATAGCTCTGAAGAGGAAGTAGATCACTACTCATCTGATGAGGATAGAGGAGGATCCATATTCATGGCCATGGTACTCTCAGATGGTTCAGACAAGACTATAGATGAAGAAGAATATGAAATTGATTTTGAAGGAGAACTTATTTCTGCTCTTGAAGACTTGGATTGTGCAAGGAAAGAGAATCAAGAACAAAGAGCTCCAATTGAAGTTAAGACAAAAGAATGTACAAGGCTAGAGAAATAAACTCAGACACTCCAAAAGGAGTTGAAGAGGGAAAATCTTGTAGGTCCGAATGATACTGAATGTGCAGATCTCATCTTGCCTCAAGGAAGATCCCTTCATGCAAGACAATTCTCCATGAATAGGTTCAATCATGTTTTCTTTCGTTATTGTTTTATCTATAACATGTTTGGTCATAAGGCTATGGATTGAAAATCTAAAATGAATAGAAGAAATATTGTAAGTAGAAATTATCTTTCTCCAATTGTGGATGTCAATGTGGTATGTCAAATTTGCAACAAGGTTGGACATGTAGCAAGATATTGCAAGAGTGGTTTTGAAAATTCAAGATCTCAGATAACTAATGTCACTGAGCAAGACAAGGAGAGTAACAAGGGAGTTGAAAATTCAATGATTGTCCAAACAACATTTCATGCTCAAGGACAAACAAATATTTGGGTGATAGATAGTGGATGCACAAATCATATGATAGGTGATAAGAGCAAATTCATCAATCTTGGTAAGTGGAATGGTGGACTGGTCAAGTTTGGAGACAATTCATCTGCAAAGATCACTGAAAAAGGGACCATAAGCATTGATGGTAAATCTAAAACACATGATGTTCTTTATGTAGAAGGTCTCAAGCATAATCTTCTCAGTGTAAGTCAAATGTGTAGCAAAGGATATAGTTTCACATTTCATGATCAAGGGTGTGAAATTAGAAGAGAAAAGTCAGGAAAATTGGTGGCAGAAGGATTTAAGACAGAAGGCAACTTATATAATCTAAAGGAAATTAATGAAAGGACTTGTATTCTAGGACAAACAAATGAATGTTGGTCGTGGCACAAAAGAATGGGGAACATCAACATTGATAATCTTGTGAAGATTAATTCTATGCAAGAAGTAAGGGACGTGCCAAAGATAATCAAGCCTGCAAGCACCATATGCAAGGAATGTCAGATTGCGAAGTAGACAAGGACAACTTTCAAAATCAAGGAGTATTCTACTACAAGACCATTGGAGCTGGTTCATACTGACTTGTGCAAACCTACTAGAACAAAGAATCTACAAGGTGAGAGGTATTTCCTGTTGCTCATTGACGATTTCTCTAGAATGACACTGATTACATTTTTTAAAGAAAAATTAGAAGCCTTTAGTAGATTTAAGATATTCAATTCCATGGTTAAAAATGAAATGAATACTAGAATCAAGTGTTTAAGGTCTGATAGAGGTGGTGAGTTAACTTCAAATGAGTTTGAAGAGCTTTGTCAAGAACATGGAGTCAAAAGACACTATGCAGCTGCCAAAACCCCTCAACAAAATGGTGTTGCAGAAAGAAAGAATGGGACTATTCAAGAGATCGCCAAGACAATGTTGAATGAAGCTAGGATGCCAGATATATATTGGAAAGAAGCAATTCATACTATAGTCTACATTCTTAACAGAGGACAACTAAGAAAACATAGCACCAAGACACCTTATGAGCTTTGGAATGGAAGACCAGCATCAGTCAAATACTTCAGAGTGTTTGGAAGCAAATGCTACATCAGGAGAGATGAAGAAGGTCTGCGAAAGTTTGACTCAAGGGCAGATGAAGGTATTTTTCTTGGATACTCAACTACTAGCAAAGCCTATAAGTGCTACAACAAAATGTTGAGGAAGATAGTTGAGAGTGCAAATGTAAGAGTGGATGAGAAGTCACATAAAATCACTGATGAGCAAGAAGACTGTTGGGTAGATGGACCGGTCTACATAGAGGAAGAAGAAGTTGAAGAAAAGGAAGAAACACAAGAGAAGAGGACCAAGACTCCTGCCAAGTATGTTCAGAAGAATCATTTAGAAGATCAAATCATTAGAGACAAGAATGAAGGAGTACAGACAAGAAGAAGATTTGCAAGAACAAATGAACAAGTAAGTTTTTCTTTACTATCAAGAGTAGAACCCAAGAACTTTGATGAAGCTAGCAAGGATGAAGGATGAATACAAGCTATGGAAGAACTAAATTAGATAGAGAAGAATTAGACTTGGAAGTTAGTGCCAAGGCCTGTAAACAAGAATCTAACTGGTACAAAATGAGTATTCAGGAACAAACTGAATGAAGATGGAGAAGCGGTCAGGAACAAAGCAAGATTGATCTACAAAGGTTATTCACAAGTTGAAGGTGTTGACTATGAGAAGACATTTGCTCCTATGGCAAGAATGGAAGCAATCATAATGGTTCTTGCATTTACAATGCAGAAGGGATTCAAGGTATATCATATGGATGTCAAATTTGTCTTCCTAAATGATGACTTAGAAGAAGTGGTCTACATAGAGCAGCCTGATGGATTTCAGTTATCAGAAGACCCAAGCATGGTTTGTAGACTTAATAAGGCTCTGTATGGTCTCAAACAAGTCCCTAGGGCTTGGTATGCAAGGTTGGATAAGTACTTACTGCAGTAGGGTTTCAAGAAAGGTACCGCAAATAGTAATCTTTACATCAAAATTGAAGGTGAACAAATTCTAATTGTTGTTGTTTATGTTGATGATATAATCTTTTGTGGATATGATGAGATGTGTAAGGAGTTTGCAGGAGAAATATTGAAGGAATTTGAAATGTTTATGTTAGGTGAGCTGTCATTCTTTCTTGGACTTCAAATTTCTCAATGAAATGATAGCATCTTTATATCTCAAGCAAAGTATGTCAAGGAGATGTTGAAGAAGTTTGGAATAAAAGATTGCAAACCTGTGAGTACTCCTATGGTAAATGGTTACCATCTGAGTAAAGATGAGGAGTCACTTGGAGCTGATCAAACTTAGTACAGATCTATAATTGGAGGCCTACTATACCTAATAGCATCAAGGCCTGACATTATGCAAGTTGTGCTTGGTTGCAAGGTTTCAAGTTGATCCTAAGGAAACACATATGAAGGTAGTCAAGAGAATATTTAGATATTTGAAGAACACTCTGGAACATGGATTGTGGTATCAAAAGGGTGAAAACTTTTTCCTGAGTGCTTATACTGATGCAGATTGGGCTGGTAGTTTTGATGATAGAAGAAGTACCAATGGAGGAGCTTTCTTTTTGGGAAACAAGTTGGTCTCATGGATTAGTAAGAAGCAGGATTCTGTGTCCCTATCAACAGCAAAGGCAAAGTATATAGTTGTATCCTATTGCACTCAAGTGTTGTGGATGAAACAAACATTGAAGGATATCAAGGTGATATATGATGAGCCTATTCCTATTCTTTGTGATAATTCAAGTGCCATAAATATTTCAAAGAATCTAGTGATGCATTCTAGAACCAAGCACATATCTATTAGGTATCACTTTTTGAGAGAGAAGGTTGCAGATCAAGAAGTCAGAATGGAGTATGTGCCTACAAAGGATCAAGTTGCAGACATCTTCACAAAGGCACTATCTAAGGATACGTTTGAGTATCTCAGACAGAAGTTAGGGGTTATTGCTCCTCCTTCCAACTAGATACATAGATAGTGCATCTATCCAAGGGGAGCAGTTCAAAGCATATCTTTATCCTTGGATGATGGAGGCTACCTCTTAGGGGCAGCAGGTAGGCTAGAGGTTGTAAAGGATGACAAGGATAGATCAATCAGGGAGAGCTAACAAATGAGGAGTAGTGAAAAAACATCAAAAATAATCCAGACAGGGGGAGCTAAAGGAAGATTAGTTTAGAAGAAGACCACTAGCCCTTTGTCCTTGATGTCAAAGGGGAGAAATTTGCATATCAGGTTTGTCCTTGATGTCAAAGGGGAGAAATTTGCATGTTAGGTTAAGTGTTGCCATCAATGCCAAAGGGGTAGATTGTTGCATTTGTACTAGATCATTGATGTTAATAGTATGAGGTTCGGTGATGTATAGGATTGATGTCAATAGTGTTGAAGGTTGAAAGTGATGATCACTAATCCCGAAGGATTATGGTGACTAAAGAGAAAGTGTTGTAGATTGTTGACAGAGAAGCAAGGTGATGAGTATATGCTGAGGTGATTAGAGAAGAAGACAAAAGAGATGGTTCAGAGAAGTTGTGAAGAGAAGGGTACGATAATGCAAGTCATGTACTATGTATACTGATTGGATTAGTATCATTTGTACACACTTATACCCTATCCTCTGAAGTCCTTGCAGAGGTGAAAGTTGTGAGAAAAAGAATATGCTAACATGAAGATTCTTGTTGCATTGAAAAGAGTTGTGTTTGTTGTGTATGTTGTTGAAAATGAAGTTTCTGATATGGTGAATATTGTATTCTTTATTTCCTAAGGAAAGGCATTGCTTTAGTTTTGAAAGAAAGATTCAAGAAGTCCAAGGCATTGGATTTTGCACTGAAGTAGCTCGAGAGAATGCTTTGCATTGGAAGGTATGGCCTTGCAGTTTTGAATTTAGATAGAGACAAGTATGAAGTTTGTATTTTTCTAATTTTAGAGGTTGGAAGTTACTACAAAATATTCTAGAGCTCGCAGAGTGAAGATAGAGGTTTAGGATGGATATAGACAGGATGTGTCTAAGAACTGCTCTGCATTTCTCCACTTTTGAAGATAAGGTCTTGTGGTTTGAAGGATGGGTAGTTATAGATGAGAAGATGGTTATATTCAAGTTTTAGTCAATATGGTGTATCACAGAGGTCCTCCAGAGTCAGCAAAACAAAGAGATATCATGCTGCTGATTAAGGTTGTCTGGAGGAGAAAAAAAGCCATCGCATTCCACCGTAGTTCATCTTTTGGCTTTAATGTTTGGAGGATGAGCTTAGATATTCAGTATGATTGTTCATTTCACGTTTCAAGTGCTGAAGTGCACCAAATATGGTTTTTCAATACTTTATCTCAGGACTAGTTGTTCAATATTTGTATGTGATGCCAGGTTCAATATCTATTTGCTTGCGCCAAAAAGAAATCATATATTTCAAAGGAAGGAATGTTTAAGAAGGTTTGTGGAAGTCTTAAGCTACTTGTGAAATGATCCACATGATGCTAATTGGTCTCTCCGGTACCACTTTTGGTCTAGAGCTATTTTGTGGAAGGGAAAGTGTTTGATGGGCCAACTTCATGTATTTTGATGATCTCGTTGAATGTTTTGAAGTGTGTGCCATCTTGGAGGAATGTGTCAAGGAAGAATAGGTCTTGTTTAGCACTCAGATTTAACCGCATTAGTTTTCTACATCTTTTGGATGTTGACTTGGTGTGGTCGTTGCATGTTTCATGATTACACGTTTCATATTGGCTAACATAGGAGAAAGATTTTGTAATTTGTGGAAGGTATAAATGAAAGATTTTGTTTGGTGTGGAAGGTAAGAGTGTGTGACAGTGTGCGAGAATGTGCGAATGAATGTGGAAGTGAGTGGGTGTGTTTGCGAAGGTGTGTTAAAGGTAGTAGAGTTTGTTGTGAAGAGATAGTGAAGATTTGTGATAGAGTGAGGTGTTGTGGAGGTGGTTGATCAGTGAGATCTATTAAGTGAGATTCTATAAGTGTTGTTGGATTGTAATTTTTAGGGAGTTTGTCCTCCCTTGGGTAGTAGCCCCTAAAACTTGTTGTAACATGTTTTATCTTTATTTGTGAGGCTAGATTTGGACAGTAGATCCAAGCATCTTGCTCACCGTGGTTTTTCCCTTCTTGGGTTTTTCACGTAAATTTGATGTTGTGGTTGTATGCTTATGTGTTGTGTTTTAAATTGTTTAATTTTTTGATCATATGTTTACGGTAGTTAGAAGATTGGTTGACAAAGTTAAATTGGAATAGGTTTTGATATATATTGATTCACACCCCCTCTCAGTATATCCTTGTGTTCTAACACTTTAACCTTTGCCTAATTAGCTTCACTTTCTCTTTTGTTTCCTTTAGCATTTTTGGTCCAAGTACTACTCTATCCTTGAGTTAATCCCAACTTAGTAGAGTTCAACACCTATGTCCGTACAAAGATTCAAAAGGTGTCATGCTAATGAATGAATGATGAGAGTTGTTACATGCAAATTTAATCAATGGAAGGTAATGGTTAAATTTATATTGTTGATCCATGTAGTATACTCATAAGAGATGTTTTATAACCTAATTAATCTTTTTTATTTGACCATATGTTTCTAGATGGTAAGCAGTGCTAAAGTTTAGAGTCGTTCCCAAAGATGTCTAAAGAGTGGTCTAGAAATATGATGTCATCCTCACGTCCCCGTCAAATTTTTAATATTTTTATAAATACCATGCAATATATGACTTTCATTTACAAATCTCATGACCAAACTAGGTGAAACATCTTTTAAATTCCCTAATATAAAATGTGCTACCTTTGTCAACCAACCTACCACTCTAGAATGGTATCATGATTATAGGGTGTTAATGGTAGACTTTGAATGAATTCCATGATAATTATCTTCTATGTAGATTCATGTATCTCATTGTGATATAACAAACTAACTTAAGATGGGAAAATATATATATATATATATATATGAACTAGGAGATATTTATAAAAATGGAGCGATTTGTGGAGTGGTCTGAGCGTGAGTGTGAATGCATGGAGCATGAATGCGGGCAGGTTGAGCATGATGTCGGGTGGACTAACACCTCTTCTCCTATTCAATAGGAGGGTTTTTAAACTGTGAGTGTGTTTCAAACAAGGGTCAACCTTTTGTTCAGGTTTCAGGGGATTCAGCGGGATCTGGTGCACCTGTTAATGAGAAGGTTTCGTCTGATGTGGCTCCTAGAGGAAACTATTTGACTCAGGAGATTAGAGGTGCTCAGCCCTACACCCTAGGCCACCTACAAAAGCCATTTATTGATGTTGTAAACAGCTCAAGAGCTCCAACACGCTCATCACAGGCTAGGGTTATGCCATTGCCTTGTGCTCATTCATCTCCAGTGGTGGTGTTTGGCCTAGAATTTTTAGAAATCGAGGAGTTTTATCTTAAGCACGGAGTGATCTATAGATTCAATGGTTTATGGCCCTCTCTCCCTAATCTACATAACTAGGTCATGGAATCCTGAAAACCCTTTGTGGATGGACAGATCGAGCTTTATCCCAATGCTAGGGGTTTCTTCATTGCAAGTTTTGCTTCCTAAGAGGAGAAGGACTTAGTGTTGGATGGTAGGATTTGGATGTGGGTTGAACATTCACTCTCCATCAAATCTTGGGCACGTTCCTTCAATCCACTTACTGAGCCACTTAATATCAAACCAATATGGGTTTGACTCTCAAATATCCCTCTTCATTTTTAGGAGAATTCTTACTTGAGGCCATTGCAATGCTATTGGTCATTTCTTGAAGGTAGACTCTATGACCTCAAATATAGGGCATACAACGGTTGCTCGCGTATTAGTGGATATTGACATCTCCAAATTACTCCATGGAGATGTAGTTTTGATGGTAGGGGAAAGGCCTTGGACGCAACAATTAGACTATGAGGGTCTCCCTTTTAGGTGTAGGAGATGTTTCTCTATGGGTCACTTGGCTTCTGGTTGTCCTCACTCTCGCCACAGGGGTGCGGCAACTTGGTGGAAGAATGCACTCCTTGGTCATTTGACTATTACAGCTTCCTTAGAGGATGGTTCCAGGGTGGTTCCTCCTAGGAGGACAATCCTTCCTAGGAACCCTGCCCATCTTGCCCACTCCCCCTATGGAGCTTGTGGTGGATAGGGTGGTTGTTGATTTTGATCATGTCAAGTCTCCTTTGTTGGCTTCAGTTGTTTCCTCGACTCCTATTTGAGGTCAGATTTCTACTTCATCAATTACAATCATATCTTTGGCTTTGTCTGCTTCTAGTTCGACCTCTTTGTGCGAGGGTTCTTTGGTTGCAGCGTCTAGTGAGGATCCCCTACTCTCACCTCACTCTAAAGATTTAGACTCAGATTTTTCTGGACTGTGGTCTAACTAGAAAGGACTCCCCAAATCTATTGTTGATTTGTGTCCTAGGGCCAAGGGAGTTAGATTTTCTAGTTTGGGATATGGTGTTGTTTAGATCCCTTGTTTGGTTTATGTTTTTTAGTAGGTTGTGTGTTGTTTGTGTGTTGTTGTTGGCTTGTTTGTGGCTTGTTTTATTCTTCCCTAGGGTCCTTGTGTAAAAGGGTTCGACACCCTAGTTTTTTGCTTACTTTATCAAAAATAAAATAGTAGGATGGACATCTCCATCCTTAACTCATTGGTATTCTAAGAAGCTCACAATAAAATTGCAAAGACCAAAGTAGGTCTTTATTGGGAAAATTTTATATTTTTAATCTTTCTTTAGGTTTGAATAGATTTAAAATTTTCTAAAAAATACTATCTTTTTATCTTAGTTTCTTTTTTAATATAGTTTCCGACAATTGATTATTAGCATTAGGTTGATCTGAGTACTCAAGAATCAAATATAGCCAATCCAGCTAAAAATGTCCAATACGGGACTAGATGGAGTATATCCAATTTTATCTCTTCTATCCTTAGGGCATGCTTGTTCATACAGAACAATCTACATAATTGGTCAATCAAACCAACCCGCTATCCAATTCAGGATAGGCAATAGTATTGGCCATACAGGCCTTTAATTGGTCAAATGGACCACATCTCAATCCAATATGGGATAGACAAGGTAATGCCATACATGCCTATAAGGACAAGAATCCATAATTTCTCTAGCCAGAGTCTTAGACTCATCGGGACCAATCCAGATCCTAAGTCACTTACAAGAAATCTTACAATACACCCATATATAGAAACAAGGAATTTACGTAAGTTTATTTGTTTAAAATTATTTAGAGGTCTTGTACTCTCCCTCAGATTTCAATAATTGGCCAAGTACGAGACCAACCCTTCTCCGGGTTCTCCTAGGTACTAGAGATTGTTTCATATATCTAACTTAATTTATCCTTTGTTTATAACTTCTTGATGCAAGAGCATCCAGAGGTGTAAGCACAATCTTGCATCACCCAAAATAACAATGATGATTCAAAATCGATGACTTTGTTTTCATTTCTTTTCAAATTTTGTATTTCTGGTTCCATAATCTCTTGAATAAAGATGTAGAACCTTCAATTTTTCCAAACTGCTATTTTAGGAAAGTTTGCATTTGGGCACGTATGGAAGCAAAAATTTACAAGCTTTGTAAATGAAAAATAAGACCTTTGGCGAAGGAATCAGGCAAAGATCATTTGTGGGCTAAAAGATATTAAAGTTTCTGTTTCCTGAAAAACCCCTGAAAAAGTTTCAAAGTCAAGTTTGAGGCACTTAGAGGTCCTTGTACGGCCTCAAAAAATGGGAATAATTGGTAGAGCAGAATCTTAGCATGTAGAGAACTCCGCAAGCTTTCTAATGCTTCAAATGGTTCGTCAATCAAACACCCGGATCAAAAGTCATGGCTCCCGGAAGTTGACCGATTTTTGGAGGGAGATGCAAATTTTGAAATTTGGCTAGAGGCCGCAAAAAGGAGCTATTTAGGACCATTTTTGGGAACCCTTGGAAATGGTAGAGATAATGGGGAAAGTGTAGAGTCAGGAAAAGGCAGAAAAACAAAAACCCTTGTGGAGTTGAGGCTACAGAAGGCAGAAGGTTCCAGAGTCTTGAGATAGGAAGTTGTAATGTGTTGCAACCTGTGGAGGATTCATCCTCTGATTGGATTTTAGCTTCTGTAATGTAATGTATTGTCTAAATTAATAAAATATCATTCCTATTAAATTATGTATCCAATTTCTATTATTGTGTGTTTTGTGATTTACCCCCTTCATCAAGTGGTATCAAAGCAAGGGTTCCTAAGTGTGTATCCAAATGGCCGACCGTGAAGCAATTTGCACTAGGATCTAAGGTTGTGGGTTTTCTACAGAGATCAAAATTCCTCCACGAAGAAACCATGGTGGGAGAAATGCTTTGACAAAAGAGGGTTTTAGAGCCTTGCAAAGGCAAATTGATACCTTGCAAGAGGAGCTGCGAAGAGGGTTTGAGCCAAGAACAAGAGAAGAAAGCGAAGATGAAGCAGAAGAAGAGTTATCTGAGGAAGAACAAGATTTTGCATGAGATCCTAAGAAATTTAGGTTTTTAAGGGTCATTTCAAAGATTGGAAAGAGGCCCAAGATCAAAGTTTCTACTTATTTTGGAGATTTGAATTCGGAACAGCTTATTGATTAGATCAATGATATGGAAGAATATTTCAAGTACAAAGATGTGGAGGATCCAGAACGGGTCAAGTTTGTGAAAACAAAGTTGAAGGGCCATGCCATTATTTGGTGGAAGGAGGTCCAGTTAGAGAGAAATAGAAGAGGAAAAGGAAAGATTACCAGATGGGATCAGATGGTGGACAAACTAACGAAGTAGTTCATTCCAGTGGACTATGAGTTGGAGTTGTTGAAGAAGCTGCAAGGACTGAAGCAAGGTAACAAATCTGTCAAGAAGTATACAAAAGAATTTTATAAGATTATTATCAGGATAGGCCATGCAGAGGCCAACAAGGAGAAGGTAGCCCATTACATTAATGGGTTGAGGCCAATTATTCAAGGGGAGTTGAGCTTCGTCAAAATGACCACCATGGAAGATGAGTACAATTTTCCCTAAAGGTGGAGGAGAAGATAAATAAAAGATTTGAAAGCAAGCAAAGAGGAAGAGGTCAAGGCAGAAGGACTGGTGAAAGATCCTATGGAAGCTGAAATGAAGACAAAAGAAAAGTGAAGAAGCTGGCATAGTCGAAATCAGAGAGGAGATAATGCCTACCGCCCTCGTGACCAAAATAATGGTGAGCAAAGAGGAAGAGGAAGAGGCCAACCTAGGAAAGGACCTAGAAGAGGAGGTTTTAGAGGAACTTGTTTCCAATGTGAAGGACATTGAGCATATGAGTGTCTGCAACATCAAGGAAGGAAAAATAGAAGACCTAAAGGTAATGCACGAGTTGCACATGTAGATGAAGATGCAGACTCTGAGCATTCTGAAGATACTGAAAGGGGAGAAATCTTAGTTGTTAGAAGAACCTTGTTGAATGAGGAGAAAGAACCATATCAAAGGAAGAGTTTATTCTGCACAAGGTGCAAGTGTGAAGATATATGTTGTGATATTATTATTGACAATGGAAGCACTAACAATCTGGTTTTAGAGGAGATGGTTAACAAGTTGAAGTTGACAAGAAGAAGAAATCCACATCGATATCGAATTGCATGGTTGCAGAAGGACCATAGAGCTTTGGTCAATATGCAGTGTTTAGTCAAGTTCAAGATTGGAGACTACCATGATGAGGTGATGTGTGACATCATACCGATGGATGCATGTCATATGCTATTGGGAAGGCTATGGCAGTATGATAGGTGCATTGTCCATGATGGTCGTGCAAACACCTATTCCCTAACAAAGGATGGAGTTTGTCATAAGTTGAAGCCCTTGAAGGAGGTGGATGAAAAGGTATGTAGTACTACCAGAATTTGCTTGATAGATCGTAGGAAATTTTTGGAGGGTATGAAGCACAAGCGTCATTGCTTTGCATTGATTCCTAAGATCAGCCAAGAGAAATGTGAAGATGTACTAGCAGAAGTCTCAGTCATGTTGGAAGAATTTCAGGACATTGTCTCTGATAATGTACCAGAGGGTTTACCACTAATGAGGAAGATATGTCATTAAATGGATTTGATACTAGGAGCCAATTTATCGAATAAGGTAGTCCATAGAATGACTCCAGCAGAGAATGAAGAGCTGAACAGACAAGTTCACGAGCTGTTAAGGAAAGAACTGATAAGGGAGAGCCTAAGTCCATGTGTGGTAACTGCAGTACTAGAACCAAAGAAATATGGAGAGTGGAGAATGTGTACAGATTCCTGAGCCATCAACAAGGTCACGATCAAGTACAAATTTCCATTGACCAGAATGGATGACATAATAGATTGTTTGAGTGGAGCCAAGTACTTTATGAAGATTGATCTGAAGAGTGGGTATTGTAGACACCCAAAAATGTCCACCTTGTCGCAACATTACATCAGTTACACATCTTCTAGCATTTTTGCCCTAGAACACCCATATCGTCACCTAATCTAGCATCTTCCTCTTATAAATTAAATAAATATAACATTTATTTAATTTATCCCATCCCTCACTTTATTACATAAATAAATTTTATTTATTTATTTAATTCCACATTTCATCCTATAATTAAATAAATATTTACTATTTATTTAATTATTCATGCATGCCACTTAATTAAAATTTTATTTTAATTAATTAAAACCACTTACCATTTTTATCTCCCAAATCCTCTCTAGTTAATTCACTTACCTTCTATTTCCAGATTGACTCATCTCTCAAATCACTCACCCACTTCCCATTTCTGTCCCCCAAATCACTCACCTACCTTCCATTTTTCTCTCCCAAGTTGCATAGAAACTTTCCTAATTTCATTATCACTAGCAAATTGGAATGTTTATCCTTCCATTTTCTCATCTTGCCTATAAATTCACTCATTTCCAAGCCATTTGGCATGGATGAATCTTCTAAGCACCGTCACTCTGTCAAATTTCCTCTAGCCCTATCATCCATCAAATCTTTCATCTATCTAATGTCCATCTATCTTCATCAATCTCATCTCATCATTATGCTGCAGAACGTGAGCAACCTACATTTCAAACAAGGAATCACTCAACCCATATGATATTATTTTGGTTTGCATGTCTTTTATTTCATTTTAGGTTTGATTTCTTGAGTTTGGGTTGAATTTGATCTTGTTTGCTTGATCTTGTAAAATTCTACCCAACACAAAATGGCACACTCGGTGGGACCACTCGCTTGATCATTTTTCGCAAGTTTTTGCTTTAAAAATTTGCATTGTATCTAACCCTCGTTGTCGAGTTTTGAAGGTGGTCTGTTGCAGACGATCTTTTGGGCTAAATCTGACAGCGCCATTGTGCTCAGGATGCCATTTCTATAAGAATTGACTATAAATTTGCATATACCTGGTCACTGCAAAAAAAAATTGTAAAAATTTGAATTTTTTTTATTTTGCATCCATACTGTACGGATCCGTACAGTACGGATATGCAATTGGGGTCTGATTTTTACATCGAAGGTCCTGGTCTCATCTTGTGGGATTCTGGGTATTTCTTGCAGGTTTAATCTTCTAAAATTACTGTCTACAAAGGTGTAATCTTATTATTGGTAGTCGACACCCGCATGCAAGGGTGCCACTCCTGTCGCAGTCTGTAGCACCAAGTGTTGTTCAACTCTTGACCTCCAAATGTTGTTTGACTACCCTAAATCAATAGTCTGGTCGCCACCATCTAAACTGTTGTCATCGCCTTGCAGATATTTGTCACCCCTGCTTGAGGTCTGTTGAAGCCCTCTACAAACACTATCGCCACCTTAGATATTTGTCGCTTTCCCTTTGTCGCTCGACCCTTTGTCAATGAAAAATTGGGCACCGTTTCAAGATCTCGTCGACCATCAATTTAAAACCTTACAACCTTGTTTCGTCGCAGTCTCCCATGGTTGAGATCTTTTCGTAGTCACCATCTTTAAGACCATTTCATGCACTTTGACCCCCCTTGTCGCACATCAGCAGTCACGGTGGTCTGCTGCGCCTTAGGGTCTAAATCATTTCTGACGGCTATGTAAAATTCATGTCGAAAAGTCTTCTAAACTCTTTGGTGTTCCTATCGGCATCACCTTTGAACCCTCAACGTTATTTGCAATCGGCCATGGTAAAATCTCCATCATCTGAGATCTCAATAGTCGACAGTCGCTTAGGTTGGCAATTGCTTTCCATGAGTCGTCACTCTTGATCTGTCGATTGCCTTGGTCGATGACTCTCGCTCAGCCATTACATATTATGGTCTCTATCACAGTCTTCATTGAGTCCGTGTTAGGTCATCATCCCTCACACACTATTGACCTTTTCTTTTTCCTTTTTAAACTTCAACTTGACATTCATGGCCTTATAGCTTCAATATAACATTTGCCAATTATGGACGTGAACACTAGGAAATTGACATTTAGGGTTGGGTGTTGGACATTCAAGGTTAAGTTTGTAACTGTCAACATAAAACTCTAATCACTAAACACAGACGGCACATGCCATCAAGTAGAAACTTTGCAAATACCTAAAAAATCAAAGTCAAACAACAAGCCAAACAAATCAAACTGGTCAAACCCTTCGTCTTCCAACATGCTAAGGGGGGTTCTTTTTCTTTTTGCCATAACTTCTGCATATGATGTCCAAATCGCACAAATGAACATCTGTTGGAAAGGTAATTCGATGATCTTTGCAGCCATATACCTTTTAGCAGGTGATCTCATCATTTCATTAGGTATTTATGTAGGTAAACATCAGCCTTCTTTCAAAATTAAAATGCACATAACTGGAGCAAAACACATCCAAATTTAACAAAAGAAAATTTAAATTGTGTAGAATCGTCTGAATGTTCTATTTATGCACTATGTTTTTCTATATCAGATCATTTATTCTAGATTTTTTCTGGAAACTAATGATTTATCTATGTAGCTTGTTAAAACATCGCTTGTCAAAGAATGGAGAAAACAAACTACTAATCTATCTTCTGTAGGTTCGATCGGTCCAAGACAAACAATCATTTTATCATTAAAGTAGGTACACTTCAATTTGGTGCTTAAAATTAACATTGTCTACTCTGTGCTTGCTTTTCATTTCTTTGCTTGCCTGCTGAGTCTGTGTGTTACCCAATTTAGCAACAGAAGTATCCTCTCCCCCTACCTAACCATGGGATCTGGGGTGCATGAGAAATTGTTGCTAACTCTAGAGGGCCTGCCTTCCCATTGTGAGAAGGGGTACGACCCAAGCGAAAATAGGTCAAAGCCAGACCATTCTAATCTGCTAGATAAATAATGCGTTTGTGATGAAAGTCACAAATGATGGGTGTTGTTCTGCTATACCGACAAATGTTTCCCCCAAAACCCTGCAGAGCCTAACCTCTGCAGGCTAGGAAGCCTCCTTAACGGAGCGAATTGCCACATGTATAGCCACCCAAACAGAAACCCTAACTAGAAACCTCTATGTAGTAGCAAAAAACCCCTATCTGTTGGTACAGGAGGAAACTCTGATAGTCGTCCCACATTTTCGCAGCTTATGGCAGAGATAGCAAGGTACCTCAAGATCTGCGTGTCTTGAGGACCTGGAACTTGGTGTGCCTGAGAAGTGAGTGCACTGTAAGGGGGAGCCCATGCCCCAAGTTCCTAGAGCTATACACCATAAGTAGGTGCGGCTGGGTAAAACCAAGTGGGAACCCAACAGATATTGTCCTTGCCTAGCCTAGGGTGTACACATTGATCATTGTGTTTGGTGAGCATGCATGTGTATGTGAAATCTTGAATTTGATATCGCCACATCATTCTCAGTCTACTTGTCATAACATATTTCCCAATCATTAATCTTCATCCAATCACGTCATCCCATAATCCTATCAATCTAATCAGTCCACCCAAGCAATCACATCCCAATCATTCAAAGTCTTTATCATAACCCTAATCAAACATCTGCCAAAAGTTACACCATGCCAACATTAGAGGACCTAGCACAGGAGATCATTCACATACTTCACGAAATGCCAAAACCTCTAGACCAACAAATTTAAAAGGTCCATGGCATGATCCCAAAACTTCAAGCAAGCCAATCACCTCACATGAAGCACCTCATAGAACAAATCTAACACCTTGTAGTCATTTGCCAATCACAAAACCCACATCATCATCCCTTCTCCATTCAACACCAACCAATTCCATCTCATTCCTATGTGGCATCCCCTTCCATTTCACACCAATCTAACCTATCCACATATCATAACAATTCCACATCACCTTATCTTATTCCTTATCAACCTAATCCATCCACATTTCAAGTCATTTCCACATCACCTTATCCTATAGTTTCCCATAACAATGCCACATCATCGTACCCTACTTCTTCCAATACCAACTACCAAGCCTATCAATGGTCTCCACAACAAGAATATCAAGCACCGTTGATAGATTTAAGTCCACCTATGCAACAAGACCTAATAACCTTTGACTCAAGTCTAAATGACTCTTTGTACATAAATCAAGTATCCTTAAGTTAGCCTATGCTACAAGACTTAATAGCCTTTGACGAGGGAGACACCAACCTAGAGAAAGCATCCTATGAACATCCTCCATCACCATCCAATCACATGCCAACACATGAGCTTACTAGTCCCATTTTGACACCAACATGTGATCTCATTCCTAGTCTATTGACCCGCCAACCATCTGATCCATGTAGTCCTATCTTGGAACCTCCATCCAATCCTAATCCTAATCCATCCAATCCTCCTATCCTTCCATCCAACCCTAACATTCCTCCATCCAATCTTAATCCCTCTAGCCTCACCATCCCTCCATCCAATCCAAATCCTACTTCTAAGCCTATAACATCATCCACTATCATCATCCATCCCCTCTATTATCCATCCACCCATACACTTGTAGAGGATGTGATCCATTGGCTATTAGCAAGGAATAAATCATTGCCATGTCAAGCACCCATTCATGAGTCACAGATTCTCCCAATACCTTGCTTATTCCTCCAACTCCACCATGTGGCTCACAAACCATTGAGCTTATTGAAAAGACTTCTCCCATGAGTCCACATCAAGACCTATCATACCCTCATGTTATTGAGCAAAAGCCTATCCAAGAGTCATCCCCTTCCATCCAAGTAATCCAAGAGCTATATCAAGAGTATAATCCAACGCATGTGGAAACACCAAGCCTCCATCTGAATCAAGGTCAAAGCATCTCTAAATTCAAACTATCCATGACCTATATATTTTATGCAGTCAAGATATTACTTATGATCATAACACTATTCATGAGCAAGTGTATCCCATTCATAGCCAAATTAATCCTATTTGTGATCAAGACTTTATATATGATCATAAAAGCCATGATGAGCCTCTTAGCCAAACTTTATGCAATTCATCGTTAAGAGGTTATCACTCCACCTATCCTTTCTCCCATATCCATCCAAGAGCAAGATACTCAAATTGATCCTATCCATCCTCCACCTATCCATGATCCCCAAATATCTACTTGTCATGATGAGCCATGTGCCTCCCAAGAACACATAAGCATAGAAGATCAAACAAAAACCTTAGATCTAAATGAACACAAGCAAGGTCTTAATGATCCTCCATCACCCACTATTGACCCTATTGCAACTCCACCATCATGTCCTATTAGTATGTCCACCTTTATCCATGAGTGTTCCTCCCTAGGAACACAACAACCATTATCCTCCAACTCACCTTCTCCATCCAATAAGGAGCTTGTGTCTAGTGTTCCACCTACACCTAGTCCCATTGTTAATCGTATCCTCCAAAACATTCACTATCAAGGTAAAGACCTAGGCCTTCTTGAACAAGGTGTTTAGGAGCCAATCCATGTCAAGATCCCTCCGCACTCATATGACCTTGGATACACACCCCAAGGACAACAATCTAAATATGTTGGTATTCCCTCCATTCCTCCTAAGTCCACCACCTTCCATCGCACGTCCTATCATATACCCAAAACATATGTTGCCATTCCACCCACATCATCCTACAAATTGCAAAAGCATGTGACCATACACCTTCCACCATCAACTTTACCTCCATTACTTCCAACTCCTAACATTCCTCCATCGAATTTACCACCACTACTTCCAACACCTTATCCACCTATCCATAAGTCCTCTAAAAATCCTAATCGTGACCAACAAATGCACATATTGTCTAAACATGAAGCTTCCCCTCCTTCCATCCATCCCATGGGATTCCAAAGCAAAAATTTGGATGCCTCCACTTATAAGGTCAAAAATTCTACAAATTATCATGCCTTAGGACACAAAAGCAAAGAATCAAAGAAAAATCCATCTCAAAAGATGCATACACCCACACACCTCAAAGTAAAAATTAAAAAAAAAGGTTTGGGTCCCCAAGCAACAAGAAATTACTTCAAAAGCTGCATATATCCCAACCCATACCTCCACAAGCAAAGTCAAAAACTAAAATGGTATGGGTCCCTAAGCAACAAGCCATCAAGTCAAATGAGGCATCCACCTCTCGCAAATCTCAACCATCTCCTTCCGTCCATTCCATCCAAAAATCCCAAACCCCTCCATCCCATAAGCAAAGTAAAAATCTAAAAAATACTAAGTCTATGTGGGTCCCTAAATGCCTAAATCAACCATCTTCTAAACAAACAACTCCATTGCTTCCTACACCACTTTCCCATCATAAGCTTCAACATTTATCATGGTGTGTGCAACCGTTGGTCATGGTTCCCTTCCATCCCACAACATTTTCACATACCTCCATTTCCCCATCATTTTTCCACTATCCTACATATCTTCTTCATCACTGCCCTATGGTCCATGCTTTTATATAAGCCCTCCATCCATAAGTCCTACATAATCCACTATTGTACCTTCCATAATCTGCTATCCACCATCTACCTAATCCCTCTTTCATGTCATCGCCAACATCTATGAGCACACTTGACGTGGTCCATGCGACGACTTTCATCTAGCAGGACTATCACTTTCATGAACTAGACACTTGAGTCCCTCATATCCACCTATCCTCTCCAAAAAAGAGAAAAAAAAAAGAGAAAAAGAAAAGATAAATCCCTTCGTCCAACGGTGAAAACCTGGTAAACAAGCGCCCTTGATAAGTACCACGATGAAAACCTGGCAAACAGGCGTCATGGTAGGTTGATCTTCTATGTCACCTACACTTGGGGGCACCTTGTCTCATCCTCCCATCGCTTTCCAATTTATCATTTTCCATCCTATCATATCCTATCCTACCATCCTTATCCATTACATTTATACACCTACCCTATTGAGTCCATCCGTCCTTCCTCTTCTTGATCTTGATAAAGATTGGGGGCATAATGTTAAAACATGCTTTGGTTATCTCTTGATGTACTCCATCCTTTCCAAACCAATCCATCCTATCGTCATCCCATTGTCATCAGCCCAATCCTATCACTATTGAGTGTTGTCATGAAAAACCCCAAGCATACTATCTAGAATGGGGCATGTTATTTCCTATGCGACGTAGTCTTTGAGATCACATCCTAGCTCCCTTATGCAGACATCTGATGTCGCCTATCCTCTTATCCAATCATATATCATCAATCTTCCTTTGCATCCCTTATCGCCCATCCTTTCATCCATTCATCCTAATCCATCCCATATCCTTTCTTGCACCTAGACTTGGTTTTCTCCCTTGTCATTGGCATTTCACATAAAGGTTGTACAAATTGTAAATCCATTGACATCCCAAAACATTTAAAAATCCAAAAAAATAAAAATATTATCAAAAAAAATCCATAAAAATTAGAAAAAGCCCTAAAAAAATTCAAAAAAATCGTATACTGTCCTAAAAAATTCAAAAAAATCATAAACTATCCTTAAAAAATTCAAAAAAAAATCATAAACTATCCTAAAAAAATTCAAAAAAAATCGTAAATTGTCCTGAAAAAATTAAAAAAAAATCGTAAACAGTCCTGAAAAAATTCAAAAAAAATCGTAAATAGTCCTAAAAAAATCCAAAAAATCATAAAATGTCCTGAAAAATTCCAAAAAAATCACAAACTGTCCTTAAAAAATCATAAAAAGCCCTAAAAAAATCCAAAAAAAATCATAAACTGTCCTGAAAAAATCCAAAAAAATCATAAAAAGTCCTGAAAAAATCCAAAAAAATCGTATAATATCCAAAAAAATTATAAAAAATCATAAATTGTCCTGAAAAAATCCAAAAAATCATAAAATGTCCTAAAAAAATCCAAAAAATTATAAAACATGCTGAAAAAATGCAAAAAAATTAATTAAATATTCCCAAAATACAAAAAAATCATAAAATCTAACAAAAATCCAAACAATCATCAAAGTCATTCATCAAAATCAATCAAGTCATTCAATCAATCAAATCATCAAAATCAAATTGAATCAAGTCAATCTATCAATCCATCAAATCAATTTTGCTAATCCAATCATCAAATCATCAAATCAAATCAAGCCAAACTTCTAATCAAATTAGCAATCAAATCAATAATCCAATCATTAGTCCAATCATCAAAATCACATCAACATCAAATCATCAAATCAAACCAATCTCTCAAACAATCAAAATCACATCAACATCATTTATCAATCAATCAAATCAATCTATAACCAAATCACATCAATCTATCAACTTTCATCTTCATCACCACCATCAATAAAACAAAATCAAAACTACATATCCTCTCTATCATTAAGTGCCTTGATCCCGTGGATACAGGGTATGTAGGTAGTCTAGAGTACGAAGGAAGTGCCCAGATTTAGGCACGGGCGATATTCCTCTTTCTTCTCTCATCATCTTCTTCTATCATCTATCTTCATAATTTCATCAATCTTTCAAAAAAAATTCTTCCAATCAATCACTCAAATCAATTCTTCAATCACTTCTACTTCTTCCAATCATCCATCCAATAAACTCAAATGCAAGTCATCATTTATCCATATCAGTCAAGTCATCATTTATCCATATCAGTCAAGTCAATCAATCTTGTCGAATTATCCAATCGCAATCAATGGTCTTGATCCCAATCTTGTTGTAAACCAAATCAATCAATCAATCATTTTATCATCATCAATCATCCTTGTGTTGATCTAGGGATATATTGTTCTCTGCCATGACAACACTATTATCAATCAATCTCATCATCATCATTAATCAATCAGCAATTAATCATTGGTTTATAGCTTGACAAGGGCAATACCTTGTTTATTTTTTGTATCATTTGTGCATGCTTGCTTGCTTGCTTGCTTGTGTGTGTTATCATTTTTATCTTGCATTTGGATATGTATCTTCCCAACTGATATTCATATCTTGTATCTAGACAAGTTTGTATTACGCTGGGGCATGGGACACATCATCACCTTGGTCCTTATACCCTGGTGTATAACGTCTCGCGCTATATCAAACATATGGTTGCTCACTTTCATTGCAGCATAACGTATCCTTTATCTCTTTCCTCCATTTCCTTATCCTTCTTCCTTGACCAATCCATTTCATTTCGAGAGCCTACTCGTGTTCTTCTAACCTGCCTATCCTCTCAAGGGGGCATCATCATCCTATCATTCCATCCTCATCCTATCTTTCCTTCATCATCTTTTTTTTCTATCCATGCCTTAGCTTCTTTGAAATGATGTTACTCGACACAAATCTTATCATCTCAAAGAGGGGCAAAATGTAGACACCCAAAAATGTCCACCTTGTCGCAACGTTACATCAGTTACACATCTTCTAGCATTTTTGCCCTAGAACACCCATATCATCACCTAATCTAGCATCTTCCTCTTATAAATTAAATAAATATAACATTTATTTAATTTATCCCATCCCTCTAGGGTGGCTAGGTGGGCACCCAATCCAAGCATAGTTGGATGGGTCATTGCCATAAGGATCTATTATAGCCGGTTTTTGTTTTGCTATAATTCATTGGCATTGGATGGGTCATTGGCACTCATTATATGGAGACTCTTCCCTCTCCGTGTTGAGCTCACAAACCTCCGATGTGAGCCATCGCACGTGCTGCTCTCCCCAAGTTGTTCATGAAATAATCACAAGCATGGGGTTAAGTGAATGCATTCCCTCCTTGCTACAGACAGAAAGCGTTCTTCGCAGTTGTTGCCATGCTTTCAGTCCTCGGCTGTTTTCATCGGCGACAGTAGTGGATAGTATGGAGAAGGGCTCAGGTTTCATTGCAAAGATTTCGGTGCATGGGATGATCAACTTGGGAATTTCGACCCCTATTCAGCTGGAGAGTTTGATTCGACAGATGGCATTTAAAGGTGTTGTTACGGATTTAAGGCTTAAATGTATCCTATGTAAGCACGAAGGCTTTCTCCTTCCGACGGTCAAGATTGTCCCGGGGGTGGATTTTTTGGCTGTAGACGAATTCTACAGGGTGGATTCTCACATTTCCTCTCGTTTCTTAGCGTCAATCCTGGACGCAGGGGTGTCTACAGAGGCGGCGAAATTTATCATGACAAAACTGTTTAAACTAGAAATCCTCCGGGGCCTCAATGACATTCTAGAGGCGGCCATTCCAGGGGTAGGTATCCCCCGTCCAAAAGACACAGCCGCCCATACAGACCCTCTGGAGGTGACAAAGGTCTTGCCATTCATCCTCGACTTGAAAGGTCTGGCGTTGGTAGAGCACAGGATTGGGTCCTCCAGGTCTACGGTTTTCTTCAAAGCATCCTGCAAGAGGACGAGGACTCCGGGGAAAGGGTTTGGGTGGATAGGCTACAGGCTATGGCTATGGAACTCGGTCTCTTATGATCCTATGGTTGAATCTCTTCACCAGTAAGTCTGTTAATACTATAGACATATGCAGAATAGCAAGCCTAATATTACAGTTATAGAAAGCCTAATGGCTAATTTTGTAAAGCTCCAATAGGCCCTAGGAAAGGTTTTAGGGTTTTTGTCAGACTGGCTATTGCAGGTAAATGGAGTATAGGCACCTGTTTGTTCATACTTTCTCCTGATCAATACAAACTTATATTTACGAATCAAAAAAAAAATTATCCCATCCCTCACTTTATTAAATAAATAAATTTTATTTATTTATTTAATCCCACCTTTCATCCTATAATTAAATAAATATTTACTATTTATTTAATTATTCATGCATGCCACTTAATTAATTAAAATTACTTACCATTTTTATCTCCCAAATCCTCTCTAGTTAATTCACTTACCTTCTATTTCCAACTTGACTCATCTCTCAAATCACTCACCCAATTTCCATTTCTGTCCCCCAAATCACTCACCTACCTTCCATTTTTCTCTCCCAAGTTGCATAGCAACTTTCCCAATTTCATTATCACTTGCAAATTGGAATGTTTATCTTTCCATTTTCTCATCTTGCCTATAAATTCACTCATTTCCAAGCCATTTGGCATGGATGAATCTTCTAAGCACCGTCACTCTGCTAAATTTCCTCTAGCCCTATCATCCATCAAATCTTTCATCTATCTAATCTCCATCTATCTTCATCAACCTCATCTCATCATTATGCTGTAGAATGTGAGCAACCTACATTTCAAACAAGGAATCACTCAACCTGTATGATATTATTTTGGTTTGCATGTCTTTTATTTCATTTTAGGTTTGATTTCTTGAGTTTGGGTTGAATTTGATCTTGTTTGCTTGATCTTGTAAAATTCTACCCAACACAGGTATCACTATTGGGCGTTGAGCTGGCCATTTCTCCCAAAAGGCACACCTGTCAGGAAACTACTACCATCCCAGGTAAGGACCAGCGAGAGGTAGTTAAGCCATGTCATGAATCCTGAAGGGAGACACTGACACGTTCCAACAATCCCCCCCTCAGTGTTACCCAAGGGGATTCAAACCCACGACTCGGCTCTGATACCACTTGTTTGGCGTTGAGTTGGTCATTTCTCCCAAAAGGCGCACGTGTCAAGAAACCGCTACCATCCCAAATAAGGACCAACGGGAGGTGGTTAAGCCATGTCATGAATCCTGAAGGGAGATGCTGGATACGTTCCAACAGATAAGTCACCCAGAAGTCTAAGTCCTTCACTAATCCTAATTATCACACCTAGTTTCATTAAATAGAAGTGGAAGATTAGTGTTGTTTTGCTTTGCTTCTTCAACATCCAACACAAATACTACCCTATTCCATTATTGCACAAATCCTTGCTTCTCAAAAATAAATAGCCTTAGGTTATCTAGTATACCTCCTTGGCTTGCTATGTACCACTCGAGTCTAGGTTGAGCTAAAGGAACTTCATCATTTCTTTCCTTTTTTTTTAAGATCTGATACTAATATATTCATCAAAATAATAACTAACAACATAGTGGTCAAGAAGGCCACTTCAGCTTCAGACTAGTATTGTACCATCCAATCCAAAAAAGCAGGACCTATTACATAATATCTACTTTGATCATAATAGGACCACTAAACAAAACAGAACTGTATACAGTGTCGTCATATCAGAGTATCAACATATTTACTCATAAATAGATATATTATCTTTAAGTACATTAAAGTAGCATTATCTTTTGGAATTCTCTTTTTTTTCTGTCTCTATTGTTCCATATCAACCATTTCTGTTCCATATGCATTAGTGTTTGTATCATCTGCATTAGTGTCATCCCTATTTGTATCCATCATATCTACCTGCATCCATGATATCTTGTCATGTTGTTCCTCGGTTCCCTGTTGTTCCTCATTATGTCCTTCCTCTTCCTCATAGATATCATCCCAATTTGTTCCTACATAGTCTTCATTTGTCTTCATTTCTCCTTTGTTGTCTTTCAGTTGATCATCTTGTTGTCTCTTCTCATGTGTCATTACATATGCTCTGTTGTCACTAATTTTGTATGAATCTATTCCTTTAAAGCTACCAATAAGGAGAGATACTTAATTGATTGTTGTTGACACTGTAATTTTGAAGGGTAATCTCAAGGTATTTCAGTGTTTCATTCCTTAGTTTCTCAATTTGATGTTGCTTACAGTATAAGTTTTGAAAGTCTAGATATTCATTGTGGAATTTCTCATTTACCTTCCTTAGATCTTGTGACCAAAAGTCTGCTTTCTTGATGTCCTCCCTATAGATCATTATGCCACCATCCATGATCTCCAGGAATTTGTCAATTGGTAGCTCCAATGTCATAATAACATGTTCAATCATTTTAAAACTGGTGAGTTTATTAGTTACCTCAGTGAGTAATCTCTTCGTGCCTTGGAACCTCTCTTCATCCCTCATCTTCCATAGAAACAATAAGATCTCAGTTGATAAAACTAACCAAAATTTATTAGCTTTTCCATTTAGACCACTAACAAAACCACATATAATTTCCTTCCAATTAATACAATTCCTAGGACTCCAATTAGCTATATTCCCCATAAAAATAGACCATGTGGATTTAGCATACTCACAATCAAAGAACACATGTTGACAAGTTTCAACAACTTTACACATAGAACAAACACTATTGTCAAAACCTAATGGCAGTTTTTTCAATATAAAAAGTCATCTAAAACAACTTTTTTGGGGTTCAATGTTTCTAGATCATATAGCAGTGAAGGCTTTGGACAATAAATTTTTATCTATTGCAAAATTCCATATAATGTTTATATGCTCGAATACTGCTTGAGGGTTAGTCAACATCTTATATATTCTTTTAGAGTTTGCTCCCAAAAATTTAGTACCATCTTTCTAAGTTACCTTCTTTATACACTCTTCCCCAAGAACAATTATATCTTGAGAAAGCTTACATAAGAAGGCCTTACACAGAGTGAAGAAAGTTCTCTTATGTGTTTCAGTCAACCCAAATTCCTCTTTAATTTGCAATCAAGTTTTCAGATTGTTCCTCTCTAACAAATCTTTAAATATAGACAACCCATGTTCATTCCATTTTTTTGCAGAACATCCTTGCAACAGTGCTAGTGATTTACCTTTATGAACAACATTCCACTGGATGGACCTATGCTCCAATACCACATTATTTCTCAAATCAAAAGCTTCTCTATTGCTAACATTTGATTATTTTTTCCTGTTCCCAGGCATTCCAAATGCTAATAAAGAAGTAGATACCATAGGTTTAGCTTTAAATGCCTCGAATAAAACATTCTACGAAAGGAAACCTTTCCAAGTTTTGGCTTTAAAAGGCACGACATTCTCAATATTATTTTTAACCAAGATTTTCCAAGGCCCATTGCCTTCCAAGGATCTGATAATCCATTTTGT
Source organism: Cunninghamia lanceolata (assembly GCA_027924645.1). Lineage (NCBI taxonomy): Eukaryota > Viridiplantae > Streptophyta > Pinopsida > Cupressales > Cupressaceae > Cunninghamia > Cunninghamia lanceolata. The sequence continues at coordinate 1,374,174 of BSBN01000077.1, forward strand.
AGCCAAAGCTACACCCTGGACTCTCAGGTCTTTAAGTCCCAAACCCCTTGATCCTTCCCCAAACAACACCACTTCCATTTGACAGAGTGTTTATTCTTGTTCCCTCTGCCATCAGACCAAAGAAACTATTTAACCACCTTTTGAATGATATCATACTAATAGTTATGAAAAAGCCACATTGATGCATAATAGATGGAATAAGCTAAAAGAATCTTTTGACACACTTGAACTCTCCCAGCCAAGGATAAGAAGTGTCAATTCCAACTATTCATTTTCCTCTCTATTTTAGAGTAGAGACATTCCCACATATTTTTCAAAGATGGACTGACAATAAAAGGAATATCCATAAACCGGACTTGCTTATGAGGGCCCCCCAATTCCACTTAGTTGTATCTAACCAATTAGGCTCATCTACATCCCAACTTAGCAAAATGGACTTAGACAGATATTTTTGCTCCTGAAGAAAGGCAGAAAACATCTAGTCAATCTTCCATATTTTAACATCTAGTCGATCATCATTTGGCAATAGAATGCCTTTTACCTCTCCCTCCATAACATATGTTCTCAACAAGTAGTAAAGGGCTTCTGAGGCAATAACAAATAGAGCTAGCACAAATGGGCATCCTTGCCTAATAGATCTCCCCATAAGAAATGATTTATGCAATGAACCATTAACTTCAACTTGAGCAGATGCATCTCTGAACAACATTTTAACCAACTCATAGTAATATTCAAGAAAACTAATAGTTTTTAGCATCATTAATACAAATGACCACTCAATCCTATCATAAGCCTTTTCAAAATCTAAGAGTAGAATACATGCCATTTGATCAGTTTCCTTAGCCCAACATAAGGCTTCCCAACTTGTAATTAAGTTCTCCAAAATATATCTACTCTTAATAAACCTAGTTTGGGTATGAGTGATGATTTTGGGTAGTATGTCCTTCACTCTCAAAGCTAACACTTTAGCTATGATCTTATATGAAACATTCAATAAAGTGATAGGTCTCCAATTTCTAATGTTTGTTTTATCACCTTCTTTAGGCAATTGTTTAATAATCCCCCCTATTTATTTCCTCTCCCAAAGTCCCATTCTTCACAACATCTTGATTAACTTCATACAAATCATCTACCACCCAACTTAAGTTTGATTTGTAAAACTCCATTGGAAGCCCATCCACACCTGGTGATTTCCCATTGTCCATAGGTTTAATTACTTCTTCAATCTCTTTATTTGTTATCACAGCTTCTAATTTTTTCCCATTTCTACATCAGTTTTCTTTTTACATATTTGCATACAAAGCTCATGTGTTTCCTTACATCTCTCCTTATTATCTTCTAATTTAAACAAATCATCATAGAATCTGCTATAATCTTCCTTTATCTCCTCATAATTGTGATGCCATACCCCATCCTCTAAGATGGGTCCTATTTTTTCTTTAAGATTTTTATACTTTAACAAGTCAAAGAAGTATTTTGTGCCTCTTTCCCCTCCTTCCAACCAATTCAACTTAGCTCTGATTCTAGCTCCATGAGCCTTCTTGACTTGAAATTTTCTGAGTCTATGTCTTATTTCCCCAACTTTTTCCACTAGGTTTGTCTTGCTAGGATCCCTTTGAATGATATCTTCTGCCTTTAAAAACTCCTCCCAAAGTTGGCATTCCTCCTTTTTTCTATCTAAAGAGTATTTTTTCCAACTATTTGAAACACTACCTTACATGAGTTTGTCAATTTGTTCCAATATTGTGTGGCAGTAATACTACCTGCCATATCTTTACTTATCTCCCTTAAACTTCTAACGCCATCCAAGCAGTCTTTATCTAACAACAAATTGCAGTTAAGCTTAAAATTGCAATCTTTCCTTGACTTACATGTTTTGCACTAGTTTTTGAAAGCAATGACCACCTTGATTGGATGGTGATTAGATAATGTGTTTGGAATGACTTGCACCATGTTGTTATTGTCAGAGCACTAAAACTGCAAAACCTCCTTGTCTTCTTAAAATCAGTCCAATCTACAGTATATCCTTTTATTATCTTTCTAACTATTACACCAGGAAAACCATATGCCCTTACTGCTTCCTTTTTTCCCTTGTAACGGGTCATATAATTTCAACATCTTTTTCATTCTATCCCAAAAAAAAAATCGTTCCCTTTCCATTCAGGAGGGTTACCTCCTGATTTATCTTCCTTCTACTCAATCATGTTGAAACCTCCTCCTACTATCCAAGGAACTCTAGGGAGCTCATTAGCCATCCAATTCCAAAATTTAGCTCAATTTCCATATTCGTTTGGTGCATAAATAGAGAAAAAACCATTTTTTATGTTTTTTGTCTCTATAATAATCCATAGGCATCTATTGCATGGGGAGTACCCTTTATGTATGATAGATTGCATCCATTTTATGTTAATGAGCATGGCATTTCCACCTTTTCATTTTTCATGCTTAGAAGTAAATGCTATAGCATCCTTCCAGATGAATCTCAGATTGTTTTCTATTCATAATCCCACAGCTTTAACTTCTTGTATAAACATGATATCCATATTTCTATTCTTGTTACAAAAATCTCTAACAATGTACTTCCTATCAAGGGACTCTAGTCCTTTGACATTCCAACTATAACAATAGAGTTCTTTCATCATCTTATCATTTAGGAGGAATTAAATTTATTCCCATTATACAATCTATCAAAACATTTGGGGATTTGATCTTTTCCTTTTTTCCCTGGTTTAATAGAACTATTAGTTCTACTAACCTGTTTTATTTTCTTAATCTCATCAACTTTCTTGATATTTGCATCTCTGCTCTTGCCAATAAGTATTTCATCAACATTGTTTGACGGACTAGAGTCACTATCCTCTATTGTATTCGCATCTCTCATGCCAGAGCTATCTAATGCTACTCCTTTGGGATTTGTTGCCTTATTTTTTTGGAATTTCTCTTTCATCATTTCAAGTTTTTTCCTTTGTTCTTGTACCGCTCTCTCTCTTATTTTGTCTAATGCCAATTCCTGAGCATTTTTTTCGTACCCACTTTTCTTGATTTCATCACAAGTTTCATTTGGTTGGTCCCTATTTTTAGGAGTTTCACTATAGAGAGGGAGGCTCCTAATATCAACCTTCTCATTAAGGCTCTCCCAAGGAGAATCCTTCTATATTAGATTTTCAAAACAAGGGTTTTCAAACATTAGAACATCCTTCCCCTCTGAAATCCCTAGGTTAGGGTTAGTGGTCTCAATTTGAGTGCCTTCTGCCCTATTAGTTCCCACTCCACTAAAAGGTTCATCACTCCTTAAGTTGTCTTTGGAAACTAATAGAACTTCCATGTATGTTATAATTCCAGGGGCTTCTTCACAATTTTGGACATCATTTGGAAACCCCATTTCATTACTATCTTCAGACTTGTCTTCCAAATTATTATTTGGGTTAATCTCAACTAGTTTATCTATTTTAGGCTTGGATATAGAGTCAACATTAACAAAAGAATCTTCATTAGTTTTAGCACTTCCCTCCCTTGAGTTCACACTGGAATCACTGGTTTCAAAGCTCAACCCCTCTCTATTTTTCCTTTTATTAATCACTAGACAATCTTTCTTCTGGTGTCCTTCCATTTTGCACAAAAAGGAATTGAGTCTCCCTAACCCTACTAATTCACAAATGATTAGCTTATCATTCCAATTGATCTCAATAATCTTAGGGATCTGCACCCCAGTTTTTAGGGCAACCACAACCTTGGCGTCCATATGGGGTAAGGTTACCTTGGTTTCATCAATTTTAATAACTTTTCCAATTGGGTCTATCATCTGAGGCAAAAAACTCCACATTTGTTCTAGGACATTTTTAATGAGAATCCATTTCGGAACTAAACAGAGCAATATTTCTTTATGTGAAATCTCTAGGGCCCAAGGAAACTCTTTAAAGAGTGTTTGCCCTATATTCCAGTAGTTTCTATCTATTACTCTTTTCTGCATACTATGACTCCTCAAACATATTACAAGTAAACCATTTTGGATTATTCGACAGAAAGAAAAACGTATTCCAAATTTTTCCCCAGACTGAAATAAGCCAGTTGTTGAAGAACTTCCTAGAAGGGAGTTTCTCAACATTCAAACAAGCAAAGAAAACTATCACATTTTTCAATCTATTTTCTTTAGATTTCAAAGCTTTGTGCATGTTTAAATTAGGGCATAATGAGATTTTCCTAGGCAAGATGAGATTCTCACCTCTTTCCCTTTCTCCTCCCTCGCCCCTCTCCTCTCCACCATCGGTGACTCCACTGTTTGCTCCAAGTGGATGCTGGACCTCGAAGCCTGCATCTTCAAGCGGTGTTTCAGCATCCTCTCCCCGTAAAGCTTCCTTGTAAGATTTATTGTTTTCATCGATAATACCATCATCTCCCTCCAGTTTGTCCATTAAATCCCTTCGTCCAAGCAATTAATGTTATGGCCCACAAGGAACTACCCCTCAAGTGGCCCTCAAGCATAGGGGAATGAACCCTGACACCCTAGTCACGTCTACAATTTAGGCAGGAAAGATTTTAGGAATTCTATTCAAAAATTTAAAAAGAACTATGCTAAACGAATACACACAAATAGACCAACAATGGGAAAACAATATACACCACAACTAGCAATCCAATTACACCATTTGAGACCAATATGATCAAATGTAGCAAATAGTTATGAATTGAGTGTTCCAAGGCAAGAAGAGAGCTCTACCGAATTGCTCATGGAGGGTTTCACAAACCCTTCCTTTCCATTTTTATAAACAATTACATAATATAAGGTTTAAAATTAAAAACAAAATTTTATTCCTTTCTAAGAAATTGGTTTCATCGTTACTTAGTCTTAAGGAACTACATAGGTTTCATTTACAACTTTAAGAATTTGACTCAAATTCAACTTCTTATGGGTTTGCATCCTTAGAGTTTACAATTTTAGCCTCAACACCATGTTGTATACGTAGGTATTCCTCTAGCACTTCCATACTCATTGTAGGAGCATTATGCCCACAACCAAAAGGCATATATTGAAGAACAAATGAATTTTCAACAACTTTCCCTACATGGCTAGTTTTTGATGATTTCCTCTTATCAATTTTGATTAGTCTAGCTAAAGTTTTGGTGTCTAAAATCCATATGACCTTATTCTTAGATTGTGGAACAATTGTTCCCTCCTATTTACTTGATTTTATAGCCAATGTTTTCTTCCCATGTTGATTTCCTTTGTTTGATGCACCAATGATGAAATCGTGAGTGCAAAAAGGGTTAGTTTACAAAAGTGAGCGTGCAAAGTTGCATAGTGAATACTAAGTTTATGTTGAACCTAATGCTCTAATATCATATGTCACAACCCAAAGTTGCAAACCTAAATTTTTAATAAATTTCCCCTATTTTAAAGAACTCTTAAATAATTTATCAATTTATGTATGGAAGATAGTTTAAATTTTAGTCTAGGAACTCCTTACTAACTATTTTAATGTAACGAGATTAAACCATGGTAAATTTTCTTTACTTGAGTTACACTCTAAGATTCAAGGGTTTTACAACGAAGTGTTTCAAATTCTATTTACTTTTATTCATTTCCCTTTTACTAAGATTCAATAAAGTAGAAAAATCAAAGAATAGAATATCATCTTAACATAATGATGTACACAAAACAACCCTCATATTGCATTAACCACTATGTGAAGTAATACATCCTACACATTATCACTTAAACAAATATCAACAAAAGTAGTATGCACACTTTTCCAGATTTATAAATATCTAAGGCTTAAATAAATTATTAAGTCTCTTGCATGTAATGATACAAATGTAGATTCACCTTAAAATACTTATCTCAAATAAATTGACAATAGGAGGCAAAAAATAATCACAAATCAGAAAGTATAATTCTTCTAATTGTACCACAAAACACAAGTTTCATAGATATACTAACATTAGCTAATCAAAATCAGATTTATTAACACTTAACTACAGATAATATTGCCTATAAGTGATATCTCACATATTATCCATTGAATATTTTTCTTCCCATCTATGAGACAAGATCTCATACACATAATCACATCCATATAGGGATTCTTCTTTTTATCTAATTCATTAATATTAGAAATGTCATGGATTACACTACAAATAGATAGATATCATTCACAAGATATCAAGTATATTTGATTTAATAAAAAAAATTAGTTTCCTATACAACATTCCACAAATACATTATAATAAAATTATATCAACATAGGACAAGTTTCATTTTTATCATCATGACACATAGTTTTGAGAAAAGAATCTAGAATCATGGTATCAGATTAGCCAAATATTTTCATATCATTTGTTGAACCAAGTATGAAAGGAATGTTAAAGGACTATATCAAAGAATAATACCTTTCTTTTTCTAAGACTTCCTAAAACACATGCATCAAACTAAAATAGTAAAGTTAGAAATAGAAAGAGCATGATGGGAGCACTTTTCTACCAATCATTGAGCTATATGTCACCTCTGTATGCCACCCAAAAAGATGGGACCCTACCCTTCATGTATGGAGTCACAAGAGCGTACCAAATAACAAGAGACAAAAATATGTGAAGACAACCACTATGAATCAATCACAAAACAATAAGACTTTCTCAAATAAAACCCCTTGGCCAAGGCTTTTTCAAATAACAAATCACAAGCAGGTCTCAACTTGTCTCAACTCAAGAAATATAAGATGCAATTGTAACTTTTTCATATAGATTAGGGGTGTCAACATTGCCTCATTGCACATAGAGATATTCCATATAGTGTCACTAATAGAACTACCAACTCACCATCTAAAGGAAGTCACATGATGTCAACAATGTTTATAATCATTCCTTTGCAAAAACTCTCAGATTTCAATTTCAACGTAACTTAGATTGCATGATAATTAAGAAAGACTAGTCAAGGCCCCCATATAAGGCATGTCATTCCTTCTAATTAGTAGGCAACCTAAACATGATGAGAAGTGAATTGACAACCACCTTCTACATGTAGTTGTTTGACCAATCTAGATAAATCAACAAAGGCCCCTATAATCCCCTCTATTTTACGTAATTCCACAAAAAACTTGTTGTGAAGATAGTAAAGTGAATTTTGAACACATAAATCAATTAGAGAACACAAGATTTCAACCATTAAAATTTATCCCATTTCAAAGTACACAATTATTCAAAAAAAATTATAAAAAATATCAAAACTCTAGCTTTTAAAGGAATTTATTTAATAGTGGTTATGCCATCCTTTCCAAGGATGCACCCTAGACATTCTATTAAAGATGCACACTTGCTATGAGATTACATTGTTCAACAAGTTCAACATTATATTTTATATACCCTTTTGTACATGCAATAAAGAATATATATTATTTTCAAATAGATAGAATTACTAGTCAAACTATATCAATATATGCCTTAAAGAATAGGCCTTCTCCTATGTTATGTACAAATGTTACAAGGAAGAATTACTAATATTTCTACAATTACATTCCCAATCATCCAAAATCATGAAGTCTATGATTAATGTAACAATCAATTACTAAGCCTAAATTAATCTCTCTATGTACACATAGAGAAAGAGAGATACATTAATAAAGTTCTTGGCTTTGAATAATATAGTTTACTATTACAATAGAATAATTCTAACATGCGTACATAGAAAACCTATCATCTAAGGGTTCCAATAGTTAACTAAAGAAAGGCACTCAACTATGAGTGCTCTCATGAACAAAATGACCTCTTAATAATTAAGGAAACTAGCACTAAAGACAACATTTATCTTCCTGTTGTTACATTCATAAATGATTCTCAGCCCTTTTAACATAGAGCCTTATTGTGGCTTAATCCATAAAGGGTTTTCTTTCTTTGTAATGCTAGTGTTCAATTCTATATGACACTAAGTTAGTAATAGCATAGGATTGTCAAAACCCGATACTTGTTTAAAGATAGCCTTACCCCAACCTATTTCATATAACCAAATACATAGCACAGTCAAGTAGAGTTGAAAGCATGATAAATAAATACACCCCAACAATGCTCTGACAATATAATAGCAACCTCTATAATGGAAAAAACAACCATGGCCTATCACTTACTCATCCAACCAATAGCACTACCAAATAAATTGAACACATATCCACTAGTTGATCTACTATTGTAGATATCTCCTACCCAATCTAAAGCTACAAATCCACAAATATCCATTGAGTGTGGGTCCCATATAAAATCTCTTTGATAACAAATAAATTACTTAGAGGTACCATGCAAATATCTAAAGACCCTCTTAACTGCATCGCAACAATTTCCTTTAGGATCAACCATGAATTGGTTAAGGATTCCCACTACTTGGGTAATGTTTGGTCTTGTACAAATTATAGCATACATCTAATTCCCAATAGAACTAGCATAAGGAATTAAATTCATATCCTCCATCTCACTAGGTGTAGATGGACACTATTCTACAAATAAATCAATTCCCCACTGAAATAAGAACACTCAATGGCCTACAAACTAACATGTTGAATCTCTCCAACATAGAGTTCACATACTCTAGCCCAACCAAAGATTTATTTTTGCTTTATCTCTTCTAATCTCCATGACGAACCTTGACTATATGCATGTTTCCTAGACCTTTTCCCCTATTTTGTCTTCATTATAGCTAAACCTTGGTTTATTAGATCCGTGTAATGATGTTATAATTGTTTAAGTTTTGAAAGAAAATAAATCATAGTAAAAGCATAGATAGTGCTCTAAATTATTACTCTAACTATATATCTTTCCTGATTCAAATTTATAGCAATTAGGGGCCAACAAAGCTAAGGAGCAGTGGAGCTATCTAAGTGGTGCCAGCAAGCAAGAACCATTCTTTGATTAACTAACAGTTGTTGCAAGTTTACTTGCAACAATGATAGGCTAGTAAAAAATAGTTGATATATTAGGATTGTTATCTTGGCTACTATGATAATTCATGGGTGATTACACAAACAAATAGTCTCCATCTAATTTTTTGTTTTAAATACTCCATATGTTATTTAGTTAAGGAGTTAATAATTTTTCTACCACTAGAGAGATCTCCATGTAAATTGTCAAGTTTTGAGGATTGGTGTAATCTATTTTGATGTGGTTAGTCGCATAGACTTTCATATGTATATGGGAGTAAATAATAGAAAAGTGTGTGTGTATCCTTGAAGTATATTATTAATAAAATCACAAGTGTTGTTCTAAAGTAATTTCTTCTATATTGTTGAGATAGTGGTGTTAGAAAGGGCTTGCTCACTTTCATGAATAGCAGCCATAATACTCCATTTAGTGTGGTGCAATGCATGTTTGCAATTTTATACTATAAGTATAATGTGCAATTGTGTAGCTATTACATTCTTATGCTAAGCTTGGATTGTTTAATTCAACATTATTATTATTTAATCAATAGTTGGTACAAGTAATTGTTCATCTTAGATTTATACTTAGCTTTAAGCATTATAGTTATGTGTTTCTTTCTATGAAAATTTTAGAACCAGTTGATATTTAGATAAAGCATTATTTAAGGATTGAACAAGTAAGTTGCGTGTGTACTTGAAACAATTAGGATTTACATTTGTTTTATCTATAACACCTTGTTGTCTAAATAATGTAAATCTTGCATTCATCTAGATACCTAAATTAATTACCTTTAGCTCTTTGCATATACTATAACTAGACACGATCACAAGTATATACCCCTGGATTGAATTTTAATGATCTAGCCATATTTTAGAAACCTATTATAAATCATGGAGGCAACACACAAGGCCTAGTGTAGTTTCATCACTCCATACCCAAGATATACCCAGAAGCGTCCAAGTCCATTCAAATTGTGCTAAAAACTAAGACTAAATCATAAATTGTATCCTTACTATTACTAAAAAATATCATCTACATGCAATGTGATAAAGAGGAATAAATCTTCGTTCATTTTATAATAAACACAATGATTTAATTTGGATCTCAAAAATCCCAAGCTCAACACAATTAAACCAAATTTTTGGTACCATGTTCTAGGGGACTATTTGAGACCATACAAGATTTTCAATCTACAAACCAAAGACTCCTTTCCTTCAATAACATAGTGCTCTAGTTGTGTCATGTAGATCTCTTCCTCCAAGTCACCATGTAGAAATGATGTCTTCACATCCATCTGTTCTATCTTTAAATCAAAAGTTGTTGCTACAAATAATAAGAACCCGATAGATGTGAGCTTAGCAAATAGAGAAAAAATCTCACCAAAGTATATCCCCTCAACTTGGGAATACCCTTTTGCAACCAATCTTATCTTACATGCTTTTTAATACTTCCATCTAAACCGATCTTCTTCATGAAAACCCATTTACATCCAACAGGTTTCTTCCTTTTGGAAATGGTACCAAGTTTAATGTGTCATTATTCTTTAATGTATCTATTTCCTCATCCATAACTACTCTCCATGACTTAGAATCACCCATATCTATCACCTCATAATTTTAGCCTCATTGATATTAGTAATCAAAGAAAAAATACATCTCCAATCAGGAGAAGTATACCTATCTAGTTGTTGATTCTATCAAGTGAACCTCCTCAAGAGCCAAGGTGGAGGTTTTCCCTCTTCTAAACTATAAAAACTATCTAATCTATTCTACTCTTTAGGTCCTTAATGACCTTCTAGTTCAACCTTCTCAATCTTTGGTTTTAAAGTTGAACCAAATATTTCTTTCCATCCTCTTCTAGTTGCAACACTATGGAAGAAAGCTTAATCTCTTTTAAAATAGCACTTTTGTTGTACAAAACTGTCTCAACCACAAGCCAAATCGTGTACCCTTTCACACCAACATAATAGTCAATGAAGATATATTTCACTATAAATTATTCTCTAACTTTAACTGCTTCTCCCTAGCCACATGTGCCTATGCCTCACAGCTAAAAACATGAAGATGGTGCAATGAGGGTTTCTTGCCCATCCATGCCTCCATAGGGATCTTGTTAACAAGAGTTAATCTAGGAGAGTCATTAATCAAGTAACAAGTTGTAGAAACTACTTCTACCAAAAAACTTATTCTCCAAGCTAGCTCCACTAAGCATACTCCTAGCCCTCTCCATCAATGTGATATTCATTCTTTTTGCAACTCCATTTTGTTGAGGGTTTCTTGCCCATCCATGCCTCCATAGGGGTCTTGTCAACAAGAGTTAATCTAGGAGAGTCATTAATCAAGTAACAAGTTGTAGAAACTACTTCTACCAAAAAACTTATGCTCCAAGCTAGCTCCACTAAGCATCCTCCTAGCCCTCTCCATTAATGTGATATTCATTCTTTTTGCAACTCCATTTTGTTGAGGGGTATACAAAGTTTTCTTATGTCTCTCAATCATGTGCTCTTTATAATTTATCAAAATATGTTGAACAAAACTCACCGACATTAATCCTCAAAATCTTAATCTTCTTACTAGACTAATTTTCCAAAAGAGATAAACTCTTTAAACTAACTAAAGACTTCATATTTACTCTTGAGACAATACACCTACCTCCTTCTAGAATAATCATCTATAAAAGATACATATTACAAAGACATAAATTGAATGAACATTTATATGACCAAATACATCTAAATGAATCCAATCCAACACCCTTCTAGAAGATTTGTGAGAACTAGTACTGTCGCAGGGTCGGAGAGGTTTTCACTATTAGATGGATTTTCTAGCTACAACCAAATTTTTGTCAGAGAAGAAGATAGATTTAAGACAACATTTACAACCAAATGGAGAACCATGGCATATGGAAAAATGCCATTTGGTCTATCTAATGCTGGTGCTACATTCCAAAGGGCAATGGATATTGCCTTCAAAGGATTTATAAACAAGTTCATCTTGGTTTATCTGGATGACATCATAGTCTTCTCCAAAAGGGGAGAGGGCCATATGGAGCATCTAGAGAAAGTGTTCCAAAGATGCATAGAGTTTGGGGTGTCTCTAGACCCCAAGAAATGTATTTTTTTGTTGCCCATGGCAAGCTTTTGGGCCACATAGTATCTAAGGATGGGATATCCATAGATCCTAATAGAACATCTGCTCTCCTTTCTCTTCCCCTGCATACTCACAAAAAGGCCTTACAATCATTTATGGGGCAGATCAACTTTGTTAGGAAGTTCATTCCTAATTGTGCTGGCTTAGTGAAGCCTCTAACCCTTATGCTCAAGAAGGATGTTGTGTTCAGATGGACAAAGGAAGGGAAGGATGGTTTTGAGAAGATTAAGGAAGAGATTGCCCAAGCACCTACTCTCATGAACCCAAATTATGAGAAGGATTTTGTCCTTTATGCATATAGAGGAGAGAACAATATTGTTGCTGTCCTGATGCAACAGAATGAACAAGGAATGGAGCAGCCCCTAGCCTTCTTCAGTTAGACCTTGAAGGACTCTGAGGTTAGATATAGCCCCATGGATAAGAAGGTATTTGCCATTGTTAGATCTTTAAAGAAATTTAGATATATGTTGGAAAATTATCATATTAAAGTTTTAGTTTTTCATCCTAGTGTGAGAGATTACATAATGGGAATTGAGATTAGTGAAAAGCGAGCCAGCTGGGTCACCAAGATCCTGGAGTATGATGTGATCATCAAAGACACTATGTTGATTAGAGGTAGAGGATTGTGTGGAAAGCTATCTCAAATGATAATAGATGAGGTGCATTCATCCTACCTTTTGAATGAGGAAGAACATACAGTTGAACCATCAGCTGTAAGTTCTTGGACAATAGATATGGCTAGGTTCCTATCCACCGGTGAGTATCCATATGGATTGGACATAACCAAAAGAAGACATTTCAGGCTACAGTCTATCCCTTATGCTTTGGTAGATGGTGTTCTCTTCAAGAGAAACTTGGATGGAATCTTGCTGAGATGCATAGAAGAAGATCAGGTTGATAGACTTCTTAGTGAGTTTCATGCTAGCCCAGTTGGTGGCCATTTCTCTTCTAGAGCTACAATAATGAAAATAATTAGGGTAGGTTACTTTTGGCCCACATTATTTAATGATGCCCATGTGCAGGTAAGAAAATGCAAAGAGTGTGCTCTCTTTGCTAGAAAGAAAATATTGGTAGCACTTCCACTTCACCCTATTCAAGCTAATCAACCCTTTTCATAGGGGGGTTGGATTTCATTGCCATGATAAATCCCTCTTCTAGTGTTGGTCACAAGTGGGTTTTGATTGCAATAGATTACTTCACCGAGTGGGTTGAAGCAGTCCCACTCAAGGAGGCCATTGAGTCATCTATTATGGATTTCTTGGAAGAAATCATGACAAGGTTTGGAGCTCCTCATACCATTATTTATGATAATGTAAAAGCATTCACTAGTTTTAGAATTGTTGATTGGGCTCTTAAATATAATGTATTCTTGAAGACTTCATCCAATTATTACCCTCAAGGTTATGGGTTGGCTGAATCCACCAATAAGAACCTAATCAGGATTCTGAAGAGGACCATGGAAACAAACCAGAGGAAATGGCACCATAAGATCAGATTAGCTCTTTAGGCTGATAGGATCACATACAAGAAAGCCATTGGGAACTCTTGTTTTGTTCTTGTGTATGGAAGAGAGTCTAGGTTGCCTATATCCTTAGAATTTCCTACATTAGATTTGGCTCATCAATTAGAGTTGGAAGGAGTGGATGCAAGGTCTGTCAGGATGGCTAAAATGACTGAACTAGAAGAACAAAGACAACCAACCATGATCACATTAAAACAACATCAGATGCAAACCAAGAAGTATTTTGACAAAAAGGCTAAGGTTCAGACCTTCAAGGAAGGTGATTTAGTTCTAAAATGGGATGCTGACCGAGCCAAACCAGGAGGCCACACCAAGTTTGATGCACTGTGGAGTGGGCCTTATATCATCACCAGCAACAAGAAAGCAAATGCCTTCATTCTTTCAAGGTTGGATGGTGAAGTTATACCCATTTCAGTTAATGGGATCCATCTCAAACCTTACCATTAAGGTTGGTTTGAGATCTTGTACATATTGTTTTAGTTTATTTTCTGCTTTAGATTTCCCTTTCCCTAAGTGCTTTTGCACAGGCTATGTTATCATTAGGAGAATGCAAGCCTTCTTCTTTTTGTGTTTTGGGAGGTAGGTTTTAGTCAAGTCTTGATCTTTAAAATTCCTCTTTTGGACTCCATGCCCAATGGATGCTTAAGGCCACTGATCTATTTGTTTAGCAGTCAAACATCCCTGAGAGGTTACCAAAATGTTGACCTGTTTTCCTTTGCCCAGAGTCCAATAGTTCATCTTGAAAATCTCCTAGAAATGCTTTGGAATATAGCCCTACAAGTCCTAAATCCTTCAATTCCTAGTACTTTTCTTTGCAAAAAGCCCTAAAATTCCATTTGGAGAATCCTTACAAAAAACCCAAAAATCTTTGGGCTTCAATGTTTGCCTTTGCAGAGTTTTCTCCATCTTCATACTTAGTTGTTTCTAGGTATGGATATTTGTTGTTTGAATATCTAGATATTTTCCAAGTATCCAGACCTTAGATAATATCTAGACATTATTTTAATATCTGGACCTTAGCTAAGATCTGGACCTTAGCCAATATCTGGATCTTAGTTAACATCTGGATATTATCTTAATATCTGGACCTTAACTAAGATCTTGATATTTCCTGAATATTCAGACCTGAGTCGATATCTGAAACTTTCCCAACATCCGGATATCTCCTAATGTCCAGATCCTTAAGGTGAATGTCCTGACGACGTCATCCGGATCCTTTCCAAAGAAGTGCCTTATGACGATGACATCATCAGGACATCCGACATGGATATTTGATAGGTCTTAATATCCTGGCCCTCCCAATATGTAGTGTGACCATCAGGATATAGATGTCAGTTTCATGGTATGGACAAAAAGAAGCATCTAGATACTAAGCTTATATCCAGATATCAAGTTAACATCCAGACATCAGGTATTCATGCAGATGACGACCTCTCCATGGTGCTAAGATAAATTTGACGGGTGCACCCGGATATCGGGATATGGAGACTATTGTGTTTCGTTAGGATGTATCATCCGAATATTGGCGAATATGAAGACCTTGGGGATATTCATGGATATCCATATGCCCGTTGACCGCAACTTTGACTGTGAATATCTTTTTCATCCTAAGGAATTTCCCCATGATCCAAAAGACAAAACTGCTTAAAATTTCATCCTCTTTCATTTGGTAGGCTTTCTCGGGGATATCCGCACCTTCAAAATTATGATCTAGAATTCATTATCTAGATATGGATATGCATATCAAGATATCAGGATAAGTTAACAACTGAAGAAAAATATGCAGACGCGACTGACAAGACATGTCAGAGGCCGACTTAAAGTGTTGTAAAAGCTTTCAAAAGGTGGATATTTTGCATTGATTGTTGCAAGTGCATGATTCGGTAGTTTATATTAATGGCACAAATATCTTCCAATTGCTTGATGGATTCATATATTTTCTACATTGAATTCTTGCAGGTAGATGTCCCTTCTGGCAAGGAAATATCTCTGACAGGTCCATGGGTGCATTCATTATAGTATATAATGGTGCTCCATTGTAAATGCTATATAAAGCATGAAATATAATGTATTATGGTTAGCATTTGGTCTAAAAAACCATATCTCTTGCAATTGTAACCATGCCTCTTTGAGAATAGACATCACATTTTTACCTTCTCATGAATTGTTCTTTGCTCTGTATATATCTTTCTATTTGATCTCCATCTGTGAATGCATCTTTCCTCTTGGATTTCATTTAGTTTCTCTTATTTCTGCAAGTGGTTCATGATTTGTGTATGTTGATATGTTGGATATTGTTATTCTATTCATACATGGTTGTTTGAGGGTCTTCCCATAGTCAAACCTAGTGTATCACCTCCTTTTACTTTCAATTCTATTCCCTCTTCCTCTTTTCATAAACAGGTGGATATATTAGGTTTAGTCTTAGGATCGCTAAATCTCATATTCAGCTAAGGAACCAGCCTCTCTCTAGAGATTTGGCCTCCTTATAGGGTCCCACACTTGGAGGTCATCTCAATGTTTCACTAGATTTCTAGAGCCCTAAAAGCCTTCAACACTGGGTGCAAATCTATGTGACAACAATTAACACCTAATCTCACTGTTCTTGGCTTGCAACAAATTCTTGATGTTTGCAGAAACAAAGGGATACATATCAAGTACACTGGGTCCTAGAGTGCTTATGGTGTGCACCACATCAAGATCCTTCTTTCCATCTTCACTACATTCCTCACGAGATCCGCCTACATAGTTGGCCAGCTACATGCTACATGCAACATCAAGATTGGCACCCCTTGTGGCTAACTAAGATCACTCTTAAGGCTAGTAGTTGATATATATACATCCTAGAAAGAACATTACAAGTCATTGATGAAAGTAGAAGATAGCTTGACATGAAGTTGTACTATAAAATCTTTCGAATGTTGTGATTATGTTCACTTGTAATCACATGGTTGATGCCTAGCATGTTGAAAGCCCATTGATAGACTGTAATGTTGTTGTGATTGTACACTTCAAAATGTGACTCGGTAGCTCGGGGTAGTTGAGTTTGATGGTGACAGGTTGTCATTGATGACAAAAATGTTTGGTCCTCATGTCATAATTCAGGACAATGTATTGGTTGTTTGAAATCCGATGTGTCTTGCAGATGCAGAGAATGGTTTTATACTTCACAGGTTTGATCTTGCATCATCAGGAGTACATTATCTTGATTGTTGTTGATAGGAGCAGGAGCATGAGACATCATCTTGTGTGATCTTCATTCATGGTTTACTTAGTTCATACAATCAGTTGGAGAGATATGTTCTTCACAATGTCATGATTTATCAGTGAACATGACATATTCTTGGTAGGCATGGTCTTCATTATTCATCAGGTTCTTGACAAGGTTGATGATATCAGTTGTTGGTATTCAAAGGTTTGCAATGTTCATATTAATGATTTCATTTGGTCTTTTTTTGGTGTTCATGTCCTAATCAAATCATTGTGTTCACTATGCTTCTTTGGGTCCATGATGGTTATAAGAAGATTCATTATCAGTGTTGTTCATGCAGAGGAACAAGGTTATTTAGTTCTTGTTGTAGTTCTTAACAAGATTGGAATTAATTTTTATTGGAGATATTATTTATAAACTCAAGGTTTATAAAGGAGTTTATAAAGTCCTATTCTCTGCCCTTGCAATAATAGTCATACTTTATGTTATAATTTCAGACTGACCTGTGAGAGAAGGTCATTTCACTAAACATCACTTGGTGGAGGGTTTAATACCACAAGGCAACCGGCCCCTTTCCCCCTTTCCACTGATAGTACAAGTCATCCACATGCGCAGGCAAAAGCTTATAAAAGGCTATGAAGTGGGCGGGATTTCAAATGTGTTTGAATTTAAAATTTCACCGCCAAAAATCTAAAAGGGCACGGTTTAGTGTGAGGCCGAGGCTTTAAAGAAAAAGCTTTTTTTCTTTCTTAAAAATGTGTGAAGAATTTAGAATATTTTTTAAGCCCGAATCATATATAAATAATTTCCTTTTTAAAAACTTAGTAATTTCCTTTTTGGTCGGTCACTTATGTGACAAATGTAAGGAATGTTTTTTAAGGAGATTTTTATTATTTTTTTTAAAAAGGAAAAATCTTTATGAAGATATTTTTGTATATTGGAAGTCACAAAAGAGATAAACATCAAAAATTTTGAGGAGATTTTTTTTGGGATATGAAGAATATCATTGAAAAGAATATGAAGGATCATGTTTGCAGAGAAGATGAACGAAATTTTTGAGAAGGAAATGAAAGATTGGAGGGATATTCAAAATAAAAATTGAAAAGAAATTGATTTTTTTTGCAGAGATATAATTCGTTTGGTTCAGGATTTGTTGCAGGTTATTTTTAAGGAAGAAGTTGAAAAGATTTGTTATTTTGCAGGAGATTGTCTTTTGAAGATATTTTTGAAGTTTGATGATTAAATTTTCTTGCAGGAATATCAAGAGAAAGATAATATTTCCAGGGCAGATTGGTGCAAAAATAAATATGATTTCTTACTCTTATTTTGCAGATTGATTGAAGGCTCATTTTGATATTATTTTGTAGGTGAAGAAAATAATTTTTGTGAGAAATCTTAAAAATGGCAAATGATCAGGAAATTGAAGAGAATTGAATTGAAAGGTCTCAACTATGAAAAGAATTTTTTTCATCTCTAAGAGGAAATATTAATGGGATTTTGGTTTCGTGAATTTGGAGAATGTGAAAGGTTTTGAGGATTAGATATTATGTTCTTTTATTTTTGCAGATGATAAGATGAGATGCATTATTTTTTGAAGACATTAAAAAGAGAAGATGAAAGGACAAAATGATCTTCAGTGAGAGCAAATGATTGTGCAGAATGTGAAAGGTGAAAAGACATCCAATTTACATATAATAGTTTTTCAGGTGCATTGATGGATGAATTAAGAAGGATAGAGATGGAACATACAGTGTTGTGAAGTGTTGGATTAGAATACACATTTGATATGCAGTGTTGTTAGAATGCAGTGTTGATTGGATCAGAATAAAGGATTGTTGAGATGTCAGATTGAATAGAATGGGTATTTGACAGACATATATTTGTATTGAATGGAAACAGAGTATCCCTCTGATTTGGTTTATAACTTCTATTGGTGATTTGGTTTGCCAGTGAGGCATTGTATTAGCCAGTGAGGCTTATAGGTCAGTGTGACCTTAATATTTGTCAGTGAGACAATTTGTATTGCCAGTGAGGCATGTTTTTTAGTTAAGCCAGTGAGGCAATTATGGAGTGGTTTTTCTACCCTGATGGGTTTTCCACTCGTGCATATCTTATGTTATGATTCATATTGATCTTCCTTGTGTGTGTTTAATTTACTTATGAAGTTTTATTCTCTTTCTGCATTCATAGTCATGTGCATATGTATTTGACAAATCAAAGGTATCATTCATTCCTTGTGCTCAGAAAGTTAAAGTTTGAAAAAGATTAAAGAATTTACACAACACTGATTCACCCCCCCTCTCAGTGTTGTCCTTAACTCCTACAGAGTTAGCCTTGATGGAGCACACATACCCTTCTCCTTTCCACGGACGAACCTCCACGTCACTCTCACCCTCGTGGTAGAAGCCAGTCGAGAGGAGGCGAGACACGGAGGCAGTCCTGCTCGCTTGAGAGCTAGAATTTATAGAGAATGGTTGGCTGTCCTGGGACCTTTCCTGGGGATTGTTTGCTAATTTGTGTTCAATGACCATAGCTGTGGAGATAATGATATGACCCAAAGGGTCACTAGTCATCGATCTCCTATTTGGGTTTTTCATATTCTAATACCTATTTGGTTGTCTATTGTAATCATTTATTACTCTAATGCCTCGTAACCTTTCCTCTCCTACTTGAAGGAGTTGTTGGATGTGATGTATTTGTTTGAACGACCTAAGACTATGTTCTTGTTCTTGAATTGTTAATTGCACTTGTTGCTCGGCCTAGGATGGATCTCTTCGATCTCCTCTAGGATCATCCTCATCCACTCACCTCTAAGACTAGGGCACATTTGTATGCCTGAACAAAGAGAGTTGGCTTGAGTTTACCATGAGTTGATTTGTGTTGACTTAGGGTGATGACCTAAAGTTTGCTTTGATTTTCACTTTGTTTGAATTGATTGACCTCATAATGGGATCGAGGGGTTTTGCACTTGTTTGTTTTGGTTTTTCTAGTTTTCTATTGCTTTTGGTTTTTTGATGTTTTTGAATGAATGCAACTAAATGTATGCAAGCAATATTTTTGTTGTTTTCTGTGTTTTTGGAAAGAAAGCGAATTAATTAATCTAGGAAATCAAATATAAATGCAATTAACCATGATTTTACCTAATGCAAATTTTGATCTATATTTTTGTGTTTTTCAAAGGTCTTTTCCAACTATGCTATGAAATGAAAGTACAAAATTGAAAAGCTAATCTAATAATGCAATTGCTTGAAAATAAACTAATTAAAACAAACTAACTAGCCTATCAAGGAAATTGCAATAATTAATTTACAATACATAACTTTAAAATTTCCATGGTTTACCACCTAAGCCTCTCGAGAAGAATAGGAAATTAATCTTTGGTGGATTATAAGAAAAAAAGAACTTACAAAAAAAAACAATATATCCAAAACAAATCATACCTTGGTTCCCTTGTTGATGGAAACTAATTCATCGAGATTGACATAATTCTTTAGTTCAATTAAATTGTAGAGGATTACATGGGTGCAAGCGAAGCATCTCTGTGTGTTTTCAATTCACAATGATTAGTGAGAAGATCTTCTTCAATAAATGTTGCTAACAACTACCTTTGCCACTTTTGAAACTAAAGAATGGAAAAGACTACATTTATATAGAGCAAAGTTGAGGTCCATGTAATAACTTATTTCCTAGAATTACCAAGCTCTCTAGTCAAAATGAAAGGTGTACATGAATATCTATGGCTATCTAATAGATAAATAAGATTCACAATTTATAGTTAATTATGATGAGGGATCTAATACTCTAAAAATAGAATAAATTACATGAATAACATGGGAGATGATTAGTACTTAAAAAAAATAGATTACAAATATTTATAGAACTATAGCTTGCACAAAAGGAGCTCAAATTCCTAGATTTGTAAGGTGCATATTCATTTTAAGAAATTTGTACACTACCTTGTAGGAAAGAATTGACAGGAAATTTGAGTGGTTTTAGGCATTTTTATAAATAATGGGTACCTACAATAAATTTATGTTACTTGACCATTGTCATGTTGTATGCATGCCATACCATTAATAATAGATATTAATATATGGCATTAATAATGGAGATTAATATAATAAATTATAAAAAATACAATGAAAATAAGAAATCACATAAAATTAAACATCAACTTTGAAAAACAAAAACAAAAATAAAAACTATAAAATAATTAAATAATTATATTGAAATAAAAAATCTAATATTCAATTAGTAATCACTATACATCCCTATAGTCTTAAAGCCTAAATAAAATCTCAAGTTACAAAATAACAATAACGACAATGAGGAACTATTTACTCACATTGAAACTTGATAAATAGATTGAGAATCTTTAAAGAGTCAATAATTGAATTGTGAACAAAATCTTGAAGAGGAAAGTGATAGGGGAAAAGGACCCATAGTGAGTCGCCCTAACTTCACCCCTCCACCTGGCACGCCATGTCATCCGAAATAAAAAAAATTGCCTCTGCCACATAGATAATGACGTGGACTCCCTAAATATTTCATTTTGCAACGTGGAAATTCGATTTGCCATGTGTGTTTGGCGAGGTCAATTTTTTAGCTATTTTTTTACTGTTGACCAACGATTGAACACAACTTACCCCAGTGGCGGGAAGTGGTATCGTGAGTTGTGCTCAGCATGCCATGTGGCATGCGAGCAACTTGCCACCTTTTCATCACACACTCTCGCATTTACACACCAAAACTCCCGCAATTACTTCCCTACAGATGCATTTACTACACTTCCCTCTGAATTTCACTGGTTATTATGCCTTGTATTTTTGTAGCTATGGAGCGTTCAATTCTCCTATCCTTCACACTCAAAAAACCCTTTCACGCCATTACCAACTCTGCTCTCTATGTTTGGTTGTTGCAGATGGCACTGAAAGTGGGTCACCTTGGCTATGTTTTAGCTGGTCTTCGCACTTGAAAGAACTCAAATTTGGTGATGACTTTGCTAGTTTCTCCTTTCGCTCATGGCTTCGCTCATTTTTCCTTCGACCTTGGTAAGGATATTTTATCATGCTAAGGCAATGATCTTTCTAGCTCAAAAAAAAGAGGATTTATTTGGTTCTTCCTTGTTTTCGTTGCTTTTTGTGGTCATAAAGGGAATGTTCTTTTCATTTTCTATCTGCTTGTAACGATTAGGCTTCGATATTCAAATGGATTTACTGTTTATGCATGGGAACTAAGTCTTGATTCAGTGTTTCGAAACAGGTTTTTTCCATTCATTGTTGTTTATAGTCATAAGGTTATTTTCGTTTTCTATTCGATTCTTTTCATTTTCTATCTGGTTCTTTTCGTTTTCTTGGTTGTAGTCATGACAGTTCGGTGTTGAAAAGGGGTTATTGTTTGTTCATGGGCATTTCATATAGGGATTCAAAATGCTTTGGCTATGGCGATGACTCCATTGGTTTCTCCCTCCACTCATGGCTTCACTCGTTTATCCTTTGACCCTGGTACGGATATCTTATCCTGCTAAGGCAATTATCTTTCTAGCTCAAAAAAAAGAGGATTTATTTGGTTTTTTCTATTTTTTTGTCGTATGGTTTATGCATGCAATATCTTGGTTTGTTTTTTTTCTGTTTGCAATGGGATTTCTTACATATATTGCTGTCAATGGTCATAAATGGAAGGCTCTTTTCGTTTTCAGTTTGGTTGTAATCATTAGGCTTCAGTATTGAAATGGGTTTATTGTTTATGCATGGGTATTGAGTTTTATTTTGTTAAATGGAAGGTTCTTTTCATTTTGTATCTGGTTGTAATCATGAGGTTGCGGTGTTAAAATGGGGTTATTGTTTGTCTATGGGTATTATGATTTTTGTTGTATGTAACCGTAAACAGAAGGTTCTTATGGTTTTTTGACTTTTTGTAATCACGGTTTGTAATCATGAGGGTTTGGTATTAAAATAGGCTAATTTTTTATCCATGGGTATTCAATTAATTTATAATTTTTTGGTTTGCAATGGGACTTTTTCCATCTATTGCTGTTTGTAATCATAAATGGAAGATTCTTATGGTTTTCTCACTGTTTGTAATCATGAGGGTTCGGTATTAAAATGAGGTTATTTTTTATCCTGGGTATTAAATTATTTTATATTTTTTTGTTTGTAATGGGATTTTTCCATCTATTGCTATCTGTAATCATAAATGGAAGCTTCTTATGGTTTTCTCACGGTTTGTAATCATGAGGGTTCTATATTAAAATGGGGTTATTGTTTAGCCATGGGTATTCAATTATTTTATATATTTTTTGTTTGCAATGGGATTTTTTCATGTATTACTATCTGTAATCATAAATGGAAGGTTCTTATGGTTTTCTCACTGTTTGTAATCATGAGGGTTCGGTATTAAAATGGGGTTATAGTTTATCTATGGGTATTCAATTATTTTATTTTATTTTGTTTGCAATGAGATTTTTTCCATCTATTGCTGTCTATAATCATAAATGGAAGGTTATTATGTTTTTTTTCACTATTTCTAATGATGAAGGTTCGGTATTAAATTGGGGTTATTATTTATCCATGGGTATTCACTTATTTTTTGATTGTTTGCATTGGGATTTTTTCCATCTATTACTGTCTGTAGTCGTAAATGGAAGGTTCTTTTGGTTTTCAAGTTGGTCATGAGGGTTCTGTAGTCAAATGAGGTTATTCTTTATCCATGTCTATTGATTGTTGTTTTTGGTTTGCAATGGTTTTCTTCCATCTTTTGTTGTCTGTGGTCATTAATGCAAGGTTGTTTTGTTTTGTGTCTCATTGTAATCATGATGGTTCTATATTTCTTTAACTTGGTGGTGGAATGTCTAGTTCAATGCTTAAGGCTCTTTGTTTCGTTAACTTTGTACTATAGAGATTCAAAGGATTCTAAATGTCAAAACTGGTGTTCAATGATGTTTGTTGTAACACTTTATTTACTTTACGAGTAGTGTTTATCAACACAGCTTAATGGTCATTTTCTATGTTTTGTAACACATAAATATTGCTTTTAGAAATTGCAAAATTCTGTTTGAGCAGCACTATGACTCTTTAATTTAAGTTACAAATTTTAGTTTACAGTTTGTAATTGCAGAAAATGGAATGACAAATGTTTTAATGGTTGGCAATTTTTTTTTAGAATTACATTTCCAGTTTAATTTAATATCATATTGAATACCTTTTAAAGCATGTTTACTTCAAAATTTGATCTGTAATATGTCCTCTTTTCATAGTGGGTCACCCTAGCATGACCCCTCCACTTGGTGCACCACGTCATTCAAAATTAAACAAATTTGCATCTGCTTCTTGGGGTTATTGTTTATCCATGGGTATTCAATTATTTTATATTCAATGATGTGGACACCCTAAATATTTCGTTAAGTTGTTCATGAGTCTTATCTCTCTTATCTATACACAGACAAACATATGTGTGTGTGTGTGTGCGCGCACACACACACATAAAACCAAAAGAACCTTCCATTAATGACCACAGACAACAATAGATGGAAAAAATCTCATTGCAAACAGTAAGAACCAAACCAAGATATTTCACACTATGTCCTAGTACTGAAAGATATTTTGCAAAATTTGACACTATGTCCTAGTAGTGAAAGATATTCCTTGATTTTTCATCCACACATATCAAATAATTGATTCTCATCCGAGTATTCAAGGAGCAAGCAATAGAGAAACACTTGGATTGTTAAAACATTTTTAATGTTTACTATTACATCATTATATTTTCCAACTAATAACTATTTAATAGTTATAGTTGGTTGGTAGTTTGTCGGGTATGCCCGACTAAGTGGTTATTCAAACCACTTTCATATGTACATATATTATGTTGCTCTCATAAACAATTTGCTCATTGCTCTCATTATTTCATCATGGTATCAAAGTGATATTACTCCTGAGCCTGTCTGTTAAAACTTGGAGATTGTTATGGAGGAAAACTCATCAAATACGTTGAGGATCATATAGTTTTTTGCTAAGAAAATTAGTTAGCAAACAGAAGAGAAATAGAGGCATTGATATTTCTATTTCAAAGTATTGCTGGAGGTAGAAACTGTCATAGAAGAGACCGTACGACTCTAAAGTTCTTTGCTGGGCATACAAGGCCGTACATCTGTACATCTGTTTATTTGTTTGCTATGTATGACTAAGGCATTAGATGCATAGTTTATTATCCAAAGTTGAATAAACATTCAACAACAAAGGGCATCTAAAAAAGTCATTGAAACTTAGGCGTCTCTGAAGGCATTGAAATGTTGGAAGACATTGAAATTTATATTGCTGTGTCCATGATTGAAGGCATTGAAATCTAGAGAAATCTAGAAAAGAGGCGTCTAATATTTTATAAGGAGGCGTTCAAATTTGTTTGAAGAAATCAATCTATTCTGATTTGTTGATTGTAAAGCTAATACCTTTTTTTGAAGGCGTCTAAAACTTGAAGAAAGGGCATCACCAAAGTTATCTCTGATGCTTAAAATATGTTTTGACAGTATTTTTCATATGATCTTTTGAATGTTGTTGAAAGACTGAAGACCACTGTGAAGAAGAGCATTGAAATCCAGAGACGGAGTCACAGAAGAATTCTGCTGGAGAAGGAGAAAACAAAAGGCGCATATTTCCTTGTTTTTGCAAATAGTCCTAAAAATTTTGCAAGGTGAACTATTAGAATTAGAAAAGTATTTTATTAATAATGTCAAAATATTAAATTATTTTTAAAATACTTTTTCTTTTCTATAGTCTCAACATTAGAAAAATCAAAATTGGGCAAATTAATTGATTTTATGCATCAAAATCAATATTTTTTTGGAGCAAATTAGTTTGTAAATTTGAATTAAGTCTTGAAAATTCAAATTGGAGATATAAGGACATTCTAAACTATAGAAATGGCTCCTAGTGCACCTAAGATAATGCTCCCAGTTTCTCAACTCCTTAGAGGTGACAATTACGCCGCATGGAAAACCAAGGTTCAAACCCAATTAGAATTTGAAGACCTTTGGGATGTTGCCTCTAGAACAACAACAAGACCTCAACAGGCATGTGAAGATCAGAATAAGTTTGACAAGGCCAATCAAAATGCCAAATTGATCCTTTTGTTTGGTGTGACTGATGAGGTTCAACCTCACATTCGTATTGCCACCTCTGCAAAAGATGCTTGGAATCGCCTCAAAACTGTGTATGAGACTAAAAACCAAAACCAAATCCTCCACTTGTAGCATCAACTTCATTGTCTCAAAATGGAAAATGGTGAGAAGGTAGAAGCCTTTTTCAGAAGAGTTGTCGAAATAAGAACCGCTCTACAAGCATTAGGGGAAGAAGTAGAAGATGACAATCTAGTACCTATTATACTGAGAGCACTACCCCCCTCATTTAGAGTGTTTGTCACATGCTTAAATGTGGCTCATAAAACCCCCTCATTTGAAGAACTAGTTAACTTGCTTCAACAAGAAGAAGCAATATTTGGTGAGATAGAATCTTAAGACAATCAAGCCCTAGCAGCAAAGCAAAAGGGAAAACAACCTCACCATTAGAGTGGTCCATCAAGATAGTCTAAACAAAATCAAGACAACTCTTCACAAAAGAAAAAGAAATGTCAAATTTGTGGTAGAAAGGGTCATGAACTCAAAGAGTGCTAGTATAACTCATATGCCAATGGTGACTCCAGCCATAAGAAGCGACATAAACCACCTCAAGGGGACACAAGAAAAAGCCACCTCATTGGTAGAAAAAACCAAATAAGCAACAAGGAAATGTTGCCTCAACAGGTAATTCAGATGATGAAGAATACCTGCATGCTACAGAAACAAAGAACTCCACATCAAGTAGTTCAGTCTGGTATGTTGATTCTGGTACATCCAGACAGATGATGAGGGAACAAGAATGGTTTAGTGATCTCACACCATCCACATCCTATGGGCATGTTTCATTGGGTGATGATACCTCCTATGAAGTTCAGGGAATTGGTGAAATTTGCCTTCCACTAAGAACTCACAAATGCTAGCTTACAAAGGCTCTGTATGTACATGGGCTCACTAAGAACCTGCTTTTAGTAAGTCAGTTACTTGAGCAAAATTTGTAAGTTGAATTTGATCAACACAATGGTGAGAAACCTTGTCTTATAAAAGACAAAACTCTCAATGGAGCAATTGTAGCTCATGCATCAGGGGTAGGCAAGATGTTCCAACTAATGGATGTTTCACAAGAAGATCAAGCCCTTGTAGTAAAAACCAATCAATCCACAACTCTTTGGCATAGGAGATTTGGCCACCTTAGTTTTGGTTATCTTCTAGCATTGAGTAAAAGAAATATGGTGAAAGGACTTCGCCCCATTCAGAAAATAGAAGTTCTTTGCACACATTGT
Source organism: Cunninghamia lanceolata (assembly GCA_027924645.1). Taxonomy (NCBI): domain Eukaryota; kingdom Viridiplantae; phylum Streptophyta; class Pinopsida; order Cupressales; family Cupressaceae; genus Cunninghamia; species Cunninghamia lanceolata. The sequence goes on from BSBN01000077.1 coordinate 1,401,346, forward strand.
CTTGTTGGGAAACAACATAGGTCTACTTTTCCTACTGCAGAAAATAGAGCCACAAGTCCCTTAGAATTGGTGCATACTGATCTATGTGGACCTATGCCATCCAGCCACTAGAATGCTTGATATTTCCTTCTCTTTGTGGATGATTACACCAGAAGAATGTGGGTCTATTGTTTGGCTCACAAAAGTGAATCCTTTGAGAAGTTCAAGGAGTTTAGAGCCCTTGCAGAATGATCACCAGGTCAGACTCTAAGAGCCCTTCGCTCAAATCGAGGGTGAGTATTCACAAGTAAGGAATTTGTAGCCTACTTGCAAAAACATGGAATTCACCAACAGTTGACCATTACATATATGCCTCAACAAAATGGTGTTGCAGAGAGGTGAAATCGTACTATAGTGGAAATGTTGCAATGTATGTTGAAGGATGCAGGTCTTGATTTTGTATTTTGGGCTGAAGTAGTTCATACAATAGTGTATTTGTTGAATAGAGCACCCACCAAAGTGCTAGATAACATCACACCTGAAGAGGCTTGGACTAGGAAGAAGCCCTCTATTTCTCATTTCAGAGTGTTTGGATGTACTACCTTTATGCATGTCCCCAAGGTTTAGAGAGCAAAATTGGATGATAAGTCTATGAAGTGTATTTTTCTTGGGTACAGTTCAGAGTCTAAGGGATATAGGCTCATAGATGAAGTCACAAAGAAGGTGTACATAAGTAGGGATGTTGTCTTTGATGAAGATTCTAGTTGCAGCACCTCTTTCTCTCCATCACCTGTTTGTTCCCAAACACCTAAAATTCTTGATCCCAAAGATGAGGAAATTGATGAAGAGACTCCTGATGAGGTTTTTTTTCCATTGGCTGAGTTTCCCCCTCTATCATCACCTCAATCTTCATCTCATGTACACAATAAGCTACCTAAGTGGTACAAAGCCACCATAAAAGAGGCTAAAGATGATGCAGTTGTTGACACATCTTTGAAAGTGCCTAAGACTCGCAGCAAGTCTTGTGAAGAAGTGAACATGGCTTTTATGTGTACAGTTATGAAAAGTTTAGAACCTAAAACTGTGCAACAAGCTCTTGAGTCACCACCTTGGAAAGATGCTATGGATGTTGAATATGAGGCACTTCTAAGGAATAATACATGGGAACTTGTTGATCTTCCACCAGGGAAGAAGGCTATTGGTTGCAAATGGGTTTTTCAAATCAAATATAAGGCAGACAGTAGCATTGACAAGTATAAGGCTTGACTTGTGGCTAAGGGCTATACACAAGAGGAAAGCATTGATTATGAAGAGAATTTTTCCCCTACAACAAAGATCAAGACTATTCATATGGTATTGGCTATGGCAACGCAGTTTGGGTGGAAAGTTCACCAGATGGATGTCAAGAGTGCCTTCCTTAATGGGGATCTCATGGAAGAAGTCTACATGACTCAACTAGAGGGATACACTACACTTGGGCAGCAACACAAAGTATGTAGAATGATCAAATCCCTCTACGGTCTTAAATAGGCTCCTCGGGCTTGGTACATAAAGATCAATGAGCATCTCCTTAATCATGGATTTAGCAGGAATCCATATGATCCCAATCTTTACCTCAAGGAACAAGGGGAGAGATTGTCGTTTTGATTGTTTATGTCGACGATCTGGTCATCACAAGGAGTTCTCCATAGATGATTGATGCAACAAAGAATGATCTCAAATGATCATTTGACATGACAAATCTCAGGGTCTTGCATTATTGTCTTGGACTTGAAGTATGGCAACAGAAGAATCGGATCTATGTTTCAAATATAAAGTATGCCAAGACAATGCTGGAGAGGTTCCATATGGAAGATTGCAAATCGATGTCGACTCCCATGGAGACAAGTTTGCAACTTTTTCGCCACGAGCCATTTGATTAGGTGAATGCTACTCTTTATTGACACTTGATTGGGAGACTCATCTACCTGACATATATCAGGCTGGATATCAGCTATGTTGTCAGCTATCTTTCTAGGTTCATGTAGGAACCTAAGGTTGTTCATTGGAAGGTAGAAAAGAGGGTTTTGAGATACATCAGTGGTACAATGGCATATGGCCTAGAATACAAGTAGAATGTAGATTTTTCATTGTATGGATACATGGATGTGGACTATATAGGTTCAATGGATGATAGGAAGTCTACTTCAGGCTTCATTTTCTTTTTGGGATGTCATTCGATTTCTTAGGGGAGAAAAAAGTAGACCACTATTGCTTGTTCTTCCACAGAGGCAGAATATCCCACCATAGGGGGGCTGTCTGTGAGGTGATATGGTTATGTCGTATTTCGACAGGTATAGGTGTTCTTGATTGGTGCAGGGGCACCATGTCAGTTTTTGTGAATAATGTCTTAAGTTGGTTTTAGGAGTTTTGAGTTTTCATATAATAAGGTCATAATAGACCATCTTATAATGTAATAAGTCCTATTGAGCCAGTTCGAGCACAAAGTTGTCAAATGTTGCAAAATCTAGGAAAATTGTCATGGGCAAAATGTAAAAAAAGTGCAAAAAGTGGAAGTTGAACAGTCATGGAACTCAAATGGTGGTTGGAGACTATTGGTTTCCCTTAAAACATGTTTAAATATGCCTAAAAACTTCAAGGCAAAGATACTAAAGACATTTTTGAATTCAAATAATATTAAGATACCTTATTTTCTGAGTTTTTGCTATTTTCTTGCTACTCCAGAGATCTGTACAGCCCGAATTATTTGCTTTTCAGTTTTAAGTGCATTGTAATTGGTAAATATATGTGTTAGCTCCATCTTGGATGTGGTTTGGTTAAGTTTCATTGAGATTAAAGAGTTTGACAAGTAAATTACTGTGGGCAGCTTGTAACTCAGAATTAGTAGTTTTGAGAGTGAAAAATGGAACCCTAAGCCATTCCACCCGATGAAACCTAGTCTAACTTGGTGGAATGGATCCCTTAGGTGTAGGATGTTGTGTTTGTGTGTTTCTAAGAGCAGGGAATCCATTTGGAGAGAATTAAATGCTGCCCCAGTTGTATTTTCTGAGTTTTTGACTTGAAAATGATGGCTCCAAGTTGAAATTTGCATAAAATGCATGAGTTAGGGTTGTGTGAAGGTTTGTAAAGCATGTGTAGGCTTGGAATGATGTTTTGGAAGCATTTGTGAAGTTAGAAAAGGTCTGGAGTATGGAGTTCCATTAAACCCTCCTAGTTTCAAGCTTGAAATGGTCAAATCAAGGGTTTGATTTTTTTTGAGTTTATGCTTGTTTCCCCTGATAAAAAATTGAAGATTTTGAGGTTTTGCAGTTTGATAAAGGTCTGTCAATGGAGATTTAGGGTTGGTAACAAGTTTGGGTTGATGATGCTTTGGAAAAGAGGGCTAATTAGAGCTTGTTCAGCATACTAGTCAGTTTTGAGTGATGATGTTCCAAAACAAAGGTATGTAATTTTGAGATATGTTGAAGAACACCTTAATGGGTATCTAAAATGATAGCTCTTTTGTGGGTTTGAATCTGTTCTTGCAAGATATATTGAAAAGTCCCTATTTGGAGGGCTACTAGCATTGAAGGTAGTTTGGGAAGAAATAGTCATTGATTGATGCATGAAGGTCCTGATACTGAGTTGTTTGAGTGAGATAGAGTTCCTGAGGAGTTTGAAGGTGGTGATTGTTGAATTTGATAATTAATTCAAGCCACAAAGATCACCTGCAAAACCTAAGATTTACCTTCTACAAGAGAAAAAAGTAAAGAGGAATAATTTGCACAATAAGGATGAATTAATGAAATGGATTAAAGAATTACATGTGAGAACTTGCTTTTATATTTGCAAGTTAGAGAAAAACCGTAATATGACTTAAGAATTACCTAAGACTAAAATTAGCCCTAAGTAAACTTAGTTTAAAGTGTAATTAAATATTTAATTACACCAACACCCCCCCATAAGTGCAACTTAGGGAGAAATGAAAAGCATGCAACTAATGCAAGAATGATGGGTCCCGGCTACAAGGCCATTTTAGGTACCCATGAACAATAATAATCTCTCATAAAGTGGAGAGAAAGGAGAAAAACCCAATGGGAGAAAACTCCTCTCCAAAAGAGAGAGAAAAAAAATAAGTACATAAACATGTGATGGAAGAAGGACTAAAACTAAGACCCCCCAAGAAGTGAATCCATCACAAAAGTACAATCAAGAATGCCGCCCCCCATAAGAGAGGAAGAAGAGAGAAGGTCTGATGACCCCCCCATAAGTGAGAAGGATGAAACCCCATGCGAGGAAATGCTCCCTCCCAAAATAGAGATGAGAAGAGAGACCATGAAGCTGCTCTTCAAGATGACTCCTGCAGTGCTGGAAGATACTCGACATAGAATAAACATGAAGACTGATGAACGTCGAACAACATTCCTCCCCTTGGGAAGAAATAGAACTACAGATGTGTGCATAATGTCTTCCCATTCCAGATAGGAATATACAGGAAGAAGGACAAATGTCTCTGAACTCTGCACATGATCCAAAGACAATAATGATGCTCCTGAAAACTGCTCAAATGTCTCCAATCCATTGTCAAACTGTGACTGAAGAAGAGAAGGATGAAGAACAATCTTTGAAGCATATGATGGTGATGCAACTCCATCGAAACTGTCATAAAAAAGAAGACAAATGTCCTCAATGTGGTCCTCCAAATCTATAAGATGGGACTATACAAACAAAGATGATATGTCTGCAAGATAGGAATCCTAATGAGGTGGATCAGGAAGACTAATATTGACCTGCTGCACAGAATCACTAGAAGCCAATGATGATGCAACACTGAACTCTGAAGTAGCAGTAGGTGATGGTGGAGCAATGATCTCATCAGGAGGAGAAGCGATTGAAAGAAGCATTTCAAAGAGATGATGTGAGAAATGAGGACACATCTCTTTCTCATGTTGATTACTTCCACAATATCTGCAAGTAGATTTATGCTGATGGTAGAATCCCATCTCCTTAGATGATTATAGAGCAAAATATGCAAATAGATTTATGCTGATAATAGAAGTCTTTCAAAGCAAATAGAACCTTTCCAGGAGGCAGCATGTCTAGGATATCCAACAGAAGCCATAAAATTGACAAACTGATTTAAAATATACCTGGTGCTGAATCTGAAAACATTATATAGGTGGCTGTGTAGAGCTCTCTGATACCTTTCCAACGCCTATTCATTTTTGAAAAACGGAGATTCTAGGCGCAAGAACGGAGCGCGAAGGCCAAAAAAGATGCCTTAACTTCAAACAGCAATAAATTGTACCAATCAACAAAACCTAGAAACAATACCTACACCACTGGATTGTGCTCGGAACCATCTTTCCGACGCCTTTTTTTTTTTGAAAATCTGATTCTGTATGCTCAAGATATGCTTGATTTACCAAAACTGTTCCTTTAGTGCAAAGAGGCCCCAAAAAAAGCACTATTGAAGCCCCTGGGCACCCATGTGACCAGGGGCTAAGTCTTTGGGGGCTGGCGGCTAGGGTAGTGGTCCCTCATATGACCAAGAGCTGAGTCTCTGGGGGTTGCTACTTGGAAGCTAGGGGCTGGTCCCCCATGCGACCAAGGGTTAAACCCAAGGGGCTAGCCCTCCAAAATAAAAAATTATTTTTATTAAGAAATTACTAAAAAATTTCGCTGTACCTGTGCACAGAAATCAAGATGGCACACAAATCGAGGTAGCTCAAAAATCAAGATGGCACGCAAACTGAGGCAGCTATAAAATTAAAATCTGCTCAAATGAGAATGGCACAGAAATCAAGGTTGGCACAGAAATCGAGGCGCCGTACAGTCGTACGGATTTCATAGAACCAAATTTTTGAAACCCTAAAAAAAACACCCAGAAACTTTTTTTCAGCAAAATATAGAGTGCCTTATATGAAAATAGGGGTTTTTGGGCCTTCTGAGCGCAATGGTTAGGTCAGTTTGGGCCAAAAATGCTCTGAAACTTCTGTTTTTCTTCATATAAAAAAACTCTTGAAACCTTCACAGATCTGGCTTCCCCAAACCAAATTCAGCCAAACAAAAGATAGATCTGCCTTTTCCAGCTACTCTGAATCCAATGGAATACTCCATTTTATACAAAAACACACCCAGCAAATGGCTCTTGCTAAAAAATTTCTCCAAATTTGAGAAGGGGCTTGCAGATCCGCTCTGATACCATGTTGAATTTGATAATTAATTCAAGCCACAAAGATCACCTGCAAAACCTAAGATTTACCTTCCACAAGAGAAAAAAGCAAAGAGGAATAATTTGCACAATAAGGATGAATTAATGAAATGGATTAAAGAATTACATGTGAGAACTTGCTTTTATATTTGCAAGTTAGAGAAAAACCCTAATATGACTTAAGAATTACCTAAGACTAAAATTAGCCCTAAGTAAACTTAATAAAGTGTAATTAAATATTTAATTACACCAACAATGATTAACCTTGTTTGGGTATGTGAGTTTGTAACCCAAAATTTGCCTTGTGAAAGAAAGATTGCCTTGAAAACTGAGAAGAGTGAAGCTCATTGTTGTTAAATATGCCTCCATTAGATTAAGTTTAAACCCCTGCTCTGCATCACTGATACAGGTCCTACCATTTTGTTCTGTGACAATTAGAGTGTGTTGAAGCTTGTTCGCAATCTAGTCTTTCATGAGTGTACCAAGCATATTGAGGTTTAGTGCCATTATATCCGTGAGCATGTTCAACAACACAATATTCAGCTCTAGTTTTGTTCAACTCAAAAGAAGTGTGCCGACATCTTTACAAAATCACTTGCAATAGTGAAGTTCGAAGCTTTTCAGACTTTCATGCTTTTGTCTCTTGGGCATATGATGTAATAAGGGGGGGTGTTAAAACATTTTTAATGTTTACTATTACATCATTATATTTTCCAACTAATAACTATTTAATAGTTATAGTTGGTTGGTAGTTTGTCGAGTATGCCTAACTAAGTGGTTATTCAAACCACTTTCATATGTATATATATTTCGCTGCTCTCAATAAACAATTTGCTCATTGCTCTCATTATTTCATCATGGATAGGGTCAAGTAAGAACTTAGAGGAGAAATCTAGAGTCATTGAATCAACTAAGATGTTGGACTGGATTCTAGATAGAGTAAAGATTCTATATCAATTACCAAACTAAGATATTGCATGCATAAACCATAGGACAAAATTACAGATAAAAATTCCCATTACAAATAGCAAAAACCAAACCAAGATATTTGTCTATATAATCACATTCATATAGCTATTGTCCACTTGATTCTACTAGAACTTTTAGCCTAGGATATTTCCTATAGTAGAAGGGTCCATCCCATTATTTTAGACTTGAACCTATCTTTTCAAAAATCAAATTTCAATTTTGGCCAATTCTGCCCCTTGATTTTCCTACTTTGAGCTAACTAACTACACATTTTGTAAAAATTGATAGTATGTCCTAGTAGTCAAAGATATTCTTTAATTTATCATCTCCACACATCAAATAATTGATTCCCATCCTCGAGCATTCAAGGAGCAAGCAATAGCAAAACACTTGCATAGGGTCAAGTCTGAACTTAGAGGACAAGTCTATAGTCATTGATTCAATTAAGACGTTGGACTAGATTCTAGATAGAATAAAGATTCTATATCAATTACCAAACCTAGATATTGCATGCATAAACCATATGATAAAAAAATAGAAAAAACCAAATAAATCCTCTATTTTTTCAAGCTAGAAAGATCATTGCCTTAGCAGGATAGGATATCCTTACCAGGGTCGAAGGATAAACAAGAGAACCCATTGCAAACAATAAAAACACAAAAAAATCTAATTGCAAACAATAAAAACTATTTTAATACCCATGGATAAATAGTAAACCCATTTTAATACCGAACCCTCATGATTCAAACAGTGAGAAAACCATAAGAACCTTCTATTTATGATTACAAACAATAATAGAGGGAAAAAATCTCATTGCAAACAAAAAAATATAAATTAATTGAATACCCATGAATAAACAATAATCCCATTTTAATACCTAGAGCATATATTCTATTATGAACAAATATATATACACATATATTATGCATATGCATATGCATAAGTATGTTTATACATATGCATATGTCTGTTTATACATATGCATATGCATGTATATATTACATTATGAATGTATATGGATAAATAGTAACCACATTTGAATACCGAACCCTCATGATTACAACCAGATAGAAAATGAAAAGAACCTTCCATTTACGAGCATATTAAACACTCATATATATATATGTGTGTGTGTGTGTGTGTGTGTGTGTGTGTGTGTGTGTGTGTGTGTGTGTGTGTGTGTGTGTGATTGTGTGTATGTATGTTTGTAAGAACATGTGTATACATATATTCATCCACAATCAGAGGTGTAAGGCACTCCAATCAAGCAATCAAAAAAAGAGGACACAAAGTTAACATTTCAGACCACACAAGCATTCAACCAAGTCAATCAGCGTCTTCATTATCTCCTTTTGTTATACATTTCCTATAGATCATATATTTTTCTACTTAGTTGTTTTATAAACTTAATTGTCCTACAAAACCATGATGTATTAAACTTTGTATGTGTATAAACCATGTCAGTTGCATTTAAGTTCTGCAATTCCTTGTAAATGATTTGTGTATGCCACCTAATATGAATAATAAAATACTAATGAAGTAAACAAAAATGATGTGTACATTGATTGGTGCCTATTTGTGCTATTTTCAGAAATATTTTGACTATTAATTGAATCAATTACAAATAACAACTGGCCCCATTATGGTGAACTCCTATAGTCATGATCTAAATGCATGACAATCTTCTCAACTAGGACTACTTTTTAGTAGAGAACTAATCTACATGAACAAACCATTCTACTAGAGAAGTGCATTGGGGAGACTTGCTTACCCAAAGGCATTTTGGGTTGAGCTATGTTGCAGTCTACCAATCAAACTGATTTGATAATAACTACAACATAGCTTAACACTAAAACTACTTTATCATTATCAGGACTCCTCAAAGTAGAGCCATCTCCAAAGCCTAAGTGACCATGTTTCGGTGCCATCTACAATGACCAAATGCTGATAGCAAAGTTGATAATGGCGTGAAAGGGTTTGTTGACTGTGAAGGATGGGAGCATTAACACTCCATAGATGCAAAAATGCAAGGCACAATAACAAGTGAAATGCGGAGGGAAGTGGAGTAAATGCGTTTGCAGGGAAGTAATTGTGGGAGTTTTGGTGTGTAAATGTGAGAGTGTGTGATGAAAAGGTGGCGAGTTTCTCGCATGCCACATGATGCCATCCTGAACACAACTCATGATGCCACTTCTCACCACCGAGGTAAGTTGTGTCTGATTGTTAGTCAGCAGTAAAAAATAGCTCAAAAATTGACCTCACCAAACACACATGTCATCCACATGGCAAATTGCAATTCCATGGTGCAAAAAGAAATATTTAGGGAGTCCACCTCATTGCACGCATGTTTGAGTATAAACATGTATATGACTGAAATGAAGACATGCCATCTATAACAGTGAAGAATGTGAAGCTCGTGTTGACCTTGAAAGTTAGGTTGCACTACTATCATGCCCTCAACATATCATTGTACTCAAACAAGTTTTATGTTGACCATTGGATGTTTACAAAATGCAAATCATTGACATATGCCAAACACAGATCTAAATTCCCCTTTCATTAATTTGATTCCAAATACAAATCGTGGTATTACAAAATGCAAAAAAATGCCTCCCTAGGCTACAATTTCAAACTTATTTGTGTACAATGATTGGTTGCTACCAATCTCATTCAAACCATGTTGGAAAAACTAGTGGAATTGAAGTGATAGTGCTTGTTGTTGCCTGACTGCTTGACAAATTATTCCTAATCATGTTGTCCTCCCCTACTGAAGGACTTAGAGTGCTACTCAAATGGGATGGGCTTAGGGCTCAAAATTGAGTATTGCTCACATGGGATAGGGATGGGCTTAGGGCTAGAAATTGACTATTGCTCACATGGGATGGGGTTAGAGTTGGAAATGGAGTACTACTAACATGGGTTGGGATTACAGTTGGAAGTGGAGTGCTGGTCACTTGGGATGGGGTTAGAGTTGGAAATTGAGTGTTGGTCACATGGGAAGGGGTTAGACTTGGAAATTGAGTGTTGGTCACATGGGATGGGGTTAGACTTGGAAATTGAGTACTGGTCACATGGGATGGGGTTAGACTTGGAAATTAAGTGCTGGTCACATAGGATGGGGTTAGAGTTGGAAGTTGAGTGCTGGTCACATGGGGTGGGGTTATAGTTGTAGGATAGATAGGGATATGAATGTTCACCTTCTCCCTAAACAATGCATGATTTTCTAGCCAAGGGTTTAAGGGGTTGCTTAAACACCTTTCTCTCTCTAGATCCTTCATTGCCATTTCAAGCAATTTTTCCTTTTTATCCTGATCCTTTTGAATCCTTTCTTGCTTCTTTTTCTACTCTTTTTCTTGCCTTTGTAAAACTTTTTGCTATTACTTTACTTGTCGTGCAATCTCTCTATCTAGTTTGGCTGGATCCTTCAATTCCTTTGTAACAACATGTGCTACCTTTCTATCCTCAATCTGCTGCCTCTTTCAGAGTTTTATCTCTTGAATTTATTTCTTCCTTTTCTCTTGTTGCATTAAAAGGTTCATGTAATCATCTGTTGTTAATAGTTGGGACTGTCGGCTCAAACGAATTCCACTATCCTCTGCAGTCCCGGGTCTTTCCTTCAAAATGTGAACGGGCAGTTTTAGAAATTTGCCGATGCATGAATCTACTTGGGAACCTAATGATTGGTTTGAATCTCGATGAACGCTATGTTTATCCTCATTGCAAAATGTCTTGGTATCCTAACTCAAATCTACAATATCTCCACCATCAGTTTCTCTACACTCAGGATAGTAATGTACCATTTCAGGTACATTCAATGTGGACGATGGAGAGGGGAAGGAAAACGTGCCTTCTTGATGGGGATGCAAATCATATCCTAAATTCATGGCTCCCTCCACCAACCATGATGGCTGGCTTGGTGGAGATGGAAGGCTAAGCCCATCTAGGCTTTATTCTTGTTGACTTTCAAGCATGTCATCAACTAGTTGACCCCCCACCGTAGGTTCAGGTGAATCATGAAAATTTGTTTCTTCTCCCACTGTGTATGTTGTTGTAGGATGTGAATGACCATCTGCAAGGCCTGATAATAATGAGTTGGCAACTTCCACTTGTGACACATCGACCTCGGAAAGCTATGGATGTTCTACACTGCAAAAGCATCATCGTGCACGCTAAACTGAAAAGTCTCACTGGGGTGCATGTCCTCCATTAGAGCATCTAGATTGAGGGGCCATATACCTATTCTTTTAAAGCCAGCAGTGATGTTTGAAACTATGAGTGCTTTTTGAAATGACTTGCTGCCCAATTCTGCCAATTCTACTCTCTTTTTTCTATGTTCAGAAAACTAGCCAGCCACGTTGCTCTTTTTGATTTGAAGTACATGATTTGAATGCTGAAAATACACTCACATCTAAAGGCTATAATTTGTGTGAGGTTTGCACTGGTAGTGTTAGCAAATCAATACCCAAAGACCTGGCTTCTTGGATGGTTGTCATAGCTATGTGGCTGCCATGACCATCAAATATGAGCAAGTGCCTATTTGTCAGTGATACTCCACTCAAAACTGATCGTGTAAAATGATGTAGCAAGTTCATAAATATCTCTTTATTCATTCAAGCATGGGGCTGGATAGCCATGCATGCACCTGGTTCATAGCCAACAATGTAGTTTTTAAGTTGCTTTTTACCTTTGAAAAGATAGAAGCCTGGTATGCTCTGTCTGACAGCATTAACACAACATAAAATTGTTATCCATTCCCTACTCTTTGGAATTATGTATGAGACACTTATGCTACCTCTTTTGGCTAAAACCCACATGGCTCCATTTCTCCCAGCCCGAATTCCAGTTTCGTCGCAATTCCAAATTCTATGTGGTTTGTATGGGTTGGCTTGATATGCTTTGGACAATGTGTCATAGAATGCAACAACAACAACAGGCTTGAGGTTTAGAGATCTATCTCTATCCAGTCCTTCCAGTGTCCTCAATGTCAATTCAAGATGACGCCTTTAAACCCAGTCCACCAGGACTTGCCAGGCATCCCATCCTTAAAAGGGTTTGGTCGTGTTTGGCAAATTTGCACGACTTCTGCTTTGAGATTAATAATCTCCTACCCATGGTCCACTGTTGTCATTTCTTTACACCATTCCACTATCAAACCCTCTTCAATTGCTGTCAATACTGTGGGAGGACCTTTTTTGATGTAGTTGTTAAACCGTCGAACTAGTTGTTGAGCGTTGTTGTAGAGATTCCCCATGTTTTGGTTGCACTCCTTGTTGACATTCCATTATCCTCCACATCTTTCAATGTTGAATCCATATCCTCTTTTCTCCCCTCCCATTGAACTAAAACCTTCTTGCTTCTAGCAGTTGCATTGACTTGAATAACTGGCTCAACTAGTTGAGGACTGCTCTCATTAGCAACTTGAGTGTCTTCATCTAATGGGAATGTAAATCCTCTTTTTTCTGGAGGCATAGTTGTCTTTAGTCTCTTGGTGCCATGGCAGGTCTGCATTTGAGCTTTGTTCTTCATCTGCACCTCACAATGTAAACACCTTTGAACATCAGGTTTGAAATTTGGAATCTTTTGAATCTTTTTGGTACAAAGTTAAAGAAACAAAGAGCCTAAAGCATTGAATTGGACATTCCACCAACCTGTGTTGATTAGTAGAGAGGCCTGCAAGGTGGTGCCGCCTAAATATCAAGATCTACTTGGGCTTGTATGTGATAGGTACAACAAATATAATTACTCAAGCATGCGTGTAGTGAGGTTGACAATGTAAACTCTCTATAACAAGATAACAATAAAGACCAACAATCAGCTTTACTAATATTAATCACAAACAATACAATAATTGGTATTCCATTTTCTTCATCTCTGTAATTGCAGTTTGTAACTTCAATTTGTAAGTTCAGTCAGAGAGTTCACAGTGATGCTCTGAACAAAAGATTTGTGATGTTCTATGTTTGATTTGATAGTTTCACAGTCTGATTTATGATGTTCTATGTTTGATTTGATAGTTTCATACTTTGATTTATGATGATCTATGTTTGATTTTATAGTTTGACAGAGAACTATTCTATGTTGTATGTTTGATTTATAGTTTGGTTCTTATGATTTCCTATGTTGTATGTTTTTTTTAATGGTTTGAAATTTTACAGTTTGTGAGGACAATAGTTTGACATTTTACAGTTAGGTAATTCCATATCAATTGTATAATCTTGTTAACCTAAAATTGGATTTTGCAGTTTTACCTTTTTCAACATTCATTGTTATCCAGTATAAAAATGTCATGACAAGGGCATCTTGCCTTGTCTGTTAGGGTATGCTACACCCACTGGTTTAGATGCTAGATTTGGGGGCATCTCTTCTATCGGTATCATCCATTGGGTTATGTTGGTATTGTAGTCTTACTTAGTTCAATATTCAATATTTTTTACATTTATGCATGTAACAAATATCCTATGGATTTGAGCATGGGTCTGTACTTTGAAAGTTCCAATGTTTTACCACTTGAACACAAATAGCAATGGACAAGAACACAAAGAACAATTAAGTTCAAATAATAATGGATAAGAGCTTTGCGAAAAGTCATTGAACAAGTAAAAGTGCATAGTCTACTCTTCTTGTCATTTTCCATTGATGGACATATAGTCAAAGGGTAGTAAATAGGGTATGTAGTGTTGAAATAGGAGACTATTTGATAAAGGGTGATTGGACTAGGGCAGTGCATACAATGATCAAGAAAGATAAAGAACAATGTTAAGAGAATGGTAAACAAGAGACCTACGAGGATAGTGAGACTTTATATAGTGAAGAGTCTTACTTGGAAGACCTAGAAGACTGTGAAAAGAATAAATAAGAAGGGTTAGTGAGATGTCCTTATGATATGATCAAGTCTTTCCAAGGGTCTATGTGATAGCTTGAAAAGGTGTTCAAACATTACAAAGATCAAAAGGTCTCCAAACTTAGTTAATAGAGTATATAGTCCAGAGTTGACAGAGTATATAGACCTCTCTAATACTGTATGGAAATTCCTAAAATGGAAACAGGTTTAATTTCTATCTAGAATTGTATGACATAATTTGTGATTGCCAAGTTGCATACACAACCTGTTAACAACCCAATTTATCTAGGAATGACCAAAATAAGCTGTTAATCATGAATAATTTAGAATTGGGGAGTCATAGCATTTTTATGTTTTGGTTTGGTTATATTCATACTATAAATAGTGTAGTTTAAACCACAATATTAACCTTTCAATGGTTGTTTCGAATACATTTTAAACAAAAAAAAAATAGATTTTAATACAAAACAACTTTTTTTCTGAGCAACTCACCACCTTTTTTTTCAAACACTCTCGCATTAAAGATATTTGTGTTTAAACTGTATTGTTGTTTGGTTTAAAATGTATGTTGTTTTGGTGTAAAATGTATTGTTTTTTAGCTTAAAGTGTTTAAACTGTATCGTTTCTATTTTCTGACACTTTAATCTAAACAACAATATAGTTTAAATAATTTAAGATAAAATACAATAAACAAAAAGAGCAATACAAAACAACAATATGGTTTAAACAATTTAAGCTAAACCAATTAAAATGAAAACATCAATACAATTTAAAGAATTAAAGCTAAACATCATAAAACCAAAACAACAATACACTTTAAACTTAAACAACAAACATTTGAAATAAAAACATACATTGCAGTGATGTTGGAATATTCAACTTACATGAATGTTGATAGAACTTTGCAATTCGAAGCCTCCAGGAGTCTTCTGCTTGGGATGTTGGAAACTTGAACTAGGAAATCTGGGGTTTATGTAGGAAAATGAGGAATTTATTGTTTGTGATATGTGCACTCTCATTTGATTGGTTCAAATAGTTTTTATTGCACTTTATTTGAATGATTTGATGGATGTCTATAAATTTGCATTTGGTATTAAATATGGGAGGTGATTGATTTGGTCGAATGTTTATTTGCTTTGAATTGGTTGATTTCCTTTCATGTTTTTTGACAACTTGATTGTTGAGCCTTAAACCTTCGATTGTGTGAAATTAATGGAGAGTTGATTGATTTGGTTGAGTGCTTGTTTGGGTTGGATTTTAATAAATTACTATCCTCTTATTTTGATGGCTTGTTTGGTGAGCATTACACCTTCAGTTGTGGTCTTTTTTGCAAGTATTAAGGAAAATGGACCAATAGATGGGCATTTATCAGTCTTTGGAGTGCACTTAGGCATTACTCCATTTTACTTGGGACTCGATCTTTTGAAAATATACACCTTTTATGGGACGGAAGTCCATGTTGGATGAGACAATTTATATTGACTCAATGTTTAAAAATGTTTATTTTAATGCAACTTGGAACTGAAGCTTGGTTGATTGCTGGTCATGTACTTGGAAGATAGTAATGTTTACTTTTTAAAATAAACTTTTTAATGTGATATTTTGGGTTGTGTTGGATCCACTTGTGTACAAGTGCAAATCATGTCAGTTGCATTTATGTTTGACAATCCTTGAAAATCATTTCTCTATGCCACCTAATATGAATAATAAAATACCAATAAGTGAACAAATGTGATGTGTACATTGATTGGTCCCTATTTGTGCTATTTTTAATTTTTTAAAATATTTAATAGATCCCCACAAGCCAAGTTGTGGGCCCGGTTTGGTCAACTCCTATACCACGTATAGGAGCCCGACCCACTATCAGGCCCTCTCTCCTATGGGAAGAAGAAAGAACCGTTTGAAAAAAAATGTATAGTAAGAAATATAACATATTACAAAATAGAAAAAAAATAGCAAACTACATATATACGACACTCTACTTAAACATCATCCATTTCAACCGTCAAATAGTCAATAGTAATTTTAAACCTCATCTACACAAAAATGTAATAAATACTTAACCTATTTTTATTAACTAAAATTGACTTCTAACTACTGAGATGGGTGTTTTTTAAAATAACCTAAACCAAAATAAATAACTAAATAAATAAATAACCCTGAAAATATTCCCTAACATATATAATATACATGAATAGCAAAACATATTATTTGTGCGACATCGTCTTATAACTATATTATTGCGTAAATATTTTCTAACAGGATTTTGAATCGCAAATACCACCTGAAACAACACTACAAAAGCCTATCGGCTTAATAATCGGGCCATAACAGTAAACAGAGAAGACAGTCCCTTGCTAATTATTCCATTACAGTAAAAAGAAAGCATAGTCAGTCGAGATAACACTTTCCTCCCATTTTCCACAACTTTTTTCTGTTTTGTGTGGAATACAATTTTGTCCTAAAGTCAAGTCTCTTGGAAGTAGATTGAAATAAAGATTGAAAAAAAATTGAAGTTGATGTAATTTAAAAAAAATTGAAATGACGTATGAAGATAAGGTGTACACTTTCTGACCACTGTAAACACTTCCCATCTTCCCCACTTTTTCTTTTGCCTGCGAGAATACTCATTATGGATGACTGACCAGTGTAGACTTTGTTATGCAAGTGGCCGACCAAAAAACAGAACACTATTGACCACTACACAACGCAGAAGCTTTTCTCAGCCTTTTAATAAGATATCGGAGAGCCTGCCTACAACACAGAGGCTTGGAAAACTTTATGTTTCTCAGTTATGTGTTTGTGAGTTCAATACAGATGAAAATGAAGATGAAGATGGCTTTAGTTTGTCGCCTCCTGCTCTTCTTTTTCACTACCTTCTTACACCTCTCTGCATTTTTTTTCTCTTTCTTATTACTTTAATCAAGAAGCTCTCCTGGCTTTCAAGCATTCCCTCTCCCTCAACTCCCACAATTCTTTGTTCGATTGGTCTCTTCATCACTCCAGTTGCAATTGGATTAGCGTTGTTTGCTATTCTTGTCATCAGCGTGTAATTTCTTTAAATCTTACAGGTATGTCTTTATTGGGCCCTGTCTCTCTCTTCTTTGACAATCTCTTTTCTTAGATTACTTGCTCTCAAAAATAACAGCTTACAGGGCCAATTTCCTCCTCAGCTAGGGAAGTTGTTTCATGTTAAAACGCTTAGATTGTCTATAAATAAATTGGAAGGTTCCATTCACTGTGCTCTAGCAAGCTGTCATTCTTGGCAAGTTCTCATATTGACTGTAACTGTTTGACAAAACATTCCCTCTTAGCTTGGCCTTCCTTCACAGTTAGAGACCATTGCATTGGGGGTGAACCAATAGACAGGTACAATCTGATATTCTCAAGGAAACCTGTCCTCTTTAATCAACTTGGAGTTGGGAGAAAAGAGACTCCATGGTGGTATCCCTGTTGAACTGGGTATGCTTACTCAACTAATAGAGCTTGATCTTGACACCAACAACTTGAGAGGACTGATTCATACTGCCCCTTCCAACAACACTTTTCTCCAAAAATTGCTATTATATGATAATCAGTTAAGTGACCACATTCCCTTGGAGTTTGTCAAACTATCAGATTTGCAAAAACTGATATTGTGGGGAAACCAACTCACTGGAGAAATCCCAAGCTCCCTCTCTAATTGCATTCAACTTCAATTACTTGATTTAGATACAAACTAAGTGAGCAACAAGGTACTCTTGGAGTTTGGTAATTTATGCAACTTTCAGTGCTTAGTTTATGGGGAAATTGTCTTGTGAACTTGGAAGTAATGATTTGTCTATTCTAACAACCTTGACTAGTTGCTCCTCTTTGGAATTATAGACTTGTCTCTTAATTATCTCACTAGCATTTTCCCCTCTTTGATTAGATAGTTATCAAGCAAATTCTCTATTTTGCAATTGCTTTCCAATAAAATTGAGGGAAACATACCAAGTGGCATTAGGAACCTCACAATTATAAGATAGTATAGAACTTGCAAAGAACGACAAATTGCTAGAGTGGAGGGAATTTGTAGCCTTCCAATTTATTTACTTACAATATAAGTATTCTTAGGCAAAAGATCCTCCCCAATTGAAGAGGAATTCGACCTTCAAAGCTATTATTCTAGAGAGCAAGTACTCTAAGAAAATGTGATGCCAAAAATTATATACCATGCATTTTTGACATTATGTTTTACACTCATTTTAGTGTTCGTATTTTGTAGCATATTCTAGGACTGTTTTAGCCACTTCTTGTAGTCGTCCTCCTAGACTTAGGTGCCAATGTCATGTTGTCATGATTGATTGCTTTAAATTTGGCGCTTTCCTATAGATTTTCCATCTTTTGATACTTCATTATTTTTGTGTCCTTTGGATGTTTACACAACCACACAAATGTCTCTACAATTATACTAACATCTTGTCAAATTTTAAATACAAATCATAGATTTAATTAAAAACATTTTAATTCATCTTTAAATTAATTTACTTTTAATCAATAATATTTTAAATTAAAATCATTCTTTTCCTAAAATTCTAAATTCCTAATACTTCTTTCTACTTTCTCATCTGACACATTTATGAACCTTTTAATCCACTAAAATGCCTTTGGATGTGGTTCTTCCCATTTTGAAGTTTGATAATACATGTTATTGCCTAGAAAATTTTACCTTGTTTAGGATAGTTTGTGGGAAGGGGCCCCCCTGAAAGCATGCTCAAAGAATGGGTAACTAAAGCCTAGGTCTCACATGGGATTCACCTTGATGTTGTGCAAAACCTTACCAAGGGTTTTCCTTTGTTGCTTTGTTGAAGCTAGCCATGCTAAGGCCATCCTAAAACATGGGCCCTAGTATGTTCATGTGTCTTTGTTAGTGTTCATACCCTAGATTAAAGACTTAATCGTTTCCAATGAGAAAGCTCTTTGTGTTCCTCTTTAGGTGGAGTTTCTTAGGTTGCATTTGTCATGCTAGAATTTTCTGAGCAAGATAGGATCCTCCCTAGGGAATGTTATTTGTGTCGAACAAGACAATTTTTCTTGGCTAGAACCTAGAAGAGGGTTTGTGTTGAATTTGACCCCTCTGAGGATTGAAAGGATATGGTTGATATACAAATTAGCCAAATGAGACATGCTCAACATGTCCTCTATCTAAACTTGCCCAATACATTTTATCATTGTCAATCCTCTCAGCACAAGATCTGGGAGTGTCGTTTAGCTACTCCTCGTAACAAACCTGCCACTCGACCAACTACTAATAACCCACCTCTTGCTAAAAAGGAGGATGGATGGTCAACTGTGGGTAGTTGCGAAGCCAAGACTAATAGCAATGGTGGGCTCCAATGGTGGCCAGCCCTTAAAAAATCAAGGTTTGGTTTCAAAACCCTAGGACCTAAAAAAATCTATTGTTCACTCTCATGGGGAAATGTCTAGGGAGGTGAAGTTGAAATTCACCAAAGTGCCACTAGCTGCATCAATTTTACCATCTCAAGTAGATGCCAATGCTCATTACACTTCTCCACCCTCGTTGGTCTAGTAGAGATCTCATAGGATGAAAGTTCAAAGCTGTGTCCCATTTTATAAAGGAAATGGCCAACACTAATCTAACTTTTCAACTTGAATCACTAGAAAGTGACAATATATGTTTTGAATTTTGAAATGATGTAAACTAATGAAATGTAATTTTTTTAGTATATTTTATATTTGTATTTTAAAAATAAAAATAAAAAAATTATTTGAATGTAGCTTTTGTAAAATTAAAACTATAATTTAGTTGCTCATAAAATACTAAAAAATGAGGTTAAACAGGCCCCCACTCTTTATATAGTAAATTTATTTTTCTTCCCTTATATTTTTTCTTGCATTTATAACTTGAAACTTTAGTGCATGGATTAATTTTATTTCCATTTCAATAAATATATATTTTAAAATATTTAAAGTTGTGCATAATAAAAGCACAATTGTTTTGATTGGACTCTATTTTTTGTCTTAACTATTTATCCAAAATAGAAAATGATTATATCTTCTTGACATGGAATCTCTCCTCTAATGCATCATATTTTTTTAAAAAAATTTCAATAAACTTTAGTATTTTTTAGAAGACGATCAACCTTATATTTTGGTGTTGATGATCTACTTTTAGTAAAAATTAAAATAATATATAGACACTAATTAAAATATTAAAAAATTATATTTTTGAAAACTACACTTATATATCTACAAAATTATATTTTTATTTTTTTAAAGGTTATTTGTCTTAGTAGGAGTTGTGAGAACATTAAATTTTTTAAATATATTTTATTTTGTAAATTGACCCCAAAGTGATGTTACATATGTATCTAATGGACACTTCCAATTAAAAAAGTTGTGGCTCAAATCTAATTTATCTATAATGAATCGAGGTAGAACATGCATTTGACCAAAATTGACTTTTAGTTAGAAATTTTTAAATTCATTTATGTTGATAAATTGGCTTTAAGTGAGACACAACATTGAACTTTCACCCCATAGCCCACCTAGGTGATTGGAAGAAGGAGAATTTATGCCAAAGAAATGGCAACCTACCCAATCTTTCATTCAGATAGGCAATTTCAATTCAAAGGAGGATTTTTTGCAAAACAACTATTTAGCTATGGATGAGCTAGATAGTGAGGATATGACCCTTGATAGTCATTCATGAATTTTATATCTTGAAATATTTGAGGTCTGATGGAACTCCCAAGAAAGTATTCCATGCATGATAGTCAACAAAGATTTCTAGGTTTGGACATTCTCTATTTGCAAGAAGCTAAATTTTCTAGTTTTTGCTTTTTGTTTTATGTCGTGTTTTTTGGCCTGCTAGTCATTTTTTATGTAGCAATCATGATATGGGTTGAGGTGGTGTTGTCACCTTTCTCTCTCCTATGTGACATCAACATTTAGTTGGTCAACAATGTGACCCCATCAATTAAGCGTTGTGGGCTCTTTTCAACATGAATAATAATTCCTTTAAAGTTATTAACGTTTATTCCTTGAATGATGTTGTTGAGTGATCTTCCCTCTAGAAATAGATTGCAAATTCAACACTTGCTACCACTTGGTTCTATGTGGAGACTTTAATATGATTGAGATGGCCTATGATAAATGTGGGACTTTGCTTATGAGATGGACAACTGGCAAAAGAGAGGTGTAGTACTATATGCACAACAAATTGGGGCTTTTTTATTCTAATCTTGTTTGTCTCCATGACCATACAACGTGGTACATGTGGAGCAACCTCAAAGTGGGATCTAACAAAGACTTCAAGAAACTTGATGGATCCATGCTATCAGCTTAGCCTTTCTTTTCTTTTGCTATCTATTTTCCTTGCTAGTTGAACATTTGTTGGATGTTGTCCTTTTAGACCATTACCCGATACAATTTTGCATTCAATGGAAACTTACCAAACCTAAGGCCATAAAGACTCATTTTTCTAAACATGTTGTTATCACACAAGGCCACATTGGTTCATATTCAATGTGTTTAGAATCTAAAGCCATGTCCTATGCATGAGACAGGTTGGATTGTTTGGTTGAATGATGCTATTAAACATGTACATCTTGCTTCCTCCATATTTATGGGTGCTAGCTTGCTCATTTCTTCTATTATTATTATGAGGCCACCACTACTTTGGAGGCACAACCTTTTGTTTTAGAGGCATAACTACGTGTTTCCAAGCTTTGCCACTAGAAGTAGGTTGTTGATACCCATTCAACATGAGGTTCCCAAATCAAATCTTGACTTCATTGAATTAAGATTGGACATGAGCTCTCTAAAGAATTCTTCCAATCTCTGTGGGTTTGACATACATCCTAAGCCATAAAAAAAATTAAGGATGGTTACCAACTTTTAATAGAGCTTCCTGCACAAGTTCTACGTGTTTCCAAGCTTTGCCACTAGAATTAGGTTGTTGATACCCATTCAACATGAGGTGCCCAAATCAAGTCTCAACTTCATTGGCTTAAGATTGGAGATGGGGTCTCTAAATAATTCTTCCAATCTCTGTGGGTTTGACATACATCCTAAACCATCAAAAAATTAAGGATGGTTACCAACTTTTAATAGAGCTTCCTGACATCCTTCAAGCTTTTGTCTAGCACTATGAGTAAGTATTTACTACCTAAGAAGATATTCGTGATCAAAATATTACTCTGTAATAATGCCTAAATATGTTGCCTTGTCAATTCTCTACATCTCAATGCATTCTTTATGAACAACTTCTAACAAAGGAGGACTTGCATGAGGTTGTGTTCACCATGTTGAGTGATAAAGCTTCTAGCTTGGATGGATCCCCCTTCTATTTTTATAAATCTCTTTAGGAAACTGTGGGTGAGGATCTTCATAAAGTTTATCAGGAAACATTCCATGGTAATTCCCTAGGGATTAAGTGTTCATATCTAAAGATGGTGACCCAAACGATATCTACAATTGGTGCCCATCACCTTGCTAAATATCTGTAATTGGTGCCCATCCAAGTTGCGGCATCTTCTTCCTTAACTAGTCCACCCTAAGAAAACTGGTTTCATTAAGTCATGGTACATCCTCGAAAACATTATTTCTATCTAGAAAGGAATGGAATGGGCTCGATGCTCCCAACAACCTACATTTTTTTTCTCAAAATTAACTTCACCAAGGCTTATGATTATATTGAATGGCCTTTCATTCTTTCCATGCTTCAGGGATTGGGTTTTAGGGCTCGTTTTGTGTATTTAGTCAAGATGCTTTTTATAAATGTCTTAGCTTACAAAACCATTAATGGCTAGCAATCCAATTCTTTTGGGCTCTTTTAGTTCTATCCACCAAGGTTTCCTCTTAGCCCCTACACTTTATGTGCTTACTACTAAAGGATCTGGCTATCGTTTCACTTGTGTGGTCTCCTAAAAGCTAGTACAGGGCATTGCCTTTCCCAATTCATCTAACTAGCTCATCAATGACCACTTTGTGGATGACTCATTTCTTACTTTATTTGAAGAAGATGATAATGTCAAACATGTTCTTAATTTCCTTGAAATATTCTACAAGGCCTTAGATTCAACTATTTAATGTTAGAAGACTTAATGCTATATGTAATCTTTCCTTCCTAAGCCTGGATGATAAAATTCATTTAGCTAAAAATAGATTGATCATGGGGAGGTTTTCAGATTTCTTGGCATTCCCTTTGCTTTTTAGGCCTCTCTTGTTGCCTTATGATAAGTTCTTATATCCAGAATTAAGAAAAAGCTAGGTTATTGGGTTACTAAGCCTCTCTCTTTTGCTAGCAAATTTCAAGTGTGCTCTAAAATTTTAGCTACTACCCATGTTAAGTATTCCTCCTGTTGGGTCCCTTCTAATGTTTCCTATTTAAAAATTGAGAAGTTGTTTAGGGATTTTCTTTAGGCCTCTTTTGACGGCAACAAGGGCTTTCACTATGTGGCTTGCGAATATTGTTATCTTCCTCATGATGTTGGTGGTTTAGGATTACTATCAATCCATCGTCAATGATTAACACTTTGTACTAAATAGATCATTAGGGCCTTGGAAGGTGAGGATGCCTAGAAAATCCTCATACAACATTGTATTTTATATAGAGTTCCCTCTAGGCATCCATCTTGGAAAGGCCTTAGGCTTCATACTATCCTCACCATGAAAGAACCAATTTAGATACAAGGCACATTTGTTATCAAAAGCATATAGAAGGCTTGGGAATCCATCAAGCCCTAGATTCCATGGGTTGGCAGTGACTTCCACAATGGTCTTTCCATTAGTCAACCGTCTATTTGCTAGTCTTTATTTTTTTCTTGTCAAGATCAACCTTTTGTCAAAGCCCCTTGGGTCTAATCTTTGAGGTTTTATAATAGAAGAGTCAAAAAGTTACCAAATCTTTTCAATGAAGTCATCAAGAATTTCTTATCTTGGCTTGAGGCTAAGTTGAAATTCTAGCTATAGAACCAAGATCATAAGACATACTAGATAGTTGTTGGTTTTATTCTTCCTTAAATGGTTCACAAAATTGGGGTTAGGACTTTCAAGCTTTAGTGGAAAGATTGGAAATGGTATCCTGATACATCATTTCATAATTATAGACCTCGCAAGGGATATTTGTGTCTTACACCTCATCTCCCCATGGTGGCCCACTCAAATCTCCATTGGCTCCTCTAGTCCTCTATGGGCACTTCGAAACACAGATTCCAAAGTGTTTGGTTAACTATTCTTGAGCCCAAGATGGCTCACTTTGACTATGCATTCTTTATTAAGGTCTTCCACTTGGCTCTTGCTTGTCTCATTGGACAACTTGAGACTCTAAAGTACCTTTTTTTTATTTTACACTAGAACCCAAGAGGCATGGACTTCGATTCATGACTTCTTCAAGCCATTTAGGCCTGACCCATTTTCATTGCATATGGTTTTTCTAGGAGATTAGCCCTACCTCCCATTTAAATTTCCCCAAAATTATCATTCTTTCAGGGTAGAGATTCTTTTTAGCATTTGGAAAGACATAAATTTTGCTCTTTTTACTGGTTGTGCAATTGATATTCATTTTTTACTTTACACTAAAGCCATGTTTTACTCTAACATGCTTATGTAGATCCAAGTGCAAGCAAATAAAGTTGTACTTGAAGTTGCCCATCTATAGGTGCTTTTAGATCATTGGTGTAATTCTCTTTGTATAGTCACCAGAGTGTCGTCTCCTTCTCCCTCCCATCAAGGTCACTCCCCTCCATGTAGGTGCATACATGGATGTAGCTAGCCTATCAAAAGGGATTCTAGCTCCTAGTCACATGGCTCTTAGTTGCCTAAACAAGCTAGAGGCCATGCTGCCTACAGATGGTCTCGGCCTTCGTAGACACCCTCAATCTCTTCACATGGGTGTGGTGCCCTTAACTAGCTAGATTTTAGCAAGTTTCCTCACCTGGATCTAGCAATTTCGCCTATTCGTGTTTAGCAACCCGCAAATGAAGATAAAAAAAGGAGTGCTTTCATTCGTTGGGAATCGATTGATGATGGTTCCATCCTCGTTAATGTATGGGGTATACTAGATGACAATGACCCCCCTTTTGATGTTGTAGCTCTTATTGCTTAGTGGCTTTCTTGGTTCTTGTCTTGGGCTTGACCCTACCCAAAAAAAATTCTCATCTCATTGTTTGAACTTGACTTCACTTAAACTTTGAAGATGTGCCTTCTACCACTCACCCCTTTTTTTGTGAATAGTGTATTATTCTCTTTTTAGAATGTAAAAAGTAATAAAACTATTATTCATTAAAAATATATAGAACATGAAACACTTAGGTTATATTTTCTATATTCTAAAATCTCTTCTTCCTTGTAGGTATTTATTCTATAATCATTATTTTTCTTAAAACTAAACTTTTACTTTCTCTATACTACTCATTGTTTCACTTTCCAACGTAGCCATAATAATCATTTATCATTATTTTGCAGCAAAAAGAATAAAGCAAATGATACGCCTAAGGCTTTATATGCAATCATAATAGAAAACAATTAAAAACACTTCTTTTGGGGATAAATTCAAATGTCCTCTTTGGAATGTGGAACAATTTTAAAAAGCCATTTTCTATTCCAATTGCCTCCTTTATCAGCTAAAAGGGATCAATTAGATCTTCTTTCTGACGTTGTTTGTCCTCTTGTTTGACTCCAAAAGAGGCATTATAGTTGGTTGTGTCAATTTTAATGTTTTTTAATCTTAAATTTTGGCATGCTATAGGAGTTATTCATGGTTCTATCTATTGTCTTTTTTGATGTATAAGTGCCAGATTCTATTAATAAATAATAAAATTACACAAATACATAAAAAAGGGGTTGGGTGGATACAAGATCACACCCTCAATGTCTCAAACGGACTTAGTCGGGAAAACAGTTCAATAGTATTTGCATTTTTCTACTTATGCTAAACATTTCATTTCGTAATAGTCTATGTAACCTCCTCTATAACATTCTCCTAGTGTTTCATTATTATATTATTATTATTTTATAGAGCATCTCCACCATTTTTATATTCCTGTAGATCTAACATCTGAAAAAGGCATATAGTTAATTTTTTTTCTTATCCTTCAAGAGACATTAAAACTCATTCTCTTGTGCATTTCATTTCTAATATTTAAAATTTATTAAGTCGTCGTATATATTTCCTTCTTTCTCCAATAATGTACCTTTACATTTTAATATCATATTCTATAAAATTTTGTTTTGCCACAAGAACATTTAAATATTTCTTATTTAATGTTGTTGGGATCATTTTGTTAATGCTTCTTCTCTTCTTCTCACAAATACATTAATTATTACTTCATCACTATGTTATTTTCTTGGTATCTCTAGATCTTGTTGCTACCTTACTTCCCTTTTCACACACTTAGAATAATAATAAATTTTTAGATCAGATTATTGTTATTCATAGAATTTTTGCTTAGTCCTAGATGCACTTAGGTTAAGCACATGGAAATACACACACACTCACTCATGCAAAGGTACAAACACATATGTAGTTCTTAAACCTAAACACATTTAGGTTAAGCACACACATGATTTCTATGTGCTTAGCCTAAGTCCTAGATGCACTTAGAATAATAATAAATTTTTAGATCAAATTATTGTTATTCATAGCATTTTTCTTAGTCCTAGATGCACTTAGGCTAAGCACATGGAAATACACACACACTTACTCATGTAAAGGTACAAACACATATGTATTTCTTAAACCTAAACACATTTAGGTTAAGCACACACATGATTTCCATGTGCTTAGCCTAAGTCCTAGATGCACTTAGAATAATAATAAATTTTTAGATCAAATTATTGTTATTCATAGCATTTTTTCTTAGTCCTAGATGCACTTAGGCTAAGCACATGGAAATACACACTCACTCACTCATGCAAAGGTACAAACACATATGTAGTTCTTAAACCTAAACACATTTAGGTTAAGCACACACATGATTTTTTTAAACTACCAATGAAAGTTGAAAGACCAAAATAGGGGCATGCCCACTTTGATAGGCTCCTATGTGGTCACCCCCTTTCTCCTTATCTCAAACCTAGGTTGCATGATGACTCTCCTCTTGGGATTTGATAGATCAACCGTTAGTTTTATGTTTCTAACTCTCTTTGTACTTTCAATTTTATTTGTTTTGTTGTTTATTGTGATATTTTGTATATTCTAATACATTTGTATGTTTTTGATACATTTGCTTTATAAGCACACTAGAAATTTCTACAATTGCATGGACAGTAATGCAACCATGATAGCATTCTAAGTTGTGATATCATCCTGAAGTCTACTTCTACACTTTCTTTTGTATGGCTCTAGATTTTATACACATGCAATGCTATAAACTTTTTTTTCTTATGTAATAAAAATTCAAATGTCGTTATATAGTTCCTTTCTATATTTGTATAAAACAAAGCTCTCAACTCTCTATTATGTGTAGGATTAAATTAATTTAGCTTTATATATTTTTATTAGTTTAATTAATAAACTTCTTTTATACAATGTAAATTTAATCTGCTTTTAGGATTAAAGCATTTTAAATTTTTATTTCAGGAAAGAGTGGTTGTCAAAGAATGGTGAGATGGGACCCTATAAAACCATACCAATGAAATTCAAAGAAACTACACATGTTTATGATGAGAAGAGTACAAACAATGTCAATCCAATTGTAGCAAGAATGATGAGGAGACCAATCGAGCAAGGAATTGTGGGGGTTGAGGGAGAGGGGATGCTTAAAATCCAACAGAGCTTCTTGATTAGAATAATAAGAAGTCGAAGAAGAATGCATAGAGATGTAATAAGGTAGTGTAGAGAGAAACGAGAGTAGGAGAAAATAAACTAAATCCATCTTCATCTTTACTTTTAAATTATTGAACCTAAAAATGAGTAGCCGAGAAATATAAAGCTTCCAAGTCTCTTTGTTGTCTGCAAGCTCTTTGAAATCTTATTAAAAAGTTGTGAAGCCATGTGCAATGGTCAAAAGTGTTTTGTTTTTTCCAACCACTTGCATAACAAAGTCTACACTCTAGTCAATCATTAGGTAATGAGTGTTCTCACATGTAAAAGAAAAAGTGGGGAAAATTGGAAGTGTTGAGGTAATGCCAATAGTCAAAAAGATGTGCATCAATATTTAAATTACATCAATTTTAACTTTTGACCAATCTTGATTTCATCTATTTCCAAGAAACTCTTGACTTATGAAGATATTACATTCCACACAAAGATAGAAGAAAGTTGTGAAAAATGGGAGGAAAGTTGGCATGCAATTGTTCTCACTTTAGATTACTTTGTGGGACTATCCTTTTAGGATATCTCAATTTTGTCTAATGCCCAAATAATTAGCAAGGCACTATATGATTTTCATGTGACATTAGAGAATAATCTAGTTATGATAATAATAATTGATTGGATAATCTAATTATTTGGATGGAAACATCCATTCATTTTGTGTGGTGGACAATGCTTTAGTTTTAATGAACAATACTGATGGTGAAAGATTTATTGGTATTTGCCACAAAAGTTTCATTAAAATAAAAATAACCAATATTATTAAGAAGTAAATTTTTTATATGATATTCAAACCATGATTACATTAGAATTAAATGAAATATTTTAAATTGTGATTCATAGCTTTCAGGAATTAGACATTTATGCCTCTATCAACTGGGGTAAGAAATGGACTTGAGAAATAACATATTAGAGCCAATGTGGGATTAACATTTTAAATTTTGGACTTAGTTGTTCAAACATTCCCAGCCTACACAAATTTTGTAAAACATGCTCCATGAAATTATGTGTTTGTTAATAGTATTCTACCATCATATCGTTGGTCTCAAATAGTTGGATGAAAAATGATCATTTATTTTTAAGTTAATTTTGCTTAATGTAGATATTATTTAGCTCAGGATTATCTTCAATGAGGTAGGTAATAAAATTTTGAGAATTAATGTATCATTTTATTAAACTTTCCATATGTAATTATAAGAAACATAGAATTTATATTGTTATTACATTTAAACAAGATTAAAATTTTAGTAGGGTTAATTGTAATGATGAAATTTACATCCAATGTCAATTCTCATTTAGTTTTGGGCTGATTTGGAGAGAATACCTTAATACAGTTATATAGCAACATGTGGCAAATTATTGTTTTAAGTTTTTCTCCTTTCCTAATACCTAGATCCACCTTCATTTATTCCCCCTTCACACATTTCCACACATGTCACTTATCTCTATCCTATCCACACATATTTACATAAGTATAGGCAATGATTTGCATATACTTCATCCCTCCCTCCAAATCTACTTGTTATGTCACTTAGGTCATTTTAGAGTGCACAAGAGTGATCATATTTATTCCAGATTATGATTTTTAGATATTAAATCAATTGCTACCTAGGTAAATGCTACACAATATAAAATAATGTCTTAGAAATTGGTAATGGAAATTTTGTATACATTGTTTGGGGTGGAGAGAATTTGTGTCCATTTGTTTATATTTCTTGGTTATTATTTGGTTTAAATTTTGTTGTTATTCATTTGGGAGATAATTAAATACTCTACAACAAACACTAGACAAGCATAGCAATGTTGAATGGTATTAGAAATGTTCAATGGGTTACATTGGGTTTTTAGTGTTGGTTGTAGTTTTAAATACTTAGCAAGGATATATATGACATTCAAAATGTTATTTTAGAACGAGTCTGACATGGGAAACATTCTATATAGCAAGGAGAGAGTTGATGTTGCACTACATCCATGGTGAGTTACACTACACACCCTTATGTGGAAAAAAATTGGTCATGTATCTTTATAGTTATATATCACCTCATTTTAGAGTAAAGAATTGTTGAAGTCGATAGGGATTTTCTTAATTGAAATTAATTTTGAATGTCACAATAATTGGAGAGTTTGTCATTTGTCAAGATCAGGGACCAAAAGGTGCAGCCAACATAGTGGAAATTGGAAGTAAAATTAATGGTGCATGTATCTTCTCACCTAATTCTAAAAATGAGAGTGTCATGGGTTTGATCTTGAGATTGTATATTATCTATGCTACACAAAATGCATTAAATCTTTAAAGCATTACATCAACACGACATCAATAGTTACGCATAACTAAGCATATTGCATGATTGCTTGTAATGCCTTCGTTCTTTGTTCCAAAATTGTTAAATTAGATCTTAGGGGTTTGACCAAAGGAGAAGATCTTGACCTACCAAACTCCTTAAAGGTGTTCGTTAACATTTCTTGTTTTATATATTTAGATTCCAAAAAGTGGGGTATATAGGTTCTAAGCAACTAGAACTACACAAATCGAATGTATGAGCAAAGGTCAAATCTCCATGGGCATGAAAAATGATACATAGAGTTATATAACAAATTTTCTAATCTAATAGTAGTCATATGAAAAGGTCTAGGCATGAATCAGAATGATAAATTCAAAATGTAAACCTATCATAAAACATTTGACAATAAAACCTACAACTAAGTCCCCTAATCCTAGAGTTAAGATATGACGAGACTAATCTTTTTATATCAAATTGAGATAT
The DNA here is from genome assembly GCA_027924645.1 of Cunninghamia lanceolata. Classification (NCBI taxonomy): domain Eukaryota; kingdom Viridiplantae; phylum Streptophyta; class Pinopsida; order Cupressales; family Cupressaceae; genus Cunninghamia; species Cunninghamia lanceolata. The sequence continues at coordinate 1,431,894 of BSBN01000077.1, forward strand.
TAGCAAGAGCTAGAAGATTGTTTCACTTTAAGACACTTGTTATTTTATTTTGGATTGTTGTGTAGGAAAGTAGGGAAATGGAAAAACTATAAACTGAAATAAACCAAAACCTCACACCGACTCCACTTGTAGTTTACATATGTTTGTACCACACTACATAGAATTATTTCTCCTCCAAGACTTTAATTACACCATAGAAAAACCAAAACATCTCACACCTAAGTCACTTACAGCTAATAGATGTTTGTATTACATGTATCGACATGACTCTATATGTGGGAAAAATATCTCGCAATGTAGGATACTGTCAAACCACTTAAGGTCATGTGTCTTGGTAATCAATTCTTTTGTTAATTGAATAGATGTGTGACATGTAGATATGAAAAAAAATGTAAACTTTAAAATAATGAATTGATTGTCAAAGATTTGGGAAATTAAATGGGTAAGTGCATGGAAATGGGGGCCAAAAGTTGTCAAAAGTAACAACTTTCTTTTCTAAAATCAACAAAAGTTAAATGTCAATGGGGAATTTGACATACATATGCTCAAAATTTGATGATGTGATAAGAACAAGAATACTATAGCTTGGAATCTACTATCTAAACTACTTATTTGCTTTAAAATAGTGGAGATTAAGACCTAGTCAAATGTTGAGAGCATATAAAGTGGTCCTATTTGTAACCCAAAAATATAACATATGTCATGTGCACTCTCCCATTTTTTAGTTTCACTAATTATTTTACAAATTTAATTGGTATAAAGTTACCTAAGATCATGTATCAGTATAATTATTTTTTTCATGATTTTTATGAATATATTACTTTTTACAAATTTTCAAAATGGACACATCTTGAAAAATGAAAAATTGAGCCTATTCCCCCTCAATTTTGAGGAAAATAATAAAAAACAACTTTTTGCAATGTGTGTAGAATGAAATGTAGAATGTGAAAATGTAAATTTTATCAAATTTGGATGAGCTGATCAAAAATTACGTAGAAAAAATGTATTTTTGGCAAAAAATGAAGACAATAGTAAAAGTAATTAAAGATCTAAACCTTACTATATTTGGATTTTAAAAAATAGATGGTGGGAAAGCTAAGATGGAGCCTAACATCGTAGTGTTGTTTTTTGTTGGGAATTAAGGCATCTCAACCTTTACAATTTTCTAGCATTTATTTTTAATTATTTATTATTTTCTCTCTATTTTATTATTTAAATTAGCCTCAACTTGAAATGGGGTGTGGTATTTTGAGGTGGCATATTTTTCCAAGTGTTGGTACTTTGTATGAAATTGTAAGAGGTTATTAAATTGTTTATCTTTAGCAGATTTAAGATGCCCTACTTTTGTGGGATCCTATGATAGTTGCTATGACAGATTCTATGACACGTAAGAGCCAAGAATAGAGGGAGTTTGGAATCTTGACCAACTACGATAGACATTATTATTTTTCATGAAGTGCCTATTTTTAGATGGGAATAATGACAAACTTGGGCACCCATGTTGGGTGGATAAATTTGGTCAATTATGACAACGACAAGGTGGAATGATTATTTACTATTTTTAGCTTGCATGACATAATCTTTTAGGGGGTGTTGGAATTTGGGCCCAAGTTGGGCACCATACCTCTAAGAAGTTTTGCACATGGTTTAGAAAACCACCTATGGTTTATAGGTTGTTCATTTGTCTATAAATTGGGTACTTGAGGAGTTATATTCTATTGAGAATTTTTAGGTACTATCAAAATGTTGCCGAAATCACTCCAAGTTTATTTATGCTGGTGAAACTTCTATGAAAGCTTGCTTTGCACATGTGTTGTAATCTTTTCGTTGATTTTATAATATATTGAGCAGGTCTTGGAGTGTGGGGTTTTCTCCTGAAAGGGTTTTCCCCATGCAATATTGATGTTATATGTTAAATTGTTTATGTTGATTTATGTGTTTTTGCATAATGTATGTAATAGTTTAGATTATATTTTTAAAGTTTCTCTAGACTACTCCTCTCAAGATTAGCATAGGAAGCTAGTTCTACTACCTTTGCTTCCTTACATTTTTTGAATGTCTTAAAATACACAAACCTAATGGAGAGCACATTTGAGATTTATATTTTCTAATATGTTTTCTAAAACATAGATTTTAGAAGCTAATAAGAAAATCCAACCAAGCCAAATTCAAGCCTTAAAGGTTGGTAATTCCCAAGAAAAATGTGTTATAACATGAGTGCATTATATAATGCAAGCGTGGTATGTTTCACATTAAAAAACATGATAATAGATACCAAAAGACAAATGGTCATGAGTTTGGTCCCACAAACTATCTTCTACTCTATTCCCTATAGATTTTTAGCACATGTGAATGATTAGTTTTATTATTTTAATAAATTCCATGTGATTTATTGATAATTGAACATATTTTATGTTTCTAACATTCCCAGGACATTGGAAGGACATTTTTTTGTTGTCTTATTGTTTAATATAAAAGGTGATTCTAACTAAACTATCTTTAATCAAAACAACTTCATATTACACATTAGGACACTAGCCACTGAAGATGTATACCTTGTTGCTATACAATTTGGAAGAGCAAGATTATTCGAGCTATGTCCTTTTCTTGTAATTGAAATTGAATGATTAAACAATATTAACTAAAACTAACTAAGACGAGACAAAATAGTTGAAATATAGGTACAAGTAGTAATTCATGGAAACAAATATATGTGGAAATAACAGATCAAGAAGAACCTGACACTAGGTGGGCAGCCTCACTGTCCAAGATGACAACATGTAATGTGACGTGGACGTCTGTTCTTAGCATTGTGGTCTGTACGATGCTAAAAGTTCAAAAACCTTGTCTGTACAGTTCAACATGGATTTTGGTGAACTCCTGTTGACAACCAATACAATTATCAGTGTATAGAAATTGATAATTGATGTAAATAGATATAAATGATACAAGAATAATGAAATAATGAAATTGACAAGAAAGGGGAAAAGGGAGTGCAAACACTTGTGCATTCAAAGCCTTTTCGCATGCAATCTGCAATCACAAACCGGAGAGAAGGGTTGGGTTGTATTTGCTTCAATCAAACCCTATCTTTGGTGTTTCCACCTCGACGACAACTAGATTGATAAATAGATAAAATAATGTGTGCTTTGAATTCTAAGTGTATCTAGAATTGTGGCAAGTAGTGACAAAATGATATTGCAATAAAGAAATGATATTCAATCACAAATTATATATTTTAATCTAGATAAATTGACAAAGAGTTGAGAAAGATATTACAGGCGTCTCACTAGAAGACTATCATGTAATGGAATAAAATAGAGCTCCATTCCAAAGAATAGTAATCTCAAATGAGAACCTCCCAAATAGCACAAGATACAAATGTAAATCACACTAGTTGATTGATCTTGAAATGACCTGCAACAAACAATGAGCATGGAATAACAAAAATGCAAGCAAGATGATAGTTTAGTAGTTATTTCAGCAGAGTTTCGCTATGCAAAAGAATGGATCCTTTGAATGGCAAAGTGACACGGTTTTATAGAAGAGGCAAGGGATCAAAAATCTGGGAAAGGAGTCGTTTGGGTGTAGATAGACATTAGGAAAAGCTCAAAGTGACATCGGGATGCTAGCGCATGGCACAAACATCCATGCTTAGTGCTTTGGTATGTGCAACTTTAATTCTTAAGAGCTTCAGATTACTCAGGGCATTGCCAAGGCTAAGGTACTTTTACTATTTTTGGGTAGGAGAAGTAGGAAGGGTCAAAGCAGTGCTCGAGAATCACACTAAGGGAGTAGATACTAAGGTGAGTGCCAAATAAAGTGTGAAATTGTGGGTGAATATAATTTACGATGCTACATTTAGCCCCCAATTTAGTGGGTGTATGACTCTATAGGCATATGCAAGCTAAAGTAGACAACATGAGAAAAAATGAGAGCAAACCTATTTTACTTATGGGCACTATAGCGGATGCATAATATTGCTAAGTGAGAGATCTAAAGCCCCCAAATTAGGATTCTACAAAACCACAATGTTAGGCTGAGAAATCTACACATGAAACAAATGCCAGATGCACATTCATATATATATATATATATATATATATATATATAATAAAAGGGGGATTAGACCAAATATTATCTACCAAGACCTTTGTGGTTAGAAAATAATATAGTCTAGTGCACATTAATCTAATGCAAACACACAGAGAAGGAAGAATACAAGGGTATGGTTCTATATATATATATATAAAGCTAATAAAAGGAGGATTAGACTAAATATTATCTGTCGAGACCTTTGTGGTTAGAAAATAATATAGTCTAGTGCACATTAATCTAATGCAAACACAGAGAGAAGGAAGAATAGAAGGGTAAGGTTCTAGAGCTAGCAAAGTCCTTTGTTTGCTAGGAACCATACTGAAAAGCTTCCATAAGTCACTAGAGCTAGCAATGTCCATTGTTTTCTATGTGACTTATGGGAAATGTTGATAGTAAATGAAGTATCACAAACTAGAATTGCTTTGCTAGGTGAGCTACATGTCAAACAATATTAGAGATTACATGACTAGAAAAATCTATTGTTTGCTAGGTAATTCTAATAAAGGTGGTTAGTCTAAACAAGTGCATATGCTTAGGACCATTAATGCTATTAAAAGGTGTTGTAGAGAGCATACCATCAATGTGGTGTGTGATTAAGTGTGAGAAATAGCAAATGTATGCCCACCTTAAAATAATTGCTTACATAATGGAGGAGCAATTGATTTTAAGGTAAAAGAGGGAAAAGGGCATGAGAGAGTTTAGGAAGCATGTGCCTAGAGGATATGTTCCAGAGAGCTATGTCATGAAGGGATTACCCCAAGCAGGACAACCAAGGTGATGTTGTAGACATGATACACAATGGATTGTGTAAGCATGGCATGACACTGAACAACACAACAAGGTGTCACATAAAATAAGCAACGTTTAAAAAGAACACAAAGGGATCTATGTGCTTTGGAGTCAATACAATTTATAACATGATCTGTGTAGTACAATTTTTTGTAACTAGTTTTGTCAATTATTGTAATTGATTTTTGTAATTTTCATAATCCTCCTAGGCACGTAGAACTACAAATACATAGGAAGAATCTCACAAGAGGACAAATAAAAAATTTTGGTCAATGTAGAAGGGTGATAAATCATCCAATGCTTTGCATCATCCCCAAAATGTGGAAAAATTTCAAGTACAACAAATAGAAGAATGTAGAAACATATAGAGGAATGTCACAACATTTTTGTTCCCCCTGTATCTATGTGCCTACAAGGGCATCAAGGGTCCTCCAGGGAGAGATAACAAACAATCAGTCATGCCATAATTGGATACAAGAATTAGAAAACACACAGGAAAATCACAATCAAAATAAATGACAAGGAATTATGCTCAAGGATCGGGTTTTAACAGGTCATCTGCCTCCCAATCTTTCTCATTATATAAGGATGGGGGATATGCTGCTAAAGGGACCACATTAAGGGTAGTATTGAGCACCATGCCTAGTTCATCACATGAAGGATCAACATCCAAGGGAGGATCCTGGCATAACTCATCAAGGGTGAGATCCATCAATCATGTGAAGATCGAGGACAGAGATTGTATTTCTTCCAAGGACTCAAATACATCTTCCTTGGGGTAGGTTGATCGAGGTCACTTTTGGAATAGATGAAAATTAGTGGTTGCCCAACTCTAACAATGGAATCACAAGCATTGGTGGCCATTGGTGGAGCAAAGGTCTCCACAACTGGAATAGATGAAGCAGGAAGTCTCGGTAGCAACGAGGGTGGTATGCGCTTAGGTTTGTAAAAGGGTGGGGTGGGATAATGCATGCACTTATGTTTAGGAAGTGGTGGTGGAATATCGATGCCGATGGTAGCAGGATGTAGGACATCAGGGGACACCTGGTGTCAAGTACATTGTAGTGGGACTAGCTCTGACATTGTGGTGCTAGGTGTATTGCTGATGTTTGGTTGAATCAACAGAGAAGCTGGGGTAGGTGACTGGAGGGAGACACACTAAGGAGAGGGTGTAGAAGGCTAAGGTTGTGGGGCTAAGTTTGGGGTCAGCTGCATGGGAGAGGGAAGGGGTGCCTCCCTGGCTGCATGATCATGAGATGTAGCATGATGGTGATGCTTGTGATCTCTCATAAGTTAATTACGCCTAGAATGGATCAGAGCATCTATAGGATGAACTGGGGAGTCTCCCAACATAGGATCCTTTTCTTCCATTTCTCTAGGAGCGGGCGAAGGAATAGAAAGAGCCACCATAGGCTGGGGTATTGCTAGAGGAGGGTCTCTCAATGTGGGCTTCTTTCCTCTAGCCACTGAAGGGGTTGGAGGAACAAGGGCTGCCACTAAATATTGAGGGATTGAAGGGGAAGGATCTTGTACCACGGGCTACTTTCCTCTAGTCTTAGAGGAGGCAAGAGGAATAGGGGAAATCGTTGAAGGTTGGTAAGGCCTAGTTTGTGTGGGTCATGTACCTCTAGATCTTGGGCAAGATGCTGGAGGTGGGACCTCTACATAAATTTTAAGTGCTCAAGGTTGGGGAGTCTAATTGATTTAGGATGATTTCCTTCTCTACCTGTGGGGTAGGAGGAGGGATGGAAGCAACTGACAAAGATCGAGGGACCTCAAGGGTAGAAGTTGGTTGGGTTGATGAGGAGGCACTGAAGGATAGTTGAGCAATGCAGTTCGCTTTGAATTTCTAATATGATAAAAATAAAAAATCATTGTGAGGCCACAATCGCTCAGTTGGTGTTGTCCAAAAGTAATCCATGGAGAAGTTTCCTCTAAATGTGAGAGGCTTAAACCCACTATGATATATAGTGTGTACTTGGCCATCATGAGGAAACTTTAGGAACTTGCAGATTACAGAGGGGACTGCCCTCATGGAAGAAAGCCATGGATGACCCAAATTCACATGAAATTGGTCAAAAGTGGGGGTGATGGAGATAGGGACGTCTAGGATTTTGGTCCTACACAGACAAGAAGGGTGATCAAACCCAGCTACAATGAGAGGATGCATCATGAGATCATATCGAGACTTCTGATTGCTCGTACTTTTCTTGATAGAGCTCATGTACATACAAAAGTTCTTCTGACTACATTTACCATACACATAGAGTCAATTAATACACCCTTGATAGGTTTTCATTGATAAGTGTGGAAATGTATAGAGGTCCATTGTATATGTGCATGGGTGCATCAATGGGATTGAAGGAGATGATTGGCTCAGGAATGGATCACACTTGACTAGGGTGAGGGTGATTGTCCACCATGTTAATCATCTTGGCTAGGGAGATGGTAGGATCATTAGTAGACATGATAGTAGTCATAGGATTAGGGGGAAGCTTAGTTAGATTTGTGGAATGGTGAGGTAACGAGTTTGTGTAGATTTGAAGGTTTTGATTGGGTGGAGTGACATATTTATTCCCTTTGTCATTCATGCCAAAGACCTGGATGACGTTCTAATCAATGAGGTCTTGCACTTGGTGCTTAAGACACATGCATCTTTCAGTGTCATGTCCTAGTACTCTATGGAATTGACAAAAGACCTTCGGGTTGAAAGAAGGTGTCAAGGGTTTAGTTGTGTCTATGGGACGAATAGGTATAAATTGGATTAGGTTATTGTTTAGCAGTTGTTGCATGATGGCATAAAAGGATTTGGAGAGCAGGGTAAATTATATCGAGTTCTTAGCTTATATTGTCATGACAGGTCCATAACACTTTGGGTTGGTGTTATGGTTGTGACTTGTTGGACCTTATTAGAAGAATTTATTTTGATAAAGTTATTATTTTTCTTATAATGTTGAAATGAAGCAGAGGCATCGAATTGACCAGCGGGATTCTATGATGAGGATCTCTCATATTGATTGACTGACTGCTGGTAATCACGAAGTGCTATGAAGATGCATAAATGATGAATTGTGCATCGACAGAATCTTATCTCTTATCTAAGGTTGCAGGTTTCCTATTAAAATACGTTGCACATCAGAATCTAGAAGTGAATAAGGTATCTATGAGAAAAGGGCCTCATAGTGGCCAATAAATTCAGTCACTTTCTCTTGGGCTCCCTGGAAAAAATGGATGAGGTCAATGAGCATGACCTATGGTCCAATATTTTCTTGGAAGTGTTGGTGAAACTGGTTGACGAATTGTTGAAAGAAGCAATTGAGTAATCAGGAAGCGAGGAAAACTAGTCCAATGCAGTTATCTTTTAGGGACTGTGGGAAGACTTTTGCTAGCAGAGCATCCTAGAATATGAACTTGCTACACAATGTTGTAAATGTTGACACATGGTTCTGTGGACCACCTTTACCATTGTACTTTTCAAAATGTGGAGCTTCAAAGTTTTGTGGAAGGGGAGAGACAAGAATGGCTAAGGATAGTGGACTCCTTGTATAATATGATGGAATTTTTGGCATAGATGAGCTTGTGGACATGGTGGCTATTTTTTGTTGCAAGGAGTTCACATTCTATAGGAGCTAGGTGATAACATGGTATGTGGTGTAAGTGGATTGAGTTTGGGTAACGAGTGGGAAAGTGGTGTTGTTGGGTGGTTGAGACTTTGGAGTTAGCTCCAAGAAAAGTAAATGATAAGGAAGAAGTTGTAATACCCCGCTTAGGATATTCTCTAAAATTCTAAATTCTCTGATACCACTGTAGTGTCCCACCTTGATTTGAGTTTTGACTTTAATGATATTCTCGATTAATTTTTCGTTTTTCACATGGGACATTTTGTCAAACATTATGCATGCTAAGGACTGAATGTATCAAATTTGCAAATTACATGTCATAACAAACATGCATGTATATATCTTTGCAAAATAATGGAAATGAGAAATACCCAGATGCTTTATATTAATGAAAAATACATCATACACTTCAAATAGTCAATACCCATATCATAGGAAGCCAAGATATGAAACATACCCATATGGATGTTACATAAAATTAGTGCTGGTAATGAATTGGTACAACAGATAGATAGCAAGGAACACCTCCAACTTGACATCAACCAATGAGAATAGCAACTAGATGGCAAACAACGGATATCAATGATGAACTCTTCCACGAGTAGGCAGAAATAACTCCAATTTGCTCATTGTGGATGCTATTTGCAGACTCATGTCTCCTCTATGGCTTGGTATGACCAGGCAGAAATAGAACAACATGAAATGGTAGCCACAACCCCTTAATAATGTTTGTGATTTGCTGCAAAATTGAGCACAAGGGCAACTACTGATATAGCAGAAATTATCAGCTCAAAACTCAAGTAAAATCCAATAACTCAGCTGCAATGGTACAACCTTGGTTGGACAGGGTACGACTAGCATTATTGAGAGTTGTACGACCTGTAGAAGAGTGCTCAAATGACATCAAATGCAACCATAATAATTATTGACCTTCTCTGATAAAATTTGGTTCAAAACCCTTGATGTAACTTCTCAAATAAGCTCTAAATGGACTCTTGAATGAAGCCCACACTATGGCAATAATTCGGCTGGTCTCTCACAACCTCAAAATTGCATAATCAATGAAGAGTTTTCATTCTTCATTATAGAAAATGGACTGAAACCCTTGTGTATTTCTACACTCATCTCTCATATAAAAAGCACAAGTCAAATAACATCAAGAATGAAAAAGCATTTGCTTTTTGAGTTCTTTTATAACCTCAATCTCCTTAATAGTATTTAAATCCACTTTTAGGTTTTTAATAAAAACTTTATATTATCTCCTTATACTTGGGCACTCAACTCAATAAATATAAATGTACTTTAAGTTGTTTTTAATTGAGGGTCATGGCCCCTTTGATTATAAAGTACACTTTACTTTATGATTTAACTTTATAATATTAAATTATCATTAAAGTACCCTTTAATGATAATTAATCATTAATCCTTTAATGTTTCACCCAACTGTCTGCATATGAGATCAACACTATAGTTACCACATGTCTAGGTGCCCTGCTATACATAGAAACACTGAGTCCAAATCACCAGGTAACTTACTATAAATAGTAAGTGTATGCAAAATGAGTCTAGAACCATCCTTGATGACAAATCCATAATATGACCAGGTGCCTAACTATTAATAGCAATACTGACTCCCCTAAAATGATGACTTACTATAACTAGTAAGTGTGAGGAACTGAGTCAAATGAAGGCCAATCTTGAACCAAACTGAGTTCTGGAGAAGGTAACACCCTAATAACTGCCAAACGGGACCCTCTAAACAACTCCATTAGCCTACAAGGGTCAGGAAATAGGCTAATCCTCTGAAAACTGATGCTCACGAAAATGGGGACATTACAGTCCGCCCTCCCTGAAATTGCTTGTCCCCAAGCAATCTCCACTGCAAAGAAACTCCACTCCACTAAAGGCCCAAAGGAAGAACTGTGAAATATCCCACACATCTATAACTAACTCATGTAGCCCCAACATAATCACGACTGCACAGGGATAAACATCATACCAACTATCCAACCCATGCGCACAAGAATTGTGCATCAAAATTAAAACATGTACGAGTAAAGCAAAGATGAAACTGTATGCTCTCTGCACACTATACATGCTATGTAAATCACCAGTCAGCTCTGTCTGGAATCTTGATGCACCAAAAGGATCCCAAACTCTGTAATCAACACCCAACTGAATGTCAGGATCCTAGATCATCCTATAGAATGCCGCATCCAAATCATGTGGCGTCAACGTGAAAACACTGTAACTTGTAACTAGGTCAACCCTGACAGAAGAAAGAAGCAATCCACCAAACAAGAAAATCCATGGATCCCATTGCTAGAACAGAAGTCTGCTAAGCGTATCACCCGCTGACCTCCACTACACTACTCTGATAAAAACCCCACCATGCTGCGAATGGTGAAGCAACTCACTAGAATAAATTTGTCACCACTTGGATCCCAAAACAACTGAACCCCACATCCATCCACCATAAAAAGACATAAATATCTGGGAGCATCCGCAACACAATATCTTTCTACAACCTCTGTGAAACTACCATGGATGTGATAACAAACTAAGCCATCATATCCACTGCCACTACGAGCTCCTTGAAGTCCTATCTCCAAAAGAAACCCAAAAGCGGCAAACTCTGTCAGGCACTCATCTGCATGATGGTAATTCCACTTCTGATCTTGCAAGTAATTCTCCGCAAATAACTGAGTCAGGTACTTACAGCCTCTCGTCCCATCTTTTGAAGATGGCAACTCCCCATCCCACAATGGATGGTACAAGCCCTGATCCAATCCACACTGGCGCATCAACAAATCCTCCACGTGTGGACTAAAGGAGAAGTGATGAGCACTCCTAACTATGCAGTCAAGGTAGAATGCACTAGCCTGTGTCAAAGGTTGACCATCATAGTCATGGGTAATACTCACCTCGTCACTCTCATCACTAGAATCGGGAGATGGCTCACGTCTTCAATTCTGAGGGACTAGTTGGGTAGGTACTCTACAAGACCTCTCTGCAAACCCAACTACAAAATCCTGGTCAGATAGCAACTAAAGTTAATTTGACTTAATTCCTTCCAAAGCACACACTATGGTCTATAGATTAGATATGGAAGTACCAACTACTACCCTCATCCACCTTTCCTCCAACTGTGTTGACCACAGGAGGTGCTCCACAAACTTATGTGTGTTGTCAAAATAAGATAAGGTTTGGACAACCCTATCCTCGATAACTATCAACTACTCCTTGAGTCCTGGTGGCTCAATAGGCTCATGCCAATCATCCATCTCAACCAAGGCATTACCTGAACCACCAGAAAATGTAGGAGACAGGCTCCCACTCGTAGACACTCTGCAATCCTCAAGCAAATGTGATCGGGTAGCATGTTGGTCCAGCACACTAGTCACAGATGACTCTGCCTCCTTAGCACAAGTCTCTCCAATAGTAATCTCTACTCCGCCAATGTAGAGACTGGCACCCCTATCATGAGATGTCATGAAAACCTTGGATGACTATTTCTACTGTGGTTGATGTTGAATGAGCCAAACTCACTTCCTCACAAAGCTCGACAACCTGAAACTAGGACTCCCGAAGAGCCTCCTGAGTGCACTTCAAGGAATTCTCCATGACCATAAGCTCATCAGTAAGCTTATCCACTTCCTCTCTTTCCCCTTGAGTGCATCAAGACAAGTCTCACCAAACATGAGTAGGTGATCCCTATCTGAGAGTAGCTGCATGTAATTGGACTTCTTTTCCATCAACGCCTCTCTGAGAGCATGATAACCTACAAGGGAAAGACCTCCTTCGAGATTGTTTTGTATTCCCAGAATCTTCCAGCAATATTTAGCCATCAGCTGAATAGTGTCGTCTAAGTGTCTAATGGTTGCATCAATTTGGTCCTTGTTTACCCTCAGTTGTCCCACCAACTAACTGTACTCTTGGGACTCATTAACATCATGCACTTTTTCTGATGTATAATCAGCACTATGATATGAAGTTGTATAATCTTCACTCACTATTTGATACCCATCATCATGTGAGCCATCATCACTGCACACTTCCTCAACGAAGGTACTGCTGTTATGTACCACACGGGATGGCTCCAATGACATAATAGAAATTGTTGATTGGACACAATCATCACCAACAAGTAGATTTTCTAATTCATTCACATCTTCTAAGGTCTGATTTGTCAAATCAGACTTATTGTAGCTTGAATCAGCATCACATAATTCATTTTTAACACTCATATCTTGAGTGTCAATGTTAGGGAGCTCCACACATCCATCATCTTCACGAGGAATGGCTACTATCTAATGAGTAAGCTCGACATTATGACTGTTGTCATAAAACAAAAAACCAAGATCTACATCATACTTATCTGTAGTGTTCTGAAGAGACTCAACCAAAACTTCATCCTCTGCTAACTGTCCATTTCCAAGTGCTAGTTTAAAGGGTGTCTTCATAGGAAAATTGAGTGTATCATGTGCCATAATTTCTGCTCCATGGCTGCAAGGTAAATCTACATGTGTATAAGCCTCCTTAATCTCAATGGCTTCATCGTGGGATCCTCTTTGTCCTTCCATATTGATAAGGTTATCTGCATTAGTGTTTGGTTTCTTTTTCTTTGCAAACCAAGGATCTAAAATTTCTGGATGTTGTAGAAGCCTTGTTAAATTCTTATCATAGTTTTGTACCACCTGCATGAGCTCTGGCAGGAGTTCCTGTATAGACTTCATTTTACCCAAACCACTAATCAACTGCAACTACTATAGGTGAGTGATGATCACTCAAATGATGCTAGATGTTAATTCACTGAATATTTAAAAAAAAAACACACATGCAACCATTAAAACTGACATGCAAGCATATGGGTGCTCTCCAAACTAACATGCAAGTATATGGGTTCTCTCCAAATGGACATGCAAGTATTGGGTACTAACATGCAACTGCAAAAACTAACACGCAACTGTTCAAATTTCTGATTTCCCAACAGGATGGTAGGAAACCGCTCTAATACCACTGTAATATCATGCTTAGGATATTCTCTAAAATTTTGAATTCTCTGATACCACTGTAGTGTCCCACCCTGATCTGAGTTTTGACTTTAATGATTTTCTTGATTAATTTTCAGTTTTTCACATGGGACATTTTGTTAAACATTATGCATGCTAAGGACTGAATGTTTCAAATTTGCAAATAACATGTCATAACAAACATGCATGTATATATCTTTGCAAAATAATGGAAATGAGAAATACCCAGATGCTTTATATTAATGAAAAATACATCATACACTTCAAATAGTCAATACCCATATCATAGGAAGCCAAGATATGAAAGTTTTTCACATACCCATATGGTTGTTACATAAAATCAGTGTAGGTAATGAATTGGTACAGTAGATAGATAGCAAGGAACACCTCCAACTTGACATCAACCAATGAGAATAGCAACTAGATGGTGAACAATGGGTATCAATGATGAACTCCTCCACGAGTAGGCAAAAATAACTCTAATGTGCTCACTGTGGATGCTATTTGCAGACCCATGTCTCCTCTATGGCTTGGTACGACCAAGCAGAAATAGAAAAGCATGAAATGGTAGCCATAACCCCTCAATAATGTTTGTGATTTGCTGTAGAATTGAGCACAAGGGCAGTGACTGATATAGCAGAAAATATCAGCTCAAAAATCAAGTAAAATCTAATAACTCAACTGCAATGGTATAGCCTTGGCTGGACAGGGTACGACCAGCGTTATTGAGAGTTGTACGGCCTGTAGAAGAGTGCTCAAATGACATCAAATGCAACCATAATAATTATTGACCTTCTCTAATAAAATCTGGTTCAAAACCCTTGATGTAACTTCTTAAATAAGCGCTAAATGGACTCCTGAATGAAGCCGACACTATGGCAATAATTCGGCTGGTCTCTCACAACGCATAATTAATGAAGAGTTTTTGTTCTTCACTGCAGAAAATGGACTAAAACCCCTTGTATATTTCTACACTCAGCTCTCATATCAAAAAGCACAAGTCAAAAAACATCAAGAATGAAAAAGCATTTGCTTTTTGAGTTCTTTTATAACCTCAATCTCCTTAATAACATTTAAATCCATTTTCAAATCCTCTTTTAGGTTTTTAATAAAAACTTTATATTATCTCCTTATACTTGGGCGCTCAACTCAATAAATATAAATGTACTTTAAGTTGTTTTTAATTGAGGGTCATGGCCCAATTGATTATAAAGTACACTTTACTTTATGATTTAACTTTATAATATTAAATTATTATTAAAGTGTCCTTTAATGATAATTAATCATTAATCCTTTAATGTTTCACCCAACTATTTGCATATGAGAACAACATTGCAGTTACCACATGTCTAGGTGCCTTGCTATATATAGAAACACTGAGTCCAAATCACCAGGTAACTTACTATAAATAGTAAATGTATGCAAAATGAGTCTAGAACCATCCCTGATGACAAATCCATAATATGACCAGGTGCCTAACTATTAATAGCCATACTGACTCCCCTGAAATGATGACTTACTATAAATAGTAAGTGTGAGGACCTGAGTCAAACGAAGGCCGATCCTGAACCAAACTGAGTTTCGGAGAAGGTAACACCCTAATAACTGCCAAACGAGACCCTCTAAAAAAATCCATTAGCCTATGAGGGTCAAGAAATAGGCTAATCCTCTGAAAACTGATGCTCACGAAAATGGGAACATTACAGAAGTCAGGGGAATAAACCCATATTGATTAATAGGGTTCTTGCTCGTTCCAATAGAACTAGTGTGGGCATTGACCGATTGAGTAACATTTGTAGAGAGATGAGAAGAAATAAATGTTGAGATAGTAGAAGTTAGCAATGAAACTGATAATTGAGTTTGAGCTATCTTTGAATGTGATTCATTAATAGCTTTTGTGTAGCTAGATAGTGATGGAACATTGTTATTCACAATGTGAGCTAAGATACGTAGAAGATCCACACCATGCAGATCATTGGTTAGCAACTTTCAGAGGTTCTCCATGAGTGGCACAACCTTGCCAGCTAGGTTCTTTGTACCCAAGAAATACTGAAAGTTGTCCTAGTGACTATCCATCATTTGGATTTGGGTTAGGGGCACACTAGCTATGGGCATATCTATATCGAGAGTCCCTTTAAAAGATGGTTTTTTCAGGATCACAGGAGTGTTAGAGAGTGAGAAGAGAGGTGGTTGAACTCTGGAGTTTCCCATTGAGAAGTTGAAGATGTCTATTTTTTACTACGTGGAACCGGAGCTACCAAGAGAACGAGAAGCCATTAACAATCTTAAGCTTTTGCGAACGGTAAACTCTGAGTTGGAACATTGGGTCGTGAAACTTATAAAGCACTAAGAGCGCCACAATACACAAGTACTCTAAAGATTTAAAGAATAGAAGAAAAGAAGTTATTTTAAGAGAGGAAGTTTTGGTTTTAGAAGAAGAGAAAGAAGGTTTTGTTTTGTTGTTTTAAGTGTTTCAAGTACGTTGGGTTCACCAAAATGTTTAATAGAAAAGGTGATTCTAACAAAAATATCTTTAATCAGAACTACTTTATATTACACATTAGGAAACTAGCCATCGAAGATGTATACCTTGCTACTATCTAATTAGAAAGAACAAGATTATCCAGGCTATGTCCTTTTGTTGTAACTGAAATTGAATGATTAAACAATATTAACTCAAACTAATTAAGATGAAACAAAATAGTAGAAATACAGAGGTACAAGCAGTAATTCATGGAAACAAATATAGAAATGGAAATAATAGATCAAGAAGAACCTAGAACCAGGTGGGCAGCCTCACTGCCTAGGATGATAGCGCGCGTCACAAACATCTCTGCTAAGTGTTGTGGTCTGTACAACACTAAAAAGATAAAAAATCCTGATCTATACAGTTTGACATGGATTTGAGTGAATTTTTGTTGACAGCCAATACAGTTATCAATGTATAGAAATCAATAGTTGATGTAAATAGATAGAAATGATACAAGAATAATGAAATAATGAAATAGACCAGAAAGGGAAAAATGGAGTGCAAACACTCGTGCATTCAAAGCCTTTTCCTGTGCAACTTGAAATCACAAACCAGAGAGAAGGGTTGGTTTGTATAGAGGTTTGCCGTAGTCAAACTCCATCTTTGGTGTTTCCACGTCAACGATAGTCAGATTGATAAATAGATAAAATGTGTGCTCAGAATTCAGTGTATCTAGAACTATGGAGTGACAAAACAATATTGCAATAAAGAAATGAGATTCAATAACAATATAGATTTTAATCTAGATAAATTGATAAAGAGTTGAGAAAGAGATTACAAGGGTCTCATTGGAAGACTATCATGTAATGGAACAAAATAGAGATTTATTCCAAAGGATAGTAATCTTGAATGAGAACCTCCTTAATAACACAAGATACAAATGTAAATCACATCAATTGATTGATCTCAATGACCTGAAACAAACAATGAGCATGGTGTTAGGATTAAGGTGTCATCAATCTTGTAAATTCTATGTATTTAATTACTCCTAATATTGTTTGTAAATCACCCATAAGGGATGAGAGGTTTCACTAGCAACAATCTTGTTTCAACCGCATGTTTATATATGATACCCAACACTAATTCGTCATTAGGTCATAGATCTAATGGTCGATATTATGTCAGTTTTCTTGCCCTAGAAGGCAACCCCCTTTTATAGGGATATTTGTACTACATTTTTAGCAAAGTTGAGAGTAACAGGCACCGCTGGATTGAAGACTGAAGAAGAAGAGGAAGTGCACGTATTGTAATCTCATATTTTAAGATAATACAACTTGGAGCCTCTTTTCTTGGTAGAATTTTTTACCTGAAAGGGTTTTCTCCACGTTACATACTATGTTATGTGTTCAGTTCTTAATGCATGTTATTTTTGTGTTGTGGGTTTTATTTCTGTTGCAATCTCTATAGATTCTACATTATTTAGAGGATATTAATAAGGTTTGAATCAGATTTATGTTGTGTATTTTGCACCTTCATCTCTAACACATGGAATAAAAAAATGCAAGAAAGATGATAATTCAATAGTTATTTCAGCAGAGCTTCACTATGGAAAGGAATCAATCCTTTGAATGGCAAGGCGACAAGGTTTTATAGAAGAGGCAAGAGATCAAAAAGATGGGAAAGGAGTTGTTTGGGCACAGATAAAGCTCGAAGTGCCACACAAGTAAAAATGCACCTTCTAAAATGGTTAACAAACTAAAAAATGCTATCGGGATGCCAATGCGTGGTATAGTTGTCCGCACTTAGCACTTTGGTCCGTGCAAATTCAATTGTTAAGAGCTTCAAATCACTTAGGGCACTACCAAGGCTAAGACACTTTTACAATTTTTTGGTAGGAGAAGTAGGAAGGGTCAAAGCAGCACTCAGGAAGCACACTAAGGGAGCAGATACTAAGGTGAGTGCCAAATAAAGCATGAAATTGTGGGCAAGTACAATTTACGATGCTACACTTATTAATGATATACTAAATTATTTCTTATTCTTTCAAGAAATTCATTATCATTGTTTGGAAATTGAGTTTTCTTATAATGTTTCTTATGTTCCTAACATGCATAGAACATTCTTATTCTATCAACTATTTTATATATTGATATAGACTTGAGAATGGGGCAAAAAGCATCAAACAAAAAATGCTTGAGGAGCTTGAAGCTAAGAGAGAAAAAAAAGAGAGAATGAATGAGACAACTATGTTAAAGTTGGAAATTAAACTCCAAAGGTGAAAACGTTGAAAGCAATCCTCTATCATCCACTGAAGCTAAGAAAGAGCGAGAAAAGGAGAAAAAAAGTGAATGAATGCAAAAACTCTATGCAAACTGTAGGAAATCATTGTCTAGAGGTGAAGATATGTCATCTTTGCCAAATGACTATTGAAATAAATCTTAAAACTCCAATTGAACCAATAAATAGTGAAGCAATGATTGATGATGCAATTCAAAATTTAAACTTCAATATTACACAAATTGATCAAACTATTCAAAACACACAAGATTTACCAAATGATGAAGATGAACAACATATAGAATATGAACTAAACATATCTATTGAATGGAATTTACCATTGAGAACACCACCTAGAATTTTGCATAAAAACCTAAGTTTTTAATTGAAATAGATAAAAATATTTTAAAAATAAGAACAAAATAACAGAGATGTCAAACATTCAACCATTTCATTATTTGTATTCTAACATCAGATATATACCTCTGTATATTTCCAAATAAAGTGCATCTACAACAGATATATATTGATGGAATCGTTTGCCGTTGCGCCAAAAGCTCGAGCTATCAACGCTCGCTACAAACGCCAGATTTAACCCAGATCCACGGGAGGCTCACTGCCATGTCACGAATCCTAAGGTCAGCATTGAACGCCTCACTGACAAGGGGGCAGCTCACTGCCAACAATCCCCCTCTCAATGCAACCCAAGGGATTCGAACCCGTGACCCATGGCTCTGATACCAATTAATGGAATCGTTTGCCACTGAGCCAAAAGCTCGAGCTATCAACGCTCGCT
Source organism: Cunninghamia lanceolata (assembly GCA_027924645.1). Taxonomy (NCBI): domain Eukaryota; kingdom Viridiplantae; phylum Streptophyta; class Pinopsida; order Cupressales; family Cupressaceae; genus Cunninghamia; species Cunninghamia lanceolata. The sequence goes on from BSBN01000077.1 coordinate 1,450,977, forward strand.
ACAAACGCCAGATTTAACCCAGATCCATGAAGGCTCACTGCCATGTCACGAATCCTGAGGTCAGCGTTGAACACCTTACTGACAAGGGGGTAGCTCATTGCCAACATATACCTATGTATATTACCAAATAAAGTGCATCTACAACAGATATATAACTTTGTATATTCCAAATAAAGTTCATTTACAATAAATATATACCTCTGTATATTCCAAATAAAGTGCATTTAGGAATATGCAAATATATGTATAAAGTACATTTACAACAGATATATACCTCTGTATATTCCAAATAAACTGTTATATATATATATCAAAATCATAACCTTCTTAGACAGCGAAGTCAATTCTGGAAATCACAGTTGAATTAAAACTAGAACAACAAAGAGGCCTATAATTCATTCATTTCATGATGCTGTTGTGATAAATTTTGAGATAAGGAAAAATTGAATTAAATTGTTCTCATATCATTTTGGCATGGATGGTTTTATAGAGGGAAGCATAATTATTAGGGAAACAAAGGTCCATGCATTGGGATCTCATTTTAGCCATTATAAAATTTAGGCCAACTACTTTGATAAGTTGCTATTTATGCATGAGATATTTTGCCAAACAATTGACTTGTTGGCTTGCGTATACATTTTTTTATATGTAAGAGCATATGTAACAAATAAAATGAAATGAAAATAATAGTTCGCTAGCCTTGTCTACATTTCTACTTCTCATCTTGTGAGATTAATCTCCATTGAAGTATTTAGTCAAACAATACCGATGATTTGTGCATGGATATCTATTCTAAAGGAATTTTATTTAGACAGTTTTAAAGCCTTTACAAGGTCATGTTTACTTGAGACATTTCATCAAACTGTCCATATGCATGTACATGTTCTCATTGCTTTAGGCATTTTGTCAAACAATTGTCAAGTTTGTTTCTTGGTATCATATCATATTTTAAATCTTAATTCTGGTTTATCATTACACTGATTTAAATACTAGAACATATAAAAGATAATATGTCTAGGGAAAGATTGGGGCTCTCTGTATCTCAGCGAATTTATCTCTGATTTGCTTTCAGGCCCAACATTATTTTTGTATAGAGACTACTAGCATATACAGGAAGAGCACTTTGATTTCATTTAAACACTTGAATACCCACAAACTAATTCATAACCATATTCATTTCAGTAAAAATGTAATCAATTGAATAACATCAATCACTTACTCATCCCAAGAGTTCTCTGTGTAACGTTGAAACCTCCATGAAGACTCGGGAGGCCGAAGTGTTTGAATACAATTTCCCCCACAAAAGCTTAACCTTATGAGCAGTGATCTGTAACTTCTACTAAGAATTCTTTTGCCTTCCTTTCGACAATGGATACCTTTTATGATTTTGCTCTCTAGTTTATACATATTTCTGCCCTATTTTGGGCGTTCCAAATTGAGTCGACCAAGCCACTTTACTTCCATTCTAAAATTAAAACTATCACTTTTTCATAGAGTTCCCAACGCATGAACAACCCCTAATGCAAATTTATTTAGTTTTAATTTGAAAACTCCACTTTACCACTGCCTTTTCTACTTGTTTTATATAATTAGCCATGTATCCGTATATTTATATATGTGCATATATACATATTTATATATAAATTATATATATTTACATATATATATATGTATGTATATATATGTATACATGTATATATATACATATATATATATATACACATATATATACATATATATATGTATACATTTATGTATATATGTATATATGTATGTATATATGTATAGATGTACACATATATGTATATATGTATATACTAGAATCAATCACTACTATATATATACTTGAAAGAAACATAATTACATTGTGAACCCAAAATTGAAAAGAATGTACATAGTAAACAAAATTGCATATATGTAAACTAATCATTTAAACCATCATAACCATAAACAATATTCAAAGTATAATGCACAATTTAAAACTACGTATCCATGATAACACAAATGTATAACGAAACCATTCATAATGCAGTATGTATGCAACTACATGAGTGTGTGTGTGCATCGAGTTTTTTTATCATGCCAACTATTATCGGGTGGCTAGGACACTTCTACCTCAACCATGTTCTCATCTTTGACATGTCCTTGCACTCATTTGAACTCATATTCTCATCAATAGGTTAGCCCATAAAACCATAGTTGAAGCATGAGAAATATATAAAATCATAATCATAAACATAATAATTCATCATCATTTCAATTTCAATTTTATGTATTTTTAGAAATAACAACAAATTACCATTCACACACATGTAATTATCCAATAATCAAACAATCATAAGATAATGTCCAATAGTCTCATCAAATATACTAGATTATAAATGCAAGCAAAAGGTCAAGATGTGACACAAAGCATGCATGGTATAGTGAGCGGTGGCCTAATTCCAAGTGGAATACTTTTCAGAGATTGGAATCTTTTGTTGTATACTAGCGCATGGGTTTATAGTTTGCATATCTATAGGTTTGCTTGTGGGCAATGGGTAGAATGTAGTAGCTAAACCCAATTTTCACTTTCATGCATGTTGGCCTTGAAGAAACTAACTTCTTCAAAAAGGGTCGGGCTATTCATGTGGATAGCATGGGGAAGTCTTTGGCTTCATGTTAGAGTGGAAGTCTCCTCTATGATGCTCTCATCTTTGGGTTACGACGGAGGAGCTATGGGTGAGAGATTGCACCAAGATGCCTTGATAATTCCTGGTACTTATTACATTAAAATGAATGGATCTAAATATAAATGATTTAAATTGTAATTTTCCCACTGTTGTGTATTCATCGTCATCATGACAATGTTATATGTATAACAAGGACCACTATGAGTTGAGATATTGTGATGAACATTGATTTGAATATAGAACCCAGATGATACTATAGAGATGTATGACTATGCTCATAAGGGGTTGGAGGTAACTCATAATTGCAATAATATGTTTTACTTTCCTATAAGGATTGAAATTATGTAGATAGAATTTGTATATATGTGTGTTGTATCATACATTTTTGACACATGATGATTTTGAGGAGGTTGAGTGTGTTAGTGTAGGTTTTTATTTCCTAGTGGGTTATTTATTTTTCCCTATATTTCTAGGTTTTTCCTACACTTCTATTAATCTCGCTTAGGTTAATAAAGTATGTCTTATTAGGTGAGTGGTTGTGAGATGTCACCTTCCTACATGTGAGCATCCATTAGCTATCTTGGGAAGATACTTTGCTATCTTTAGTCTCATAGATGGTTGCTCCTGATTGGTCGGTGTTGCCACCTCCTCCCTCTTCCTAGTCTATATAAGTATGCTACCTAGCTTGTATTTTTCATCTTTTGCTTTTGCATCCTCTTAATGATATTTTGCTTCTAGCATTTGCATTACTCTCTTGGAGATTGACTCTCTGTTGCTATTTTGATTTCACATTATTTGCATTCATAGTTTAGATATCTATTCGTTTGCACTAGTTTTCTGGGTTAATAATCTTTTCAGATTCTAACATGGTATCAGAGCTATTTTATGTGCAAGAGTAGATTTTAGTTTCCATATTTGAGAGATTCAGGGAGGGGTAATAAATCTTATTACAGTTTTTCAAAAAACCCAATATACTCTTCTCTTGCATCTTCGGATGATCTTGAGAATCAGAAAAGTTTGACGGAAACTTTTTTAATCTCTGGGCTTTGCACATGTGTTTTATGAAATCTGGGTGATTGCAGCATTTTTGGTTATACTCGCAGCATTTCTAGTTGTTCCAATGCGTCTAGGAGGCTTGAGAAAGTCATATTTGTCTTTCGTTTCACCGAAATCGGAGATCGTCATACACAGTTGCGGAACCAGGGTTTCAAGCTCAAATCTAACAACCAACTTGCATATTTAGTGTTTTCATTCAATATTGTAGGTTCCAGCATACCATTGCTTGTCTTAGGTAGCTCGTTCATCCTTTTCATGTCATTTTTTGGTTGCTGGGGTCATTTTTTGGTAGCTAAAGGCATTTTGTTTACACTAGATCAACATCTTCTGTACATCAACAAGAAAAAGTGCCTTCTGGGTTTTGTTCACAGCACAGAAAAACCATCTAGGTATGTTTTAGTTTTTGCATGCAGTCTATATATTTTGAAGAAACACACTCAAAAAGCTACAGTAGGACCCCTCTCCGTTGGCAGTTGCAGTTTTGAAGGCAGTTTTCAAATGCTCCGTTCTTGCTCATACGGACTCCGTTTCCCACGATTTTTTTTTATTTTGGCTATTTTTTCGTACTCTATGCACTAGTGCAGATGTTTTTTGATTTTGATGCAGAGATTTTTTAGAAATTTTAGATTCTCAATCGTGACACTACACAGTTCTCGTTTTGGGAACTTCAGAGGATCATAACTTTCACATACGACGTCATATTGAGGCAGTTCTTTTCTTGAAAGTGCATGATTTTTCGAGTAGATCATAGTGGTGTTGTTTATTTCTCTGGGTATTATGCCAAAGTTGTATTTTCAGCATATGCTCTTCGTGAGGGTTTTGTAATGCATTGAAATCAAGACCACTTAGTATTTCTTGCTAGTGGCAGTTGTAAACACACTAATATAAAGTGCCAAATCATATTTTCTTGGGGGGTTCTTTGATTGAGTGAAAAGGGGGGGTTGTCTTGGTTGGGTTCTCTTCTTTTCAGCATTTCTTCATTATGGATCAAACAAATGTGCCCATCCTAACTCCATACAATTACTTTGAGTGGAAATCATGCATGACAATTCACTTAAGGAAAGCTGGATTAAATAGGATAACTATGGGACTTGAAAATGAACCTGCTAAAGATGAAGATAAGCCCAAGTGGTTTAACAAATGTGACGAGGCATATGGAACATTGTGTTTGTCTTTTCTCCTGATTTGATCTTTCACATTGAGTCTTTGAATACACCAAATGAAATCTGGACAAAGCTAGAAACACTATTTGGCACACAAGATTCAATGAGAGGTCATATGTTGGAAAATGAACTAATTAGTTTAAGTCTAGGCAATTTCAACACAATCCAGGATTTCTTCACTAAATTGAAATCATTAAGGCTGTAGTTAAAACAATGTGGAACTAAAAAGAAAGATGAACAACTAATTCTTAGTATTCTCTCTAAGCTAAGTTCAGAATATTTTGTGTTTGTTTCTACTTTCTATGCTACTAAGGGTGCACTTGGTACTCAATTCACCATGCCATCTTTAGATGATTTTGCTGTCAATCTCACTCAGGAATAGGACAAGCTAATCCAGATGGGCACTCTTAGGTCCTCTAAGTCACATGCCTTGGTTGCCAACCAAGGCACAAAAGAATAGGAAGGACAAAGTAGTAACAATAATAGTAAGGATAAGAAACAAAAAAATAGCAAGGAGAAGAAGGATAAGATATCGGTTGCTTCAAAAACAACTAATGAGACCCAATCTTCCAAGGGCAACAAGCCTAAGAAAGAGAGGGTCCAATGTGCCTATTATAAAAGACCCAGTTATGATGAACATAAATGTCTGAAGAAACAAATTGATCATTTGACACACATTCTTGAGAAGAATAATATCAGTGTTCTTGAGTCTATCAAACAGAGTTCTAATGAGGGGTCTAATAAGGCAAAAGAAAACAGCAAGGGGAAAGGAAAGGGCAAGGCCCTTGTTGTAGTTGCTTCTTCACCATCCACTTGGGTTCTTGATTCGGGTGCTTTGCACCACATGGCTTCATCTAAGGAAGAACTTGCATCTTTGGAGCCGTGTACTAAGCCTTCTATTTTGATGGGTGATGACACTTCTGTTGAGGTGTGTGGAAGAGGGTCTATTGATGTGGGGGATGGCACATTCCATGATGTTCTTTGTGTGCCCTCATTATCAACTAATCTCCTATCGGTATACCAGATCACTCACACAGGTTCAGGCAAGCGGGTTGACTTCACTCTTGATTCAGTAGAGATTCGTGAGTTGCACAGTGGTTCTACAGTTGCAGTTGGGAGAGCAGATCATCAATCACAGCTCTATCTATTTTCTCACTTTGTTCCTGATCCTCCTTCAACTATTTTGCTCACTCATTCTAATGATGTGAGTAGATTATGGCATGAGCATTTTAGCCATCTTAACTTCCGCTACTTGCAGCTGCTCAACCATCAGAGCATGGTCACAAGGTTGCCTTCAGTTTAGTTTTCAGGTGGTGTTTACCAAGGTTGCATTCTTGGTAAGGATCCTAAGAAAAAGTTTGACAAAGGTAAGGCATGGAGAGCTTCACAGATACTGGAGTTAGTTCACAGTGATTTGGCTGGTCCATTTCAGCATCCTTCTTTCAGCAGGGCTAGATATGTCCTCACATTCATTGATGACTTTTCTCAATATACTTGGGTGTACTTTCTCAAATAGAAGTCTGAGGTATTTGATCACTTTTAGGACTTCAAGACTTTTGTAGAGAAGCAATCTGGGAAAGCCATCAAAGTTTTGCACACTGACAATGGTGGTGAGTATATCAACCATCAGTTTGAGAGGTTTTGCACTTCAGAGGGGATTGATTTGTAGCATTCAGTTCCATACAATCCTTAGCAAAACGGTGTTGTAGAATGGAAGAATAGGTCCTTGAAGGAAATGGTGAACTGCATGATTCACTCCAGATCTCTTGCACCACAGTATGGGTAGAGGCCATAAACTGTACTAGTTATATCCAGAACCATGTTCCTCACCAAGCCTTGAAGGGAGTCACTCCTTTTGAAGCTTGGAGCGGTCAGAAACCATCAGTTAAGCACTTTTGAGTTTTTGGTTCTCCTGCATGGGCCCACATTATTGCAGAGCAAGGCCTTGGATCCACAGAGTAGACCTTGCATATTTGTAGGTTATCCTGATGGTGTGAAGGGTTATCGGTTGATCCACCCTACTACACATGAGTTGTTCATTGAGAGGAGTGTTTAGTTTGAGGAGGGCTCTTCAAGCTCACTTTCTATCACTTCTCCAACTCCTTCTACTTTGACATTAGAGTCACTTGGGATACATGACAGATCTTCTGAGCAATCTTCTACCTCCACTTTCAATGCATAGAGCAATTCAGAGGACTCACCTCCTTCCTCTCCTAGTCATCATTCAGAGGTTGATGATTCTCCTCTAGATTCTGCATCTTCTGGTCCACTTTGGGCTAGATAGACCTTGCAGTCTGTAGGTGATTGGGTTGGGGATCCATTAGACACTAGGTGGACTCGTTCACAGTTCTAGGATGCTCCACATGTCTTCATTGCTACTACCTGAGATCCACAGTCTTTTCATGAGGCTTCTGGCATTCCTGAGTGGGATACAGCTATGCAGGAGGAGTACAGTTCCTTGATGAGGAACCACACTTGGGATCTTTTCCCTCTTCCTAAGGGAAGAAAACTTGTTCGATGTAAGTGGATCTATCGAACAAAATTTGCAGCAGATGGGTTGGTTTGCAAGCATAAGGCTCGCTTGGTCGCCAAAGGATTCTCCCAGGTTCTTGGGATTGACTACTCTGAGACTTTTACGCCAGTTGCCTAAATGAATTCCATCTGACTTGTTCTTGCCAGTGCTACAGCTAATCGTTGGGAAGTACACCAGATGGATGTGAAGAGTGCTTTTCTTCACAGTGACCTTCAGGAGGAGATCTACATGGAGCAGCCATAGGGGTTCCTTCAGGATTCTTCACTTGTGTGTCATCTTTGGAAGTCTCTCTATGGCCTCAAACAGGCTCCTCGGGCCTGGTATGCCAAGATGGACTCCTTCCTTCTATCAGTTATGTTCACTCGGTGCCATTCTGATCCCAATGTCTACATTCTAAAGTAGGATGATTCACTCCTATTTTTGGTTCTGTATGTTGATGACTTGTTGATCACAGGGAGTTCTTCATCCACCATTGGGGCTGTAAAAACTACCCTTCATGACAGGTTTTTGATGACTGACTTGGGCTTGTTGCATTACTTTCTCGGGATTGAGATCTACCAGTCTACTTTCAGGATCACCATCAACTAGTCCAAGTATGCTCTAGATTTGCTCTCGAGGTTTCATATGGTTGACTGCAAGCCTTCTCTGACTCCCTGTCTTTCTGGAGTCAAACTTGAGGCTCAATGTTCTTCTCCACTTGTTGATAGCACTTTGTGCCGACAGCTTGTTGGGAGTCTTATTTATCTGACTCATACAAGACCCAACATTTCATATGCTGTAGGCATGGTCTCTTGATTCATGCAAGAGCCTCATGAGCTGCACTGGAAAGTAGCCAAGTGGATCCTTCACTACATTTAGGGTACTCACAGTTTTGGGATTCACTATGCAATGGACATTGAGCTTGACTTAGTGGGCTACACAGATTCAAATTAGGCGGGTGATTCTTAGGATCGCAAGTCTACTTTAGGTTACAGCTTCTCACTTGGTTCAAGTCCTATTTGTTGGTTGAGCAAGAAGCAATTTGCTATTGCTCTATCTTCTATTGAGGCTGAGTATCAGGGGGCTGTGAATGCCGCCACTGAGGCCATTTGGCTTTAGAATCTTCTCACTAAGTTTGGTATCCAGATCAGACGGCCATCATTCATATTTTGTGACAACTAGAGTGCCATTCAAATCTCACAGAATCTGGTACATCATCAGCGACCAAACACATAGAGGTCCACATGCACTACATCCGAGAGCTCATCCATGGCCATGTCATCAACCTTCGCTACTATTCAACTTCCGAGTAGGTTGCTGATATCTTCACCAAACCCTTCACTAAGAGCAAGTTCCTTCATTTGTGAGCTTTGTTGGGGGTGCAGGATGCTTCATCTTCTGGGGGGCTTCTTCCTCTCACTCGGAGTCTTTACTCTCTCTACTTTGGGGGGGTCTCTTCTCTCTCTATGTTTTGGGGGAAATTTTATGTACATGGGTACCTCATCAGTCTTGATTTGTCGGGACCCATTTCTACATCCACCTAAGCTTCACTTATGGGGGGGTGTTAGTGTAGGTTTTTATTTTCTAGTGGGTTATTTATTTTTCCCTATATTCCTAGGTTTTTCCTACACTTCTGTTAATCTCACTTAGGTTAAGAAAGCATGTCTTATTAGGTGAGTGGTTGCGAGGTGTCACCTTCCTGCATCTGAGCATCCATTAGCTATCTTGGGAAGATACTTTGCTATCTTTAGTCTGATAGATGGTTGCTCCTGATTGGTCGGTGTTGCCACCTCCTCCCTCTTCCTAGTCTATATAAGCATGCTACCTAGCTTGTATTTTGCATCTTTTGCTTTTGCATCCTCTTAATGCTATTTTGCTTCTAGCATTTGCATTGCTCTCTTGGAGACTGACTCTATGTTGCTATTTTGATTTCACATCATTTGCATTCATAGTTTAGATATCTATTCGTTTGCACTAGTTTTCTAGGTTAATAATCTTTTCAAATTCTAACAGAGTGTAACTTAACCTTAAGATGGTTAAATTAACCTTGATGTTTCTTTTTACTTGGACTTGGACTTAAATGAATTTTTAAGTTAGTAATACATGATGTAGTATTCTTGTATTGTTCTATTGTGGAAATTAAATGGTGAAGCTGCATGACATATTTATGTAAGTTGTGTGAACACTAAGATGTTTTATCAATTGTGCTTCTGCATATGATGTACTTATGGATAATGAGCATAGCCTGATCTATTATTGATTAGTTCATACTCTGTTAACTTCACCTATCTACATAGTGTCTAAAGGGAATGTAAATAATCTAGAATAATATTAGATGTAGAAATCTTGTATTACTTTATTAGGGTTGAAATGGGTGTTGTTACACTAAGACATACCTCTTGCTAGTGTTGAATGTGTTCTTCAAGTGCTCTAACCTTTGGGTGTGCTTACAATGAAGAGGTGATGGATGTTGGATGGTACCCATATAGTGCTAAAAATGGAGACATTTTTTATGAAGTGTGGAAAGAAGTGTTACACCACCATTCTTCCAATGGAAACCATTAAGTCCATCTCTCTTGATTATCTAAAGTAAAACATTAGAGATATCTCTCCAAGCACTTGTTGACCACCTCAGTCTATCCATCTAATTGGGAATAATTTTTGGAGTAACTTATTACTATGATTTTTGAATCCCATGCAACTTCTAAATAGTATCTATAAAGGTTGTTGCTATAGTACTTGCTACAAATGGGTGTGACAAAGCACAAAAATGTATATTTGGTAAGTCGATCGACAACAACCATAATGAGATTTTTTCCTTCAAACCTATGCAAACTAATGATGAAATCTATGGATACCTCCTCCCACCTCTAAATTTGAATAGAAAAGGGTTGCAAAAAACCTAGAACCTTAATTGACTCCCCTTCATTTTCCCATACCATGCATTTTGCCACAAACTTCTGGACATCCCTTTTAATCCCATCCCAAAATAAATACTACTTGATTCTATTATAATTCTTCAATAAAACTAAATGCCCACCTATAAGAGAATCATGGAGCTCTACCAAAACCTTAAGCTAATGGGTTGAGTTCTTACATTGGTACAACATGTCCTTATATCATAGACCATCTCCTTTCCATGTAAATTAGTTTGACACACTAGAATCTTGTCAGAGTTTCTGAATGAGAGTTTGAGTATCCATGTCCTCCCATTCATCTCATGGCACTCATCCACCTAATCTACTTGCAATATGAAAATGACATATAATAGTGACTATGTGGATTCATGTCTCCTAGATAGAGCATCAACCATAATATTGTCCTTTCCTTTCTTGTATATGATCTCAAAGTCATATCCCAACATCTTCTTGACCATTTTTTGTTGTTCTTTAGATGACAACCTCTATTCTAAAAAGTATTTCATACTATCATGATCTATCTTTACCTTAAAGTATCTTCCCATTAAATAATGTCTCCATTGTTTAATTGCTTGTAGGAACCGTTATTTCCTTCTCATAAACAAGCTCTAAAAAATTCTTACCTTTAAGTTGGAGACTCTCAAATGATATGGGTCTTCCCTCTTACATGAGTACTACTCCTATGCCTAACCCAGAAGCATCACATTCCACAACAAAGGGTTTAGAAAACTTTGGTGTATTTATAATTGGAGTTGTGCACATGGCTTCCTTTGTAATACCCACCACCATTTGTGGCTTCGTCGTGTGATGTAGTTTTTTTACTAGATATTTATATAATACTCAATGGTGTTTTGTATTGCTACTTGGATTCTTGATATGTATATTTTGGATATATACATAGATATGTGTTATTATATTAAGATTAATTTTGCATGGTTCTTTTAGCTTCACTATTTTCATTTAAACAATATGTTAATTGGGTTAACGATATGGTTTTTCTTTATTGTTTTATTTAATGGTTAAATTGTGTATTGCTTTATCACTATGATGAATGTTGTAGTTGAATGTTATTATTAAAATATGAATTATATATTGATTGGTTGATTTTACTATGCTTCAACTATTATTATGTATTGGATAGGTATGTATAATGTTTGACTTGAGTGTGCATGAACATGTAAAATCCCAATGGTGGTTTATCAGAGATGGTGTTGGCACCTCTCTTTTCTTGTCCTTGATCTTGAAAATTTGTGCTAAAATCTTTCTTTAACCCATTATCTATAGCTGATCTAAGACTATTTTAAATGGGTTCCCTCTAGAAAAATTCTAAGTAAAGGTCCCCCAAGTCTTTTTGTTTTCCTTTGAAATTTTAGAAATTTATCTAAGTGTGAGTCTTAGTCGGTGAATCGGTTGGTTCTCAAACTATTGATTTTGTCAACTAATGTTTGCAGGTTCATGGTTTTGCTGATTTTCTGATTTGCCGACAAAGAAAGAAGATGAAGAACGAAGATGATGAAGAGAGAAATGAGGCCTTTGCTGGCAAAGTGGGTGATTTGTGAACCATTAGGTTCACTGACTTCATAGTTTTCCGATAGGGAAAAAGGCCTGACAAAGAAGGAAAAGGTGCCAAAGAGACAAAGAAGGAGAAGAAAGTTAATTCTAAAGATTCGCGATAGAAGAATTTTGTCGATAAGGCAAATGGAAATGCAAAAATGTAAAGCATGAAATACAAATGTGATAGTTTAAAATATTTTAAAGGTAATTTTAAAATATTTTCAAGTGTTGTAAAATCTTTACAGACACTTTTGGCGGGCTTTTTATTTTAAACGTCCATCTACTGTCGGCCACCATGAATGCAAAATTGAAGAAGATGCACATGATGGTGGTCAAGTAGGTGGAGTTAGTTATAGGAATTTATGGGAGTGGGTGAGATTTAATGCTACTGCAGGTGGGCAAGTAATTGGTGTCCATCTACTGCATTAATTTTCTCCCCTATATATGCATGTTTAAGAGATGTTTTACGGGTTAGTCATTTTGGGTAGTATTCTCTACAGGTTCAAAGACCTAGAGGCGGTTAGGGAAACAACCAGTGATTAGTTTATGTTCTTTAGAAAGCAGTTATCAGAAGTGTATGTGAAATATATTGTAATCTTGATATATCAACCATTGTTTTTCTCCACTGTTGTAAGTGTTCTTTCAGAAAACCTCTATCGTAGTTAGGGTTTTCTCTTGCCACATTTAGTGGTATGATTGTAAAATCTGATTTGAATGAATGTGATCTAGTTCTTAATCCATTTTCAGGCTTTGTAAATGGTCATTTCAGTATTACATATGGAATAATGTTATATAGTGTTGGATTACTAAGTATTCGCATGGTTTGATGTTAGCTTATGTGCATCTGAAATAATTAGATAGGCATTCATACACCCTTTTAGTGTTTTCATTTGATAAACTTGAAACTCTGTAGCCCACTGGATAGGCATCGATCTGAGAGGCCTGTAATCACCCAAACTCATTAAAAATCAAAATTATATATCAAGTCTTAAATGCAGTTATAGTTGCACAAGCATCCTCATTCTGTATGTTTGCTCCCATCAGCTTAAAATGGAGGTTATTAAGTGTAACAAGTGTGTTTGTTCAGTGACAGTATTTGGGATTAAAATGATGATCTAGGTATTGTTGCAAAGTCATAAATGAGATAATATGTTTCATTGATCTCAATCCCTATTGAGGGATACTTCCAGGATGTGATGTTCTGATATTAAGGCATTGTTTAAATTAAAGATTTAAACATCATGATAAGACGGAGAAGCCACTTTGGATGGTGATTATGTATATAATAATATTATTGATAATAATATTAAATAATATATATATTAATTAAAATATAATATATTTATTGTATTTATGAATAATAAATATAAATACAAATATAATATTATCAATTTTAATTATAATAATAAAATATATAATTAAATATAATATATATTATATAAATATAAATATAAATGTAAATATAAATATTATTATTAATAATTAAATATTATTATAATATATAATATACTAATATCTACTATATGTAATATATAAATGGTATTATAAAAGGATATGCTTAAAAGCAACGAATGTAATAAGTTAACAAATATCTTAAGGCTGCTGGCAACAATTATGATTAAAGACAGTTTATCAATGAAGTCATCAATTCTTATTTAAAAGGGAGTAGGATTGTTAGTATATGCCATGGTTAGTAAGATTAAAAGAAAACATTGATCCTTGTTTACGTTATTTAAATATAAATGAAGAAATTTATAATCATTATGGTAGTGGGGGTGTAAAAGAATAGGTGTGATTCTTAAAGGCAGTGAATACAATATGTTAAGATAATCGGTGATAACTTCAGGAATTAATAAAATACAATTGTTGTTAATAAAGGCTATGACCATTGACCAACAGTCATATAGTTTTAAAGGATATAAAAGGTTATAGGGAAATCATGAATAGGCAGAAACATAAACACACTTGAAGAGAGAGATATGCAATTAAGTAATATTAAATCATCTAAGAAGAAAAGAATATACATTTTCATATTATATATATCTGAGCATAGGAAGAAAATAAATAAATATGATATAGAGTTTAGAAATGGAAATATATTCATGGCAGATTCAAATCTACAATATATATAAGGAATATCATCTCTTTGGTAATATAAAGACAATGACTAAGAAATATTTATATTGCCTTGTGAGCTCCTAGACAAGGACATACACAAGATATTTATATAATAGTGATCATAGGATCACTTGTGCATCTTCGAATCATCCAAGGAAATAAATCTCATATCAGTACGATCTCTTTAACCTTAAGTAATCATACTCATGATATAGTAGGGATGAGCAAACCTTGCCTCATCATTAATCTTAGCTATCACCCTACGAGAATGTGTGGATAGTTAGGGAAGGGCGGTTTGGTGGATCTCACACCTAGGTGACTCTCAAGTGGGTGAAGTATTGGCGGGTGTAGCATGAAGCCCCTTTAGCCAAGTGGTGAAGTATTGTTGGGTGTAGCATGAAGCCCTTGGGCCTATGGTAGTGTAGATTAATTGTTATTAAATGGCTTACACGGTAGGTGACTCTCAAGTGGGTGAAGTACTGTCGGGTGTAGCATGAAGCCCCTTGAGCCAAGTGGTGAAGTATTACCGAATGTAGCATGAAGCCTGTTGACACTCATTTTGACCAGGGGTAGATTTGTCATGATCAGGAGGTTTCTTCATTTGAAGCCTTTATCTTCTTGCCCATTTTTTCTAAGTGTTGGACCTCCTCAGCATTTTTCAACTACAGCATCATGTTTTCCTGAGGAGGAGGTCATCATCATCATCTTGTCTTCGATGATGATCTGCATCATCATGTTCCTCGTCGACTTGTTTTTCAACGTCATCATCATATTTCAACTGTCGGGTGATGTTTGCTTATTATCCTGATGATACTGATGAGCTACAGTGCGCCCTCATCTGCTTGCGAGGGTGATTTTTCAAAGTATCCGGTGATCTTTCATTTATCACCTTGCTCAAACATGATGATGTTGCCCCGGTATCCTGAAGGGGTTATTCTCTAAGTGCTCGACACAACTTGTTTTTTCTTAAGGGTCGTCATCATCATGATATTTCCAGTTTTCATCCTGCTGCTTGCGGAGGTCATCATATTTTCTGCCTTCATGATATTTCGCCGGGGTGATATTTCTATCATCGGGTGATCTTGGTTATGATCATCCTGATGATGTTGTTGAAGAGTTCTAAGTGCGACCCGATATTCACTAGGGTCATCATATTTTGAACGTCAGGATGATCTTAGTCAATATCATCCTGATGATGTTGTATCACTTCTTGTTCGTTGTTTCTTCATCCTGATGATGCTGACGTCATTCTTATGTCAGGATGATATCTATTTCTCTGCCTATCTGCATCATGATATTTCCGAAGGAGCCCGGGTGTGCGTTTGTTCCAGCGTCATGATGATGCTGATATCAAGGAGATATCCGCCTGCTGGCTTCGTGCATTATCTAGTGGGGGGTGATCTTTTCAAGCATCATCATATTCATATTTCGCCCTGATCTTATAGCGGAGCTACAGTGCAGCATGATATTAGTGCATCAGGATGATATTTCCAAATATCCGGTTGTCTTCCGAATATCATGATGATGTTAATATGATGATGACGTCATCAAGGTCCCGCGGGGGTCATATTTCTAACACTGATCATCTTGAAGAGACCTCCTGATATTTGCAAACATGATGATGACGTCATCCAGATATGAGGAGGTGTGCAGTAGGCAGATATGATGATGACGTCATCAGGATGATCATCGGCCAGACTTTTGGTATAGGCTCAGCAGGAGGATGTTCCTCCGATGGATCAGGTTGTGTCGATTATCATGCAGGTTATATTTCAAATATCATGATGACGTCAGGGTGATATTTCGAACAACAGGATATCATGCTGCTGAGGGATGATGATGATGAGGTTATATACTAATGTCGTCAGGAGCAAAAGCACCGACATGATATATGCTCATGACCTAGTATATAAAGTGTTATTGAGGTCATCGCGGGGTGCATGTGGGATATTGTTATCCTGCATTTTCAAATATCATGATGATGAATCTCGGCGGGAAATGCTTGCGATAGTCTGTATGATGTTCTTCCCGAGGCCGCGGGTTGGTGCGCCATTAATGGCGAAGGTTGCAGAGGTATGGGCGATGGCGTGGGTCGATCTGGTACCCGACTGAAGGTGTCAATCAGCGGATGATGGCGCAGGGCTCGAGAAATCTTCCTGTCTCCTCCCCTACCTGCTGCATTCAAGTTTGGGCGCCAATCTGGTTGTGTTTGAGCGCCATTTTCATGATACCGTGTATCTGGCGAGATTTTGGTAAACATTGTAATTAATTGCTGAGCACCTACCTGGCTGTTATAAGCAGGTTGTGTTGTTCATTTGTGGTTGTTGAAAGTTGATGATTTTTGGCTCTGTAATCCAAAACCAGCTGATCTGGTTGCTTTGTACAGCTTGATCTTGTGAGTTTATGTATCTCCTGTTGTAGGACTTGGCATGAATCCACTGATTTCATGGTTGATCTTGTATGAGTAATGCTATCTTAGCATGTGTTGTGTTAATTCTGTCTCCAGTATTGCATGTATCCTTCTTCTGGATCTGGATGTTTGCTTATGTTTAGATTCTAGAGCATAGAATTCCTATGTTGAATGTCTGATCTTTTAACCTCTGCTCAAGGGGCAGATTAAACTGTTTTCAGGTTGAACATTGGGAAGGGTATACTGCAGTAGGGATGCCATAAGTAGAGATAGCTCAACACTCTATATTGGGAGATATCTGTAGGGCAGATATCATGTGTACCCCCCTGAAATCCAGTTTTAGCTATTTATGCTGATCATTCACAGGTGTATGTCTACCGACTCCAAGCCCTGGATAGGCATCAATCATGCTGTGTTCTTGTGTTATACACCATGTCCAGCTTTGCATCCAAATTCATATCAAAACATTTCATACCTCCACCTGTTAGTTGTAGGAGTAGGATTAGGAACCCCCTGCATGCTCTCATACCCAACCAGACATCATGTCCAAGAATGTTGCCAGCCTTGTGATCTATCATGCAGATCTTGGTCCATACATGAGAGTATTCTGCCTGTTGTTGTCAAGTTAGATCTTTCTATCTTTGAGCTAGTCAAGGTTACATCTTGAGTTATAGGGATACCCCCCTTGGTGCGGCAGAACCAGAAGTGAAGGGGAGGAGCTCACGCAACCTCCTGTATTCAGTTGGCCTGAATCTGCCTGTGCATTAGAAGTGGCAAACCCTAATGCTGATTCAGAAGAAATGTCAACAAAATGGCGACTCTGCTGGGGATGGACTAAAAAATGATATACTTGTGGCCCATCTGAGTCACTAACAAAATGATGCTCTGCTGGTGGAATGAACCTGGAAAAGTAGCTTTCAGCTATTGAAAATTTTGTCCTCTCTGGAGAGGTGGCGACTCTGCAAAAAAGATCCAAATGCACATGAAAGATGGATGTATGTGATGTGACAGAAATGTGTTGTTCATATTTTTGCATCTGTATGAGAAAAGGTACCTTGTTCCTTCCCCTTTTATTTGCTATTTTACTGCATAGGTTAGATGCCAGGGGAAGCCTTAGGTCTTAGACAGACAAACAATGTCTAAGAGTAAGATTTTTGTGAATCCAAGTATTTTGTTGACATTTCTTCTGAATCAGCATTAGGGTTTGCCACTTCTAATGCACAGGCAAATTCAGGCCAACTGAATACAGGAGGTTGCGTGAGCTCCTCCCCTTCACTTCTGGTTCTGCCGCACCAAGGGGGGTATCCCTATAACTCAAGATGTAACCTTGACTAGCTCAAAGATAGAAAGATCTAACTTGACAACAACAGGCAGAATACTCTCATGTATGGACCAAGATCTGCATGATAGATCACAAGGCTGGCAACATTCTTGGACATGATGTCTGGTTGGGTATGAGAGCATGCAGGGGGTTCCTAATCCTACTCCTACAACTAACAGGTGGAGGTATGAAATGTTTTGATATGAATTTGGATGCAAAGCTGGACATGGTGTATAACACAAGAACACAGCATGATTGATGCCTATCCAGGGCTTGGAGTCGGTAGACATACACCTGTGAATGATCAGCATAAATAGCTAAAACTGGATTTCAGGGGGGTACACATGATATCTGCCCTACAGATATCTCCCAATATAGAGTGTTGAGCTATCTCTACTTATGGCATCCCTACTGCAGTATACCCTTCCCAATGTTCAACCTGAAAACAGTTTAATCTGCCCCTTGAGCAGAGGTTAAAAGATCAGACATTCAACATAGGAATTCTATGCTCTAGAATCTAAACATAAGCAAACATCCAGATCCAGAAGAAGGATACATGCAATACTGGAGACAGAATTAACACAACACATGCTAAGATAGCATTACTCATACAAGATCAACCATGAAATCAGTGGATTCATGCCAAGTCCTACAACAGGAGATACATAAACTCACAAGATCAAGCTGTACAGAGCAACCAGATCAGCTGGTTTTGGATTACAGAGCCAAAAATCATCAACTTTCAACAACCACAAATGAACAACACAACCTGCTTATAACAGCCAGGTAGGTGCTCAGCAATTAATTACAATGTTTACCAAAATCTCGCCAGATACACGGTATCATGAAAATGGCGCTCAAACACAACCAGATTGGCGCCCAAACTTGAATGCAGCAGGTAGGGGAGGAGACAGGAAGATTTCTCGAGCCCTGCGCCATCATCCGCTGATTGACACCTTCAGTCGGGTACCAGATTGACCCACGCCATCGCCCATACCTCTGCAACCTTCGCCATTAATGGCGCACCAACCCGCGGCCTCGGGAAGAACATCATACAGACTATCGCAAGCATTTCCCGCCGAGATTCATCATCATGATATTTGAAAATGCAGGATAACAATATCCCACATGCACCCCGCGATGACCTCAATAACACTTTATATACTAGGTCATGAGCATATATCATGTCGGTGCTTTTGCTCCTGACGACATTAGTATATAACCTCATCATCATCATCCCTCAGCAGCATGATATCCTGTTGTTCGAAATATCACCCTGACGTCATCATGATATTTGAAATATAACCTGCATGATAATCGACACAACCTGATCCATCGGAGGAACATCCTCCTGCTGAGCCTATACCAAAAGTCTGGCCGATGATCATCCTGATGACGTCATCATCATATCTGCCTACTGCACACCTCTTCATATCCGGATGACGTCATCATCATGTTTGCAAATATCAGGAGGTCTCTTCAAGATGATCAGTGTTAGAAATATGACCCCCGCGGGACCTTGATGACATCATCATCATATTAACATCATCATGATATTCGGAAGACAACCGGATATTTGGAAATATCATCCTGATGCACTAATATCATGCTGCACTGTAGCTCCGCTATAAGATCAGGGCGAAATATGAATATGATGATGCTTGAAAAGATCACCCCCCACTAGATAATGCACGAAGCCAGCAGGCGGATATCTCCTTGATATCAGCATCATCATGACGCTGGAACAAACGCACACCCGGGCTCCTTCGGAAATATCATGATGCAGATAGGCAGAGAAATAGATATCATCCTGACATAAGAATGACGTCAGCATCATCAGGATGAAGAAACAACGAACAAGAAGTGATACAACATCATCAGGATGATATTGACTAAGATCATCCTGACGTTCAAAATATGATGACCCTAGTGAATATCGGGTCGCACTTAGAACTCTTCAACAACATCATCAGGATGATCATAACCAAGATCACCCGATGATAGAAATATCACCCCGGCGAAATATCATGAAGGCAGAAAATATGATGACCTCCGCAAGCAGCAGGATGAAAACTGGAAATATCATGATGATGACGACCCTTAAGAAAAAACAAGTTGTGTCGAGCACTTAGAGAATAACCCCTTCAGGATACCGGGGCAACATCATCATGTTTGAGCAAGGTGATAAATGAAAGATCACCGGATACTTTGAAAAATCACCCTCGCAAGCAGATGAGGGCGCACTGTAGCTCATCAGTATCATCAGGATAATAAGCAAACATCACCCGACAGTTGAAATATGATGATGACGTTGAAAAACAAGTCGACGAGGAACATGATGATGCAGATCATCATCGAAGACAAGATGATGATGATGACCTCCTCCTCAGGAAAACATGATGCTGCAGTTGAAAAATGCTGAGGAGGTCCAACACTTAGAAAAAATGGGCAAGAAGATAAAGGCTTCAAATGAAGAAACCTCCTGATCATGACAAATCAACCCCTGGTCAAAATGAGTGTCAACAAAGCCCTTGGGCTGATGACAGTGGAGTCTTGTTATCCAGCGCCCTAACGAATAGATACCCCATCTCCATAGGGTTAATGATTAGGTTAGATTAACAACCAGGCACGTTGATCACCACTCCCATGAGATCTCAATAGGATAAAGAATGAGGAAAATATACATTGGATATATGTAATTGATCATTGTTATTGATTATGTTTATGATGCTATATTGGTTTTATGATTGATCTGTTAATTACTAATGTTCTCTTTAAGAAGCTATACTTGTGTGCAAGGTGAAGAAATCTAGAACTTCCTAAGAGGGGACAAATTACAAGTGGTATCAGAGCAGTCATCCTGCCATCCTGTGCATACTACGTGTGCCTTACATGTATTCAAGTGTATACTTTGTGATTTATGTTTACTCAAGTGTATTCAAAGGTTTACTTTGTGACTTATGTGTATGCTTTGTAACATATGGTCATGTAAATACTTTGTGTATTACGTGTATTTGTGTGTATTCTTCTTACTCATGTGTAAACTTGATGACCTTGGGATGGTGGACGGGTCCACTGTGTAGTATGGGATGCATTGAATTCCCTTCCCAATTGTCCGACGGTATACGACTATGTATTCGAGTGTATTTGTATTTGAGTGTATACTCTATGACTTGTATTTGTATTTGAGTGTAAACTCTATGACTTTGTATTTGTATTTGAGTGTATACTCTATGATTGTATTTGTATTTGAGTGTATACTCTATGACTTGTAATTGCATTTGAGTGTATACTCTATGACTTGTGATTGTATTTGTATTTGAGTGTATACTCTATGACTTTGTGTATTCAATTGTATACTTTATGACTTCATGTATTCAAGTGTATACTCTACGACTTTGTATTTGTATTCAAGTGTATACTCTATGACTTTGTATTTGTATTCGAGTGTATACTCTATGACTTTGTATTTTTATTCAAGTGTATACTCTATGATGTTGTATTCGAGTGTAGACTCTATGACTTTGTATTAGAATGGATACTCTATGACTCTGCATTCAAGTGTATACCTTGTGTATTCAAGTGTATGCTTTGTGAATTATATGTATTCGAGTGTATTCATATACCTTGTGGTCTGTATTCATTTGTATACCTTGCGAATTATGAATATTCATTATTACTCATGTGTACACTTGGTGATTTCATGTATTCATATCTTGTGGCTTACACGTATTCATATTTTGTGACTCCGTGTATTCACCGATGTGCTTCATGACTTATGTGCATGTTTCTTATATTCACGTATATGGTTCATGTTTCCTATGTATACTTTATGTATTACTTGTATTCGAATGAATACTTGGTGACTTACGTGTATATTTATAACTTGTATGTATACCTTGCGACTTGTGTACATTCGTGTGTATGCTTTGCGACATATGCTGGTATATTTTGTGACCAGCATATACTTCATGACTTACTTGTATTCATTTGTATATTTTACATTTATGTATTATGTGCGGGTTACATGTATACTTCATGCCTTATGTATTACGTGCACAATATACTTTGTGAATTACGTGCATGCTTTATGCTTTGTGTGTTACATGTGTGTATTGCATGTATGCTTCATGCTTGTGTATTCGTGTGTATATTTTGTATGCTTAAAGCTTTGTGTATCAAGTGTATGCTATATGTTTCATGTATTACGCATGTACACTCATGTATTATACACTATGTTCATACTTTTGTGTATTATGTGTATGTTTATTCCATTATTAAGCGTATAAGCTTTTTGTATGCTTCATACGATATTTGTATGTGTATACTTCACATATTCTGTGTATCTAGGTCTATGCTTCATACATGTATGCTTCACTTCATGAAATTGCGTATTTCTATGTGTGTGCTTCAAAACAAGTTACTCCATGTGTGTTTAAGATTACTTTATGTAAAGGCCAAATCTCTAGAGCCTTATTTGTCAAACACTACTTGGGTTAAGAAGCCCTAACAAATTACCTTATTTAAAATCAAAATATTAGCCCCCAAATGCAATGATAAAGAGTTGTAACTAATAAAGTGGAAAAATGTGACCTCATCAAACGAAAGAACAATTTTAAGGAAGACATCCAAACATCATTAAAGGATTCAAAATAATAATGATGTGACTCCAAATGTGAAAAGTTGGGAATCACTCGTAATCAATCAACTTGGAGGGAACAATCTTAACAACTCGACATAGTTAAGGATACAATCTAAAGACATAGTTTGATTACTAGTTCTCAAAACAAAATCTAATTGTCACGAAAGCTTAGACACAAAGTTGGATTAAGATAAGAATGCTAACAACAATTCTTCGAAGGGATCAATTTACGATCTAGTTAGTTTTAAAAGCATCCTAGTGGTGATTGCTTGAGGACAAGCAATCTTGGGTGGGGTGGACTGTGATGTTCCGATATTAAGGCATCATTTAAATTAAAGATTTAAACATCATGATAAGATGGAGAAGCCACTTTGGATGGTAATTACGTATATAATAATATTATTGGTAATAATATTAAATTATATATATATATATATTATTAATTAAAATATAATATATTTATTGTATTTATGAATAATAAATATAAATACAAATATAATATTATCAATTTTAATTATAATAATATAATACATTATTAAATATATTATATATTATATAAATATAAATATAATTATTAATAATTTAAATATTATTATAATATATAATATACTAATATCTACTATATATAATATATAAATGGTATTATAAAAGGATATGCTTAAAAGTAACGAATGTAATAAGTCAACAAATATCTTAAGGCTATTGGCAACGATTATGATTAAAGACAGTTTATCAATGAAGTCATCAATTATTATTTTAAAGGGAGTAGTATTGTTAGTATATGCCATGGTTAGTAAGATTAAAAGAAAACATCGATCCTTGTTTACTTTATTTAAATATAAATGAAGAAATTTATAATCATTATGGCAGCGGGGGCATAAAAGAATAGGTGTGATTCTTAAATTTAGTGAATACAATATGTTAAGATAATCAGCGATAACTTTAGGCATTAATAAAATACAATTGATGTTAATAAAGGTTATGACCATTGACCAATGGTTGTACAGTTTTAAAGGATATAAAAGGTTATAGGGAAATCATGAATAGGCCGAAACAGAAACACACTTGAAGAGAGAGAAATGTAATTAAGTAATATCAAATCATCTAAGAAGAAAAGAATATACATTTTTAATTATATATATTTGAGCACAGGAAGAAAATAAATAAATATGATATAGAGTTTAGAAATGGAAATATATTCATGGCAGATTCAAATTGCAATATACATAAGGAATACCATCTCTTTGGGAATATAAAGATAATGACTAAGAAATATGTATATTGCCTTGTAAGAGACAAGGACATACACAAGATATTTATATAATAGTGATCATAGGATCACTTGTGCATCTTCGAATCATCCAAGAAAACAAATCTCATATCAATATGATCTCTTTAACCTTAAGTAATGATACTCATGATATACTAGGGATGAGTGAACCTTGCCTCATCATTAATCCTAGCTATCACCCTACGAGAATGTGTTGATAGTTAGGGAAGGGTGGTTTGGTAGATCTCACACCTAGGTGACTCTCAAGTGGGTGAAGTATTGTCGGGTGTAGGATGAAGCCCCTTGAGCAAAGTGGTGAAGTATTGTCGGGCGTAGTATGAAGCCCTTATGTAACTCCCCACCAAGAAACTCTAGAGAACAGCTCGACTATGCTAAACAAAAAGGGACAATTTTTTTTAAACAAGGAAATAACAAAGAAATGTAAATCATATTTATTCATAACTTCAAGTTTAGCTTATCATATAGGGTTCCATGGCTGCATTGCTAATAACTATTAACAAGATCTAAATGACATTATGAATTAGCTAACAACCATGGTTCATTCTAAATCTAATTGCATCAAATAAATAAACACATACATTTTTTCATATTACATCATCAGATAAGTAAACATCAAGATCATGCTATATGGGATTACAAGTACATATACAATTTCCTTTACATGAGAGTACACAATTACATTGTTTACAATATCGCTTTCCTGATTACATTGGAGTACATAGATCAAGATATTAGTACATGTTACTACTGATATACAAGAATGGAATAAGAACATAAGTAACCATCTCCTCAAGTTAGAACAAGATTTGGAATCTGCTACAAGAGATACATCCATCTCACACACAAACAACAACAAGGAAACCAATGGAGATAGAAGCACAACCACCTGACCATGTGGAACCCTAAGGTCCACCCTCTGTGTTAGGAGATAAGGTCCCACAACAACAACCAGTCAGGTAGGCAGTAGACTATAAGGAACAAGGACTACACATGACTACAACAACACAGGTCAATATCACAAGTAACTCAAACATCACTTCCATAGGCAATCATACAACGAAAGGGGAAAACATAATTAGGAAATGCTAGGCTGCAGTAGGGAAAAGTGTCATCACATGGTCCTAACATGGGTTATCCTGACAGTATCTCACTAGACGTTGACCCCCATCTATGGTTATCCTGACAGTCTCTCACTAGACGTCAGCCCCATAGGGTGACACATGCGGAACCAACATTCCTTTCGTGAGGACAAGGAAGTTGATTTGCCAACCACAGCCTTCTCATCCCATCCTTAGCCTGAACGAGCACTATAGGCATGGGTGAAACATCCAATTATCTTATTTAGTGTGAAAACTACCCAACCCTCTAAATTTATTATTAAGTTATCACTGGATTAACAACTTCCAATGGGTTGTCCTGACAAGCCACTTTGGGCATCGGCCCCACATTGAAAGCCACCCCCTTCATTGCATCTAGATTCACAAAGCCCAAAACATAAACCAAGCATGAACTATCACATTTCTCAAAATATACATCATTTCACATTACACAGAGCAAGGCATTCCCATCTTGCATAATCATCATAATCACATGAATAAGTACTTTGAGCAAGGCACAAACTATCTTGCACATGTATCATACCAACATGAATAGGAGACAATATTTCAAGAATGCATTTCTTTCAACCCACATGATACACACATAGCCAACCCCCACACAATCACACCCTCTTAGGCCTCTGAAATCAACTTCCCTAAATGACACAACACTTGACACCATTAAAAACACAATGGTTTCACATCACATTCATTCTCAAAGCACATCATAAACTAAGATCTTTCATCAATACTTCAATTACAATACCACAAATACAACATATAATATGATGCACTAATTATGGGTCTTAAGGAAAGTAACATTAATCCAAGCATGATCAATCATATAACAATTATAAAGTGAATCTATCTCATCAATACAGAACTGTAACTTTCTAACCACCAGTAGCAGTTACAATATGATCATAAGATATAAGTGTCCACAAGTAACAATATTCTAATTAATAGTTCCCAAGACTTATTTTAGTTTTATTTAATTAAAATGATTGCGAACAACATGCAAATAACCCTAAGGCATACAAATTAAACACAACAATTATTTAAATGCAATCCTTATCACGGTGAGGGACTATCACCACAATTAAAATCATACAATAGAGTACTAATAACCATAACACATGAATGCTATACTGATGGCTACAAAATCCACTATTTACATTGATGTAGATTTCATTAATAATCTAGACAATTTTGAAAATACTATTAAATATGACTGTATAAGCAAGACTAAAAGCCTGTAATATTAGAATTCTATAAATCTCTTACACTAGTTAGAATCACAAGATACAAAACCTGAAGCTACAATGAAAGAACCTTGTTCTAAGGTTATTTTGAGAGGAAAGGAATACAGAACAACAAAACATTCCTATAGATCTAACATCTTCATCAAATCTACCACACTTTTTAGCACATGCATATGATAGGATCATAACACATTTAAAGTATGGTTCAAACCAAGTAGAAGTATCATGGCTAAAGCAACTCAAGAGTGAACACTAATAGGGCACAAGTAAAAGAACAATCTTTTTCTAAGTTTTACCAAATTCCGTTCAACACACGAATAGGAAGAGAGAAACTCAAGTTGCTATGGGAAAGCTTAAGTATCAACTTGATCAATCTTCTATAAACCACTACTACATTGGTCCTATGAATACCAAAATGATCATACCTAATACAAAGTTCTTCTAGAGGTGTCTACGCCTCATAATGATTACCAAGCTTGTTAAAATTCCTTACCCAACACTAGTATTAATGAAATAAATCAATACAAAGCATTCTAACTTGCTAACATACCAAGTCTAGGAATAGGAAAGGGTTGATTGAGTTCAAGACATACATATGATACAAAAATTTTCTCAACAACAAGGTTAATAAGAACGTGACATTTCTTAAGCACAAATTATAAACATGCTCTATACAACTAATGAGCCACAACATCCATAAAGGACTTTATTATCACATCAAAATTCACTTACATCGCATACACATGAAATCGGGACATACTAATCTATGCCTTAGGAAAACCTTGACAACATGACCCTATTATGACCACGGATACAACTTACACAAGTTCCATTTACCTTATACAATTCCACTCGTAATCAATTAATTTCTAAAACAAACTTATAAATCAAATCTTAAATACATTGTTTACAAACCTAATTCCAACCCATTAATCAATTTTCAACTTAACAATACTATTACAAAGAAATTGTAGTAAAATCAATATTAAATTCATCAACAATAATTAATAGCCATGTCAACTCTCATTTAATCATATTTAACAAAATATAGTAATGTAATTATATATATATGTGTGTGTGTGTGTGTGTGTGTGTACTTTTGTGTAACAATTAATAAGATATCAGTCGTAAGGTTTATGCAATTTTGGTTAGACAGTTATGCAAAAGACCGAGACATAGACAAGGTCTATGAATTGTTTGACAATCGCCTCAAAGAGATGTCATCTCTTGGATCAAAATGATTGTAGGATACACACAAAATGGATCTGTAGATTTAATAACAACCAAGATGGCATAGGAATTATCTGTCACTAATTGATACATATCTCTAAATTGACAAACTGGGTAATGCTAATTTTTTGATATGATTTTCGTAGATAAGAGCTGAATTTTATATAATTTTTTTTAGAGAAACCCAGTTTGAAAATAAAGAGTTATTGGTGACGCAACTAACTATTTTAACAGAGACAAAACGAGTGAGAGGTAGACAATCATAAAATATTCATATCTCCAAAATGAAACACTGGGTAAAGCTGATTTTTGGATATGATTTACATAACTAGGTCGTGCACCATAAATAAAACATTTAGAGGAACCCAGTTCATAAAAATAAAGTTATGTTGACGTAAAAGACTGTAAAAATAGAGATGAAATGGGTGAGAGATAGACAGTCACAAAATATTCATATCTCCAAAATGACAAACTGGGTAAAGCTAATTTTCGGATATGATTTACATAATCAGGTCGTGCACCATACATAAAACATTTAGAGGAACCCAGTTCGTAAAAATAAAGTTATGGTTGACGCAACAAACTAGGTTCAGAATATGTAGAAGAGAGCAGTCATTAATTTTCCACAGTCCATGATGTTATGATCGTGCTTCTGGATTTGACTGTGTTGCTTGTAGAAGAGAATTCACAGAATAATATAAAGCTTGCATATGACAAATTCATTTCACTAAATCTAATGCAACAATAAATCAGTTTCATATCTTAGTCCATACCTAGAATATTACTTCTATCACATCTTCACAAATTTTCTCAGCTCACATCCATTTTCCCCCCAAGTCTTTTCTTCTAGAAGCTATGGTTTATGGTGCCAAAAGAAAAAAAAATGAAAAAACTTCCTGAGAGAGAGATCTCCCAAAACATAAAACACATTCTCCTCTTTGAAATGCACGCTCCTCCCCCAAATTAAGTCTTGAGATTTCCAAATAAAGTTGAGCATGCATAACCAACCCCATAATTTCTTCTAGAAGATTCTCCTTATTAAAGGCAATAAATTTTGCCTTTATTACTTTCTTACAATTTGTAATTTTAACCAGACAATAATTTCTCTCTGATTTTATTTATTTTAGAATTTGCTATATATATAAGTTTTTATGACAACTCATAAATATTATAAATTTATTTTTATTGCCACTAACAAAACATTTACTTGTTTATATAATATTTTCATTTTAATTTTATCAATTATATTCTAGTTTTAATAACACTTTATTTTCCTCATTATAATTATTATTATTTATTGACCTTAGATTACAATATAATATAATTTCCCATAAACTTAAATTTACATAACCAAAGCACTAATCAAACAATTTCAAACTCAATAATCCAAATGCCGAACAATACCTGACCACTATGCATGACCAGAAAAAAAGACCACCACAACAATGACTAACTAGATCATGCCCATACCGACAACACTGACTGGGTGCAAAACTGGATACTCATCCTTTTCAAGGATGATGGCTAACTAGGGGACCATATGTTATCTCCATTCAATAGTTTCATTGGTTTTAAGGCATGCTCAGACCTGTCACTTCAGGTGGAGTCGATGCCTGATACATGCAACTTGCAGCACACAACACATTCTATGCACAAGTATAATAAATATAAAACAATCACAGATTGAAAGAGAATTGCAACGTCGTCGGACGCTCACAAATGAGTGGTATGACATTGTCTCTTTTCACACTGCACAATAATCATATCATCCTATAATACATAATCAATCGCATAACAATCAATTCTAACATATGACAATCATAGTAAGATTAACATCATAATCACCTGAATATAAAACAATGTAAGAGAATATGAATTATCAGTGTCGCAACAAGGATTATCAATAAAACATACTAACTGTCATATGAACCACACATGAGCATAATCAGGAATGTCATCAACATGAATGTAGCATCTACCAACATCATATAATGTACAACATCAACTGTCTAACATACTCTAAATATTCCTATTATTTTACCTTCATCTTCATGCTCCTTAGCCATACCATCTGCACCTCCAAGATGAGAATGGAGGGGCATTACATCCTCCCCCCCTAAAACTTGACTTACTCCTAGTAGTCACAGACTAGGGTGGAAACATAACAATTAGTATTGCAATTTTCTATTGCCAACATATGCATCCATATTAAGCAATTGTTCATAAGACAGGCACAATCGTTCAATAAAGACAAGAAGGACATCAATTCCTCACATTAAGATGTATCATGTGATCTACTTATAACCAATCACACATATTTTGAGAATTTCAAACGATTTAAGGAATTGCATTCACATAATAACAAAAAAAAATACATCTCATCTCTTATTTCCGATATGGTTGCAACTAATTATCCAACATGCAAGTACAATTCTTTGCGGAGTCTTCCCTTGTACATACTATTAGAGGCTCGAAATGAACATGATAAAAACAACACTTAACATGAAGCGGGGCCAACAAAAACAAACATTTGAAATAGCCACCAAAAAAATTGCAAACCCAAGTGGGCGAATAATCAAATTCAATCTCAAGTCATAAAATGCCAGCAATTTTCAACAATAATTCAAGTATAAGAAAAGAGTTTTGGTGACCATTCCTATCATAAGAGAGTTCAAAGAAAACAAATTCACTGTTAGCCCACCATCAACGCATGAAACAACTATCAAAATTCTAAAACAACCAAATTACAAACAAATCCACATCATGATGTGACTAATTTAAGCACATAAAAATAAGGAAAAATACATCTCATCTCTTATTTCCACTATGGTTCCAATTAATTACCAAACATGCAAGTACAATTCTTTGTGGAGTCTTCCCTTGTACATACTATCAGGGGCTTGAAATGAACATGATAGAAACAACACTTAACACAAAACGGGGCCAACAAAAACAAACATTCAGAATAGCCACCAAAAAAATTGCAAACCCAAGTGGGCGAATAATCAAATTCAATCTCAAGTCACAAAATGCTGGCAATT
Organism: Cunninghamia lanceolata; assembly: GCA_027924645.1. Lineage (NCBI taxonomy): Eukaryota > Viridiplantae > Streptophyta > Pinopsida > Cupressales > Cupressaceae > Cunninghamia > Cunninghamia lanceolata. The sequence continues at coordinate 1,481,264 of BSBN01000077.1, forward strand.
TTCAACAATAATTCAAGTATAAGAAAAGAGTTTTGGTGACCATTCCTATCATAAGAGAGTTCAAAGAAAACAAATTCACTGTTAGCCCACCAACAACACATGAAACAACTATCAAAATTCCAAAACAACCAAATTACAAACAAATCCACATCATGATGTGACTAATTTAAGCCACAAAAGGGAGTGTCCGCTACACAACACCCAAGGACTCAAAGTCCAAAATGCGTTAGAGAATGTACACCAAACACACAGACTACTAATTTTTCTACATCTTCATATCTAAACAACTTTTATACATGAATTTAAGGCAACACAATCTCTACTTATCTACAAAAATTTTCTATCTTTAATGCAGTACAATTTCTTTTTAACAAGCTATGAACATATACAATTACTTCCTTATGTAAGAAGATATTTACAAAGGAAAAGTATGATGCCACACACAAGAGTAATTCAAAACTCTAATTGACTTACAGTATCACATTCATGATCTCATGGGTCCAACACAAGCTCCAATTTGATCTCTTGCACACAGTTCTTACATAGGCATACATAATGTTAACTTTCATAAATCACAACAGAACTTCCTCATGAGGTCATGGCCAATTAGGAGATAGATATCAGATTATCAATCAACCATGTAAATATATCCCACACACGACAACACCACATAACCACATGACTTGAGATGCATGATGCCACTGAATAATTAAATCATTCCAATACTTACACATATACAAAAACAATACAATTAGCATAAAGATGGTATGGTGCTTCTACACCCATAGCTAAACATAACCCCCAAGTATGATTACTTCACCACACCAGAGAACACAAAACACCACTGGCCTTTCACAACACCCCACACAAAATGGGTACAAGACATTCACATCACTAGAGGGGCAAATACCACACTCCTAATCACATGCACTTAACAATAATCATGCTTCTTCCTTCTAAAGTACTAGAGACCACAAGAGGAACTCAAGGTCTCAACAAATCAGCAAGCACTAACATCTAAGAAACATATATTGTCAAATATAACATCACATTTTCAGGAAACAAGGAGAAAGAACACATAGCAGACACATAACTAAAACAAGGCATAAAGAATTTATTTCTTCTAGAATAAAAGAACAAGTCTGTATGTTTATCAATCTTCTATCATCATAGTAAGACATAGGTGAGAGGTACTATTACCAAATCACCACAAGGAGAGAAAAAATTTAACCTAGAGCAACAACAATAATCTAGAGGCCCTAGTATTACAAACCTAGCTTTAATACGAAATGTAACACCCCGCCAAGAAACCCTAGAGAACAGCTCGACTATGCTAACAAAAAAGGGATAATTTTTCTTAAACAAGGATATAACAAAGAAATGTAAATCATATTTATTCATAACTTCAAGTTTATCTTATCCTCTAGGGTTCCACGACTGCATTGCTAACAACTATTAACAAGATCTAAACGACATTATGAATTATCTAACAACCATGGTTCATTCTGAATCTAATTGCATCAAATGAATAAACACATACATTTTTTCATATTACATCATCAGATAAGTAAACATCAAGATCCTGTTATATGGGATTACAAGTACATATACAATTTTCCTTACATGAGAGTACACAATTACATTGTTTACAATATCACTTTCCTGATTACATTGGAGTACATACATCAAGATATTAGTACATGTTTCTACTGATATACAAGACTAGAATAAGAACATAAGTAACCATCTCCTCAAGTTAGAACAAGATTTGGAATCTGCTACAAGAGATACATCCATCTCACACACGAACAACAAGGAAACCAATGGAGATAAAAGCACAACCACCTGACCATGTGGAACCCTAAGGTCCAACCCTTGTTCTAGGAGATAACATAAGGTCCCACAACAATAACTAGTTAGGTAAGCAGTAGACTATAAGGAACAAGGACTACACATGATTACAACAACACAAGTCAATATCACAAGTAAGTCAAACATCACTTCCAGAGGCAATCACACAATGTAAGGGGAAAACACAATTAGGGAATGCTAGGTTGCAGTAGGGAAGAGTGTCATCGCATGGTCCTAACATGGTTTATCTTGACAATCTCTCACTAGACGCCAGCCCCATTTATGGTTATCCTGACAGTTTCTCACTAGACGCCGGCCCCATAGGGTGACACATGCGGAACCAACATTTCTTTCGTAAGGACAAGGAAGTTAATTTTCCAACCACAGCCTTCTCATCCCATCCTTAGCCTGAACGAGAACTACAGGCATGGGTGAGGCATCCAATTATCTTATTTAGTGTGGAAACTACCCAACCCTCTAAATTTATTATTAAGTTATCACTAGATTAACAACTTCCAATGGGTTATCCTGACAAACCACTTTGGGCGCCTGCCCCACATTGAAAGCCTCTCCCCCTTCACTGCATCTAGATTCATAAAGCCCAAAACATAAACCAAGCATGAACTATCACATTTCTCAAAATATACATCATTTCACATTACACAGAGCAAGGCATTCCCATCTTGCATAATCATCATAATCACATGAATAAGTACTCTGAGCAAGGCACAAGCCATCTTGCACATGTATCATACCAACATGAATAGGAGACAATATTTCAAGAATGCATTTCATTCAACTCACATGATGCACACATAGCCAACCCCCACACAATCACACCCTCCTAGGCCTATGGAAACAACTTCCCCAAATGACACAACACTTGACACCATTAAAAACACAATGGTTTCACATCACATTCACTCTCAAAGCACATCATAAACTAAGATCCTTCATCAATACTTCAATTACAATACCACAAATGCAACATATAATATGATGCACTAATTATGGGTCTTAAGAAAAGTAACATTTAATCCAAACATGATCAATCATCTAACATTTATAAAATGAATCTATCTCATCAATACAGAACTGTAACTTTCTAACCACCAGTAGCAGTTACAATATGATCATAAGATATAAGTGTCCACGAGTAGCAATATTTTAACTAATAGTTCCCAAGACTTATTTTAGTTTCATTTAATTAAAATGATTGCAAACAACATGCAAATAACCCTAAGGCATACAAATTAAACACAACAATTATTTAAATGCAATCCTTATCATAGTGAGGGACTATCACCACAATTAAAATCATACAATAGAGTATTAATAACCATAACACATGAATGCTATACCGATGGCTACAGAATCCACTATTTACATTGATGTAGATTTCATTAATAATCTAGATAATTTTGAAAATACTATTAAATATGACTATATAAGCAAGACTAAAAGCCTATAATATTAGAATGCTATAAATCTCTTACACTAGTTGGAATCACTAGATAGAAAACCTAAAGCTACAATGAAAGAACCTTGTTCGAAGGTTAGCTTGAGAGGAAAGGAATACAGAACAACAAAACATTCCTATAGATCTAACATCTTCATCAAATCTACCACACTTTTAACCACATGCACATGATAGGATCATAACATATTTAAAGTATGGTTCAAACCAAGTAGAAGTATCATGGCTAAAGCAACTCAAGAGTGAACACTAATAGAGCACAAGTAAAATAACAATATTTTTCTAGGTTTTACCAAATTCCGTTCAACACACGAATAGGAACAGAGAAGCTCAGGTTGCTATGGGAAAGCTTAAGTGTCAACTTGATCAATCTTCTATAAACCATTACTACATTGGTCTTATGAATACCAAAATGATCATACCTAATACAAAATTCTTCTAGAGGTGTCTACGTTTCATAATGATTACCAAACTTGTTAAAATTCCTTACCCAACACTAGTATTAACAAAATAAACCAATACAAAGCATTCTAACCTGCTAACATACCAAGTCTAGGAATAGGAAAGGGTTGATTGAGTTCAAGACATAAATATGATACAAACATTTTCTCAACAACAAGGTTAATAAGAACATGACATTTCTTAAGCACAAACTATAAACATGCTCTATACAACTAATGAGCCACAACATCCGTAAAGGACTTTATTATCACATCAAAATTCACTTACAACATCGCATACACATGAAATCAGGACATACTAATCTATGCCTCAGAAAACCTTGACAACATGATCCTATTACGACCACTGATACAACTTACACAAGTTCCATTTACCTTATACAATTCCACTCGTAATCAGTTAATTTCTAAAACAAACTTATAAATCAAATCTTAAATACATTGTTTACAAATCTAATGCCAACCCATTAATCAATTTTCAACTTAACAATACTATTACAAAGAAATTGTAGTAAATTCAATATTAAATTCATCAACAACAATTAACAACCATGTCAACTCTCATTTAATCATATTTAACAAAATATAGTAATGTAATTATATATATATATATATATATATATATATATATATATATATGTGTGTGTGTGTGTGTGTGTGTGTGTGTGTGTGTGTGTGTGTGTGTGTGTACTTTTGTGTAACAATTAATAAGTTATCAGTCGTAAGGTTTATGCAATTTTGGTTAGACGGTTATGCAAAAGACTGAGGCATAGATAAGGTCTGTGAACTTTTTGACAGTCACCTCAAAGAGATGTCATCTCTTGGATCAAAATGATTGCAGGATACACAGAGAATGGATCTGTAGATTTAATAACAACAACCAAGATGGCATATGAATTATCTATCACTAATTGATACATATCTTTGAATTGACAAACTGGGTAATGCTAATTTTTTGATATAATTTTCATAGATAAGAGTTGAATCTTATATAATTTTTTTAGAGAAACCCAGTTTGAAACTAAAGAGTTATTGGTGACACAACTAACTATTTTAACAGAGACAAAACGAGTGAGAGGTAGACAGTCACAAAATATTCATATCTCCAAAATGAAAAACTGGGTAAAGCTGATTTTTAGATATGCTTTACATAATCAAGTCATGCACCATATATAAAACATTTAGAGGAACCCAGTTCGTAAAAATAAAGTTATGGCTAACGCAAGAGACTGTAAAAACAGAGATGAAATGGGTGAGAAATAGATAGTCACAAAATATTCATATCTCAAAAATGACAAACTGGGTAAGGTTGATTTTCGTATATACTTTATATAACTAGGTCGTGCACCATATATAAAAATTCTAGAGGAACCCAATTCTTAAAATTAAAATTATGGTTAACGCAACAAACTAGGTTCAGAATATGTAGAAGAGAATTCACAGAATAATATAAAGCTTGCATATGACAAATTCATTTCACTAAATCTAATGCAACAATAAATCAGTTTCATATCTCAGTCCATACCTGGAATATTACTTCTATCACATCTTCACAAAATTTCTCAGCTCGCATCCATTTTCCCCCAAGTCTTTTCTTCTGGAAGCTATGGTTTATGGTGCCAAAAGAAAAAAAATGAAAAAACTTCCTGAGAGAGAGATCCCCCAAAACATAAAACATATTCTCCTCTTTGAAATGCACACTTCTCCCCAAATTAAGTCTTGAGATTTCCAAATAAAGTTGAGCATGCATAACCACCCCCATAATTTCTTCCAAAAGATTCTCCTTATTAAAGGCAATAAATTCCGCCTTTATTACTTTCTTACAATTTGCAATTTTAACCAGACAATAATTTCTCTCTGATCTTATTTATTTTAGAATTTGCTATATATATAAGTTTTTATGACAACTCATAAATATTATAAATTTATTTTTCTTGCCACTAACAAAACATTTACTTGTTTGTATAATATTTTCATTTTAATTTTATCAATTATATTCCCGTTTTAATAACACTTTATTTTCCTCATTATAATTATTATTATTTATTGACCTTAGATTACAATATAATATAATTTCCCATAAACTTAAATTTACATAAAAGCTTCTATATTTATTTATTTATTAAAGTGTCTTCTTAACTTAATAATTTTATTTTAATGCAACAACTAACCAAAGCACTAATCAAACAATTTCAAACTCAATAATCCAAATGCCGAACAATACCTGACTACTATGCATGATCGGAAAGCAAGACCACCACAACAATGACTGACTATCATGCCCATACCGACAACACTGACTGGGTGCAAAACTGGATACTCATCCTTTTCAAGGATGATGGCTAACTAGGGGACCATATGTTATCTCCATTCAATAGTTCCATTGGTTTTAAGGCACACTTAGACCTGTCACTTCAAGTGGAGTCGATGCCTGATACATGCAACCTGTAGCACACAACACAATCTATGCACAAGTATAATAAATATAAAACAGTCATGGAGTGAAAGAGAATCTAAACGTTGTCGGACGCTCATGAATTAGTGGTACGACATTGTCTCTTTTCACACTGCACAATAATCAGATCATCCTATAATACATAATCAATCGCATAACAATCAATTCTAACATATGACAATCATAGTAAGATTAAAATCATAATCACCTGAATATAAAGCAATGTTAGAGAATATGAATTATCAGTGTTGTAACAAGGATTATCAATAAAACATACTAACTGTCATATGAACCACACATGAGTATAATCAGGAATGTCATCAACATGAATGTAGCATCTACCAACATCATATAATGTACAACATCAACTATCCAACATACTCTAAATATTCTTATTATTTTAGCTTCATCTTCTTGCTCCTTAGCCAGACCATCTGCACCTCCAAGATGAGAATGGAGCGGCATTATACCTTGGGCCGACAACAGTGGAGTCTTGTTATCCAGTGCCCTAACGTATAGATACCTCGTCTCTATAGGGTTAATGATTAGGTTAGATTAACGACCAGGCACATTGATCACCACTCCCAAAGTATATCATGAGATCTCAATAAGATAAAGAATGAAGAAAATATACATTGGATATATGTAATTGATTATTGTTATTGATTATGTTTATGATGTTAGTAACCCCAATTAATGATATTGGTTTTATGATTGATCTATTAATTACTAATGTTCTCTTTAAGAAGCTATACTTGTGTGCAAGGTGAAGAAATCTAGAACTTTCTAAGACGGGACATTAACAGGATTACCCTCATAAGCCTAGTTGAGCTTCAAGTGTAGAGGAGTCTACCCACTCCTGTAAGTTGGCCAAAATCACCCTTAACCTGTCGATAAACCTCTTTTAATCATCCTAATGACACCCCTGGCCTAGGCGATTGTAAAATGTTTTAGGATTTCAGGTTGTAATTTTGGAAACCAACAGATGGTATACATGGTTTGTTTTTATTATAAACCCATCATGTTTAGTGTAAAGTAACAAGAAATGTGATGTTGATACTCGTAAAACCAATATCTGAATCAATCATGAGTATGGATCCCCTATATGTGATAGCCCTGTAAATATGTTCTTTTGGGTGATCTTAATCATCTTCATTTATGTAATTTGCTTGATATGTGCAAAAAGGAATTAATTAGGCTTTTTGAATTAAAGATATGCTTTGGGGGATTATTCTATTTTCAAAGGGAAATTAATTATATCAAAAAGATAAAAGTTATTTGGGAAATATTGTATTTATGAAGTCTAATATAGCTATTTAGGAATATCTGGTTTGGGTTTTAAATGTGAAATGGAAAAGAGAGGTTTTATTTTTTTAGGTTTCCTTATATTCCAAAGAGTGTTTTGTTATTTTTATTTTTAGGCATCTTTCTTGGAAAAGAAACTTAGAAAAGAGCAAAAGAAGAGAAAAGGATTTCAAAAATCCTAGCATTTATTAGAGAAGAAGGATTGATTGTAAAAATCTTAGATTGGTGGTTTACTTGTGGATTGAAGAAACTTGCAACTCCTTTATTTGTCATCATTTCTTGAGGTATTTTACTTGTTAGTTTATTTACAAATGAATAAAAATTTAAAGATAAATTTTAAAATCTTGATGTATGAGTAATAGTGTTTTCTTGGTGTATAAGATTGTTCCTTTTATTCGGGTTATATATTAGAACTCAATTTCATTGAGAATAGATAGATTCTTCGTTGTAATTTTTTATGAATAAAGTATTTATTACTTTTTATAAACTAAAAATATAATAATTTATAATATTCACCAAAAAAAGTGGGTGGTAGAAGGGCACACCCTCAAAGTCTATGTAGGACATAGTCCAAAACAAAGATGAAAGTCAACAAAGGGCCAAGCCCAAACATCATAAAATGGTGCAGGGCACCATAGGTCTTTATGCAAAAATGTTGCAAAGTGTTAGTTTTTGTGATGTTAAGTCATTTTGTTGGTGTAATAAGGTCTTTTAAGACCATTTGTTATGTTTTTTGAGTCAATTTAGGTTATTAGGTGGTTTGAAGTCATTTTGAAGTCAATTTTGTAAATGTTGTAAAAGTTGCAAACTGGGGAATATGAAGAGTCAAAAGTTGTAGAACATGGATTTGAACGGTTGGGGAGTTAAGAGACAGTTAATATTTGATTAGTTATGTTGGGTAATGTTTTAAAAATCATGTGCGAACATTGAGAGAAGGAGAGATGATGTAAAATTTGAAGTTTGAATAACAAAGACTATTTTTCCTGCATTTTGAAGCATAATTTGCTGCTACAATGTTTTATATGGTCTGGAAGTGAACATTTGTGCATTGGAATTGGTGAAGGAGTGAGTTAGGTAACATTTGAATTTTGTTTCATCTGATTTCATCAAAGTTTGTGTGAGTTAGAGAATTTTTTCTGAAAACTATTTTGAAACCTCATGTTTTTGGCATAGTAATTGCATAGGTGTTAGGGTTTGAAGAAAAACTCTTAAATGGTGATTGAATTTGCTTGGAAGGGGTTTGATAGATGTCAAATGACATGTCTATGCCATTTACACGAAGATTTGAAGTCTAGGTTTAAAGGTTCCTGGTATGACCTAGTTAAACAAACCTAATTACGCCTAAATTGCAGCGTAACAGTCCTATTTTTTACCTTTATGTTTCAAAACAACGCCACCTACAAATTAGATATGTTTTCAAACACCATAATGGGTATCTAAATCTGTAATTAGTTTTTGGGAATGATGTCTAGTCTGAAAGTTATGGTGGAAAAACCTTGTTTGGAGGAGAAGTTGAAGAGTTTTGTGAGAAACCCACCAAGATAGGGTTCAAAATTGAAAAGTTTGTTAAGTTGTGATTGTATAGACAACCTCCTCCCCTACTCTGCATCAAATTGGTATCAAAGCCCAAGGATCTGGGCAAGATAAGTTTTTTGGAGTTTGTGTATTGTCTTTTTGCAGGTTGAAGGAAGGACCTGGATGCCAAAAGACTAGGTAGTGAGAGAAAAGAAGGAAACCTAGGTGAGGTATCATGAAGACAAGAAGAAGCATGGTGAAAGAGACTTGTTTGAGAAAAAAAAAATGGACATGTTGAGGAAAATAGTTCATGGAGACTTGCAGAGCAAGGAGGTACCAATAAAGAAATAAGTAAAGAAGGAAGAGGAGAAGGTAAAGCAAATTGATATTGAACAAGAGATGGCAGATTTGAGACAAGCCTTGGAGCAGATGAAATAAATTCAAGAAGAAATGGAAAAAAAAAATGGAACTTGAAATGCAACAGCTTCTTGAGAGAGCAAAACAAGAAAATAGTTGGCATTTTCCAATAAGAAAGAGGCCCAAATGGCCTATCAAGAAGAGTATTCAGAAGAGAAGAAGGAAAGAGAGGTCAGCAGAAGAGAAGAAAGACATTTGGGAGTCTTTATTGATGGTGGAAGAGGAAACTCCAACTGAGAAAGAGGAAGGTCATGAACCACAAATGGGTTCTAGTGCTATGTTGATGGGAGAAAAAGAGTTTATAAAGGCAGATGAAAAGGATGACATGGACTTTGCAACCAATACTAAACCTGAAGACATTATAACAACAGACTTGAAGAATGATTTGATTTTGGAGGGAAATGATATTGAGTTGAAGGTCAAGGATGAATTGATTTTGGAGATTTAAGATTGGCTTAAAAGGCATCTATGATAGAGGTTAGTATTCCTGATCAAGCAGCAGTCATAGGGATAGAACAACAGATGGAAGAGGTGAAAAGCAAAGGTGAAGAGGTTGAAGAGAAATTACAAATAAATGTGGGCAAGTCCAAGCATACACCAAGGGTGAAGAAGAAGAAAGTTCATTTCAAGGATGGAGGATACATGGTAGCATGTAATGATGTTGGTTTCACAACATTCTCAGATGTAGCACAGGTTAAGGATCATCCATCAAGTAAGTTTCTGCAGTTGGAGCATAACCTAGGAGCCCAAGAATTCAAAAAGACAAAGGATGATGCATATTTCCAATTTTTGGTTTCGTGGAAAGGTCTACCAGACGGAGATGTCACTTGGAGGTTAGAGAATGATAGGAACAAACTTGAATCTGCTATTACAACACTGTCCTTAATGGGACTTGAGTCCTTTTTGCTCAGGGAGTATGGTGTAGGGCACCATAGGTCTTTATGCAAAAATGTTGCAAAGTGTTAGTTTTTGTGATGTTAAGTCATTTTGTTGGTATAATAAGGTATTTTAAGACCATTTGTTATGTTTTTGGAGTCAATTTAGGTTATTAGGTGGTTTGAAGTTATTTTGAAGTCAATTTTGTAAATGTTGTAAAAGTTGCAAATTAGGGAATATGAAGAGTCAAAAGTTGTAGAAGATGGATTTGAACGGTTGGGGAGTTAAGAGATAGTTGGGATTCAATTAGTTATGCTGGGTAATGTTTTAAAAAGCATGTGTGAACGTTGAGAGAAGGAGAGATGATGTAAAATTTGAAATTTGAATAACAAAGACTATTTTCCTGTGTTTTGAAGCATAATATGCTGCTACAACGCCTGGTACGGCCTGGAAGTGAACATTTGTTCATTGGAATTGGTGAAGGAGTGAGTTAGCTAACATTTGAATTTTGTTTCATCTGATTTCATCAAAGTTTGTGTGAGTTAGAGCATTTTTTCTGAAACTGTTTTGAAACCTCATGGTTTTGGCATAGTAATTGCATAGGTGTTAGGGTTTGAAGAAAAAATATTAAATGGTGATTGAATTTGCTTGGAAGGGGTTTTATAGATGTCAAATGACATGTCTTAGCCATTGAAACAAAGATTTGAAGTCTGGGTTTAAAGGTTTTTGGTATGACCTAGTTAAACAAACCTAATTAGGCTTAAATTGCAGCATAACAGTCCTGTTTTGACCCTTGTGTTACAAAACACCCCCATCTACATTTGAATTATGTTGTGTAAGAGGATAATGGGTATCCAAAACAGTTTTTAGTTCATGGGTTTGAGTTGTTTCCTTCAAATTATGTCGAAAATACCCCTTTTGTTGTCCTACAAGGCCTAGCTTAAAGTGTAACAACAATTTTTTGACCTTTATGTTTCAAAACAACCCCACATACAAATTAGATACGTTTTCAAACACCATAATGGGTATCTAAATCTGTAATTAGTTTTTGGGTATGAGGTTTGGTCTGAAAGTTATGGTGGAAAAACCTTGTTTGGAGTACTACTAGGAGAAGTTGAAGAGTTTTGTGAGAAACCCACCAAGATAGGGTTCAAAATTGAAAAATTTGTTAAGTTGTGATTGTATAGACAACCTCCTCCCCTAGTTTGCATTATAAAATAACACTAAGAAGCTAAATCAACGCTTATAAAAGGGGGTCTTTATCATCTGGTTTTTCCCAAACATCATCGAGGATTAAACTAACATCTATAGGCTCCTAGCCAGTGAGAGTACCCTCTTCCTCTAGAGTGTCACCTACAAGTTTTTGAGCATGAATAGGAGAAATTACTAGATCCAAGTAAAGAAAACTTTAAAAATCTAGCCATTCAGAAGCACCGTGCCCATTAAAAGAGGAAATTGGTGGCCGAGAAGGCTAAGACCAACTGAAGATTGCATTATCCCTAGTTCTGAGAGGCTGAGAGCCACAAGACTAATATCATTGATCTCATCTAGCAGATTAGCTATGACCATACTAGTACCCTCAAAGAGGGGAGGAGGAAGTGATGTAGAGGCACTAGGATAGGTAGAGGTCTTCACAAATAGACATGGTTTTCATTACACTTTAAAACCCAAATTCAAATATCAACTTGCAAAAGTGGGAACAGAAGTTAGTGGCTCTGAACTCATCATGAAAAGGTTGATTTGGCATGCCATGGAACCCATCCAAACCATTGATAAAGGCAGAACAAACTTGGTTTTGGTACTTCCTTCTTTAGGCCTCTAAAACCCTTGTAGCCCTCTAAACATGAACAGTCAGCAATAACTTCTTACACAAACCTACAAAATCAGATCTTAGATAATCTAGAGATACCCATTTGGATCCCCCATGACATATTACAAAATAGGTATGGGTTGTTTTGGACAGTATGGTCCAACCTATAACCCCTCCTAGTGACCTAGAGCCCCAATTAGGTCAAATTTGTGAAGCAACTACCTTTGAATGGAACCACCAAACTCTCTGGACCCCTTGTACACTTCACATGGTTGGCAAAACAAAGGATTTCATGATTTTTCTAGTCTCACAGCCGACTGTTCAAGAATTACCTTATGTTGTTGTTCTTTCTACACTCTTAGCACATGGTTTTGCTAGGGTCTTTCACATAAACTGCCACCAATCCCCTTGCTCTAACCAAAGCTCTTGCAAAACATTGAAACAACATCACAATAGTCCATCCCACTGATCTGTGTGGTTCTACATCAGTGGAATGGAGGAGAATGCATAAATTACAATCAAAACCCTAAGGTAGGGTTTCACAAACCAAGTTTTAGAAAAAACCTTATATCTCCCTACCACAAAAATGTCAAAACACCCAACTAACTTCAAATGAAAGATAACTCCATATTCTAACCAATCAAGTCATGAGAAAGTGGAAACAACCTTGTACCTTTGCACAGTACTAACTGTAACAGCATGGAAGTTTAGGAAAACAGGGTTTCAAGACGGATTTTAGAAAAATGGTCACCGAATGCACAAATCTCAACCAAATGTCACAAAATTGATCTTGAATGAAAGGTAAGACACAGGAATTTCCAAAAAGTCTAGCCTTGCCTTCTAATTCATCCGTATGCAAAAGTTATGAACGTTATAGCAGCAAAAATGCAGAAAATTCTAGAAACAAGGCTTTAAACTTTGTATTATTCTTCTTTTCTTCAACCAAAACTCCAACTACTTCCTTGCCTCGACCCTTGGGAGGCATTTTAAGCATGTCATTATAGTTCCAACTGTCCCCAACTACTTTTCAAGAGGGTGACCGTTGGTTTTTTATAGTTTTGCCCTTTGTTTGCTTTACAATTTGTAAAAGTTGCCAAACAACTTTGCACATTTTGACAATATTGAAGGCTACAAGAGCCCAACTACCTTCAAAGGGCCACAAACACCCTAGATACACCTAAGGAGACTCAAACAACCTTATTACATCCATTAGATCCATCCTTGGTTACATTTTCACCATGTGACAACAATATGACAACATTGACAAAAACATGGCATTTTGGACAAATGCCTACAAAATGGATCCAAACTTATTACAAACACTTAGGAAGTGGTCCATTGGACCTTATTACATCAAAACAAAACATGAAGTTGAATGCCTCATGGAGGCCACCTTGTGTTAGGTGCTCCTGCACCAGGAAGGAGGTGGAACTCTAGAAACAGTGCATAGGGCATTTGCAACCTTGTTAGATTGCATCTAAATCTGCATAAGCACAATAAAGAAATTCTTATCTTTAGTATATAGAGAGAAATGAACATTAGTTATGTTGGAGTCGAGGACAACACTGAGAGGGGGGGTGAATTAGTGTTGTATAATTTTCAAAATTGTTTTGCACCTTTTAACTTACAAGACACAAAGAAAGGAAGACATTAATGATCTGATAAACACATATGCAAAAGTATGAATTAAGACAAGATATGAAACAAGACACAAAAGATTATACGAGAGGAAAACCCTCCTGGGGTAGAAAAAACTCTCAAAATGGCCTCACTGTCTTATTAAAAACCTCACTAGTTACAAATAGGTCTCACTGACCAAGGAAGCTTCACTAGATTTACAAAATGCCTCACTGGCATACATTATACCTCACTGGTAAATTGATGTCTCAATGACACAATGTGTAATCACCTTAGATACAATACAAAACAATTCAGGGGATTGCCCTGATTCACTTTTGCTCAAACCCTTATCTCTCCTTTCCATTTATTTGACAAAATTATTTTACATGACGATCAATCACCTGCACATTTCAATCTCTGCAATTTACAATATCTTCCTCTATTCAAAAATCAACATCTGTATTTTTCTTCTGGTTCTCTATATCAAAATCATAACATTATTTCTTGCAATAACATGTCTTCAACTCATCAATTTTAGTTCTCCAAAATCCACACACCAAAAAAATTATAAACACAGAGTATATTCTCTGTTTATCTACATATCACTTCTTATCATCCTCTTCTCTCTATTTTCTTCATTTGGATGCATAAGAATTTATATGTATGAAACAATTAAAATAATGTGTCTAATAAACTTCTTTGCAAATATCATCTTCATCTGCAAAAATAAAATCATTTTACTTCTCTGTATGCCCATTTCCAATCAAGAAGAATTTGGAAAAATAAAATCATATCTCTCAAACAAATCTTCACACAAATGGCTTTCATATTTTAGGAGCCTTCAATTTGTTCATATTCCCTTTCATAAAAATTTCATCTCAAAAATCTTCAATCCAATTTATCTTCCCTGCATAAAATATTTTCAAACAAAATCCATTCACATTCTTCTCCTCTCTACATATAGAAATATATAAAATCCTTTCTCAAATGGAATTAAATCTCCATTAAAAAATATATGCTTCCAAATCCCTTAAAAAGTTGCCTTTATGGAAGGCTAAAAAATAGCTTAAAAAACATGAATAAAATCCATCATATAAAAACTTCAAAAAACCACTTCAAATTCCTTCCAAAAAATATCTTTCTTTTTATCTTTTTACTCCTTGCACATGAGAGATAGAGAGACCCACTTGTCTTTTAAAAAATAGAAAAAATCTTTATAAGAAAATCTCTTTAAAAAGCTCAACTAAATCTGTCACAAAATCTCCTAAAAAATCTCCTTTTAAAAATACTAATAATAGTCTTATAAAAACTTATCTTCAAATGCAATCTTTGAATTTCCTTTTTCTTGGCATTCATGCTTATAAAACCCTTCTAATCGGTCACTTAAGTGACTACAAGTCAACAAAGAAATAAAATAAAAGTGCAATACTTTTAAAACGGTTAAGGTTTTCAAAGCACATTATTTAGGATCTCACCCCCTTCAAGATGAAACATATTAAACCCTTACTTTATGAAGTCTTATTGAAATTTTGTCACCATGAGATTGTTGTGTTACCAAGAGTTTATTGTGAAATCCCCTGAATGAACACCATCTAAAATAACTAACCAAGTTAAACTCCTGATAGAACCTAATGCTCTTGAGGGTGATCATACTCTTGAAAGTGACCATATATAAGATAATACACAACAAAACCTCTGATCAATCTTGTTCTGCACTCTAAGCAAGTAGACTCTGTATGAAGAACCAATGAGAGAAAAAACTCATTCTTCTTGGAAGATCTTAACTAGTGAATATGAACAAAGTCTTGAAATATGAAGATAAACTCACACCACCAAAACACCATTATGAGACCATCTTGAAACAAGCATGAATACAACCTGCCAACATGATCATATCTTACCAAATCCAACATTATTAAACTAGAGATGACAAATACAAACAACTCTTAAAATGAGAAATCAAGCCTTCTTCACATCCTTCATATGAACTGATGACATTACCTAACCATTGACATCACATGTCACATTGTCATCACCCTAAATTCACTTTAACCATGAAGATCATGATGAACTCCTGAAATATCCTGCCATATGAAGACAAACATCAACTTCATGTCTGATCTAACTTTCACTATGATGTACCTGCATCATCAACTCAACACCTTTTTGAGATCAATGACAATCAATCTCCCCCTGTCATTGATGGCAAAACTTCATGATGCAATTTCTCTCTCTCCCCCTTTTTGACATCTGATGACAAAGGCTAAATTATCTCCCCCTAAAAACAACTCTTCAACATGAGAGTAACTAGTCACCATGAAGCATACATCTGAAAACATAAAACCTGAAAGAAATATCATGTGAGACATATCAAACGAAGCATCAAACCTCTGTTATAAACTTCCCATTAACTATACCATATTATCTGCACAATACTACTTGTAACAACACCAATATGAAGATGAAGATGGAATCTGATAATAAAACATTTGATGACATCAAACTTCTCATGACAAACAAATCTTTCACAATCATCAACCCTTTTTGACCCAAATGACAAATCTCCAAGTACTCCCAAATCATAAAGTATAAAGAAGATTATGATGGCAACTTATATGAACTTGAACTCTATGCAAAGATGTCATAAACACATCAGCACTCATGAAAGCAAGAAGCAACACACTTTGTCAACCAACCTTGCATCATAATCAAAACATCAATGGCAAACTACACAACACCTTTTTGACATCAATGACAATCAGTCACCATCAAGTCAAACAACCTGAGAAAAGAGTTGAATTTCTATCTTTCCAAATACTGAAGAGGATTTCTACCTTGAAGGCATGACAAATTTGGGTATGTTTGAATGGGAGACAAGGCTAGTCTCCTAACAAAACCATATGCCATGAAAAGGGGTCAAGTTGAAGGGGCCTAAAGAAATCATGTATCCAATTCCAAGCTTCTTGAGATTTGGTGCAGCTTTAGTCTTCTCAAGTGGCACTTGGCACTGTTGATTCCAATCTATCTGGTCAACCATTATTGAGCCTAAATTGGCTTGCTTTGCATGGTGCATTCTCTACCAAGGCCTTCCACTTTGTTCTCATTGTAGTTTTAAAATTTTGGGAAAATAAATTTTGTACCCAAACCCTTGCAAATTTTAATAAAAATTTTATATGATTGTATGTTTGCATTGTTGGGTGAATTTGGGACAATTGTTAGAATTTTAAGATTTTATGTGTCTTAATTTTGTGAAAAAATGAAGGATTCATTAATGGTAGAATGTGTGCCATGTGTTCAAATGTATGTTAGGAATGATTAGGAGGTTAGGGTTGGGGATGGATAATTTTGTCTCTACAATACATAATGCCTAGAATAGGTTGTGTTGTATAATAATGAGAAATATAAGATTCAATGATGCATTGCATAATTCCTAGAAAAGATTTTATTGTCTAACAAATAATAAACTGCATGATTAAACTTAAGAATACAATGACCAAAGGACATCTGAAATAGGACATATTGCATTAGACAAGCATGATCATTATAGTGCTTACTATTTGAGATCATAGGTCTAATTGGTCCTAGCCTGGTTTTGGAGAATCAAGGGGACACCACCCATTGTCCTAAACTTGCTTTGTCTTCCTTGTTGTTTGGGCTCACGTAGTTCATCATGTGTATGAAGAAACCTTGGTTGAAGTGTTTTTGTATGTGGCCAATCTTGTATGTCATGTTTGTGTATGATAACTATGGAGGTTGTCTCTTAGTTTAGAGGGGTGGGCCTTAGGGTCCCACATGGTTGTGTATTGTTGATCACCATTGGGATTGCTCATTGGAATCATGGTAGAGTATCATGGAGATTCATGAGGATCTTGTAGCTCTTGGTGGCTTCATATTTTATTATCTTGTCATATTTGAAGATGTTATAAGCTTGTTGTAAACTGTAACTTATAGTTATAAGTGGACTTTAGTGAAGGCATCATAATGTTGTAATTGTCTGTTTATTTCACCATTGTATTGGAGTGTATTCCATCCATATTTGGGATGTGAATATTGCTTTGAAATCAAGTAATAAATGTCATATGAATGGAAATCATGTATTGATTTCTAATGAAATTATAACTATTTGTAAGTCCTGATTCTATGAATTATAGGCCTAATGTGTGATTGTGTTAGAAAGTAAATTATAGATGATTGTATATGCTCATTTATTATGCTAGAGTAAGTTTAATTTTATTGAGAAAGTATTGTTAATTGGATCTTGTATAGGAGGGTTCAAGCTTAGTGGTATAGTTATTTTTCGCATTGTGGTTATGGCTTATTTACATGTGAATTATGGCTAGATAAAAATGTAATCTTTTGTGAAGCTTATAGCATTAAAAATTATGTTTAAGTATATTAAAAATAATTGCTTCAAAACATTTGTCAATAGCTTGTAAATCAAAGAAGTTATGCCTAGTTTAGTGTAGGTTTTGTAGGCTTCCAATGGACTAGCCCTTCACTTGTTTTGGGGTCTTGTACCCCATTTATTGTCTTGTGTTGTTAAATTTAATTTTGAGTATTTAGGAGGCTTGTAGGATTGTATGGGACCATTTTGTTTGCCTCAAAACCATTTTTTAGGCTTTCATGAAGCCCATTATCCATTTGAGACCATTTTTAGTGATTGTAGGTTGCTTGTTTTACCAAGGTCAACCTACCTGGAAATAGAGGCCACCTGACGAAGGCCATGGTAACCTTAGTAAGGCCATGGTAACCTTAGTAAAGCCATGGGTGACCTTAGGAATGCCATGGGTGACCTTAGGAAGTAAATGGGTGACCTGGGCTATCAGTATGGGTGACTTGGTCTAGAAAGGGATGACCCTCACTTTCAAACCTTTTTCAAAAAAAATTTCTTAATGAAAGTTGCTCTTTAGGGTTTAACTTGAATGCCTATCTTGTTGGTTTGGTTTTATCCTTT
Source organism: Cunninghamia lanceolata (assembly GCA_027924645.1). Classification (NCBI taxonomy): domain Eukaryota; kingdom Viridiplantae; phylum Streptophyta; class Pinopsida; order Cupressales; family Cupressaceae; genus Cunninghamia; species Cunninghamia lanceolata. The sequence goes on from BSBN01000077.1 coordinate 1,500,005, forward strand.
GTCCTTCATTAGTTATGATATTTTTGTGTTTTTCTTGTGTCTTTAATCTTACTTGATCAGTCTCTAGCGAGATATAGGTGAGTTGTCACATCTCCCTAGTAGTGATCAATCATTCATGGCTTGTATGAGAGGATGTTTGAGTGTTGTGAATCCATTCCTTGGGTGATTTTTGTGGACTTGTTTGTGGGAAGGGTTAAATTTAGTATGGGCTTTAGCTCATTGTATCCTTTTCTTCTATTTGTGTCAACAATGTGATTTTAGCACTCTATTGTTAGTTGTGAGAAGGTTTTATCTCCTCCTTTTCTTGTCATGATGATGTCATTCCATGATGTTCATGTAAGTATTTCACTAGTGTTTTTCTTATTGATTTGCATTGACCTAGTTTCATCACACACTTCATGGTGTTGTTTGTACTTTGTTCATGATGTTGGTTAGTTTTGACAATATTGTGTTGTGACATGTTGTTACAATTGTAATGCAAAAAAAATTGTTCGTCCATGTTTTTCCCACTAATATACTTATGTAAAATTTGGGGCATTATGTCCTTGATCTTCTCAAATTCTTTGGTTGTTGCCTCATTCCACTAGAATAGTCCTTTAATAAATCTATAAGTGTTGTTGTTATGTTGACATTTTTTACAAATTGACAATACTAACCAATAAGCTCTAAGAAAACTTATAGATTCTTGAGGGTTCTAGGCATTTTCCATTCTACTATGGTTTGTGAGGGTCCACCTTGACTTCCTTATGTGAAACAATATGACCTAGGCACTCCACCTCCTTAACTCCAAAAGCACACTTAGATGGGTTAGCATAAAGATGATGTTGTTCAAGAATGTCCAAAACATAATTCAGATGTTGCAAGTGTTCCTCCCAAGTTTTTATATATATTAAGATCTCATCAAAAATATCAAAACAAATTTACATAGAAATAGCCTAAAGATAGATCTCATCAAACTTTGAAATATAGATGGTGCATTTGTGAGGCCAAAAAGCATCACCAAAATGGGTTAAAAAAGTTGTCTTATTTGTATCCTCATCTCTATTTATGACTTCATGATAACCAAAATGAAGATCAAGTTTAGTAATATATATATAACACCATTTAACTCATAACAAATCATCAATTACTAGAATTGGAAACTTATCTTTATGGTGTACTTGTTGATCTCTATGTAATCAAGAAACATCTGCCAGATGTCATCTTTCTTTTGCACCATTTCTACTAAAGAGGAGTAAGCACTTTGATTATGCCTAATAATGCATGCCTCTAGCATCTCTTGTATTGTCTTCTTGATCTCACTTTTCTCTACATATTGGCACTTGTAGGGCCTAATTTTTGGAGGTTAGATCCTTGGTACTAGTTGAATGGCATGATCATGAGGTCTTTGGAAGGAAATCCTCTTGACATATCTCAAAAAATTGTTGAGTGCATATAGACAACTACTTGCTAATCTAGTAGTGTAGGAACTGTTGATTGTTGTACTTCTAATGAAAATAATTGGGCCATAAACTCTTTTGCCCCTTAGTATCTTTTGCATTTCATTGGAGCTTACAATTTGATTCTGAAAAATATGATGAATCTAATAATGATGAAAAAACTCTTGCAATAAATTAAATCTTCAGTTGGAGCACAATATGATTCCTGAACGAAATCACCTTTACTAAATTGAAAGGATTTTGTCCTTCAATTCTCTAGAAACCATGAGAGTTTTTTTCTTTGGGTAAAAGATAAACATAAATGTTTAAACTCTACAAAGAGGTTTTTGATAATAAAATAGCATGCAAAACTATAAGAAATTTTTTTCTTTTATAAATCTTCTTTTTCTGCTTTTTCTTTTTCCTCCAAAAATTTCCCGCTTACAAGATCTTTTAATATCTCATTAATATGACATTTTAATAATAATAATAATATTTAAGTTATTCCTTTTTAATATTTTAAAATAAAATATAAAGATAAACACAACATTATTATTAAAATTATTTTCCACTCAACACCTTTAGTCTACAGAAAATTATTAATAGACTAAGGTTTCATCCATTAAATCCATTAACTTAAATGGGAAATGGAGACATGACGCAATAGAACAACCAATAGTCCTTGCCTACACTATTATGGACAAGTAGTAACCGCTCGGTATGAATCGTATATGGAACAAGAATGACTAACATCTAATCAATAGCTCCAATTGAACCTTATTTGAAATGGGAAATCAAACCACATTGCCTTTCTTCTATTATTTGGGATTCATAGATTGTGAAAGATATTTTACAAAGGCAAGTCACATTTTTTTTGTGCCAGTTATTGCATACTGCGGCAAGGACAAATGAATTGCTTGCAACAACATTTTCCTGTGGAATGTTATGGTCTACAGTGTAATAATCTTGCATTTAATTTTCCAATAATTCAGTGGTGACTGTCTATCCATTTCTTCCACAAGTTAATAAGGTGGAGATTCAAGTCAAATGCTGCTACAGAGTTGAAAAACAGCATTATAATGTTACATATTTATTCTCCAATTATCATACTTATTGGCATCAGAATATTAATATTGGTGTTGAGAAACAAATTATAAACAGAGACTAGAGGTATTTGTTAAATGCAAGTATCATTTTGAAACGAGTGTACTATTTTTTGACTTTAGATTCCGTATAAGTGAATGATATATAAACTAATTCCTAAACTATTCAATATGACACTTATCATGCACTCTAAAACTGCACACACAATTAATAATTATTTCTTACAATTCCAACTAGAGAGATGGAATGGTGTTTCAAGTCTTCCACATCATTTTGGCAACACAATGTGTACATAAAAATGTCCATTGGCACTTGAAATGGCATCAGTTGGCATCTAGAGTTGGAACTGGAGTAGCAGTAGGTATTCCAGCTGCCTGGAGGAGATGTAATGAGGTTGTTGAGTAAGTTACAGAGCAGAGCTAGCAGAAAGAAGCAATAATGAGATGTTGATATAGTCACATTGACATGATATTCTTAATGGCTCTGGAGAGAGTCCTGGCTTGTAATCTTCGCTGATTTTAGTTGACATAAAGAGGCACAGCCCTAAGTTAATGGAATTTTCACCCCTGGTGGGTTTCTCCAGAATATATCTTATGTCATTGAAGCTTGTGTGTTGTTACTTTATTCATACCTTGCTCAAAAACTCATTTCTTGTATGCTCATTTCATTTCAAACACTTTAACAATAATTCTATTTCTATGCAGATTTCAAGTGTATTCTTGTTTTACAGCAGCAAATAGACGTAAAATTGCTTATATACATGTTAGAATATAAGCATACTTCGTTGCAACACTTATGAATTTGCTTACTTATTAAAAAACCACATTTGTAGTCACAAACAAGTGAATGAAAACTGATTTTCAGTGAGTTGGGTGTGGATTTGATCATGCATACGTTGCAATTAGAATAAAGGGTATGGTTGGAAACCCATAGCTCTAACATACATCAAGTTTCAGCTTATGTATGTTCATTTGCACTTTTCAGCATTAAGTTACGTTGGTCCAACACATAATTTTTAAATCCGTGTTTAAGAATTGTACATTGAAATATCTAAGTCAATTACAGATCATTAGACTAGCCAAAAATTGCATTAATTTCTACAATAGATTCAGATCTTCCACATCTCACCTCTATAACCTCCATTATGTCAATGCAACAGAAAGCCAAAGAAAAATCATAACTATCATGATGACAAAGGAAAATATTTCAAGAAACCAAATTTGGGTAGGTTGACATTGCACAACAGAGATGCAAACTCTTCTTTGACTGCTATACAACAAAGAAAATGAACAACCAGGAAGCTGCAGATTGATGTAGGAGCACCCAGGCGCACGCGCAATCCTGCATCACCAAAAAAAAAGAATAGTTATTTCAGTCTTGGTTTGATTTCAATCTAGTTTGTTGTTCAGTTGTGCTTTTGGGATGTTGGGGGTGTTGCCGCAGCTGATGGTGTTCACACATCATATTTTCGTTTTGCCATTTTTGCCACTGTTTAGTTGAATCACCATGTTTTCGATCCATTACAAAATCATATTCCTCTACTTCCTGTTGGATGGTGATCGTTTTGCATGGCGACAGGAATCAAACTTTTGTTTGGGCATATATCTTACTGTTTGAAGAAGTAAAGGCGGTTGGCTATTGTTTTAAATGCCTGTATGGAAGTAGAAATTGCCATCATGGCATTTGGTTTTGCCCACACTTCATTCAGTATTAAATTTAACTTGAGGCGACGCCTCATATGATATAAAGATCTTTAAAATAAACCACCAGCTATCTATTATGCATAGAGTATAGCTTGAAATGGTGCGGTCACTGCGGTGGATTCCAGTACAGCAAGACAAGGAACTTGGAATACATTTAAAACCATTATAATCTCTTTTCTTATTCCTCATTTCTTTGTAAGATTCTATTCATCTGTTCACGGGGAGTATAATATTTCCCTGCAAGATTTCAGAGGAAAAGGCGAGTTTGTCGACACTTGGTAGGGATGGTTTCAGGAAGGTCTCCTCATCTGTTCACACGAGTACCCAGGCGAGAGTGGGTCCAAGGCAAGAGGAGAAGCAGACAGAGGTAAGTCCCCAGTGCAACATAACTTTTTTTGTTTGTCTACTTGCGGCTGTCAGCATCTTGTTTCTTTTGCAAAAGGGAATAATAAACAAACCCTTTTTCAAACGGCAAAACCAAACCCCTTTTCAGCGGCAGAACAGACTTGGGAAACGGTTTTCAAACTGCAAATCCATAAACTCTTTCAAACAGCAAAAACCAAACACCTTTTCAACGGTAGGCAGGCTTGGGAAACTGTTTTCAACGCAAACAGTCAAACTCTTCTCAAACCTCAAAAACCAAACCCTTGTTCAATGACAGAGCAAGGCTTGGGAAATTGTTTTCACTGGCCCCACAGTATGGTTAGACCAACGGGTGATTCATTCCCCTTGTTTAAGCGTAGAGCCAAGTCTCAAGGCAACGCTGTCAGGGGGTCACAGGGGTCTTTACCTGCTAAAACTCAGGTAAACAACCACCTGAGAATCCTAGGGCCAGGGTTTCAGGGTTCAGCTGACCTCGTGGCACCAGGTGGTCTCCAACCGTAGACCCCTAGTCCTTTGGTTAGATCATCTTTATAGGGAGAGAACATTCCCTAGAATTAGATCCTCTAGCTTTCAAAGACATGTGCTTGGTCAGACCTGAACTTGCACATGGACAGTCAGGGTTCTCTCATGGCAGAGTATCCTATACGGGCAGTTCTACCTCAGGTAAACACAGCTAGAGCAGAGGCAAGGTTGGTCTATGTGAATGCCAAGCAATACAAGGGGATCTTAAGGCGTCGGCAGGTCCGTAGGCTGAAGCAAGCGCATAGGAAGAAATTTACTATGATACTGCCAAAAGGGCATAACTCAAATGTTTGTAGTACGTTGCCTTAGATAGAAGGAAAGCAAAATGAGCAGGACGAACCCAAAGGAAAAGGGAAATTGGCGGTATTTCCAGGTGGTAAGGTGTCAAACATAAGCAAAGCTGAGCTATTCACATCGAAGTCGGGTGTAAGAGGTGAAAAATCTCGAGATAACAATAAATTATACAGCCCTATGTCCACACTGTTATTGTGGTCGTCCGAACTGTATGTAGTAGAGCTCTTGAGCATGGAGGAGAGGCTGGAAATGCTTGTAGAAAAGGGGCTGCAGGGAGAGAACAAGCTAAAAGAAGCGTTAGAAGGCAGATGCAAGTTGGAAAGGGAGGTTAAAACACTCAAAGAACAAGTTTTAAACTTGCAAGTTAGTATGGAAAGAGGCCATCAAGAATTGAGCATGCTAAAACAAGAAGCAAACCAACTGAAAGTAGTAGAAAATAAGAAACCTGAGATGGTGAATGGAGGTGACTCAACTCAATTCAAGGAATTCCAATTAGTCATCGCTGACTTGGAGATAAAAGAAACCCAGCTTAGAGACCATATAGAAGAAGCTAAAACATGGTCACAAGTAGTGAGAGGACCATTATAAGAGCAAAAAGAAATCTTTGAGAAACAAATCAAGATCCACATAAAAGAAGAAAAAGACAAACAAGACAAGGCAATAAATATCATTATCAAAGGTTTAAAGGACTTTGGAGAGAAGGAAAGGACCGACATTATTGCAAGAGATTTCCTTATGGATAAGCTGAAATGGACAGGTATTATTCAACAAGCGAGCAGGATAGGAAAGAAACCAGAGGAAGGAATAAATAGGCATGTAAGAGTTATTTTAAGAAACATGGATGATAAGAGTGAGATCCTAAAAAACAAGGGGTCGCTCAAAGGCACCCGTATATTCTTAGATGATGATTTGACCTTTGCACAATAAGAAGAGCGAAGGAAGGAGTGGGAGAAAGTGAAAACAGCAAGGGATGATGGAAAGTGGACATGGCTGAAAAATGGGAAAGCCCAAATCAGCGAGAGACTTCCACAAAAGAAATAGGGATTCGGGGCCCCAGGAGAGCATCTACAGATTGTAAGTTGGAATTGCAGAGGATATTCGTGGAGAAGAAGACCGGGGTTGGGGCCCATAGCAGAGGGGAGAGACATGATCATCCTCACGGAAACTCATGAGCATTATGGATGCAAGGTGTCGAGCTTTGAAGGGTATAAGAAATTTTCAGTTTGGAATGAAGGAACTGAAACAGGTAAAGGACATAAGGGAATTACTATGCTAATTAGAGAAATGTGGGATGGGATTGTGGAATTTGAGAAAAAGGACCCAAACAAATAGTACATATGGATAAAAATAACAGATAATGAAACCACAATCAGGCTGGCAACATGTTACTTTGCCTCAAAAGGGTCAAAGTTCTACAAAAAGAAAAATCTGGACAATGAAGACCCTTTTGCTGCTCTTATGAAAGACATTTCTACTTTTAGTTCCTTGGGAGAAATTGTCCTATTTGGTGATTTTAACGCTAGGACAGCAAACAACCAATCTCTTCATTTGGACAGTGAGGAAAGAGGGGACAGCAACCCATTATGGTTAGAGGAAAGCGAAGATCAGATTTGGGAAAGAGCCTCACAAGATGGGAATTGTAGCATGAATCATTTTGGAACAGAACTATTAGGGTTGTGTAGCCTTCACGACTTGGTTATTTGTAATGGTATGAGAAAATGGCTTAGTTCCGGGGATATCGCTTGTAAAACTTACAACAGTCAAAGTGTGGTAGATTATGTGATATGTTCTCAGAATGGTACTTCCAGGGTGTTGGAATTTGACATTGGGGACTACAACGCTGATTTGAAGTCTGATCATATGCCTCTTCTCGTTAAGTTTGGCTTGCATACGGTCATCCACAAGGAGAGGCAGGGTCAAAACATGCAAAAGAAAGTTCACACACAAAGGAAAATCATGATGAACCAAAAAAATTAGGAAATCTTCGCTTCTGCTTTGAAACAGCACTTGCAAACTATAAAAAACAGCTGAGGGAGCAAAGAAACAAACAAGAAAACTGAGATCAATATCTGCAACAACATGCTGATCCCTCTTATCCACAAGGCTCTTGTGGCGTGCAAGAGGTCTTGGCCTAAAAAGAGGGTCTCAAACACTTTCCCAGCCAATCCGTGGTATGATGAAGAGTGCAAGGTAGCAAAAAGAGCTCTCAAAGCGATCGGGACTAACAAAGAAAGCAGGAAAAATTATGAGAATTTATTAAAATCCAAAAAGGAAAGTTATGTAATTTCTAGAAGGAAAGAGTTAATTTCTTTGGGTAAAAACAATCCCAAAGGCTTTTGGAGGGAGTTACAACAAGAAAGAAAGCCCATTGAAAACAATATCACAGATGACCAATGGTTAAACTATGCGAGGCTTTTATATGAATGGCCTCAAGAGAAAGTAAGTCCTCCCATAGTTAAAACTTCATCTGAACTCTTCTCGATGGAAGACATAATACAAGGTATAAGGACACTGGCAAGTGGCAAAGCAATAGACATAGACGAGTTACAAGCTGAATATCTAAAGTGGGGAGTTGAGTACCTGGCACCGCACATCAAAGGTATTTTTAACAGCATCACTCAAGGGGGCTTTCTAATTGAGTGGGCTACTAGTGTCATTATTCCTCTCTTCAAGAGTGGGGATATCGAGAATCCCTCTAACTACCGAACTATCATGGTGAACCCTCTACTTGGAAAACTGTTTGGGAGCCTGAAGAGCATAGGATCAGCAACTGGGCAAAAAAAAGGGAAAAAGAGCAAAGGGGCAGGCTGGTTTTAGGCCTAGGCATTCTACCATTGATCATTGCATCACTCTTAGACACTTGATCGAAAAAGTTTGGGACACTCAGGGGGGAGGCCTTTTGTTGCTTTGTTGATTTTAAAAAGGCTTTTGACACGATTCCCAGGGACAAATTGTGGAAAAGGATGGAAGAACTTGGGATTCTTGATGAGTTTAGGGTTGTTGTTCACAAGCTTTATGAGCAGGTTAGAGCTAAAATCAGAACTAAAGAGGGTTTTTCAGAGTGTTTTGGTAGTGACATCAGGGTCAAACAGGGCTGTCCTCTTTCGTCCACTTTATTTGGCTTATATATTGACAAGCTTGAAGAATGGTTAAACAACACCGTTGGGGATGGTGTCCAGCTGGTAGGTTTTGTGGTGAAATTACTCTTATATGCTGATGACCTTATCCTAGTGGCCAAAACCGCGCATGGTTTGAGAGAACATCTGAAGGAGTTAGAGCTCTTCTACCAAGAGGTGGGGATGCAAGTGAACACCAGTAAGACCAAAATCATGATTTTCTCATTAAAAAGGAAGCAGCAGCATGCCAACTTTATTTTTGAAGGTAACGCTTTGGAAATTGTTGAAGAATACAAGTACCTTGGTATTATTTTCAACAACATGCTCAGATGGGACACTTGTAGGACGAAGAGGATACAAGGGGGTTGGAGAGCTTCCTACATGCTTTAGAATAGATGTAGGAAAGCGGAGCTTTGGGATTGGAAAACCAAGAAGACTCTTTTTGGTTTGTTAGTCACCCCGGTTGTCCTATATGGCTGCGAGGTATGGGGGAGCAGCATATCAAATCACGAATGGAGACAATTAGAAAGAGTTCAAAAACATCTTATCACTAGTAGTCTTAAAGTCAAGGCTACTGTTCCCTATGAGATTCTTTTAGCTGAGGCGGGCACTTTCCCGTTGGAAGCAGTTGCGATTATTTGGCTTCTTTGCTACCTAAAGAAGGTAGAAAACATGGATAATTAGTGTTGGCCTAAGTTGGTTATGGAGGAAAGGTTAGACCATAGGAAAAAGACATGGATGAAGCAGAACAAGTGGTTGAGCAAATGGGATATAAATTTCCAAGAATGTCCTAAAACCAAATCTGAAATTAAACAGTTCGTGTTGGAAAAATTCAGGACTGCCATGTGGACTAAACAACTTGGCCAAAAAAAATTGCATTATGTCCAAGAGTTCAACCCCACGCGGGAACATGGGGAAAAAGCCTACTTGCATGCCGCCATTAAGGGTAAAGCTAGGCTTCTAATTGCACAGTTGAGGACAAGTTTCCATCATCTAAGGTGTGAAACTGGTAGATGGGCGGTTCCCAAAGAAGTTCGGGAAGATAGAATATGTACTTTCTACAGAAAAAGAGTTGTCGAGTCAGAATGGCACTTCATCTTTGAATGTGCTGCCTACGATGATATTCGCATGCATTACGGAAACATCTTGAAGGAGGGAAGATTAAGCAAGCTCTTCGAGGAAGATAGACTCCATATAATGGCCGGTTTGTTGGTCAAGTTGCATAGTAGAAGAACCGACATTGAAAAGAGTTTGAAAGTTTCTTAGGGCTGCAGCTCTTGGTCCCTTAGGCTGCTGTGGCCTCGTGGACGTCATTAAAATCCATTCATTCATTCATTATTGAGTAATGCTTTGTTTCTTTTCATATTTCCTTGGAGCTGAAGAGTTTATATTTATTTTTATGCAAAAGAGGCTCGACTATGGGTGGAGTGGCCAGAAGAGCAAAGTGAAGTTAATAAAATCTCAGCTACAGAAAATGAAAGGGGAATTTCCTTGGTGGCGCTTTATTTGAAAGGTCAAAGATATAATAAATGCGTGGATTATTGTTTAGGTTCTGATTAAAATTACAATAAATTTCTGTACATTTCCTTCCCCAAGTGTCGCTTCATCTGATATGGGGCAACCATTCAATGTTTTAGTTGTTTGAACAATATAAAAAGGAGAACAAAAATGCATGAAGGGGTTTGTTCTGCTCAATGAAGGAGAAAAAGGGCGAATAGAATCATCCATAACAGCAGATTTATACCACAAGGAAGAATTGATTCAGAGGATTGGGCGGCCAGCTGGAAGGAAAGGCTGATTGGGTGAGATTGGAGTTGGAGAGAGGGCAACGTGGGACTTTGGAGGGGTCAAACTGGAGCAGAGTTAATTGGAATGTGAGTGACCAGCTTGGGAAGGAAGAATGATGATGGAATTTGCTGCCAGAGAGAAGAGTTTGGTCTGTTGAAGAGAGATTGGGCTGTGTGGTAAAACAGTACGGTCAATTGGAATTAAGGTGCTGCACAGAGGAGCCATACAGAGGCATTGCTGTGGGACAAGTGAAACCCAATATGCGGGAATAAGTAGAGTGAATTAAATAGCACAGAGAAGATCAAAATTAAAAAGTGTTGATCAGCAAATTGGTGAATTTCTTTGTATCTGAATTTCCAACCACAATAACAAAGTTTGCAACCATTTGTTTGACGAAATGTGTACTCATTTCTCTGTTTTATGTATGTGAATAAATTCTTGAGAATAGTAGGGATATTCGTGAGAAATTTTAACTATTGTGGTTTTCAGTGCTGCTAGTATCAGCTGTCTGGGAAGACCCCCGATCTAGGCTGCATTACAGATACATCTGAAATTATATACTCTCAATGACAATATCTTCTTAAATTCTACAATTAACCCATTGAATGGTTTTATGTGGACATAAATCCCAATAAATGAAATTATTATCAAAATTTTAAGAAAAGATCGTACTGTTCACATGGTTCAGAATCTTCGGATGATAGTTGTATCAGAACAAAATTCTTCTGTTTCTAAGTAAGACCGTACATATATATAATAGCAATGATTTTACGAGACAGAGATCTTTGAACTGAATGTAACAACGGGGGGAACAAAATTCTACGTCATGACAAAACTTGGGCAGCCTATAAAACCCGGCATACATGTCATTGGCATGTTTATGCTCAATTTGACATGACACGTGGACAAAGGCAACCGGAAAAGACATCTCAGTAATTGTAATGGCAAATTAAATAAGCCTCTACCATTTAAATCATTAAAAACAACAATTTCGTAATATCTTACATTGAATTGTAGAGTGTCTGACACTGACCTCCGAGCATTGAAAAAGAATTCAAATATGCCCTAACAAAAACGTTCATAATGTGTTCAATTCTTTGAAATGATAAAGGATCTTTCAAAATCCTCTCTTGAACATATGTAGTGCACTCCACAACAAAAAATTCACCTGTGGCAAAATGTGCAAAAGTTTACTTCAAAGAACAATAATGTGAACCACAATTTTTATAAATATAGATAAGGAAAGACATACCTCCTCAACCAATAGTGAAACTGCTGAGAGGAACTTCTGTTTAATTTGCACCAAAATTGAAAGCCGGCTGATAATCAGTACCATTAGGAGCTATGTATTGACCAGCCTCATCGTCTTCTTGCCAATAGGTTCTAAGAATCTTCCCAGCTTTCTCATAGATGTCATAGTTATCATGATACTGCAAGCTCTCGATCTTTTCAAGTCCTTCAGCATCATCAATGCACCTTGCATAAAGATTCATGCCTCCAGTGTTTCCGAGTTCCCTTTCCATTTCTCCTACTTTCAGAATATTCTCAAGCCCATCAAGGCAAACTTTCACAATTTTTGGGTCATTGCAGTTTAACATATCACTCAATACCTTTATGCATCCTTGACTCACCATATACCTGCCAGATTTAAGGTATATCAGTATCCTTGGTGCCCAGCAGCACATACGAACGAACTTAAACTTCTGTGCAAAGTCAATGATACAAACTATATTAAATAAGTTTTTACATTCTTCAGAAGATAGCATACAGCAAAACAAAAACAACTCGTGTCTAGTTTCTCCCCAGAGCTACTCTTGGAAAATAAAATATATTTAAAATTGCACCTCAAGAGGAATAGAATTAAACCATAAAACCATATTTCATATCTGAATGGCAACACTTAAAATAAAGACATAGTTATGTAATGGCTCCCAACTACAGAAATCATCTTAGTTCATCAATGATTTCAAAAAAATGAACACCTCAATAACCTACACAAGCTTCAATCTGAAACAAAAATGCATGCCTATGATAGGATGACACCACTACAAGCATGAAACTATATACGCGAAAGCACATCTACTCTTGCTCACATGAGGCCAACTCCATGATTAATTGCCATCTGAGCAAGAACATGTCAACAGTAAACATGAATGAGAGCACTAGATCGCATCATCAATTGATTTCTAGGATGTTTTTTGATGAGAGACTAGCTGTTTATAGACTATAATAATAACCCCAAGGTTCATAGATTATCGTGCTGGTCAACCAAAAACTCAATGCTAGCTCAAGGTAGAAAAATGTATGTTACTCTCATCCCAGGGGTCTTTATAGCATAGAAATCTGTCTTTAAAAAATTGCAATTTCTCATGATAAATCATTTATCACCACCTCTGCTGCTTTTTCCCAAAATACTCATTAGAAATTGAATTTATCAGGTCAACACATTTCTCCCTGTTTTTTTACCATTCTTTTGCCCAATTTGCTCCTGATAAATCATGATTATAAAAACACAACTTTTTGGTAAGTAATTACGATTTTTTCATGCTTAAATCATGATTTTTTTTCAAAAAAATCTAGGGTTAGGGTTTTCTTCTGATTTTGCAGCAATTTATTTCTGATTTTCCCTTACCCTACCCCTACTTTTTCCCACTTTTTTCCTAATTTAATCCCAATAATTTTTTTTAAATCTTTATGTTTTGGTTTGCCAAGTTATTCTCAAGAAAGATTTTTGTTTCTATGCTTATAGTATACAAAATGGAAGACAATCCAGAACCTAATGACAAATGAAATCAAAGGAACAAAATAGAACATCATAAAGATGACATACTGATATACTTGCACACACTGCAGTTAAAAAAATAATGGAAATTAATTAGATAGGGCCTAATATAAAGCAATTTTTACAACAGTTTCTTTGAAATGTAACTAGGTTACTAGCTAATGGTACTGCTTGTTCACATTTGTCAATTGTTAAGGATCTAAGTTACCGGTTCTTCCCTGGGGACTACTGGGTATCGGTTTGCCCCCCGGTCCTGATCCTGGTCTGATCCTCCAGGGGATTCGGCCAGGGTCCCTACATTGACCTGTGGGTTCGTCTAGGACAAACCCGAGCGAACCTAGGACGAATCCGACCAAAATTTGAGCATGTGAATAGAACCCGCTGGGTTTTTTGAAGTTTTTTATTTTTTATTTTTGCAATTTTTAATTGTTTAAATTCATTACCTTGAAAACCCAACCATACCAAACATAGTTATTTATATCTCTGTACTTTTTTTTTTCTTATTTGACTCTATATTCTGTATTGAAACTTCCTAACATAGATTTGGTCCCTTTGCCATCTAGAAACTCGATGGTCTCTTCTATTTCATATTTGCCAATTTATTGTGTATTAGATATGCATTCCCATAAATATTGGTCGAACGAAAAAGAGATCACATCAGAAGCAATGCCATATCTGCAAACATTGCTTTACATCGGAGTACAAATTTTGTTTGGAATAGTCTTGGTTTAAATGCAATTTCAATTTTGACCCTAGCAGTGGATCCTTTTCTTCTACTATCCAATTTCCCACCTTGTTGCACTTGAAGTTGATGTTGAGGACAAGCTTAGTAGTGAGCATGACAGTGCCCATGCTAGTGCCAGTGGGAGTGCCACTGTTTGTGGTTCTTCTAATAAACCAATACCCGCATCATCTAATATGGATGGTGATGATGATATGTTTGAAGACCCATATGACGATGATGCCTGATTATTGATGGCTGATTGTTGACACTTTACATTATAATTTTGAATTTTAATATATATTACGACATTCATGTTTGACTAAATGACATTATAGTATTTTTAATTTTTAATATATATCACGACATTCATGTTTGATTAATTGACGTTATAGTATTTTTTATTTTTAATATTTATTATTTTATGGAGGTTTTGTTTATTAAATGATCATATTCATGATGCTATGGTATTCTGAACTTAATTACTGCCGCAAATATGTATATATTTCTGACTTTTATATGTTTTTGTATGGATGAACCCAAAACGAACCCACACCCACAATTTTTTTTTTACCGAATCAACGAACCAAACCCCCAAACCCAAACCAGTACCAGGATCGGTAATTTAGTTTGAATGTAGTGTAGTGTTGAGTGCATCACTTGTAGAATAGACTGAAGGCTGAAGCATTGCAGAGTCAATTCCCTTCCAGCAGGTAAGTAGGCAGAGCCTCACAAAACATTTTTTTATAATGGTTTATTTGAAATGTAGCCATGCTACCAGATAATATTGCTTTTTTTATCATTAGAGATGTACATTGCACAAAAGTTGCTACTTGTGATCATATTAATAATCTTATCCTTTATATTTATAAATCAAAATGTCGTAAATATAACATTCTCACTGATCCATGGTTCAGTTGAACCAGGTCTAGGATTATTTCTTCGGAATATTTTGAATGCTGTAAAAGTTTCAAGTATTGAACTCAAGATATTTATCAAATGTTTTCACAGATGAATATTGTTTTATTCTACACAAAAACTTCTAGGTAGCTTTTTGGAGACTAGCCTCAAACATCAGTTTAGGGGACCCGTGGCTTTCAACATTCAAAGATTTAGTTCTTACATAAAGAGAGGTAGGGTGAGATGATAAAATTGAAAGATAAATGCAAGTGAAGTCACTGTGATGATGATGTCATAATCAGCAGACTAGCTAACTTACAGTTATTGAAAAGTTGTGTGGTTGCTAATTACTTATTACCTATGTTCCACGTTGTTTCGGGGATAGGGACGGGAGGACGACAGGGGACGCGTTTCGGGGATGGCAGTCCGAGGACCATTTTCTGGGGATGACAGGGGGACGGCAATATATACAATTTTTTCAAAATATATATATATATATATATATATATATAGAGAGAGAGAGAGAGAGAGTCAAATTTCTACAAGTTAATGGACAGCAGTATCTATAAGCTGAATAACAACAATAAATATTAACAATAGCATAATAGCAATAAAATTAGTCATGATAGCAATATAATGGCAGTAACTTTAATCATGACAGTACTATAACAGCAATAAAATTTAATCATGACAGCAGTATAACAGCAATTTAATCATGACAGCAGAATAATGGCAATATTTCATTGCCAGTTGTGAGTTTTTTTCTCTAAACATTATAAAATGTATGTTTGATTTTGGGGACGGCAACGGGGACGGGGGGACGGGGACGGCGGTCTCAGGGCAGGGGACGCGTCCCTGTGGAACACAGCTTATTACACCTCTTAACATGTATTTGATACTTACTAGATGCCACTTCTTGTCTACAGCTAATAACAGCACAAATGTAAGTGATGATGATGCCATAATCAGCAGAGTAGCTAGCTTACAGTTATTGAAAAGTTGTGCGCTTCCTAATTACTTAGTACACCTCTTAACATGTATTTGAGACTACTAGATGCCACTGCTTGCCTACAATTAATAACAGCACAAAGACTCTACAGAATAATCACATACATGATTTGTTCATCTGAACCACATGAAGTGACATTGGAGATTGCCCATACTGCCTCTTTTCTGGTGTCAAATCCAACCATTTGAAACAATTGCATTAAAGAAGGAATAATGTTTGTGTCAATGACAGCCTGTATACAAGAAGTTAAAGAAGTGAATGAACAATCGAATTGGTAACATATTTCACAACTATGGTAATGTTACATAACTCAGCAAAATTTGCTCCTCACATTCAACAACATAAACAGCTGACCTGTATCTGGTGTCTGTTGCCTGCTGTGATATTCGAAATTGTCCAACATGCTAACTTCTCGATTCTTCTCGTATCACTGTTTCTCAGGAGTGTTAAAAGGCACGGAAGCACTTGATTGTTGATCATGAGCTGAAACAAAATGCCATCACAGAATTGCAAGGTAAGATCATTTTACAATAGAAAGAACAGAGTTTTTGTCACATTAAATTTTCATTAGGTCATTATTCAATGTCGTAAACTAGAGAATGGATTGTAGTCGGCACCTATAGACTATGCACATACTGTCATAAACTAAAAATGACAGTCCCTAAAGCTATCCTATAGTGTAATTTCATCAATTTGGCTACTGCGCATCAGCTGCATACACCCTAAAGAGTTAAGAGCATCCCCATAATAAACAATAAACCTAACAACTGTACTAGAAGCTCATAATAAAATACACACTAGTAAAATAAAATTAGGGTGATTGCAAGGCCTCCAATTATTTTTGACTGCTACATGGAAAACATTCTCTCCATATAACCTTTTAGGCTAACTGATTCACAAATTTCTTCCATCAACATGCAGATAATGTTTAATTAAAAGTTCTCAAGCAATTACATGAATTCCATACAGGCAAATAATGTTTTCATATTTGTATATTTGAAAACTATCAGTTTATGAATCTATGATTGATTGATACCTGTGTTTGCTCATCATCTCCAGTAACAATATTGCCCACTGTGTTGAGAGCTGGTTCACGAACATTAGAAGAAGGATGTCTAGCAACAAACATAAAAAATATTGAGTCCAAAAATGAAACAGGTGAGATCCTAACATGACATCAAAAATAAAAGACATATGTTTCATATCATGTAGCTTATCAAATTTTAGCATGAAAAATAAGAAAAAGCCCGTGTGAAGACTTAGCAAGCCAAAGCCTGTGTCATAGATCCACCAAAAAATCCCAATAACAAACGGTCCACGATAACTAGAATATAAATATTTTTGTGCTAATATTTATCCAAACACTGTATTCAGCAATTACTTAAGTCACAAGCTATAGTGCCCTAGCCAAAAAGATTCATTAGAAAATTAAATAAATACATGCCTAACAACATCAGGCAGTGCTGTTAATGAAAATTAAAACAGAGACCAGATTGAGAAGTGTTTGAACTAGTAAAGAATGCTGTTAATTCACAGCATAAGATGACCAAATGGTTTTTCCTCGAGATCAATAGAATCAATATAAAGTTACAATTGATGCAGGAAAGCTTGGGGAGAGGAAACAACATCACTGCTGAACAAGATACTCTGATCTTCAAAAATTGGGAAGCAATTCCGAAAATGGAGGAGATTGACCATGAACTGGGCAGGATGAGGGAAGAGTTTAATACCAGAGTTCAGTATTTGGAGAAGAAACTCATGGAGGTGAATAACAATCTTGAGAAGATAATGCACATCAGCAAACTTACTATACAGAACAGTCTCAATAGGATGAAGATGTTGACCGATAAGTTGAAAGATGTGAAGAAAGAGCAATTCAAAGATTTCAGAGCAGAGGATATCATGAATGTCGAAGGATTGGGAATACAGGACAAAGAAGAGGACACTAAAGGTATTGGTAAACAGGTGGCTATGGAGGACTCAGGTGGACCCTCTACTTGCACAAGGGGGAGTAAGAAGAAACAGTTCGAAGCTGAAAAGAAGGAACTGATCGACTTTGCCAAGATGCATGACACCTTTTATGAACAAGAAATAGAGGCAGCAGAGACCCTGAAGAAAATGAATTAGTTTAGTTTGGTCGGTTCTCTCTTTTTGCTATGTTTTATGTGCTTATGTTGTTTTGGTAGCTTTCAGTTGGCTGATGGTAGGCTTACTGTTTATGTTTGCATCCTTTTGTAAAGGGTTTCGGGGTCCCCTTCAAAACCTGTTTGACCATATTAATCAAAAACATCAGGCAGTGCCTTCTTCAAAGTAATTGGTTACAAACCAACCAAATGCCTAGGAGAGATAACAGAATCCAACAACTATTTTTCAGCACAGACTGAACCTATACCTTAACAGATCTTTATCTTTTTAAATCACACTTGCAAAAAAGAGATGGAAATCCACAAATAAAATCTATACAAACAAGAAGATGAAGATCTAGATGTCAATACAGGTAAAACTCAGTTGAGCATTCTCCGCAAAAGACAAGGTTAGCAATAATTGAACTGAACATGTCTTTCATGTTGCTACCATCAGGATTTATAGTAACCATATACATACAGCAGAAGTTCAACAAGTCTATGACAAACACCAGCCTCTATCACAGCTTGAATTTCATCAGTTGTTCCATCTGATAGGTATGACAAAGTCCAACATGTATATGTCAAGACTTCCTTATCAGCTGAATGAATAAGCCATTTAAGAGCTGGAAGTGCAGCTTTCATCTGTACATCAAACAGGACAATTTGAAGTGATATATTCAGGGTTCTATTATCTATGCACAATAAGTCAAAATGATGAAGTTTCTTGTATTTAACTTCTCAAATACCAGTTAACATCATCTATAATTTGCACCTGCTTGAAAGGTGGCCGTGGCTTGGCACAAAAAAAAATAAATAGTGTCCAAGTGGCCTGCCTCAGCATCGACAGACTGGCATGCTCATTCAGTTGAGCCAAGAGTGGCATAAGGGCACCGTGACTGATGACTAGATCTCTAAACTTGGTATTATCAGCAGCTATATTGCCTAAACCCCAAAGAGCCTGAAAAACATAAATAGGTTACCAATAAAAAGACATTAAAAACAGGTAGCAAATGTAAATGATATCAGTTAAGCAAGAAGTGGCATGTGAAAAAAGTTCAAGATATTACCTGCTCTCGGACAGCATCACTTGAAGAGCTAAGAAGCTGCACAAGCTGGAGCACAGCTCCATGATCAACCACAAATTTTGTCTGTTCTGAAGTTCCTGATGCAATATTTGTCAAAGCCCATGCTGCCTCAAACTATACCATAACAAATGAAACACTATAAAATTACTAAGACATTGCTCAGTCCATATCTAACAAAAGGTAACCAAGAAGTTAGAGATTTCACCTGAAGTTGAGGGAAGTTGTGCCTTGTGAGGAACTCTACAAAGAGAGGGACAACACCCACTCCAATAACTTCATCGATGTGTTGACACTGTTCTGTTGCATGTAATTTAGATATGGTCACCTTTCCCGAAAAGGGAAGAGAGAATTGTGATAAAAAAGTGAGACATAGATACCAATTGAAAGAAGTTCTCTGAATTGGGTAGTGACTTCCAATAGCAAATGAGGATCATCTGAATGGAGTCTTTTTACCATTGCAATAAGACTCTCCATCTGCAAAAAATTCAACAAAGAAGAAAAAAGGTAAGCCAACTTCCAAGTTCCAACAAATAAAACTAGACAGAAACATTATTAATGCTCTAAGAATTACTAGTGACTTGAAGAACACAGTTAAGACAAGTGAGATTTGTCCATTCAAGAAGATTGTTGAATACGATCTTCTCAATTAATGCAAATCTACCTTTCTATAGCCTTTTAAACAAGTTTAACTACTCTATTGATCAACAAAAACCAAAGAAACATTCAATAAAAAAGATACATATCATAAGACTAATGGAGTAGCTTGTATTAGAAATGAAAAACCATGTACAATGAACTCACGTATCACAAATCTTAACACCACCATAATTCTTAAACTTTCTATACAGACACATAGGCAGTTACATAGCTTACTTCGTATATAAATTTGGAAAATGGTGTAAAACAGGAATTTAAATACCTCCAAGGGAGTAGATATATTGGCAAACCCCAGTTTGCTACCAAGATTTGTCACAAGATTGAAATCTAAAAGGGCGCAAAATACACACACACAGAAAAGTTCCCTTATCCATGGGAGGGGAATCCCATATGCTGTTCTCGGTATGCTGGCTAGGCTGAGACCTAAGAGGAGTCTTCTCCCTTCACCTTCGTGTTCACTACTTATAAACATTGCCATGAGACTCATTGACAAGAGACTACTCAACAAGCAACCAAAGAACACATTTGACAATTGAAAGAATTTTAAGGAGATCAAATGTTATGTGAGATATTTTATTATATTTGAGATATAAAGAAATGTCAAATAATGACCTTCAATGTCTGTTTCTTGTTATCATTCCTCATTTTCTGCAGTGAAAACTTTTCATAGTCCACAATGCACATCTATAACTGGAATAGTCAAGTATTGAATTGAATCTCAGAAAAGCTTTGTCACATCCCTACGATAGGGATATATATTAATACATGAAATCAAATAAAGAAAGCATGGAGGAAACGGAAGGAGGTAGCGAACTCATTGAGGGGCAATTAAATCGATCTGAAAGAAGTTGGTAGGCGACGCGGGTGACAGGAATTATTAAGGCGACATGATAGAAGTATGGTGCAGATTGAAGGCCCATGTGTTTGAGCACTATTCAGTACCGAAATGTTGGAGTAGAAGGAAGATTTCAATGCCAACATCAGAGATATCTTCAACCTCATTTGGGGAGCTGTAGGGAGAAAGAGGTTCTGAAGCAGAGATGATTTGCTTTTCTTTCTTTTGAATTCTCAAGGATGGAAGCATTCAACATTGCATGGGCACAAAGACTGTGCCCCTGAAAACAATGGAGTACCCATGACCTCCGAAGACAACTCTAGATGCAATCAAGGGCATTTTATTTGGGTGTATATTCCAAGGGCAAGCAAAGGCAAAAGCTTCCGGTGGGGACTTCTGCATAGAATCAGCCTCTACTCCCACATACCATGACTATCTCAATCTGCTAGTGAATGAAGCAAAGTGATCTAGGTGTCGATGGACATATGTGAATGTTGTCTCCTTACATCCTATGACAACTCTTCAGTGCTCTCAAGTGGATCAACATAGACGCCCTTCATCCCTCCATCCACATCAAAACAAACACTTGGCCAAGTGCCTTGTGGTTGGCAACAGTGCGAGGACCAATATTGTGCACCACTTAGGCCTTTTCACCACTAAGAAAGTTGGAGGCAAGAGATGGAGAATTCAATAGTGATATCAATGCCTCTATCCACTTTGATCCTCAAGAGATCTCCCAAATCCCATATGCAAAAACAATCTTGAACTTGAATCAAAGAGTCCACATGTCCTATACTGCTAGTTGTGTCCCTTACTCTATCACCCTTTTTAGTATGCTTTCCATGATGACAAGAATCTCACAATGACATAATAAGAAACAACAAATCTGAAATATCTTCATACCTTAGGCTGCAATCAAGGTGCTCACCTCCTTTTGCCGAAAGCGAAATTGTTGAGAAATCCTCAACACCTTCATTTTTGTGACTCAAAACTCCCAAATTAGGGATAATCAAAATGTTCTTCTCAAATGCATATCCATCCACAATGCTACTTTGAAAATCAAGCAATGGCTCACCATGTGGAAGTTTGAAGGATAGTGCATGATTTGGCACATCTTCCTTCACCTTGAACTCTTCGCATCGAACAAGTCAAGCTCTTTTTTCCTTGACTTCATCAATATTTTGCTGACATATGCAATCATCAAAAGTCAGTAAAACATCTTCTACTATCAAAGAATCTTTACCTTCAACCTGCATGTTGGGTGCCTTTTGTTCTTGCTCCATGATATCTTGTGGCTTTGGCAGTTCTTCGCCCCTTCATAGGAATTTGGTTTGGAAGGGTCTAGCTGTGAAACCGATTATGGTTTTGTGTTAGTTGTTGTTTACGTTTGTTGAGGCACTCCCCTTGCCTATAGGTGTCTGTATTTGTATGGTAGCATTCATGTTCTGCACTGTTTGCAACATTTGTGTCAATAGTTGGTTCACTTGTTGTTGTCTTTGAGTTAAAGCATCAAGTTGGGCATCTGAAAATCCTTCCATCTCTACCTTCCTTGTAGACTTTCACGTCTCTTTGACTGGAATGCATCCACTATTAGCTTAACCTACTGGCTGGTAGGGTCTAAGCTCTGATACCACTGTAATGTCCCCAATCCATATTTTTTTGTAATTGTTCTGAATTTTTGGTATTTCCTGAAATTTGTGGACCAAATGCAAACTAAAACAACACATTAATTCCATTGTTCCACAGGGACGCGTCTCCCCCAAAAAACTAGCCGTCCCCTAGGAGGGACGTCCTCGGGATGGGGAGACGCCGACGAAACGCCCCCTCGCCCCCCCCTCCCCCCCGTCGTCTCTCCTTGGGGAGACGTCTGGACGTCCCTGAGTCCCCCTGAAAAGACATTTTTTTTAAATTACAAGGAAACTAAAACCTAAAATGCCTCTAACTTTAATAGTTTATGTTTGACCTGTTTTTTTCTTTATTTCATTGTTTTTTACAGCCGGGTGGAGTTCTGCTGCATCGATCAATTGGGAATATTCAATAAGCCTAAGGTGAGGATTCTGAGGCGTTTTAGTTTATTGATATAAATATTCTGAGGCATTAATTTTTTTTTTGCTCAAGGCTCAATCGATACTAAATGCCTCAAAGAGATGGCATCCACGCGATGCCATCTCTTTGAGGCATCAGTCGCCAGTCGCCACAGGCACAAATCCATTTTGTGCATAATAGCATATCCTGAGTCGATGAGAAATCTCAAATCGACAAATCTGAAATCCATTTTGTGCATATCCTGCAATCATTGCAGTCGATGAGACTGTTGAATTTGAGACCACATTTCTTTGGATTTCCAATTACCATTTAATATTTAATATTTATCAATTTTAATTTTTGTCTGATGTTGTAGTTGCAACTGCCCTATTAGACATGTATGCAAAATGTGGAAGCATAGACAAGCCACGTGAATTGTTTGACAGAATGCCTCAATCCTTTATGTTTTGATGGATGTCCAACCCTATTCCAAAGCTCCCATTTTGACACAAGCAGGGAGGATGTCCAACCCTGAGCCTTTTCAACAAATCCATTTTGTGCAGCTGCATATCTCGCAATCATTGCAGTCCATGAGACCACATTTCTTTGAGTCTTTTACAGTTATACATCTTTTTATAACTAATTTTTCAAGTATTATATGTATTTCAGCGCGCCACTCCCCCGCCGCCGTCACCAAATTTAGGCCCCCCCGTCCCCCCGTCCCCCCGTCCCCGAAACTCTGTGGAACTATGATTAATTCAGATAACTGACGGCTGAAAATTCTATGAAATCAACCCTCAACAGAATTATCAAATCAGTTGTATGCTCGATCCATTCAACTATACTTGCAGATTTATTTGTTTGTAGCAGTATAAATCCTAGGGTTTAATTACAGCTCAAATCTGAGAATAAAATGGTTTATAACAGCAATCACCAAAACAACTGGAACTGAAATTTATTGTAACTCCTTGTAGCTGGGCGAAATATAAAAACATGTATATATTTTGTATTTTATGGATTATGATAATATGGAATAAGTCTAAAACAACAACATTATTTGGACAGCAAAATGGGATATCCTTCAAATCATGTATCTCCCATTCAACAAATAACAGAATGAGGCTGCAATAACAGTGTTCCTTGATTCAATATTTTGATTCTTGACTTACAGAGATGCCACACACTATGAATGATAAATTGCCTTCAAATTTGTGAGGCGACAACAATAATGGCTCATAGAATAGGGTTTGATCTCCCAACAAATACCCATGATCTGTTAGATATGCAACGATCACCACATGGAGGCTTATGGAACCTGATAACAATCTTCCTCACCCACGATCTGCTAGGTATGCAGCAATCAGCACTTGGAAGCCTATGAAATCTGGATATTGTTATTTACTCACAGCCGCCCTTATCAGCTAACAGTTTGTGCCCTTCCTTAGTGTATAAAACACTGTGATTAGGTATTGCAAGATGGTAATCAACCCAACAGTGAGTAATCCCTTGTAGCGTCCCCTCCAATGGATTTCTTCAGTTCACAATGAATGTGTATGGTATAAATATGGCTACAACCAGTCACAATTGAAGCATTCAGTTCTAAACAGCGACAGGGTATTAGTGTGTATGTTGAAAATTCCCCAACAAAGATGCTCCAACCGATCAACCAATCACTCCTTATATTTGCTCGCAAATTTTTATCTTTGAACCTCCAGAATGGACCCAAGAGAGTTTTTGTCCTCTCGAACCCTGAACAAACGAAGGGTTTTCGTCCTTGTATGCCTTAGATTGAACAAACTGTTCAAATCTGAAAATTGGATACAAAAGGATAACTTCAAAATATCAAATGAAGATAGTTGTTCCAGCTACCTGACAGTGATATAACAGCAGCAAAACTGATATTTCTTTGCAAAAATCAAAGGTGTGAACATTGTAGAGGCTGAAAATGCTTAATCAACAATCATGGATAATAACCCTTTCCTTCTTGTGATTAGAAATCCCTGCAAAACCAGTTGTATTGACATGGTACAGGGACTGATAATGATTATGACAACAGCCTTAAGGCTGGAAATTTGGTAAATGGCTGTCCCAAGTATGTTTCCTCCTTCCTTGGGTGATAGGAGATCATCAACAATTGCTTTCCTCCTTCCTTGGGGGTGAATCTTTGCACAACCTTCCAAGTTTGATGCGACCTCACCATGCTTATGCTACACCACTATGATTTTTATGTAAACTTCTCCCTAAGGTCTCAAAGTGATGCCCATGACTGCCTTAATTAGATAGCTGCCTTGACACACAACTCCCTTCATCTTGAATCCCTTCTTCGTAATGAGCTTCCTGAATAAATATAACCATTGCATGTCAACAACTATACTCACCTCCTCTATATTGCTGTTATATTGATTACCTTGGTCTCCACAAGTTCCTTTCATGTTGTCCCAAGTGATTCCCTTCCAAATTTGGTTCAGATCAGACCTTATGCGTGCTGCAAATCTATAGCTGTTCAAGGAAGATAGTATCAGTCCAA